>CP141129.1:2500000-3750000 GCA_035236585.1 Warburgia ugandensis | reverse complement strand
TAGAAGGAGTGAGGCAATACAAGTAGAAGGCTCTAAAAGGGCAAGGGGAAGGCCCAAAAGAACGTGGATAGAAGTGGTGAGGAAAGATTTAAAAACTTTCGGACTAAATGAAACCATGGTATTTAATAGAGTGGAATGGAGGAATAAGATTCATTTGGCCTACCCCTAATTGTGATAAGGTCTTGATGATGATGATGATGATGCATAGGAGATAGGCATAGTGAAATGCATTATGTTTTGGCATGATGAAATGCTAGGTAATTTAAAGTACCAGTATTTCCCAAGAAGGGAAATTCCTAGTATAGGATTAGCTGAAATATTGATTTTTGATAGTGGAAAGAATTGATCAGCTTAGTTTGGAATGTTATTTGACTAATTTCATAAATTTGATGGATTTATGCATGTACAGTATGTATGTATAAGGATGTACATATATTACAAAGTAAAGAGTTTGATACATGAGTATGTTTATGAATAACAGGATTCTGAAGTATTAGAATTATATTGTCAAATTATTATGCTTCTTGAATTCCCTACCAAGCATAGCTCGTTGAGATATTATAAATGTTTCAATGTTTACAATATGTAAGATACAAAGAATGAGAGTTAGGAGCTTAAGACTATAGAAGACTTGAAGAGAATAATCATCAAGGTTTACCCCTTGAAGACATATATTTTGTTTTGTTTGAGAGTATTGTATTGTAATGAGAGTTTCATTGTATGGTGAGCTTTGAGTTTTGGATTATGTAATTTGGACAAGTATTGTAATGGAATTGGGTTGTACTGTGAACCACTAGATGGATTCTGGAATTTAATAAAAGTATATTCTTTCAATGGAATTTTATCTTGGACAAAAATTCTACTTAAGTTATGTATGAAGTGATGACTTGGGTTTTTCAAAACAAGTTCTAAAGAAAATAATTTCCACTACTTTGTTTTGCAAAGTTTTTTACTACTAAGGGTCCTGCCTTTGAAAAATGTATTACAAAATCTGTTACAAAAACCCGGGTCGTCACATAGAGTATGGTTCATGAAATTAGTGTACTTTATTCCTATGATAAATAATAAGTAAAGATATTTGATTTATCAATGAAATTATTGATAATTATGAAAACATGTAGATATTTGGTTTGTAAATGGATTATTGAGATATGAAACATATTGTAAATTCTATTTAACATCATTGTTATGGAAATGAATATTCTAATTATTGTGGAATAAATAATTTATATTTAAATCTAACACGCATTCTTAAACTCCCCTACCAAGCATAGCTTGTTGAGGTATTGTAAATGTTTTATGTTTACAATATCTCAGATACAGATAAATAGGAGAAGACGTACACAACAAGAGGAATCCAGCAACTATGAGGAGTTGTCCTTAGTATGATAACTACGATGATGATTTGAGAAATTAGTGATTACACTATAGAGAATACTAAACAAGGGAACCCAGTGATAGAAATCGTTAAGTGAGTGTGATAGAATATCCTTCTTATCTATAAGGTACCCAAATACCATAACTTATAGTAGTACAAAATGCCCCTACCCAAGTTTAAATAGAAATTATGCTTAGTATCAATGTTCAATGATAGAATACCCAACATAGGTATATACTTATTGTTCACGTATACCAAGTGTAAGAGTTGGAAGTTTGAAAAGAGGTAAAAGATAGGCTAGAAAAGCTTATGTAGAATGGTCTTGGTTTGTGTAGAAAAGGGTGAAATAGAGACAACTAAAGAATACTAAATTGAAGAGGAGAAATAGGAACTCTTGAGGAATGATAAGTTCAAGGGGAGGTAACTTACAAGTATTGTAGACTTCCATTGAAATGGAAGTTAGAACTACCATATACCTTAGAAATAATAAGGCAAATCAATGTGTAGAGACAGTACTACTTGGAAAGAATATAAGGAAATAATGAGTACTTTCTTTCTTGTATATAATCATTGAAATAAAAAGGAATTTATTTGTTTATAGTAAGAAATCTCATCAAGATAGAATACAAGAATAAGTTTCATATAAACAAATAATGGATTGATGTTTGAAAGAATTAAATCCTAATATGCAAATTTAAGTTATTGGCAAGAAACTTATTACAATAGTAGAGTATGAGATGACTTCAAAAATTGAGAAAATTTCAAGACAAAGCTAATCATGAAGCATTATCATATATATATATATATATATATTCTCATATCTTTTTAAGAAACAAGTGATTCCCATTAATACCATGATGAAATAAGGAATTGTGTATTCTTTTGTTATGTATAATTATGTGAAACATGTTATCGCTGATCCCTAAGTGGGATAAGGTCTTGATGATGATGTATAATTATGTTAAATATGAATGTATTGGTGAAAAGTTGAAAAAGTGAGTTGAGATGATAACTCCACTTGATGGATATGTTGCTAGCACAAGGACTTATTCCAAGAAATGTTTATTAAGGCTTATTGAAAGAATGATAAGTATATCCTCATGTGATTTGATAGACGTGGGTATGATACCAAGGTTGAAATGAATTGCAAATTATGAGACAATGCGGATTGTCACAAAGATGAAAATATGTTGTTGTGATGAAGGTCTTCTTATGTAGAAGACCAGGTATGGTAAAAGCTTACATTATATCAGTTGTAAAGTGAATGAATAATGAATGATGACATGTATTTTTGACAAATATGTTTGTTATGAATGATGAATGATGTATGAATTGAGAAGAAAGATGGGGTTAAAGGTTAAGAAATAAAATAAACTAAAATCAGTAAAAATTATTGCATAGGAGACCTATTAATTTTCAAATTCTAGCTCGTTTCTTTTCATTTTGCACTTCTCTTCTTATTTTCCATTGCATTATCCTTGCTCTTCTCAGACTTGTAGCCTTTTTCTCTCTTCATCCCTATATATCTTTGACCATACTCTATCTCTTTTCCTATTTCCTTGCTTTTATTTGCCATGTCCTATTTCCTATTCACTTTCCCCCCTATACTTGGCATTATCATATGTGTGCTTCTTAAAGTAAAAACTACTTAGTCACAAGAAGTGTGCATGATGAAGATTAAATTCTATTATAAGAAACTACTAATTTTCCTTTCCCTATTTTCTCTTCAGTTTTCCTTACTCTTTGCATTTTCATGTATGTGTTCAATAAAGTAAAAACTATTTAGTTATAAGTAAGTGTGCATGATGAAGATTTAAAATTCCCTACACTTGCATTCTCATATGTATGTTTCCTAAAGTGAAAACTTCCTAATTAGAAGTGTGCATGATAAAGGATCAAATTATACTTTGCATTCTCATGTGTGTTACTTAAATTAAAAACTACCTCATCACAAGTGTGCATGATAAGGAACCAAATTATACTTTGCATTCACATATGTGTGTTGCCTAAATGTAAAAGCTACCTAATCACAAGTAAGCGTACTTGATAAAGAATTAAATTATATTACAATAAACTAGTATCTAAACAAGAAATTAATGGTTCAAATTGACATCACTAGATTGTTGACTAGTGATGATTTTGGTGATAAATGCATATCCCAATACAGAAAGAATGATCTGTGGGATATATAAAAGATAGCAGTTTTGATTTATGAAAAATAGATACTACCTATAAAGCATAGTATACTTTAAGAAAATAAGTGAATTGTATTTGTACCTTATTTTGAGAAAGATTCTCGAACTATATATTTGTTCCCTCATATACAATCAAATTCCACCTAAGCACCCTCCTCACCAACATCACACATATAATCCATCTCACTCTTCCTAATTATATCAATTGATGGCATTGTTATAATGATTGAAGGGTAATCAATTCCCATGTCACCTAGGTCATCTTCATCATAGAAGTCCCTTGGGGAGGTTGATAAATTAGTTGACCATCTCATATCATGTTCATCTAGTACATAAAATACTTGTTTTGCTTAACATGCTAAAATAAACTAATTATTTTGACAACCGATCTTAGTAAGGCCAACCAATGTCAAGTTGAGGGCATTAGTTCTTATGATGTCTTTGTTGTGTTCCACCCAATCACACTTAAACACAACCATAGTTTTACAGGTATAATCCAGCCCTCATATCTTATGTATAACCTCGTAATAAGTATTGTTAACTACAATTAGTTTGTTGTCCTTTGAACTGGAAAAGAAAGTGGCTTTAGCAACTAAGCTAATACCTCTACCTTGTTGTGCTCTTAACTTATTATAGTCTTTTGTATGAAATCCATAACTATTGATGGAATATCTAGCATACTTTATTACTTTTGGTCGAGGTCCCATTGCCATCCAAACCAAGCATTAGAAATACTATGACCTAGAACATCTAGCTGATCTAAAACCTATATGCTAAAAATATATTAATTAAAATGACTAAATAATGTATACGAACTTATATGATTGTACAAATAAATTAATTAACTCATCATAGAGCACTATTCAATGTAATTAAATACCTTCTAATGAAGCCAAGTTGTGAAGGAATGACAATGCTCATCTTGCTCCCACTTCTCTTTCCATGCATCACTTGGATACCTCTCTTTTAGGAAGTCCATGTGCATACTATACAATGACCAGAGATGAAAATTATATAACATGCCTATGTTAATAATAGAACATTAAATATGCACCTTATACTATACATATCTATTATGCTTAAACTTCAGCAACATTAATGATTCAATTAATTAATGTGAAAGAAACCAAAGCACGAACATTAGTCACATACTCAATCTATGGCTGAACTTCATCAACATTAATAATATTCTACAAGATATAAAGGTGTGCTTGTTCCCATTCCTTATGATCAATGGTCGACATACGACCAATGGACAGAGGTTCACCAACTCTTGGATCATTAACACACTTGAATTTTTCTTTCTTGGGATTCCAATAGCATCCCCTCTTGATAAATACTCAATGCAAAACTTGACTGCTTCTTTTACAATGTAACATTCAGCAATACACCCCTTCAACCTATTATGATTTTGTAATACCCTTTTAACACCTTCATGTACCTTTCAAATGGATACATCCATCGCAAATAAACATGTCCACACAACCTAACATCATCAATGAGGTGCACTGTTAAGTGTACCATGATATCGAAGAAGGATAGTGGAAAGATTGTCTCAAGCTCGCATAAGGTTGTCATTAAATGCTCCTAGATATCTTATAATTTAGAAGTATCCATCACCTTCTTGCACAAAGCATTAAAGAAGTAGCAGAATTTAATAATAGATCCTCTAATTTTATCTAATAGCATTGAACATTTTGCTATGGGCAGAAGTTGTTGCATCAATGCATAACATTCGTGAGACTTCATCCCCAACAGTTTTAGCTCTTCTATGGAGCTTTGATATTTGATAAGGTTTTACACACTATTCTTCTCTCCTCTCTGCTAAGTATATAATTTGCTTTAGGCAAGTATGTTCCGTGGCTGCTCCTATCATGTGGATGCAACCTTCTTTTCAAAGCCATTGTCATGAGATCCATTTGAGCTATAAGTCCATTCTTTGTTTTTCCCACCATGTCCAGTAAGGTACCGACCAAGCTTTCATAGACATTCTTCTCAATGTGCATGACATCAAGCACATGCTATATGTGTAGGGATTTTGAGTATACACATTCAAAGAATATTGACTTCTTCTTCCAAGAGCTTTTACAGTTGCTATCATTTGTACGCGATGTTGCCTTCTTCTTCTTCCCCCACGATACATTAAGGTTCTCAACTTATTCCAATACTTGTAATCTAGTCAACCTCTTTGGAGGTGTCTGAGTCTCCACACTACCATCAAATTTCCCCTTTTTAAAATGGTATGGATGGTTTATATGAAACCACCTTCTACGGCCTAGGAATGCCATCTTCCTACCATGGTGAAGTCATGTGAAGCAAGTTTGGTCACTACAAATAGGATAGGTATTGTATCCCTTCACTATGCATCCAACCAAATTACCATATGTAGGAAAGTCACTTATTGTCCATAGTAGTACAGCCTTAAGGGTGAATGTCTCTTTCTTCTATGCATCATAAGCTTCAACCCCTACTTTCTACAATGTCCTAAGGTCATTGATCAATGGAGCGAAGTACATGTCGATGTCATTCCCAGGTTGCTTAGGCCTAGACATTAACATAGTTAACATCATGAACTTCCTCTTCATGCACAATAATGGTGAAATGTTGTAACAAATTGTTATAACAGGCCAACAACTATACCTGCTACTCATAAAAGCATTTGAAGATATTGCAAGTCATAGGTTTCTGGACTCTTCTCCAAAATTGGGCCACACAAAGTCTTCAAGCTTCCATGCAAGGCAATCTACTAGATGTCATAAATAATTATCACCCACTCTCTCCTCAATATGCCATACTAATTTCTTCGCTACTTCTTTAATACAAAACATTCTTTGAATCTTGGAATAAGGGGAAATTACCATAGGACCTTTGCAGGGACATCTTTCACTTGCTGATCACTTGAAATCCTCCTCATCTTCCATCTTGAATGTCCACAAGTTGGACATATAATTTTGTCTTTATGCTCCTTTTTGTACAAGATACAATCATTAGGACAGGCATGTATCTTTTCATACTTTAAGCTTAGTGCAGCCAAGGTTTTCTTTGCCTCCCTTGTCAACCAAACCAATTTGTTCTCCTTAGGCAGCATTTTTCCAATGACTTTCAACAATTCTATAAAACCATGATCTGAAATACTAAATCTTGACTTCACATTGCAAAGTTCTACCATTGCAGACAAATTGGTATAATCTGTACACCCAATGTATAATGGCTCCTCGGCTTCTGCCAATGCAGTCTAAAATTGTACTGGGTCATCTTGGAAGTCATTATATACATCTTGAAACATAGGTGCAGCTGTCCTACTATCTTCACCACTTCTTAGAGTGGCTTCTTTTTTATATACACATTTAGCCCTTGTCGTGAGCCTATGAGGTATTTCCTCTCCTTACCACATCCAAGGGCGATAGATTTCATTAACTCCATTGAAGCATAAATGTTCTCTCAAGTCACCAACAGTAACCTTTTTTAGCATTCCACATCTCAAGCATGGGCATTGGATTAGATTACAATCACCACCTGTCCAAAGTTCAAACTCAATAAACTCTTATATTCCATCCTCATATTCCCTTGATGATCTTTCAACAAGCATCCAAGCATATTTATCCATTTTTTTCCAAAAGTTGAAGTTTAAAAGTGTGTGAAGACTTTCTAGACATGAAAAGATTACTAATATGGGTTAGGCATTTAACCAAATACTTAGTATGTACATAAAATGTACATAGTTAGTAAACATATATAATTATAATATATGAGAGGAGTCAACACTTTCAAGTCTAGGCTTAGAAAAAGTAAGAATTAACCAAAAACATTGCTAATCCACACACATAAATGCTCACACTGATCCATACATATAGATGAATATATCACACAAATGCAAAGAAGAAAAAAGAAAAAGAATTTTATACCCATATATAAACATCAAATAAAGTAAACATATGACAAAGTATAAGAATGAATACTACCCAACCTATATCAATTGAGAAAAAACCAGCTTAGGACAAAGTGCATGTAAATCCAGCCCAATGTTCGAGTTTTCATTGAAGAAGCTGGGAGTCAAATTGAACTTCAACTTATTAAACATGGAAAATATAAGACGGTTATAGAACCATCTTATAAAAAATTTATATAAGATGGTTAGGGAAAACCATCTCTTATTATTTTAAAATATAAGATGGATTTTGTAAACCATCTTATATTCTTTTAAACATATAAGATAGTTTACAAAAACTGCCTTATGCTATGTTAATAATATAAGTTGGTTTTCCATAAATGTCCTATATAAAAATTTTATACGATGGTTATGTTGAAACTATTGTATATTATTATAATATATAAGATGGTTTCTCATAACCTTCTTATAAAATTTTTATATAAGATGGTTGTATTAAAACTGTCTTATATTTTCCATCTTATAAATCATAAATTTTAGTAGTGAATAAAGATGCAATGAATGTTAAAGGGGCAAAACTAGATTAAGATGAATTCTCTTGGTTGTTACTCTAAGGGAAAACTAGCCTTGAATCTTAGTTTAAAAGCAAGGAAAGCTCAAGGAAAACAAAGAAAAAGATGACATGAAAAACACTAAGATTGAACAAGAGAAAAGGGAGAATGAACCAACCTTGGAAGGAGAATCAAATGGCCTAAGGCTAGGGAATAGCTTGAAGAAGTGCCTCCCACCTTAGGAACACAAGAGCTTCACATAAACAACTAAAATCCAAAGCAAAAGAGAGCAAACTAGTACCTGGGAAGAGGATGTCTCCTTCCCAATGGGGGAGGCATCTTTTTCTTTTTGTAAAAGTCTCCCTTTGCTTAAGTTTGGACTGGTTTTTATAAGACTTCTCCTATTTTTTCTAGGGTACCAAATGCTAACGTGTGGCGTGGATGGAAGTAGGTTAAATTGAATGGCTAGGATGGGGGAAAAAAGGGTAGACAACAAATAGGAAAGTGGGTGGGAGGAGGGCTGTCTTAAGGAAGGGGAGTAGGTGGGAGATGCCTACATTTTAGGAAAGGGTGTCTCCCCCTTTCTCAAAGTCATTGAATTCCTACTAAATAGGAAAGTGGGTAAGGAATAAAACTAGAAAGAGATGGAAGGTATTAGATGGACATATTTGATTGGTTGGGAGGTTTCCGAAGAGGTGGAAGGAGTGAGACTTTTGGAAATTCGTAGTGCATCTTAAGGGTGAGGTAGAAATTAAGAAAAAAGTGGACAAAAGTGAGAAAAACTCTAAAAATTGGTTGCTCTTATCCCATTGGTACACATGACCTCTTATTTTAATATATTTTCCCTCAATTATCTTCAAAATAACTCATGGATAACTCTCTTGAATCTCCTCCAATCCTAGCTTTCCATTTATCTTAGCTTGATGGGATAGATGGCTAGCTTTGAAGGCTTCATTGGCTAAGCTCATGGTTGTCTTAGGAAGCTTCCTTGGCTTGTTTTCTTGGCTTGAATGGTTTGGCATTAATTCCTTAGCTTGCCACCTTCTTTCATGGCTTATATGGCTAAGGTGGCTTAAGTGGCTTTCATGCAAAGGTGGTGGGAATGCATGACTTATTTCATAGACCCACTTTGACCATATTTAGCTCCTTTAATCGCATTCATTACTGGTCCTCAAGATGATCTTGTCCTTGAATTAAAGATTTTGGGGCTTTGACTTGATCTTTTGATCTTGATCTTCAATGTTCATGTCGATGAATCTCAGCCGTTGATTCACCATCTTTCTTCCTACAAAAACTGAAAAATCCTAATTAAGTCATAGAAAAACATGATTAACCACATACCTTCCTTGAACTAGCCTCTAGACCTACAAAATATTAAACTTTTGGGTTATTATGTCAAAAATGCATGTGTTATGAATTTTGGTCTAAAAATCATAATTTAATGCTATAAATTATAACACATGGGTATCTAATTGGGTCATTTTTATGCAAAATTAAACACTTATCATATTTGTACTAGATAAATTTAGATCTTGCTTGTTAAGATATAAGGCCATAGTATACTCAGACCATGTTGCATTAAAACATCCTCTTTCTAAGAAGGTTGCCAAACCTAAGCTGATTTGATGGATACTTTTGCTATAAGAATTTGATTTAGAAATTGAGGACAAGAAAGGTTCTAAAAATTTATAGAAGACTATTTGTCCAGATTAGTTGTAGAGTCTACTGGCAAGATTGTGCCAACAATAGAGATATTTCCAAATGAACGAGTGTTGCACATTTCTCGATTTCTTGGTAAGAAAATATAGTCAATTATCTTATCACTAGTCAAATGGCTAATCATTGGTCAAAACAAGATATAAAAAGATTCATTGCTGAGGTAAAACACTTTTCATGGGATGATCCATACTTTTACAAGTATTGTCCTGATCAAGTTATTAGGAGATTAATACTAGATAGTGAACATCATCAAATCATTTCCTTCTGTCATGACCATGCATGTGGTGGTCGTTTTACTTCTAGAAAGATGACTACAAAGATTTTGCACCTTGGTTTGTATTGGCCCACTATTTTCAGGGACTCATATGCTTACTACATAGCACGTGCTAGATGTCAACGATTAGGGAGCATGGGAAAAAGAAATATGTTGCCCTTAACCCCATTATTGTCATAGATCCTTTTAATGTTTGGGGAATTGATTTTATGGGACTTTTTCCTAACTCTTTTGGTAACCTATATGTCCTTATGGGAGTAGATTATGTATCAAAATGGGTAGAAGTCATATTGTGTAAGACTAATGACCACAAGGAGGTGGTCAAGTTTTTAAAGGAAAATATATTTGCAAGCTTTGGTACACCTATGACCATAATTAGTGAAGGAGAAAAACACTTTTGCAATAGGGTGTTTGAGAACTTAATGAAAAAATATAATGTTACCCATAGAATTGCTACCCCTTATTATCCTCAGATTGGTGGATGGTTAGAGGTAACTAATAAGGAGATAAAGTAGATTTTAGAAAATATAGTCAATCCAAATAGAAAAGAATGGCCTTTAATTCTTAGTGATGCTTTATGGGCATACTGAACTGAATTTAAAACCCATATAGTCATGTTACTTTACAGCTTGGTCTGTGGACAAGTCTATCACCTACCAGTAGAACTTGAATATAAATAACATTGGGCCATCGAAAGCTCAATTATGATTTAGATACTACTAGAATCCACCAAAAACTCCAACTCAATGAGTTGGATGAGCTAAGGAAAGATGCATTTGGTTTGCAAAACTATACAAAGACTGCATGAAGAGTAATCATGATAGACATATCTCAAAAAAGTCCTTCATCCTAGGACAGAAGGTCTTTTGGTATAATTATAGCTTGCATCTATGTCTAGGAAAACTTATACCTCAATGGACTAGACCCTACATAGTACGAATTGTTTACCCTCATGGGACCATCAACATAGAAAAGGATGGTAGATTTCTAAAGTGATTGGGAAAACATTGAAACCCTATCTAGAGTTGGTAAGCCCTGAAGTAGAAGAAACATTACTTGAGGAAACAATATATCATTATCCACCTTAATATGGCCCATGACACATGCATTCATAATAAGAATTGCACTCATCATAGCTTCATATGTCTGGTTGAAGACATTTAACTTAGCACTCATTGTGAGGCAACATAAGGCTTTTAGAGTCTCATTATTCTACATCACTCATTTATCATATAAGCATCCTATATTTCAAAACATTGGGGACATTGTTTAGTTCAAGTTGGCAGTTGTAAATATGCATGAGATCTTTGAGCTTTTTCATATTTAAAAAAAAAAAAAAAAGAATTTGTTTGAGTTTTTTTCAAAGTTTTTAAGGTCATGTTCCTTTATTGTGATGAGAATTGGATTTTTAGAAGCTCAGTATTTCTTCTAGTTTAACTTCTTTATATAAATGCATATGGCTAATTCTACATTTTATTCATGTCTTGAAATGTTTTATCAAAGTCAAATCTCAAAACACACTTAAACATAGTGCATAGTTTAGACTAATAGATGGTTGTCACTTACAAACACTGAGGAATTTAGAGACTATCATTTTTCTGAGGGATATATCTAATTCCATATTTTCTTCAATGAACATTACTTTGAAAGATCTCAATAGCTTTATTTTGGTGAAAATGGAAAGAACTAAAAGAAGTACTAAGTTTCTTTCGTAAACATTTATTAAATCAGATAGGCTTTTAAGAAACCTAGGAAATGATATAGGCCATCCTCATTTTAGCTCGGAGATATAAAACCTACCTAGTATATTATACCACTAATTAAACCCTTCAAGGCTTCTAGTAAGCCTTTTCTTTTCAAACCTTATTTACCTTGACCTAGAAACCCAGTAAGTTAACTACCCAAGCCTATGTTTTGTCCTATCTGAAGACATTGATTTTAGGTGGTAGATAGCCTTGATGAGGATATAAATTGAAAGGAATTAAGGTGAATTACCCCTATTGGTCTTAGTAATGGCATCTACTCTGAGAGATTGTATTCTTTTGTCTCATTATTGCTTACTATATTATGTGAACCATTAGTTTTCTTAGATTTGGGCATATAATGAATGTTCTTTGACCCTTTATCTGAGAGCTTTATTGTTTAGTGTAAACTAGTGGGAATCTCAAGTCAAGATATCTTTCTAGTGGAGCAATAAGCATTACCTTTTAAGAAATCATAAATTATGGGGCCTGTACAGACACAAACACTCCGAGATATAACTATAATAAAATGGCCTTTGTATGTAAATAACTTATGGAATTCTCTATTCATCTTTATTAAGTTATTAAAGTAAGTAGAGTGCTAATGGATGAGAATTCTCTGAGATAAATAAAAGGACTTAGCCTTATGGAATTTTGTGAGTATATTCACTGTAAACCTTCATGAGGCTTAAACATGTCTAGTAGAGGTAACCTTGGGGTTTAAGGGCTTGTTGCATAAACCAAATTCAATAGAAATAACTACGAAAATAATAACCATTTTTTTAATGTTTTTTTTTTGTACGTTTTGCTCAAGATTATCAAAATGATGGTTGTGGTGTTCAATTTTGTATAAAAAGTACCCAATTAGGAGCCCATGTGTTATCAAATATAGTATTATTTCTAAGATTTTTCTAAAAATTTGTAACACATGTATCTTTGACCTAATAATTCAAAAGTGTGATATTTTGTAGGTTCAGGAGATAATCTAGAGTAAGCATTTGAATTATCATAATTTTCTAGGATTTAATTAGTATTTTTCATATTTTGTAGGTTTTAGAAGGTGATCCAAAGGCCAAGATTGATTGAGATGAGAATTGAAGATCAAAATAAGGCCAAAGACCTGAACTTTAATATTTCAAAGCCAAATCTAGGTTCAAGATCACCTTAAGGCAAGCAAAGAAAGCAATTAGAAGCATCAAAGGTGACTAAAATGGTCTATGCAAAAATCCATGCAATTCTATTGCTTTGCATGAGAATTGGAGCCATACATTAGGTTGCCTAGTCTAACAAGGAAACTAAAGAAGCTAAGCCATTCAAGTCATCAAGGAATGAGCCATCAAGCAACATGGGAGCCATGCCACATGAAGTCACATGATTGGATAACCAATTAGAGCAATTTTCTTATGCTAAAAGTGTGATTTTTGAGGGATAATTGGTAGGTTTAAAGTAAGATGATCGTGCATAGTTGGACCAATCAAGAGAGAAATCCCACTTTTTGCTTTCCATTTTCCATCCTTTCCAACACCCCAACTAGGGTTTCGTGATTTTTTTATTAAGGAGGGAGCCACCTTCCTAAAAATGGTGACACTTCCCCTTTGCTTGGTCATCATATTTGGTGGCTTCCTAATTAGGAAACCCCTAGATATAAGTTGTACTCAAAACACTTCAAAACCCTAAATTGTTTCCCATCTTTCCTTCCCATTTTTCTCTCTTATTGAACAAACACATACCATGCAATCACAAGGGAAGGGACTCCACACCACCTTTCTACGAAGATGATGCCTCCCCCACCTTTCTAAATACATGGTAACAGCCATGATGTTATCCCTTCTTACTTTATCCACTCCACCATCTTCTATTTCCTCCTTCCTTTTTCCTCCATATTTCATTTTTACCTATTTCATCTCTTTCGTACCTCCCACCTTAACATTAGCAAACTCCAAGATCTTTTACAAGTGGGAGACGCACTGCCCTAAAAAGGTGGCGCCTCCCACCATGCCTTGTCATCATGCCACATCAATCACTTAATATTCTAAATCTCTATCTCCCATCTTGTCCTAAATTTCCTACCTTGATGTCCTAGATATACATGTATCTTACCTTCTTAGAATAACTTCCCATTAAGATGGAAACAAAAAAAACTATAAAATTTCCATGAAATCCATCTCCCAGAATTAACAGAGATGAAATTGATCCTCAAATTCTCTTTAACGATGGACCACCACCTCTCATGGATGATGAAGGTCTTCCACCATTGAGGAATAATCCATTACCATATAGAGATTTGAGGAGGAATCAATAGAGGGAATGGGATTTAAATAGTCAAAATGAGGAAAATTGGAATAACCAACATTATCATGGGAAAACATTACGAGATTACCTTTAACTTACTTATACTAGCACACCATCATGTGTCATTCTACCTTAGAATCCTACTGCAATTGAGTTAAAGATGGGAGTAATTTAGTTACTTCCCAAATTTCATAGGTTGGATAGTGAGAGTCCTCACATACATTTAAAAGTATTTGTTGAAGTGTGCACTACATAGTGCACATAAAATGTCAAATTAGATACCGTAAGGCTCAAGTAATTTTCTTTTTTCCTAAAGGAAAAAGCTAAGATGTGGTTTAATGCACTGCCATAAAGTTCAATATGAACTTGGCAAGACATGATGAGGGAGTTCTTGAAGAGGTTCTTCCCAACCCATAAAATTAATACTCTTCACCAAAAGATTATGAACTTCACCCAGAAGGATAAAAAAACCTTGTAGCAATGTTGGCAAAGAGTAAAGGATCTATTCTTGACATTCTGCATCATGGATACTAACCTTAACGCATTATTAGCATCTTTTATGAAGGACTCAATTTTGAAATGCACTAGTTTGTAGAATGCTGTGCAATGGTAACTTTTTGAACAAACAACCACAAGAGGCACAAGAGTACTTAGAATGGCTAGTTAAGAGTGCTCAAACCTAGGTATATTCATAGAATGTGGATCACATGATAGGACAAAGCCCACCACATCTTTTAAGGGAGGCATTTATGCAATGAATGCAAAGATAACTTCCCTAGCTTGAAGAGTAGAGGTCATATAAATGGGGAAAGCTACCTAGAAGAAGGTTGAAAGGTATGTGATATTTGTGAGAGTATTACACACCCTATTTAGGAATTCCCTACAATACTGACATTTCCAGATGTGCTTCAGGAACAGGAGAATGCCTTAGATTCATATAAACAATCATTTTTCCCATATTCTAAGACATACAACCCCAATTGAAAAATCATCCCAACTTCAGTTGGCCCAATGGACCAAATGATAATGTCTCACACTAGGGACCCTTCGAACTCTACCAAGGACCACCTACTCTTGGAGCATATATGTCTCCACCAAAGAGGTCAATGGAGGGTGATCTTCAGTAGATCACTCAAAGTTAGGAAAGAAAAAATGCCTAACTGTAAGCATCTATGAGTGACAAGAAAAACATGTTCACACCATTCATGCACACTCTAGAAAAAGGAAAAATTTCTTGCCCAACCACAATAAAATAGGCAAGGTCATAATGTTCTTTGGACTTGAACGTGGAACAAACTAATAATGTCACCATTCTTCGAAATGGAATGTTGCTTCAAAAGAATTGTCCCACTAAGGAGACTCCTTAGGTTAAGGAAGAGACTATCATTGAGGATGCTGTCAAGAAACCTCAACCTCTAAGTGAAATAAGTCCCATCCCACTTCTATATCCACAATAGCTATGTCAACTTTGTGACGACCTGGGTTTTTGTAACACGTTTTGTAATGTATTTTGAAAGGCAGGACCCTTAAGAGTGTAAATTTTTTTCGCAAAACAAAGCAGCGGAAATTATTTTCTTTAAACTTGTTTTGAAAACCCAAGTCACCACTTCATACATAATATAAGTACAATTTGTGTACAAAATAAAATTCCATTGAAGGAATATACTTTTATTAAACTCCAAGATCCATCCAGTGGTTCATAGTACCGCCAAATCTATTACAGTACTTGTCCAAATTACATAATCCAAAACTCAAGCTCACCATACAATAAAACTCTCAACAAAGAAAAATACATGTCTTCAAGGGTATACCTTGAAGATTATTCTCTTCAAGACTTCTATCGTCTTCAGCTCCTAACTCTCCTTCCCTGTATCTAAGATATTGCAACAAGTACAATACCTCAGCAAGCAATGCTTGGTAAGGGATTCAAGAAACATAATAATTGACAAGGTAATTCCCATACTTCATAATCTCATTATCCTTAAACATACTCTTTACTTTGTAAGTTATGTATATCTATATACATACATACTCTTCATGAGTAAACCAATTAAATTTATAAAAGTAGTCAAATATCATTCCCAACTAAGCTGATCAATTCTCTTCATTATGAGAATTTAGTATTACAACTAATCTTATACTGGAAATTTTCCTTCTTGAGAAATATTGGTAATATACAATTACGTAGCATTTCATTATGCTACAATATAAGGCATTTCACTATGCCTATTCTCATATGCATCATAGTGCAAAATAATCAGAAAGGTTGCTATGCTGCAGTCTGATCCGTACTAGCGGGCTTGGATAACTGCCCTGTTCACCACTGATACCACGGTGGAAAATATTATGTCACTGCCTATATGGGGGGCAAGACTTTCACAGTGGTGGCCTTCCCATAATTGTCACCACCTGACTTTTAGCCTCTCTTTGGGCAAGGTATCATCATATCATCAAATTTCAAGGAGCAGGTGGCCAAACCCTCATAACTCCTCTAGCAATAGCACCCCCCTAGGCTTATGCCTATTAAACCAAACTCACAAGCCTCCAAGCTTGTATGTAAAATAGATTTCATATATATCAGACCATATGTTTGTTTACTTAGGGCTGAAATATTTTCTAGTTCCCTATTCACTTATAGTTTAGTCCTTAACCATCTTATATGTGTTTGGTTGGATCATAAGTTTTCAAGATATTTAATATAAGTATTAACATTACTCTTGTCAACATAAGATCATGAGTACAATCATGTATATCTCATGTAAATGCATTCATCAAATCCTCCTACCTTTAAGGATTGATCTCTTTTCCCCAATCTTCCATAATCCTGACTGATGTATGCAATCTGTACATCCATACATATTGTCAATATATAAATTATGAACAATCTTATTTATCACTAGATCTGATGTTAAGAATGATCTTTAGATCATTCATATCTAAGTATTTTTCTATCTCTACGTCTTTGTGTGTACATCTCCTCGATCTTGATCTTTCATAGATCCATTGATTTACAATCTACACCTATTGATAAAGATCAGGGTCCTAGATCTTCTATCATCTAGTTCTTCTTTGATCTAAGTTCAGTTATTGGATCATCCTTAAGGAGGATGATCTTGGTTTTCTTCCTTGAATCATCTTTGATCAAGGGTTTGGATTATCTAATCTAATGAACTATAACAAGCATACTAATAAACATGCATACTAAGTACAATATAGTATTCTTATTCTTATTGTTCTTGATCATCCAAGATCTAATGGATCTTGTTTGATCATCCTTATCTTACTTACTGTTTTTATTAGGGTTAGGTAATTTACTAACCTTTTATGCTCTTATTATTATTATTCAACCAGTTAATGTGCTGGTTGAAGGTAACTTATTCAAGCCTAAATCTAGACTGCTCCTCTTATTTCCAATTGGCTAAGGCTTACTAGCTGAATGGGTGAACATAAAGTGGTTACTTCAATCCTCATGTAAGGAGGCGTTTAGACCTCACAAATGTCAACGGAAGGTAGGGGAAGAGCGAGGCTCTATTAGATAACCCCCTTAACCACTATGTTCAACATTCACTAGAATGACCATAGCTCAACCTTTCATAAGGTTCCTATAAGCATGTTGACCCTAAGTACTCTTTCTAACAGATTTTAATTAAGTCCATGAATATTTATAATGTCATTCATGGGGTTTATTATTCTTCTCCTAGTTTGGGCCAAGGATTTGATAATCCTTATATTGTCCTACTAACTATAGCCCTTACTAATTAAGTCTAAAGTACTCCATTCTTAGTTGTGTCATGAAACTCTACTTTCTCATTAGATTACGTTTTTGATGTTTTATGCTCTTTATATCATAACAAGTAGATCTACTAATAACATTTAACCATAAATGAATTATAAATTCAAAGCATAAAAATACATAATTTAACATTTAATGATAATGAGGCAAGGTACTTAAAAATACTCTAACATGATTTCCAACTAATATACCTTAATAACTCAATTTAAACTAACATGGACTTAAGGTACAATCTCATACTATAGTATAAACTTATATGAAATTCTAGCATGGTCCTAAGTTAGAATGGCATAAAATCATACTAAAGTGCCCCTATGATAATTAAATCTAGCACCTTATGATAACAATGAAATCACTTATCATGCTAAAGTCTAAATGTTATACTAGCATGCTTTATAACATAATCATATTTAAAATGCTATTATATAAAATGAAACTAATTACATTAACATTTTTAGAAACCTTTACTTATGATCCAACCATTAGATCTTAGATCTTTTCCTTTGATTAAGGGTATTAGTTATATTTAGGGGATTTTCTTTATTAAGGTCCAAAGATCATATTGATCCATTTTTGTCATAATCCATCCATGATTTCTTGGATTTCATTATATCAACATTCATTTTATCCATCCCAAGGATCTGATCACACTTGATCTCATTGATCAAGTGGGTTCCTTTGTATGTTTAGTGTTTTTCTACCATAATGGGTAGATCCCTTAATATATCTCAGATATGTCCAAGTAAACCATAGATCTCACTTTATTTCAATAGTATATCATTAGTAAAACATATTTTCAAGATCTGATCATCTTCGATCTAGGTAATTGGAAACTTGTTTCTTTAGTATAGAAATTTTTATAGAATATTATGTCCATTTTATCATTTCATCAGAAAATAGAGGTTTCAAGCTTTCCATAGCTTCTTTTTTATCTTAATTTGGAGTTCAAATGACTCCAGAATGTGATATGGAGTCCTTCTTAGAGCCTAGATTTTTCGGGCGATAAAACAAGTTGGGCGGAACGCGTTCGGTTCATCGGGCGTGTCTGCTGTGATGAAATGCGGAAGCGCCCTCACAGGGCATCCATGGACGCGCGCTGGATGTCGTCCATTCGATCGGGAGATCGGACTATCCGTTTGGACCGTCCAATCAATCGCTTCTCAATTGAGGGACCAAACCTTCTCAGATCATTGTGAAAATTCTACCCTAGGGGTTTTGGACCCTTCTGGATTTATGGGTGTAGTCACAATTTTCATCTGAGCACTCTCTAATCCTGAATTAAGGGTTCTGTTATTACTTTATTTTTACCTTTTTTATTATCAAAATAAATTACAGTAAACTAAAAATTACATAAACTAGTATTAAACATTTATAGAAAGTATTCCCACCTACCTGATTGGAGAAAAAACCTTGGTTATATGCCCAATTTAAAAACAATACCTTGTTGATGAAGATTTGGCCTAAGATCCACCTTTCTTGCAAATTTCTGTTGTTTGAACCGTTGGATCTTGAAATTGCTTTGGGAGTTTTATAGAATAGATATGGTGGGAAGTTTTGGATGGTGGAATTGATGAAATTAGTTCTGAAATAGAGTGCCTAATTGATTTTAGGTCTCTTGTTCCAATCTAAAAAGAAAAAAGAAATTAAAAAGAGAGATATCTCTTGGAAATTTTGGGTTTTGGGGGAGGGATTGTGACGACCCAGGTTTTTCCATGCATTTTTAAATGCAATATCTAATTCCTAAGGCAGGATGCATCCCTATTTGTAAACCATTTTATAAAAACCATGCAATGCAGCGGAAAATCTTTAGTTTTAAACCCATTTTTGAAAACCCCGAGTGTCATTTGCCTTCACAACAACCAAAGTAGTTTTTGAAAAGCTTCAGAAATCATAAGTGTTTTTCCCCAGATCTATCCAGCCACAGCACACAGCCCAACTGTAATTAAATACAAATACATGTCCAAAGGGTTGAGAGTTTACTTACATGTATAACTGCCTCCTTTTTAATTCACTTGCTCGTAGCACTAATATCTCCTGAGACGTCTTCTATTTGTGAGTGGAACTATCCTGAAAAATGTTAAGGATCGGGTGAGTATATACTATACTCAGTAGGAGTCTATCACTACTAGTTTTGCAATGCATGCTATGTTTAAAATCATATGCTCTTTAAAACATGTGCATGTTCGAACAATCTCGTTCAATATCGATATTAAAAACCACTGTCAAATTGAAATACTGACGACTTAAAGAATAGCATAATCCAAGTCGAAAGTATCATATATCATAAACATAGTGATATGCATATGATGCTCCACTGAATCCAACTCATGGATATCTAGTATGGTATGGTTGACCAACCTCATATCATGCCATATGCAATGCAAATAAGTCCACAAAACCATAGGGTCCAACTATGCCCACGACCTCACCGCCGTGTGGTCCTCGGGTACCTAGGGACACAGCGTCATAGCCTCCACGGGGCATATGACACATCGACCCAGTGCCGTGACACCAGTAGTAACCCCCTGTACCACACGCAATCGACGTAGAGACATGCCCTTTTTGGGCGTGGTACCCAATTCACCTAGTAGTGGTAGAGGCTAGAAGGCCAACCCAAACCCCTCGGCATAGCGCCCATGAGCTTATCAGCCCAAATCATAATCAGATCAAACAAGCAAAAAACCTCTCTTTTTTCAAAACCTGTCCTCTTTGGGGTCCCTCACAACTGCCTGGCCCTCGGCACTCCAGTGTCTTTTGGTAACCCTCAAGGACATGTAATTTTTGCAAGAACTTAATGCTCACAAATCATGCAATGTATGCAATAGTTTGCAAAACATATCTATGCATAATGTATATGCAATTATTTACAAAACATGTCTATTCATAAAGCATTTATCACATGCATGCTGAATTAAGTCATGCTAAACAAGTCATATACTTAAAACATGTATTCGTAAAACAATCATAGTTCTTTTAAAAGAATCTAGTAGTGATAGAGCACCTACCTGGCCAGGTCGCGCTAACCCCTTTATCCTCGTACGCTCCTGAATGTGGTTTGGGGAATCAAGGTTAGTTTGGCCTATATTTTATGGGTTTTAGAGTGGTTGGTCTTATTACTTAGGCATTAAGGGTCCATCCCTATTCCTATGGGTGTCCTAAGGTCTAATTGGGCCTTGGTATCCTCAGTTTTCCAAAGGTCTAGCGGCCACGCGCCACTATCCTATTCTAAGGGTTATACCTACCTTTGATTGGGCCTTGATTAGGGATTTTATAGTTTGGGTGTGTCCGTATCATCGATACGGACACAACGCCTTTTGCGGCACCTCAATCGGAGCTCTAGATCTCATGTTATAAGCTTTTTAGTGTCACACGTACATAAGGACCTTAAGAGTGGAAAGGCAGAATGCTAGCGCGCTATGCGTCAGTGGCATGTGCCCCAGCTTCCTTAAGAAGCGAAAAATATCGAACTGCTAGCGCGCTGCACATCTGCAGCATGTGCCTCATCGGGCACGTCTGCAAACGCGCTGAACTTTCCGCCCGGTTTTTCATTTTGTGTGCGCGTCCACGGACGCGCCCATTTGGTTCTCTTCGAACACGGTTGATGTGTCCTGTGCAGTAAGGAGCGTTTTGCTCGTTGAGGGATCGGGGCATCCTCAGGACACCCTGGTTCGACCTTGTCAAACCAGTGTGGCCCAGGGAACGTCCCTGGGTCCTTGGTGACTCTTCAGGGCTCTATTTTGCATGATTTTTCATGCAAAAACTTAGGGAAACTGAGCCTAGGATTATTGTGAAGACGGGTTTTGAGGGATCTTGGGCATACCTGGCTCGTTGCTGGGTTTTTCTCCTTGTTTCTCCTCTTGGTTGCTTCTCCAAAATGGGTTTTCCTCAAGCTTTTGAGCTGCCATTAGAGGTGCCCAAGAGCTCTATTTATAGAGTTATAAGAGGGTTCTGGAGGGGGGCTCTCACCGCCCTTGAATGGGGGTGATTTCTCCTCCAATCGCCGCCGTTCTAGAACCCTCTAGGGGGTTGAAGATGAAGGGTGCCCGTATCAAAACGGGCCCCTGTGTTTTGCAGGCTAACTCCTTTTTTTGTAAAAATTACATTTTTGCCCCTGAACTTCAAAGGGCCATAACTTGCTCATTTTAACTCCGTTTTGGGTGATTTTGGTCTTGTTGGATTCCTTTTTCTGGGACACACCTAATGGTACTATTTTTAGGACCAAATTTCTGGGTTCATTCAAGGTGACTAGTGAAATGACCAAAATACCCTTATTTATAAAAAGTGAACTTTTCATTGCTAACTTGGGATTTTAATGTTACAAAATTGGAGTCATTACAAGGATCTAGGTCTAATTTTTCAGGGAGGGTGAAGAAATTTTGTGGGGATTTTATGAGCATTTTTGGAGGGTTTTTGGGGTTGTATTTATAGGCATTTTGGTCTTTTTTTCATGATTATAATATTTAATTTTTTATTATTAAATGGCTTGAAAGTCTCCCATGCTCCATTTTTTCTTCCCTATGCTCCATTTTTCTTCCCCAAGACCAGCTGATGTTTGTTGACCAATGAATTCACGTGGGCTGCTCATAAGATTCGTTTTTGGGTCCCTTGTGGGCTCCACATGGTGTAAAAAGACCGTTTTGCCATTTATGTATAAAATTTTGGGTTTTATTCCCATGATCTCGGATTTGGGTGTACTTAGTAGCATTGGATTCATATTTATCAGTACATTCTAAATTTTGATGTCTCATATTTTGATTTTTGGGAGATTTTGATTTTTGGGTAAAATTACTATTTTACCCTTTTGTCCAAGAAATGAAGAAACTTAAGGATTTTTCATCCGAATTCAGAATTTGTCATGTTTATAGTCATTTTAAAGGGTTTGCTAAGTTTAATTTCAATTTTACATGTCTTATTATTTGATTGTACTTTTATAAAAAGTATATTCTAAATAACCCTAATATTTCGGCCTGAAATATTTGAAACTCAAACTTTATTGATTTTCTCAATCAATTACAAAAATTGGGGTTATTACAAACTTCCTAAGGTAACCATACCTAATGAATAACTCTTTAATGTCTCCCATCTCCCCTAGTTTGCTAACATTGCAAATTAGCTAGCTACGAGGAAGATACTTGAACATTGGACCAAAAATGATAAGATCATATTTTTCTCCAATATCAAATACTATTTTTGGAATAATCCATATATTGTTTAAATACTTCTTAATTGAATCAAATTATTAAGAGACATGTTCCTCATATTGAACAATCTAATATCATCTTATTTTGTCACTTAGAAGCATGTTGTGGACATTTTCCTGCCAAGAAAATAGTTGTAAAGATTTTACTGTGTGGTTTCTACTGGCGTGCTCTTTTTAGATGCCCATAATTTTTGTAAGGAATGCAAGAACTGTAAAAAATTATGAGGAATAACTTGTAGGAATATGGTGCCTTTAAATCCCATTCTTATAGTAGAGGTATTTGACTGTTGATGAATTGATTTCAAGGGATTATTCACTCCTTTTGGATACCTTTATGTTTTGGGGCTGTAGACTATATTTCCAAATGGATAGAGACTATTCTATGCAGGTTCACTGATCCTAAAATAGTCATTAAGTTCTCAAAAGAAAATATATTTTCTAGATTTGGGACACCTTGCGCCATGATTAGTGATAATGATACTCATTTTTGCAACCATGTTTTTAAAGTAGTAATGAAAAATATAAAATCACACATAGAATTGCAACATCATATCACCCACAAACAAGTGGCTAAGTTGAAGTATCTAACTTGACTATTAAATAGATTCTATTGAATACTGTTAACCCAAACTGCAAGGATTGGTCAATTAATCTGATCAATGTGCTTTAGGCATATTAAACTACATTTAAAACCACGATTGGTATGTCCCCTTACGATATTATTTATGATAATGCTTGTCACTCACTTCTTGAACTGGAGCATAGGACCTAATGGGTAGTTAAAAGATTAAATTTTGATATGGGTGAATTAGGCTCGCATCACAAGCTCCAATTCAATGAGTTTGACGAGATATAATGGGAGGCCTATGAGAGTCATAGGATCTACAAGGAAACGATGAAAAAATTTCATGATCAAAATATTTTAAGAAAATCCTTTACTCTATCCCAAAAGATACTCCTTTATAACTTTAAGCTTCATCTCATACTTAGGAATCTTAGAACTCAATGGAATGGTCATTATATTGTTAAAGAGGTATTAATATAGCTTTACAATTACTCAAAATTGTATGAATCAATGTAGTATCTTTTATGTAAGTGTTTCCAATCCGACAAGGAATATCATAGATTTACATGGTTTAGATTCTATTTAGATCAATTAAACTTAGACAAAGAGAAAGAGTTCTGATCAAACTAGGAAATTAAAACAAACTATGAAGGAAACATGCGTGGAATTATAAAATAGAATGGAATGAAACTTTTTAAAATTAAAGGTAAGACATTAAAATGGAAACTTCCTAAATAATGTGCAAGTAGGTAAAGGAAAATACTACTAAATTAGAATGAACCAAATTAAAACCTTAAACTAATGGAAACTACAAAAGGTGACACTTTACGAATCTATCACTTTCCTAAACTAGAATTATAAACTTTCTTAAGTTAAAAAAGGAAACTTTCCAAACCTAAACTAAGATGTAAACAATGAATTAAATACTTCCAAAACAAGATTAACCAACTAAACTAAGCAAAAACTAAAAAGGAAAGTGGCGTAGTACCATGTGCATGATCCATGGATTTTACACATGGTTCTAAGGTGCAAAAGTGACTAGAATTGATGAATTTAAAGTAAACTATCATGCAAAAAAATTAATGAACCTAATAAAAAAATTAAAAGATAAATAGGTTCCTAAGGATTTAAGCAAAAAAGGTATTTAGATGGTTAGAAACAAGGCAAAAGTTTAAGGGGAGAAAAATTTCTAATTTCAACTACCTAAGAACGCCAAACAAATCAAGCATAAAAAAGCAATTGAAACCACAACTTTGATGAAAAGGACAAACCAAATCCAAATTACATTGATAGAGGAAATATTCCATAACAAGAAACCTCACAAAACTTTATTGATTCACTTCCAAATTACACCAAATTATGTGCATAAAAATTGTCTACGAATTTTGAAAATTGTGCATAATTCAAGCTTGCAAAACTATATCTAAACTATGAAACTTCAATATAAAGCTCCCAAAATAAAAGATAATGAT
Source organism: Warburgia ugandensis (assembly GCA_035236585.1). NCBI lineage: Eukaryota > Viridiplantae > Streptophyta > Magnoliopsida > Canellales > Canellaceae > Warburgia > Warburgia ugandensis. The sequence continues at coordinate 3,724,930 of CP141129.1, read as the reverse complement.
ATGCAAAGAACAACCAGAAATGAATTTGAGAGAAAAAAAGGCTAAAAGTGTGAATTAGCTAAGAGAAAATGGACCTAAACTAAAGTGGTGAACAAGGAAAAATAACATAGAATTCAAGAGGCGATTTTCAAGTTCTAAGCCAACTATTCACTTTTCTGCCACTACCAGAAATAACTAACTTAAATCTTGGTTGAGAAAAAATTAAAAACTAAAGAATTGAAGTAAGAAAGGAGGGGGATTGATGGATGGAAATTTCCATGTAATCGATGGAACAAAACAAGGAAAATGTAGAGCAAAGAAACTAAATCAAAACAAGTAAACTATTAACCTGCATTGGAAACAAAATAACTAAGACAATAACTACAAAGCCAAAGGAAGAAAAACTTCAAAGAAGTCCCAAAGTCTAGCAGCAATTAAGCACCAAAAGAGAGCTATGTTTGAAGGTATCCCACCCACCTCTACTTAGAAAATTCATATGAATCATGGGCTATACATCGATAAGTAGGTTCCTAAATTAATAGAAGGTGAATCCATGCGGAAAGCGGCTCTAGGATTAGTGAATTTAATGAGGAAGTTTAGGAAGAGTTTTGGATGAGGAAATTTAGGTAGGAATGATGTCTTCCTACCTAATTTTGGAAGGGGGGAAGGCATCATTTTCCATGGAAGGAAAGTGGCTCTTCACCCTCCTAATTGAATGGTGATTAGTTGGTGGTGAAGGTGGGAAACCACTTGATTTTTCCAACTAAGCAAGGGTGCGGGGGGTGGGGGGGGGGGGGGGTCCGGGGGAGGTTCCTCCTCTTGGATGGTGGGTCCTTGACTTAAAAACATGGAACCCTATGATGAATAGTATATTAGGCATGGGAAATAGGTTAGGAAAGTGGATTTCTCTCTCTTAATGGTTCTCTTAATTCATGATCGTCTTGCCTTTTACATTAATCTCTCAAAATACCTTAACAATCACACTTTTAACATAGGAAAGTTGCTTGAATTGATGCTCCAATTGTGTGGCTCCATGTGGCACTCCTCCTTGGCTTGATGGCTCATTCCTTGCTGGCTTAAGTGGCTTCAAGGCTTGAGTAGCCCATATGGCTTGTCACCCTTTTTCATGGCTTTAATGGCTAAATGGCTTGAATGGCTCCCATGAAAAGGTGGTGGAAATGCATGGCTTGGTCTTGGGTCCATCTTTAGTCACCTTTTGCTTCTCTAATTGACTTTTCATAACACCTTGGATTGATGTAATTTAGGCTTTGGATTGCTTAGGTTTCCTAGTTAGAATAGGAAACCTCATGAATTGCCTTAATTCTTACCTCAATCAAGCTTGATCTTTGGATTACATTCTCAACACCTAGGAATGAGGAAAAACCCTAATTAAATCCTAAAAATTATGATAATTCACATACTTACTCTAGATTATCTCCTGAACCTATAGAATATCAAACATTTGAATTATTGTATCAAAAATGAATGTCTTACAAAATTTAAGCCAAAAATCCTAGTTTAACACTATAGGTTATAACACATGACTACCAATTGGGTACTTTTTAGACAAAATTGAATAGTTGTCACACCCCTCAACTTGTTTTTTGCTAGTCACAATCAAAAGATGTGAAAGATCATTAAATAAAAATGCCATTTTTGTTGGTACTCACAATTGCATTTTACATGTTCAAGATGCCCTTAGGGTTATCATAAATTATAACTCTCCTTGCTTTAATAACTTAAAAAAGAAGACTAAAAATTTCTACAAGTTACTTACATAATAAAGCCATTTTATTATAGTTATATCTCGGAGTGTAGTGTGTGTAGCTACAGAAGTCAAGACTTGTAAAAAGAAATTCTTATTGCTCCATTGTAAAGATGTCTTGACCTCAAATTCTCATTGGTATATACTTAGAAATAAAGCTGTCTAAGAAAAAGGGTCAAACAAAATTCTTTCACTATGGGACAGAGTCTAATATTCTGATGGTTCACATACTTTCTTTTAAGTACAAATGAGATAGAGGAATATGATCCATTAGAATGGATGCCATTACCAAGACCAGTAGGTGTAATTCACCTTAACTCCTTCCTATTTATATCATGATCAAGCCTATGTTCCACCTAAGATCAATAAGTCTTCAGATAGGACGAAACATAGGCTTGGGTAAGGTTCTAAAAAGATGGGTATAAGGATTCAAAGTTTCAAATATGCGTAGAGGTCTTCAATGTATATTTTTTTGGATAACTTTTCTTTTGGTTGTAATTTTGAAGTGAATATTTTCTTCTACATTTCCTTTCTTTGTTCTTCATAACTTTTTCTTTTCTTTTACTTTTTCTTTTACTTTTTACACTTTTCCTTTGATCTCTAAGAAGGAATGTTTTTCTTTGTACTTTTGTAATTTTCACTTTTTTCAGTTTGGTCCCTTTTTCTAAACTCTCGCTGTCATCCCTACTCATTTTTTTAAAGATAGGTAATGGTTATTCTTACTTGAATTTCTTTGGGTTAAAGTAAATGGGGTCTATGAAAGAAAAGGCTTTCCAAAAAGTCTCAATGGTCTAACTAGTGGTATATAGTAGACTAGTAGGCTTTATGGCTCTGGGCTAAAGTAAGGATGGCCTATATCATTTCTTAGATTTCTTAAAACCTATTTGAGTCAATAAATATTTAGGAAACAAGTTAGTACTTCTTTTTAATTCTTGACAATTTGACCAAAACAAAGATATTGGGATCTTCCAAATTTAATGCACATTGAAGAAAATATGGATTACTTATAACCCTTAGAAAAAATGATAGTCTCTAATACTGAACTAGTTGCATAGGTCTCTACTATTTTCCTCAGGGTCTCTAAGTCATAGCCATTTATCTATCTAGACTTATTTACTTTGTGTAAATGTTTTTTGAGATTTACCTTTCATAAAATACTTTATGACATGAGTAAAATGCAAAATTAATCATGTGCATTTGTATTAAGAAGTTAAAGTAATGGAAATATTAAGCTTCAAACAATCCAATTTTCATCACAGTAAAGGAACTTGACCTCAAAAACTTTTGAAAACCTAGAAAAATTTATTTATTTATTTATTTTTATTTGATAAGAACTCAAGATAAACTTATAAATCTCATATATGTCTACACCCTTAAACCTGAACTAAACATTGTCCCCAATGTTTTCAAATAGAGGACACTTATATGATAAATGAGAGATGCAGAACCATGAGACTCAAAAAACCCTAGGTTACCTACTAGTAAGTGCTAAGTTTAACCTCTTTAGCCAGACTAGACTAACTAATCTACATTAAATCTAACTGATTAACCTAATCCTAACTCTAACAATGGAAGAATTTTTCACTCTATTTGAGAATTTCATAGTAGTCAATATACATCCTCCACCTCCAAATGTTTGGAGGTAAAAATAATATAGCATGAAAGACTACCATGCATTTAAATTTTTTAGGACCAATTTGAGATGAATGGCTCCATTTTTTACCAAATTAAGGGATGATAGTGACCATTGCAATAAGTACATAGTTTTCTTCCTTTTCCTGTTCATTTTCCTGAAATTGGGGATTAAGTTGACTTTGTATTTCCTTAAAAGGTTGTTCTTGCTTCATTGGAGTAATGAAAGGATTTAAATCCTTGTTGACAACTATTGTGTACCTTAGAGGTGGATGATGTTGATCCAGAACATCAATTGACAATTCTTCATCAAATCTTTCAAGCACATGTAAGATTTTAGGTGGGCCTACTTTGTTATTTGGTGGTTGTTTAAATAAACTCTATAGGTCCCAATTGGGCATGTCTTCTACATTATAACACTCAATTTGCATTTTAGGCTCTGTAGGGAGTTCTACTCAGTCTTGCCATTGAGAAGTGTCCACTAAAGGTTCATTGTCTAAATATTGATTCCCTTTGTTAATGGATGCCTCATCATTATAATCATAAAAAGGAGCAAGATATGACTCGAGTGGATATGAGTTAGAGGGTTGTAAGGATGGTTGTGGACATTGTGGCTCAAAATGATCATTTGCAATTTTCATCCCATTATTAGTATCAATGTCAAGGATGGTTGAAAACATTAAGACTTAGTAGGAATAAATGGTAATTCCCTCTCTTCCCTTATTTGTTTCATTTCCTCAATGGATTTTTATGTTGATTCCATATATATCCTAGAGGTTTCTTCAAATGATTGTTTCCTTTATTTTGGAGGAAACAACTCATATAAAATTGAGGTACTAGGAACGGATTGATTAGGTTGGAACCATGATAGTTGTCCTTGATATTTTAGAGAGTTCTAATATGGTGGATCAAGGTGAGACCATGACGACTCTTTTTGATATTGGTAATCCTGAGACCACAGTTGTTCATGTGCATAGACCATCCATTGTAATTGCGGTAGTTTGTCTTAGGATAATTGTTATTGCTAGGATATGTGAATCTAGTAGGTGCATCCATTGGCTCATATTGATATCTATTGTAAATGAAGCTTGATAGCCATGAAGTGGGAGAATATGTGTGGTCAGAATGGGTATAGAAATTCTCACACTGAGGTGATTGATATAACCTAGTATAATAGTTCTTGTACAGAGGGTGTTGATATGACTCTATATGGGAATTATCATACTGAGGCTGATATGCCTCAGTATCTTGTCTAGAAGTAATTAACCTATTTATTAGACTTTCCATATTATCAAATCAACCATCAATTGCATTGGATAGATCAGGAGTATACCTTGCCTCTGTCATATACATATCTTCATAATTAATAGCTTCGGAGTGAAGTATTATGAAAGTGGTCTTTTTCCATCCCTAGTTTGGTAGGCGATTGCACTCAACTTTACATACAACAAAATTAATTGTTGTATACAATGATTGAGTACCTTTGTTCTTTCTTTCTTTTGTTTTAATGAAAAACCCTAACTATATGATACAACTCAAATGAAAATCCTAACTCTAAATGATACACAAGCAATCCCTAATAGTCCACTAATGAGCTGAATTATTTATCTTTAATAATGAGTAAGTTGGTAGCTTTTATACCTACATCTAGATAGCCCCTCCTCTTGTCTAGGCTTGACCATTGTTTACCAGTTAAGTTCTTCTCTAAGCTGGTTAATACAATTCTCATGGAAAGGGGTGTTTAGACCTCAACAACTATCAACAAAAGGTGTGGAAAAATCACTTAGATTTTGGATGGCCACTATAACCATGATGCCGAGTAGCTACTAGAGTGACCATAGATCTCTTCCTTCTAAAAGTTTCCTATAAGCTCGAAACCCTAAGTCTCTTACTACATGATTTTATATAAGCTTCCAAGTGTTGGGATAGCAAACATATAAGGAATTGATTTGATTTACTAGGTGGCCCAAGGATATGGAAATGAAATCTAGTCCTCCTCTTATGAGGGTTCTTATTAACATTATGTTCCATCCACTATGAAGTAATAAACATGCAACAATATATAAAAAAGCAAACCAATGCATCCAACATGCTATAAAACTAAGGGTTATATAGGTGCAAACTAATGCAATAACTATAAATAAAGATGCAACAATTAAGATGAATTCCATAATATATATGAATTATTCTACCAACCAATATGCAAATTATGCTATATGCAATTACACTAAGAAAATAAAATAAAATTTGGAAATCTTTAAGTGGGGTTTTTGATGTAGATCAATTGTTGGTCAACATATCCCACAATTTCCCTATGAAATAGAAAATTTTCAAGTTATAATGGGGCCTCACTACAAGTTCACTCAAAAAAATAAAAATTCATACTCTATGAAAGCAAGGAAATCATATTTAGTTGATGAAGCTCCATTTACCAATTTTCCCCTGCACAAAACCATAAATATATGTCAATTTATGAAGAATTAGCAAGATAAACAAATGCAATCAAAAAGTTCTAATCTAATGATAACTAAAACTATGGCTAAAGATAAACAATCCAGATAAGAATCCGACCACAAATCCATTGGGTCTCCTCGACAACAATGCCAAAAACTTGAAGTGGCATTAAAATTACCCACAACTACATGAATCAATATTGTATTTTTATGTAAGTGAGGTTGACCCCATGACGAATATAATAGGTTTGAAATTTATTGAATTATATTTATATCAATTAACTTTAGCCAAAGAGAAAGAGTTGTGATTAAACTAGAAAATTAAAACAAATTAAGAAGGAAACATGCACGGAATTATAACTAGAATTAAAATAAAATTTCTAAAATTATAGCTAAGAAATTAAAATGGAAACTTACCTAACCAAAAAGCAAGCAATAGTAGGAAACTAATGCCGAATTAGAATTAATCAAATTAAGAAACTTAAGCAAAAAGAAACTACTAAAATTGGCAGTTTCACAATCTATCACTTTCCTAAACAAGAATTAGAAAATTTCTAAATGTAAACGATGATACACAAAGTGAATTAACTACTTCCCAAACAAGATTAAGAAACTAAACTAAGAAAAAACAAAAATGGAAAGTGACCTAGTACCATGAGCATTTTGCATGCTTTGTATGCATGGTTCTAATTTGTAAAAGTGACCAGAATTGATGAATCTAAAGTGAACTATCATGAAAAATAATCAATGGATCCAATAAACAATATGAAAATCCAAATGGAATCATAATTATTTAATCAAATAAGGTGTTTAGATGGTTGGAAACAAATCACAAAGTTATGGGGAGATAAATTCCATATTTTAACTACTTAAGAGCATCAAACAAATCAAGCTTAAGAAAGCAATTGAAACCACAACTTTTATGTAAGGAAACAACCCTGATCCAAAATAAATTGATAAAAGAAATGTTCTATAACAAGAAACCTTGTGAAACTTTATTGAGTCACTTCCAAATTACACCAAATTTATGTGCAGAAAACTGTTTACAAATTCTTGAAATTGTGCTCTATTCAAGCTTAAAAAACCATATATACTACAACAAAGCTTCAATATAAAGCTCCCAATCTAAATTATAATGATATTGAAAGAAAATATAGAAAGGAATTTGTGAGAAAAGATGGCTAAAAGGGTGAACTACCTAAGGGAAAATGGACTTAACTTGAAGTGGTGAACAAGAAAAAACATGTGGAATTCAAGAGGGGATTTCTAAGTTCTAAATTAGCCATTCTCTTAGTTTTCACTAATATAGAATTACTAACTTAAATATTGGTTTAATAATAAAGAAAAACTAAAGAATTTAAGCAAGAAAGGAAGGCGATTGAAGGCTGAAAAGTTGCATGCAATCTACGGAACAAAACAAGGAAAAATTAAAGCAATGAAACTAAATCAAAATAAGCAAACTATTAAACTAAATTGGAAAGAAAATAACCAAGACAATAACTAGAAAACCATAGGTTGAAAAGCATCAAATAAGTCCCAAATTCTAGTAGCAATTAAGCACCAAATGAGAGCTATGTTTCAAGGTGTCCCACCCACCTCTACTTAGAAAATTCGTATAAACCATGGGCTATATATAGATGAGTGGGTTCTTAGCTTAGGAAATTGTGAATCCATGAGGCAAGTAGCTCTAGGTTTAGGTATTGAATGAGGAAGGCTAGGAAGAGTTTTGGAGAAGAAAATTTAGGTAGGAATGCTATCATAAATATGACATGAGAGAGATGAGTAAGCATGGGCCAGCTTATTACTAATTGTGGAAGCGGCGAAGGCATCATTTTCCATGGAAGGAAAGAGGTTTTCCACCCTCTTAATTGAATGGTGATTAGTCGGTGGGAAGAGTGGGAAAAAAGGGAAAATAAACAAATAAAGAGGAAAATTGTTGATTGTTTCCCGCAAGTGCTGTGACACCCTGGGTTTCTTTGAAATTCATTTTTCCAAAAACCCAGATGTCACCTCAACTCCCATACTATACATAATATTGTTTTTATAGAAGATAGACATATATTTTCTGAAACAATAAGAACCATCTAGTGGTTCACATACACAGCCCCTATAATCATTATATTAAATGTCCAAGCATCATAATCCAAATAACTAACTACACAATACAAAAACTTTAACAAAATATATACTTGAGTGCAGAAGTATGGTTGTTGAACTCCTCTTGCTTGTGTATGTCTTCTCTTATTTGTCTGTATCTAAGATATTGTAAACATAAAACATTTACAATATCTTAACAAGCTATGCTTGGTAGGGGAGAGTTAAGAAAACATGTTAATTACATGTGAATTAAGAATTTTACATCAATTAAAATATTCAATTATTTCCAAGCCATTGATAAAGTAGCTATTTAATTGTTTTTGATCATATGAATATAATAATCCCACTTTAGAGATTACACTTTACATTATATATATATAATCCACTGGTATTTTAAATATTTATCATTATCATTTTCCATATGATACCATTCTCCAATTTTATGAACCATACTCTGCATAATATATCTACTGATTCACATCCCCATACAAAAACTTTTATAAAACTATGCCCTCTAGCATGTACATATATGATTATAACATATATATTAAAATTGTTAAAAGTCATACAAAGTTATGAACATAGTCCATAGGTTTTATAACTTCCATTCCCAGACTATACTGGGTCTCTTACATATACCCCTTACCATACGGGGTTTATAAAACTCCAATTGTTGCTGGTAATATCATAAAAGGCATCTCATCATGCATTAATACTCCACTGATACTGACTGTGGAAATAATAAAATCCATGTCTGCATGGGGGGGACCATGGTTGTCATAGTGGCAGCCTTCCCATGATTGCCCCACCCAACGTGTAGCCTCTCATTGTGCTTGGTATCCATCATATAAATTTTAGGAAGTGGGTGGCCAAACCCTCATAACTTTCCTCCAGTCCTAGGGCTGTGGAAAAAAAAATCACAAGCCATCATGCTTGTATGTAAAATACTAATATACAGGTGTCTTGCATGTCCATACTATATATATATATATATATATACATATGTATATATGAATATCTCATCATAATCATAACATCCTCACAAATTAGGTGATCACCCACCAAGGATGTGCTATAAAATCCTAGACTCATACATCACATATGATGTAATGGTACCCATGTACCATAAATGTCTTTTTATCAAAATAATAGCTATGATATTTTTAAGAACAGATCATGTGTATTCATTAATATGATTTAGTAGGCTTCAATTATAAGCATGCCATTCATGTAGTATTTCAAATCACAAATTCTCAGAATTCACAAGTAAACATTTTCATCATCATATATCATATGAAATGCATAATTTAAATGACATAATATTTATCATAAGAATAAGATTATGTTTTAGAAACATGTATCTTACTATTAAGACATGCTTTCTTAATTCTCCACTTACCTCGTGTAGTGAGTTCAACCATTTTCCACTAGCTGATCGACGATGTTTGCAAAGTCTCACAGATCCATATTGATCTAGTTCTTGTTCTTCACCTGAATTCACCAAATTAAGTAATCAATTAGTAATCCTAAGGGAATAATCCTTTTTAACAACTTTTATGGTATGGACCATAAAATTTGATCCTATTCCATACCTAAACTCCTTGATTGATCTCAGCCGTGGCTCCACATTAGTGAGATCATCTCTAGCAGGCTTCTGATCTTAATATCTTATAGGATTTGTGATTTGCATGTCCTAAGGGTCATGATAGACTATTTGGATAGGAAAAGTGAAGCTAGATTAACACTGATCAAATGACCTGACCTCTGATAATTTCAACGGTTAGATCTTCCCAGATTGATATTTGGGAAGATGGCTTTTGGTTCGTCGCATCTAAAGGATCACGAGGGTACTCTCAGTTTTCCAAAACTCCTCCTGGATTGCTTAGAATCTAGGTTTGACGGTCAAGGGTTAAATTGGGTCTTGTCCAATAGGTCATGAAGAATATCAGATCACTGTTGGATGGCCATTGATTTGCCCGATCGTGGCTGTATAGTATTGTTGCTTTAGGATCTGCATCAAATCAACCCTGATCGATGAATTGGTTGAAGGGTTTTGTTCATGATGTTGAGAGGAATACGATGAGTGGCTCGGATCACCAATCCGAGTCATTTCCACCTCTATGCACATTATTCCTTAGAGCTGTTCACCGTCGCTGGGATTTTGTCATTGGTGACAGAAATGGAAGGTGGTAACAAAGATGGAGAAAAGGGAAAGTGGGTTTACTGATGTGAGGCCTGTTGGGAATCACTGGTAGAGCAAGAGAGATGGGAGATAGGAGGCGGCTGGCACACCATGTGCAGCACCGACCAGAGGAGGGAGATGTGAGGGGACGATCTAGGTACGCCAGCTGGCCAGCCTAAAGGTTTGGCCATGCTGTGCCTTGCAGAAGACAAGAGGGAAAAGGGAGAAAACATAAGTGGTTGGGGTCTAAGCATGCCGATCGTTCATGGCCAAGCCATGCCCCAAGAGTCTTATCAGGGTTTTGGTACATGGAGGAGATGAGGAAGGATCTAGGCATGCTTGAATGGGGTTATTGCTGGAAAGGAATGGGAACCAGAGAAAGAGTTCGTCAGAGATGAAAGGAATTAGGGAAACCCGATCTGGGTGTCCCTTGATCACTAGAAAAGCATAGATCTAATAGGGATCTACTTGGGGAAGAGGAAAAGCAAAAGGGGAATTGCCGTGGGCGGCCGAAAAGATGCTGACTACTAGTTCTGTCACTGCCCAACCCAGGCAGGGAAAAGAAACAGGGGGAGATCGGTGCTTGGCCATGAAATCCCAATTTGGGATTTTTTGTCAACTCTGGAGAGAGGGGGGCCTGGTTTTTTGTCGATGAAACCCACCAAGGTTTCGTCAATCCCATCAGAGAAATAAAAGTGGGGAGAAAATCCCACACATGGCCAAAAGAGGAAACCCTATATGCGTTGTCTGCCATGGCCAAAGAGAAAGAGGGGAGGGATCACTGTAGAAACCTGATCTAGGTTTCTTATCATCACCAAAAAAAGGGAGAACCCTCAGGGAGGTGAATGGCTACTTGCCGAAAAAACCCATTTTTGGTTTCTTCTTGGTCGCGGAAAAACACAGATCCACTATGGATCTATTCGGAGAAGCAGAGGGTTTGGGGATTTCCTAGTTCGCTAGCCATGGGGAAGGAGATCGGAGGGAGGGGTTTTCTTCATTACCAGTGAGCCGGCTCTAGCCATTGAGTTAGCCATTAAGTCATGTTTTTTTTATCTTTTAATTACCTTATTGTCCCTGACTTTAAAGGCCCATAACTTCTTCATCCGGACTCTATTTTCAACATTCTTTCCCTTGTTGGATTTCATTTTTTGAGTACTATCTAATGGTTTTAGTATTAGTTCCAAAGTATACTTTTATGAAAATATATACTCCTTGAAAGCTCATAACCTGCTCATGGAATAGTAAAATTTTAGGGTGAAATTCACCCGAACTCCAATTTCAGCGTTCTTGATGTCGTTGGACTAAATTTTTTGAGTACATTCCAAACACTCATGTTTCCACTTTAAATTCCATTTTTATATAAAAATTTTTTTGTTTGAGTAAAAAATTCCAATTGTATTCTAAAATTCTAATTTCACATAATAATGCCCAAAATAACATTTACGAAATTTGGGGTCGTTACAAGTGTACAGGATATTGTAGTGTAGTTATGCAAGTATGCATCGATCCCATGGGGACTTAACTTAAAAAGATGGCATTTAAATATAATTTAATTAACTATTATTTGAAAGAAATAACAAAAATTATATAACAATGAATTGCAAATTGAAATCTGTTTAACTAAAGAAAATTACACCAATCTAAGTTCAAAAAGACAAAAAATTAACTAAAAAATTTAAAATTCACTTCCCTAGCTTGATTATGACATATATCATCAATTATAATGTCATCAAAGTCAATTGGCCTTCATCAATCTCTTAATAATACTTCTAATTAAGGATTCAATGGCTAGATTAAATAGATTTCCTAAAATTTTGATGATCTAAACTAAGGAAGGATTTTGGACGGCTTAGATCGAATTTTTGAATTTTAGATTGAAGATCACACGTGATGAATCAACTAGGAATTGTCTTGAGAACAAGATATAGGAATTGATTGAAAATCAAACATGGAAAAGATTAAGAAATAAAAAATCCTATTTGTTAAAATTAATCATGGATTAGGTTAAGCCTTAATCAAATAGGGTCTAGATTACACAGTTCTTGGATCAATTTGAGAATAGCAGAAAACCTGGGTAGGACAAACTAGAATAAGGCAAAATTGGGACAAGAATACTTATATAGATGGAATTATATCAGGGATAGATGGAATTAAATCAGGGTTAGATGGAATTATAATTCAAGTTTAAAGGGCAAAAAGGGAATTTTTGGTTTTTTAACAAAAATGAATTGGAAATTTGTGGGAGGAGGATGACTACATGAATGGAGAAAAAGCGAGAAAGAAGGGATTTTTGGGAAACCCCAAAGTAGGTTTTGCTCCAAAGTAATAGTGGAAAGCAAATAAAGCAAAAAAAAAAAAAAAAAGATGAAAAAAAAGGCAAGCAAATGAGGGGAAACTAAAAAATGGTGAGCAGGGAGAAAGAGAACTAGAGTAAAAGAGAGGGAAGGAGCTAGGAATGGGTGAGAAGGAGAGAGGTGTGGGTGCAGGGTAACGAGATAGAGATAGATGATTGGAAGGAGAGATCTGGGAAAGAGATAGGAATGGGAAAGAGTGGGGCAGAATCGATGATAGAGAGAGAATGGTGAGAGAGATGTGGATAAGAGAAGGAGAGTGACAGAGAGAGATGTTGGTAAAAGTGGAGGGGTGCTGCAGTCTTCCTTGCGGCTGCTCTCTTTAGTTTTTTTCTTCGTCAGAGTTTTCCTCTTTTTAAAGCTTCTCACCTTCTAACTTTGATCTTTATGATTTAGCCTTTCCCTTTCTTGTTTGATTTCCACTTCTAACTCTAGTTCCTCTTTCTTTTCCATTTTTATTTTGTGCATTCATTTTATAGATTCCACTTCTTAATTAGCAACCATCTCATCTTGCCTAGTATTGCTCTTATAGGGTAAGATGCTCTAACACCGTTAATTTTGATCTAACCCATCCAAGCTACAATCTTGTTGTTTTGAAAAAATATAAGACTAAATTATAATAATCTAAATTATGCATTATGCATCTAATTAGATTTGATGACCATCTAACCATTAAATTTTACAAATCAATAGTTAGATGATCAATTGAAGCTAAAATTCATATTTTATATAAAAATTATAAAATTAATAGGTTAGGTGATATAATTAAATACTAAATTGAAGGTATTTTGGCCAATATTAAACAATTAACACCCCCAGCCAGCATTTTGCTAGTCCCGAGAAAATATGTGGAAAACTAAATTCCAAAAAATTATTTTCAAGTCAACTCCCAGTTTTTTCTAAGAGAATTATTTTCAATAAATCAATCAACTTTAGCATACTATAAAAATGAATGAAGAATTCAAAACCCTACTTATATGCTAAATACATTTCAATTAAGATCAGATCTCAAAGTAATTGTGTGTGTGTATAGTCTACATATAAAATAATCTTTATCATTAAGTAGACTTCAAACTTTTGAACTCCATCTAAAATATGTTTTGACCTGAATCCTCACTAATAGACATACACTTAGAAATAGAGTTTCTCATATAAAGGTTCAAATCATATTTCCCTTTTATATATGTAAGCAAAGTCAATAGAAATTAATTTATCTCACATATACTCATGAAAAACTAGAGTTACTAAGGAATTTAGTTTTTGATCCCTTTTGAAAGGATAATATGCCATTACATTTGAATATTTAGATATACTATTCCTTAATTCCTATCCATTCATATCCTCCTCAAGATTATATTCATTCTAAAATCAATAGGTTTTCAACTGGGACAAAATGTAGGCTTGGGTAGGGTCCAAAAGAAATGGTATAAAGGGTATTAAAAAATTTTCAAAAATAAGTAGAGGTCTTCTAAAGTTGGTAATTCTTCTTTTCTTTATTTGCTTGAAGTGAATATTTCTTTTTTCACTTTTCTAATCTAATTCTCCTCCTCTCTTTTGATTTGACTACAAATTACCAGTTGGGTTCTCCTCTAAGGTTGTCAATACAATCCTCATGTCAGGAGGCATTTAGACCTCAATCGATATCAATGGAAGGCATGGGAAAATCACTTAGATTTTAAGACACCCACCCCAACCATAGTGCTCAAAAGCCACAAGAGTAAAAATAGATCACGTCCTATTAAGATGGTCCTACAAGCATGTGATGGCCTCTATAGGTCTCTTCTAATTAATTTTAAATTAATTAGGAAGGTTGAATTGTATGCTTGTGGTGACTATCATAGGTGGGCCAAGAGGTGGTGATTAAATCCACCCTTGATCTTTTGGGGTTAGGTTCCCTTACTGATTAATTTTCATTGTTCATGGTAGTTCGATCAACATATAAATCACCTTAAAGTAATAAATGTGCCCTAAGAATGCAATTAAAAATATTGAACTAATGCAAACTCTATAAATGCAAAAATTATCAAATAAGCTATCTATGTGCAATTACACTACCAAACAATGCAAAATTATTCTAAATGCAACTGTACTAAAAAATAAAAAGAGTGAAAAAAACTTACAGAGGGATTTCTGAAGAAGATCAAGTGTGGGCCACCGTACCCCACACTTGCCTTGTTTTAATACAACCTTTTTAAAATTGAAATTGAAATTACAAGTTACAATGTGCTTCACTATAAGATTCACCCATAAAAGGAAAAGTCCTATTTTAGGAAAGCAAGGAAATTCTATCTATTTCATGAAGCTCTAATTACCAATTTCTTGAAAAATAAAAATAGCAATAAGTACCAAATTTAGGAAATAGAGTGATTATGCAGTATGAAAAATTAAAAATGCACCTAAAATGCATAGAATACTCAAACAACGCAATTCCTAAAAAAATTTAAATTTGTTTGAATTTTTGTTAAATTTTACAAAAACTCCATTGCGGATCCCCGACAATGGTGCCAAAAACTTGTTGATTATTTTTCACAAGTGCACAGACTATTATAGTGTAGCTTATGTAAGTATAGGTAGATCCTAGGGGACTCAACTTAAAAAATGAATTGTAAACTCAAATTTATTCAATTAATGAAAATTACACCAATCCAAGTTCAAAAAGACAGAAAATTAACAAAAAAAATCAAAATTCTTTTTCCTAGATTGATTATAAAAAATTTCTTCAAATGTGATGTAATCAAGTTGATCGACCATCATCAACCTCTCATTCATACTTTTGATTAAGGATCCAACGGCTAGATTAAATAGATTCCCTAAACCTTTGATGATCTGCATTAAGGAAGGATTTCAGATGGCTTAGATCAAATTTTTTATTTTCAGATTGAAGATCAGGTATGATGAATCAACTAGTAATTGTCCTAAGAATAAGATCTAGGAATTGATTGAAAATCTGATGTGGAAAATATCAAGAAAAAAAGAAATCATGTCTGTTAAAACGAACCATTGATTAGGTTAAGCCTTAATCAAATAAGGTCTAGAATATACAGTTCCTGAATTAATTTTAGAACAGCACAAAACTTGGAGAGGGAAAACTAGATTAAGAATAAGGATATAGATGGAATTAAATCGAGGTCACAGATGGAATTATAATTAAAGTCTAAAGGGTAAAAATGATTTTTCTTTTTCTAGGTTTTTAACAGAAACAAACAAGAAACCTGCGGGAGGAGGAAGATGACCATAGGAAAGGGAGAAAAGGTGAGAAAGAAGGGATTTCTAGGAAAACCCAAGTTAGGTTTTGCTCCAATGTAATAGTGGAATGCAAATAAAGAAAAAACCTAAAAGGATGAGAAAAACATAAGTAAAAAGAGGTTTCCTTTGTGCATTTCTTTTACAGGTTTCCTTTCTTAACTAGCAACCATCTCATCTTGCCTCGTATTGATCTTGTAGGGTGTAGATGCTTTGGCACCATTAATTTTGATTTAAGTCATCCAAGCTACAATGTCGTTCTTCTGCAAAAACACAAGACCAAACTAGAATCATCTAAACCATACATTACTTATATGATTTGCTCTGATCACTACCACACATGAGGGTTTTAAAGTTGGCATAAAAAAGTCGCTTATTTGATTGTTGACTTTGTAAATATTTTACAAGTTGCTTGAAAATAAATGACTCTAAATAGATAGACTTAAGAAGTTGTTTACAAGTAAGCGACTTTAAAAAACTAGCGCGATCTAAAAAAATTTTTGAGAATAACTTTTGAAGTCATTTAGTTATAAGCGACTTAAAAACTTCATTACTTTTTGAAGTTGTTTAATTAAGCAACTTGAAAAGTATTGGATAAATTTGGAGCGATTTTTTTATTTAGCGAGAACAAACTTTTAAAGTCATTTATAAATAAATGACTTTAAAAGTGATAAAGTTTTAAAGTCATTTATAACTAAACGACTTCTAAAGTGTTCAATCATCTATAAATAGCCATTAAAGTAACATTTATTTTCCTTATCCTCTTCTTCTCAAGGTTTTGGAATGATAGATTCATCTTTGGTCTTTATGCGTCTCTCTTTCCTTTTTTACTTTCCATTTTTATATTTTGACTATTGGTGGAATGGATAAAACTGTAATGAAACTGCAACTTCTTTTAAATCACACAAATATTTCTTTTATTGTTACTAACTTTTCTTTGTTTTTATTTTGTAGATCATGTGGGTTTTCTCTTTGCATATCATAGGGTTAAAGAATCTGTTTGATCATCCTAATTTCTTTAGAATCATATGATTTCATTAAAAATGACAACTACTTCTCTCACAAGCCTACTGTTTGATCTTGCCTTAATAAGATCTAATAACTATTATGTAACATTTGATATACATGTAACATTGGATGTAATCAAAAAATAATTTGATTTCCTTGTTGATGTGTTTGTTTATATATATGTATTATATGTGATTGTGTTTGTAAAATTAGTTTCAGTGTGTATATGTTAGTGTGGAATGCAAAAATGGTACATAAAATAATAAATTTTATGAACATTTAAAGTCGTTTGAAATAAATGACTTTAAAAGTCATTAAATTACAAACAACTTTAAAAGTGTGGACATTTAAAGTCGTTTATATTCAAACAACTTTAAAATCATAGACTTTTAAAATCATTTTTCATCAAACGACTTCAATTGAAAATCTGTTTTAAGAATTATTTTGTCGACTTCTGGCGTGCCTTTTCACTCTATGTTTATTATCTGTACCTAAAATGTAAACCAAACTTTTGTTTCTCTACTTTGAACAAAATCGTACTTGTATATTGGAATTACATTCATAAAATCCTGGTCAATATCAATTCTTGAGTGTTGGTTAGTATCTCTATGTTTGTTTCATATGTATTATGCATATTTGAATAATTTTTACAAGGTTGTTGGTTAGAAATTCTTTTGAAAGTTGATTTTTCATGCATGAAATATATATAGTTATTTTAAATGTTGCTAATCCATGCATACCTAATGTTTGGTAAAATGCCTAACCTAATATTTTCATGTCTTGCAAGTCTCCATACAAATTTGGTTCGATTTTGTGTGATAATGGAAAAATATGCATGGATGTTTGCTATAAGAACGTCGAAAGAATATGAGGAGGGTACAGAAAACTTTGTAGACTTTGCACTTACGGCAAGTGTTGAAAGTAATCACATTCGTTGTCCATGCTCAAAATGTGGAAACTTGGAAAAGGTAGCGGTAGAGGTGTTGAGAGAACACTTGTGCTTTAATGGAATAGATGAAAGCCATAACCCATGGATATGGCATGGAGAAGAACTTCCACATCCCTCGACAAGGCTTAGAATATATGATCAAGACATTATAGGAAGTGTTGAAGAGAGTTATACCAATGCTTCAAGATGCATATGATGACTTCCAGGATGATCCTGAACAATTTCATGCTACATTAGAGGAAGCCGATGAGCAATTGTACCCTGAGTGTAAAGATAATAAGAAGCTGTGCACGGTGGTAGAACTTTACAAAGTGAAATCAAGATTTGGTTTTTCAGAAGTCTTGAAAGTAGTGTGTAAGATGCTACCAAAGGATAATAAATTTGCGAGGTCCACATGGGAGGTAAAGAAAACCATAGCTACACTAGGATTGAAGTATGAGAAGATACATGCATGTCCCAATGATTGCATCTTGTATAGGAAGGAGCACAAGGATAAAACTACATGCCCAACTTGTGGACAGTCAAAATGGAAGTTAAAGAAGAATTCAAATGAGAGATTTACAAGCATTCTTGCAAAGGTTCTATGGTACTTCCCCCCTATTCTAAGGTTCAAAAGAATGTTTTGTATAACAGAAACAGAGAAGGAATTGGTGTGGCATGCCAATGACAGAGTAGCTGATAGCTTTTCACGTCATCCAATAGATAGCCCAACATGGAAACTCGTAGACTTCATGTGGCCTAATTTTGGTGAAGAACCTAGAAAACTATGGCTAGTATTATTTGCAGAGGGGATTTACCTCATGGTTATATGAGTAACAAGTATTGTTGTTGGCCAGTTATATTAGTTTGTTACAACCTTCCACCATCTCTATGCATATAGAGGAAGTACATGATGCTAACTATGTTCATATCAAGTCCAAAGCATGACATTGACGTTTATTGTCTCCCTTGATCGATGATCTTGAGACATTATGGGACGTAAGCGTTGAAGCATACGACGCATATAGGAAAGAGTCATTCACCCTAAAGGTTATACTATTGTGGATAGTAAGCGATTTCCCTACATACGATAATTTGTCTAGATTCACTGCGAAGAGATACAATGCTTGTGCTATTTGCAGTGGTCAAACATGTGCTGTACGACTTAAACATGGTAGGAAAATGACATTCCTTGGGCACAGAAGATGGTTGCGCAAAGATCATCCATATCATTTTAAGAAGGGAGAATTTAACAAGTGTGTAGAGACTAGGACACCTCTAAAGATGTTAATAGGATGACAAGTATTGAAGTAGGTTGAAAACATCAATGTCTTATGAGGAAAGAAGAAATCAAGTAAACGTGCAAGTGAAAGAAATTGTAGAAGTTGTTGGAAGAAGAAATCAATATTCTTCTGTCTGCCATACTGAAAATCATTGCATATATGTCATATGCTTGATGTCATGCAAATTGAGATGTGTATGAAAGCTTGACTGGTACGTTGCTTAATATCCTAGGAAAAACAAAGGATGGACTTGTAGCTCACATGGATCCTATGAACATGGGTTTGAAGAGGAGGCTGCACCCAGAGGACAGGGGCAGTCGAGGAGCATACCTGCCTAAGGAAAATTTTACTCTCAATAGAGAGGAGATGAGAATAATGTGTAAAACCTTATTTAAGCTCAAAGTCCCAGATGGCTACTCTTCAAACTTTAAAAGCATTGTTTCCATGGGAGAGATAAAATTATTGTGGATAATGTCACATGATCGCCAGGTATTGATGCAACAACTATTGCCAGTAATAATACATTTGGCGTTATTAGACAAAGTTAGAGGAGCTATCACAAAATTTTGCTACTTCTTTAATGCTTTGTGCAAGAAGGTGGTGGATATTTCAAAATTATAAGAAATTCAAGGTCATCTAATGACAACTTTATGTGAGCTTGAGATAATCTTTCCACCATCCTTCTTTGACATCATGGTACACTTAACAATGCACCTCATTTATGAGGTTAGACTTTGTGGGCTAGTTTACTTGTGATGGATGTATCTGTTTGAGAGGTACATGAAAATTTTAAAAGGGTATGTATGTAATCACAACCAGCCAGAGGGGTGTATAGCCGAATGTTACATTGCAGAGGAAGTAGTGGAGTTTTGCACAGAGTAATTAGCTGGATTGGATGCCATTGGAATCCAAAGAAAGAAAGTTGCATTTGATCCCAAGGTTGGCGAACCTTTATCTAGTGGTCGTGTATCAATTGTTGATTATAAAGAACGAGACTAGAAGCATCTTTCTATGTTATGAAATGTTGATGAAGTCCAACCATACATTGAGTACGTTAATTATGCATGCATGCATATGTAAAATTTAATTATTGATGGTTAATTACATTTTCTATGATTAATACTCTATTAATTTGTTTGTTTATATACTTGTACATAGTGAACACATGGACACGACCAAGGCAAAGAATCCAAGTTACGCAAAGAAATTGAAGTGGCTACAATTTGAGCATTGTCGCACTTTCAATAATTGGTTGCATAAGAAGGTAAATTCTCACTTAATGTATATTAAATAACTACATTTTGTATATATATATATATATGTATATATTAATCTTACTTAAGCTTTCTTAATATATTAATATTCACAAATTCAAGATTAGCGAGAAGTAGCAAGCAACGTTATATCAGAAACCTTATGCTGGATGGTGATAGCACCACGACTAGAAGTAATAAAATATGTTGGATATGCCATCAATAGTTATCACTTTTACACAAAAGACTGTGATAACTCAAGAGTGCAACATAATAATGGAGTTAGCTTAGTTGTCAATGCTACATTCTTTTCTAGGTCGAAGGATAACAGGCCAATAGTGGCAGATGAAATTTATTATGGGGTTATAAGAGAGATTTAGGCCTTGGATTATACTTTCAGAACTATGGTTGTGTTTCAGTTCAATTTGGTGGAACAGAATAAAGATAGCATCAAAATTGATGCCCATGCATTGACATTGGTTGACCTCAACAAGATTGGCTATAAAAATTATCAATTTATTTTGGCATCTCAAGCAAAACAAGTATTTTATGTACAAGAGGAGCGTGATAAGAGATGGTTAACTATTTTATCATCCTGTCCAAGGAATTTATATGATGAAGATAATCTAGGAGACAATGAAATAAATTACCCTTCTTTTACCAAAAAAATCCCATCAATTGAAGAAATACTTGGTGTGAATTTGGATTATGTGCGTGACAATGGTGAGGAAGGTGCTTGGGTTTGAAAACAATATATATTTTGGGGTTTGTGGAATAATATGCATATTAGTCAATTGCAACATCTATATAATTCAATATTTATAATTTATAATTAGGTCTTTTGTCATGAGAAATAATATATGCATATATGTTAGTTAGCTATATATATGCGTACAAAAAGAATGCATGAATACAATGCTGACTATAAAAAATAAAAAATTCGTTTCATTGTGTATTAATTGTTAGATATTGTAAGTACATATAAAAGGTGTATATAATTTGAACAAAAAACATTTAAAAGTGTTGACTTCAAAGGTATGTACTTTAAAAGTTGTTTATTTACGAACGACTTTAAAGTCATTTATTTATAAATGACTTTAAAAGTATGTACTTTTAAAATTGTTTATAAATAAATGACCTTTCACGTATTTACTTTTAAAGTCGTTTATTTATAAATGACTATAAAATTATAACTAAACTATTAATAAATTATTCATCTTATTTTGCTTTTATTAGTACAATTTTCGTATTTCTTTTTTTATCACATATTTTTATTTATTTAGGAGTGTTTCTATATAGTACTTTGCAAGGCACTTAGTGTAAATCGAATACATATATATTATAAGAACCACTCTGACACATATAGGTTAGAAATGGGAATTAAGATAACTACCCCACATTTTTATATAATTAATTTATCATATTTATTTTGTTTAATGTTCTTTTATTAGTATATTTCTTGCACTAATTTTTTATTATATTAATATTTTTAGTTCTTAAAAATGGAGTACTATTCCTACAATTTTGGGTGGCGCAAGTAAACTTTGAAATATTAGTGTCAATCAAATACATATATATATTCATTTAAAAGTAATTAATTAAGTGTAGATCAACCATACATGAACCCTAACCCTAATTAACCTGAGCCCCTAATATTGACCTTAACCCTGAGCCCTTAAACTCTAACAGTGAACCTTACCCCTGAGCCCTTAACTCCTAACCCTGAAACTTGTTTACTAAGTACTCTTGAACTCTTGAACTTTGAACACTTACATATGTAAGTACCTTGAACCCTAATCCCTTAGCCAAATTAACCCCATGTTGTTTCCTAAACACTTGAACCCTGAACCCTTAATTAAACTAACCCTTGATTCCTAAACTAACTATCATTAAAATTTTGTTTCATTAATTGCTTACGTTACTTATTGTTAGATATTGTGGAATACGTACTAATTAACAAAAGAGGTGTGTATATATATATATATATATATTAAAAGAATTTAAAGTTTGTACATTTTTAAAGTCGTTTATAACTAAATGACTTGAAAAATCAATACTTTTAAAATTGTTTACAAGTAAGCAACTTTAAAAGTATAAACTTTTGGTCTTTGCGCGCATGCCTTACACATATCTCTGTTTCTTCTCAAAACCTGATAGAGCAACCCAATGACAGGGAGAAAACGTGGGAGAAGAAGAGAAGGGAGAGAAAAGAGAAGAGGAGAAGAGAGAAGGAGAGGAGAAAGGAGTAGGTGGAAGGAGAGGGTGGGAGCTCATTTGCATGCCACACCCACGCAGGAGAAGAGAAAAGGAGAGGGTGGGAGCTCATCTACACACTGCACCCACGCCGCAGAAGAGAAGGAAGAAGAAGAAGAAGAGAGGAGAGAGGGAAGACGGAAGAGAGGAGATAGGAGGGTTGGAGATGATCTTCACGCTGAGGAACCACCTACGCCAAAGAAGAGAGAAGGAGAGGGTGGGAGCCGATCTGCACATTGCACCCATGCTGGAGAATTGAGGGAAGAAGAAGAGAGAGGGGAAAGGAGAGAATAAGGTGGGAGCTGGTGGAACCTGATTTGCACGCGCGCCGAAGAAAACCACAGTGACTCATGCAGGAGGTAAAATCCGTTAAACTCATTTCATGATTTAAGTTTTCATGCTAGATCAGTATTATTTAGTGTAATTAGTATGTGGTATGGATAGGGTAATTAGAACGTGGTGTGGGGTAATCATAATCTAGCATGAAAACACTAATCTAGAATTTCTTTTACTAATCAAGGCATGGAAGCTTTCTAATAACATAGCCATAAGTACCTAATATGTTGTGTCCATGAACATGTTTTCATATAAGTTCATGACCAAGTAAGGTGATGATTGCCCAAATTAATATTTTTCTTTGTTGTTGACGATGATTAGTATTAGTAAATGAGTATATCTCATGAAAATGAGTATTAGTAAATGATAAATGATAGAAAAATAATTCACTTGAATTTTCATTGTGCCTTTTTATTGGTGATAAAGTTGATACTACATATTATAAGGAAATCTATATTCTTGGAAAATAAATTAATATTTGCCTTTGTTGTTGATGATGATTATTCATGTTTTACTTAGATGAGGATTTTAATTAGCATGTAATTATTGAAAGGTCATTTAAAAGTATTGTTCTAATATCATTGAATGTTTCTTTGTAGTAACGATGGAACCAGGAGAACATCAAACTGAAGAACACAGCTTCAATGAAGAGCACGAACAAGAGGCGCACATGAGCACTACTCCAAAAAGAAACGGCGAAGGGCGAACAACAATGGAAAAGGTTATCAAGAGAAAATCGAAGAGAATTAAAGAAACTATCCAATACAATAGTAGAGGACAAGAAATTGGTGAGAGTGCCCCTGCTTATAGTAGTTTCATCTGCTCTAGAGAAAGAAGCATGGTTCCTATCACATTTGAGGATTGGAGACTTGTGCCATCCTCAACCAAAGATTCAATATGGGAAATGGTGAAGGTATTTAAACATTAAGTACATGTATTATTTACATTATAACTTTCCTTATTTTTCAAATATAGTAATTTGATGTCTTCCATTTGCAGTCTGCCTTTGACGTGCCAGATGATAAGAAGACACATTCTTTACAAGGCACTGGTGAGCAATGGAGAAAATGGAAGAACTACCTCGTTCGCAAGTACATAGTTCCAAATGTCAACAATCCATCAAGGCTATACACAGTGCCATCCATTTAATCTAACGTCATTGACCAAGAGGCTTGGAATGCATTTGTATAGAACTGCACCTCTACCAAGTTTGAGGTATGTGTAGAAATGATGCTTCATTCTTTTAATTACATGTAATGTTCAATTTATTGTCCTTGATAATGCATGTAAAAATGTGCAGGTGAAGAGTACAAAGGGAAGAAAGGTGCACGAAACAAATTTGCAGCACCACCTATCTAGGATGGGCTATGCTCATTTAGAAGAGCGCAAAGTAAGCTTTTATAATAATTCATCCCATTCAATTTAATGCTACTATAATTATACACATGTTCTCTAACTATAGTGCCTTTGCTTGACAGCAAAAAAAAGTTGGGACTATGGAACCCATTGATCGCTCCATTCTCTAGAAGATGGTGCACTCGATGGGTTGTACTGGCAAGAAGTTCTCAGATGAAACTACTGCGCAAATTGCTTCGTGCATAGTAAGTGGTTCCACCTGTCTATACATTTTTTACAATTAATTAGATTAAATGATCATGTCTTTCTGATTAAATTTTGTAGGACGCTCTTACCCAAGAAAGCGCTGCTACAGGAACTTTAAGCAACACTGTTGCCAAGGAAGACATCCTGTATAAGGCTATAGGAAATAAGGAAGACCACCCTAATCGAGCTAGGGGCATGGGTCGCAATATTGTTCCTTCTAAATTCTATGGTAGAGGATGTATACCTAAAGTTGAAGATGATGAGGTAGCCTATAATGTGTTTGTGGCGAAAGTAAGGCAGGATATAATTAGACAGATGCAAGAAGGAGGTTTGATGGTGGTTGCTACACCCCCTATTCATAATACTCCAAGCCCCACTATACCTCCATCACATGCAAGCTGCAATTCCCTAACCAAAGAAGATGATGAAGGACAGTTGCATCCCCATGAACAGGTAAATCCTACACAGGAGGTATATATGTACTTAGACAAAACTATAAATTTTCATTGTCATTTTGTAATAATCTTTTATATTTCTCAACCTATCTATTGTATATTTTTGATATAGATGGGTCAATGCCCATTGGCCATGGAATCCCATCAAAATATCATGGTAGTTGGTTCATGCTATGAGTATGAATCAAACATTTTGCATAGAATTATTATGCCACAAGGTACTAAGCGGGTTTCCATTACCATGGCATTGAATGCTAATGCCTAGCTACCATTGCTATTACAAATGGAAAATATTATAACCGTTGGGTAGGCAGTTGCATATCACATTGCTTGGCCGGAGGAACTAGTCATTCCCATAGATTCCACAATATGTACCATATCATACTATCTTTCTCATTAACATTCTTTAGCTAAAGGCCTCATAGAACATTTTGTAATACATTTTCAAAGGCAAGGCCCTCAGTAGTAAAAAATTCTTGCAAAACAAAGCAGCGAAAATTATTTTCTTTAGAACTTGTTTTGAAAAACCCAAGTCATCACTTCATACATAGGATAAGTAGAATTTTTGTTTGTCCAAATTACATAATCCAAAACTCAAGTCTCACCATACAATGAAACTCTCATTACAATACAATACTCTCAAATAAAACAAAATACATGTCTTCAAGGGGTATACCCTGATGATTATTCTCTTCAAGTCTTTTATAGTCTTGAGCTCCTAACTCTCCTTCTCTATATCTGAGATATTGTAAACATTGATACATTTACAATATCTCAGCAAGCTATGCTTGGTAAGGGATTCAAGAAGCATAATAATTTGACAGTATAATTCTAATACTTCATAATCCCATTATTCATAACATACTCATGTATCTAACTCTTTACTTTGTAATATATGTACATCCTTATACATACTATACATGGATAAATCCATTAAAATCATAAAAATAGTCAAATAACATTCCCCAAACTAAGCTGATAAACTCTTTCCACTATAGGAAATTGATATTTTAGCTAGTTCTATACTGGGAATTTCCCTTCTTAGGAAATCTGGTAATATCCAATTACCTGGCATTTCATCATGCCAAAACATAAGGCATTTTATTATGCCTATCTCATATGCATCATAGTGCAAAATACATCAAGGATTACCATGCTTGCAGCCTGATCTGTACTAGCGTGCTCGGATAATTGCCCTGTTCACCACTGATACCACGATGGAAAATATTGTGTCACTGCCCATATGGGGAGACAGGACTTTCACAGTGGTGGCCTTCCCGTAATTGCCCCACCCGACTTTTACCCTCTCATAGGGCAAGGTATCTTCAAATCATCAAATTTTAGGAAGCGAGTGGCCAAACCCTCATAACTCCCCTAGCATAGCATCCCCAGGCTTATGCATGTTTAAAACAAAATCATAAGCCTCCATGCTTGTATGTAAAATAGGTTTCATATGTATCAGACAATCTATCTATTTACCTAGCGTTAGATTATCTTCTAGTTCCATATTCACTTATAGTCGAGTCCTCAATTCTAACTTAACCATTTCATATGTGTTTGGTTGGATTATAAGGGTTTCAGGGGATTTAATACAAGTATTAGCATTATACTTGTCAAGATAAGGTTATGTGTTCAACATGTACATCCCATGTAGATGCATTCATAAAATCCTCCTACCTTCAAGTAGTGATCCATCTCTTCAGACCTTCCATGATCCTGACTGATGTATGTAATTTGTAAAGCCATACATACTGTCAATATATATACAATCTGAATAATCCTATATTTTTTTATCCTATCTATATTCTTTGTCTAATCTTATCCTTTGATATAAATGATCTAGATCTTGTGTCCTATCATGATCTATCTTCCTCAGATAATGTCTATTATGTTGATCAATAGATCTGATAGTTACAATGATCTTCTAATCTTTCAGATCTAAGTATTTTCTATTCTAAGTCTTTGTGTATTCCTTTCTTTGATCTTGATATTTCATAAATCCTTTGATCAATAATTTACACTTGTTGATAAAGATCAAGAACTTAAATCTTCTATCATCTAGTTCTCCTTTGATCTAAGTTTAGTTGTTTGATCATCCCTAAGTAGGATGATCTTAGTTCTCTTCCTTGAATCATATTTGATCAAGGGTTTAGATCTTCTATTTGGTCTAAGATTTTCTATTTTATTTGGTCTAAGTTGTAAGCCATATATATATCATCATCATCAAGAAGTATTTATTTCTTTTTATTGTTCTTAATAATTCATGATCTAATGGATCTTGTTTGATCATCCTTATCTTACGTACAATTTTTATAAGGGTTAGATAATTTACTAACCTTTTATGCTCTTATTATTATTGTTCAACCAGCTAATGTTTTACTAGTTGAAGATAACTTATTTCATCCTAAGTCTAGACTGGTCCTCTTATTTCTAATTGGCTGAGGCTTACTAGCTGAATGGGTGAACGCAAAGTGGTTACTTCAATATTCATGTAAGGAGGCATTTAGACTTTACAAACGTCAATGGAAGGTAGGGGAAGAGGGAGGCTCTATTAGAAAACCCCCCTTAATCACCATATTCAATATTTACTAGAGTGACCTTAGCTTAACCTTTCATAGGATTCCTATGAGCATGTTAGCCCTAAGTACTCTTTCTAATTGATTTTAATTAAGTCCATGAACATTTAAAATGTCATTCATGGGGTTTATTATTCTCCTAGTTTGGGCCAAGGATTTGATAATCCTTATATTGTCCTACTAACTATAGCCCTTAATAATATTAAGTCTAAGTCATTCACTCATCTTAATTGTCCATGAATCTCTATATTTCATTAGATTTCATTTTTGGTGATTTATGAATATTAAGACAACCACTAATTAAACAATTATATCTACTAATAAAATTTAAATCAGAAATCTAATCCATTTGTTGTTTTTGTCACATTTAATCCATGATCTCAATGGATTCCATCATAATATCATTCATTCAATCCATCCTAAGGGTCTGATCATACCTGATCTTATTGATCAAGTGGGTCCCTTTGTATTTTTAGGGTTTTTCTACCATAAAGGATAGATCCATCAATTTATCTTAGATATGTCCAATTAAATCATGGATAACACTTTAGTTTAACATTATATCATTAGTAAATCAGATCCCCAAGATTTGATCATCTCAGATTTTGAAGATCATGAAAATTAGAAGCTTAATTCTTGAAAATAGAAAGTTTCTGGAATGTTTTTATCAATATTGTAGTTTCAAAGGTAAATAGGCATTATAAGTTTTCTTTAGCTTCTTTCATATCTCAATTTGGAGTTCAAATGACTCCACAATTGAACTATGAAGTTCACAGTCATTCCTAGGGTCCAGATTTGATCTGGGCCCAGTAAAACAGATGGCCTAGATTAATCGAGCAGATCTGGTAGGGCGAAGGAGCGGTCGCCGCGTGCCCATCACAGGGATGCACTTGTAACACGCTCCCCCATGATCTGCGTTGTCATTAAAGACCTTTTTAAACTCTTCCCATCCTATTGTTTCTTGCTGGTCAAAATAAGTTCTTTCTGCTGTTTCCCACCAAAAGGTAGCCTCTCCCCTAAACACAAATGTAGCCATGGGTACTTTTCTTTCTTCAGCTATGTTCATGGCTTTAAAAATCTTTTCAACATCAATTAACCATTTTTCAGCTGTAGATGCTTCATCTTCTCCTGTGAATGAGGGAGCTAATTTCTGAAACCTTTCTAACTAAACCTTAGTCCTATCTATCGCTTTATCAGGGGAAGGATCTCGTGTGGTGGGGGTTTGGCTTTGACTATTCATGTATTGTCCCATATTCTGTAGGAATTACTGGAACAATTCAGCCATCCCATTGCGCAACCCAGTGGAGTCCATTGGTGGGGCGTCAGGTCTTGGAGCATTGCTTCCTTTCTTTTTAGGCATCTATGATCACAAGGTAATTTACTAGACCTTAGTATGTGTTATCCTATTACCCTAACTCTTTCATGGATGAAACTTGATTATAAGTTATTCTCCTCATAACTGGGCTGTGAGTAATGTCAACCCATGCTCTGATACCAACTGTGACGACCCGGGTTTTATATGATGCAAATTTGATAAAAAGGCGAGATCTCTTGTTTTATAAATATGAAATGCATGAAAATCTTTTTATTTTGGAAAAAAATCTTTTGTATAAAACCCCGAGTGTCAAAACACAATTTTAATTATCTAGCCATTTCATAGTTTTAAATTGAATCTACTCCCAAGAAAGTGTTAGTCACAGCCTCAGCTATAGAGAGTAACTACAATCAAGTAACATTGAAAGATAAGGTAGGGGTTTACTTACTTGCACTTAGTCTGGGTGTCTTTTGTCACAAGCGTTCCTTGCCCTTAAGTGTTTACTTTGTGTCTGAAAAATGTTGAGGATTGGGTCAGTATATACTATACTCATTAGGAGTCCATCACCACTAGTTTTATAATGCATGCGATGTTTAAAATCATATGCTCTATCAAAACATGTGCGTGTTTGAACACTCAAGTTCAATATCGAGATTAAAAACCATCATCGAATTGGAATATTGACGACTTAAGGAAATCACATAATCCAAGTCGAAAGTATCATATATATATATATCATAACATAATGGTGTGCATAAGATGCTCCACTGAATCCAACTCATGGATATATGGTATGGTCGACCAACCTCATGTCATGCCATATGCAATGCAAATAAATCCTCAAACCATAGGGTCCAACTATGCCCACGACCTCACCGTTGTGTGGTCCCCGGGTACCTAGGGACACAAGATCATATACCTCCACGGGGCATATGACACTTCGACCCAGTGCCGTGACACCAGTGGTAGCCCCCTGTACCACATGTAGTCGAAGCAGGGACATGCCCTTATTGGGCGTGGTACCCATCCACCTAATAGTGGTAGAGGCTGGGAGGCCACCCCAAACATCTCGGCATAGCGCCCACACACTTATTAGCCCAAATCATGTACGATCAAACAAGCCGAAAACCACTTTTTCAAAACCTGTCCTCTTCGGGTCCCTCACAACTGCCTTGCCCTCACAACTACCTACCCAGCATCTTTTAGGCACTCCAGCGTCTTTTGGTAACCCTCAAGGACATGCAATTTTGCAAGAACTCAATGCTCACAAATCATGCAATATAATTATTTCCAAAGCATGTCTATGCATAATGTTTTTATCCTATGCATGCTGAATTCATTTATATGCTAAACAAGTCATATACGTATACTTAAAACATGCAGTCTCAAAACAATCATGGCTCTTTTTAAAAGTCTAGTAGCGATAGAGCACCTACCTGGCTAGGTCGCGCTAATCCTCTTGTCCTCGTATACTCCTGAACATGTTTTAGGAGAACAAGGTTAGTTTGGCCTATTTTTATAGTTTTTAGAGTGGTTGATCTTACTACTTAGGCATTAAGGGTTCATCCCCATGCCTATGGGTGTCCTAAGGTCCTAATTGGGCCTTGGTATCATCAAGTTTACAAAGATTTAGTGGCCCCGCGCCACTATCATAGTCTAAGGGTCGTGCCCACCTTAGATTGGGCCTTGATCAGATATTTTAAGGTTTGGATGTGTCCTCGTCATCGACACGGACAAAACACCTTTTGCGATGCCTCAATCAGAGCCATAGATCTCAAGTTATAGCCTTTTTAGTGCCGAGTGTACATAAAAGGGTCAAATGAAATGTGGTGGGAGCCTGGGACCCTAACGCATCTCGCATCAGCAGCATGCACCTCAGTGGGCGCGTCTGTAGACACGCTGGATTCCCGCCCAGCTTTTTCATTTGCAGGCGCGTCCACGAACGCGCCCGCTGGTTTCTCTTGAATGCGGATGACGCATTTCATTCGTTGGGGAACTGGGGCATGCTCGGGACGCCCTGGTTCGACCTTGTCGAAGCAGTGCGGCCCAGGGATCATCCCTGGGTCCTTTGTGACACTCTAGGGCTCTGTTTTGCATGATTTTACAAGCAAAAACTTAGGGAAACCTAGCATAGGACAAAGGGGAAGATGGGTTTTGAGGGATTTTAGGCATACCTGGTTCATTGCCGGGTTTTTCTACACGTTTCTCCTCTTGGTTGCTTCTCCAAAATGGGTTTTTCCCAAGCTTTTGGCTGCCATTAGAGGCGCCCAAGAGCTCTATTTATAGAGGTATAAGAGGGTTCTGGAGGGGGCTCTCACCGCCCTTGAATGGCGGTGGAGAAACCTCTAGAATGGCGGTGATTTCTCCTCCAAACATCGCCGTTCTAGAACCCTCTAGGAGGTTGAAGAAAGGGGGTGCCCATATCAAAACGGGTGCCTGTGCTTTCCAGGCTAAATCCATTTTCTTTTTTTAATGAAAATTATAATTTTGCCTCTAAACTTCAAAGGGCCATAACTTGCTCATTTTAACTCTGTTTTGGGTGATTTTGGTCTTGTTGGATTCCTTTTTCTGAGACGCACCTAATGGTACTATTTTCAGGACCAAATTTCTGGATTCAGTTAGGGTGAATAGTGAAATGACCAAAATACCCTTATCTCCAAAAAGTTTACTTTTCATTGCTAACTTGGGATTTCAATGTTACAAAATTGGAGTCATTACATTCTTAACCCCTTAGGGGAATTTATCTCCAAAAATTCTACAATATATACAGTCAAAAGATCTTGGGGTACTTTTCTCGCATTTCTGACTCTGATTCCCAAGTCTCTTCTTCGATGTGCGTATTTCTCCACAAATCTTTGACTAAGTGTATGTCCTTGTTCCGTAGCTTCTTACTCTTACAATCTAGGATCTCAACTGGCCTCGTCTCTAGCTTGAGATCCTCTGTCAACTCTATGGGTACTTGGTTGATGACATGAGTAGGGTTAGGCATGTACCTCCTTAGCATAGATATATGGAATACGTTATGCACTTCAGATAGCTGAGGGGGTAGTGCGATCCTGTAGGCCACTTTTCCCACTTTCTCCAGGATTTTGAAAGGTCCTATGTAACGCGGACTAAGCTTGCCTTTGATACCGAACTGCATAACTCCTTTAGTGGGAGATATCTTTAGGAAAACGTGCTCTCTTATGTCGAATTCCAATGGTCTCCTCCTTTGATCAGCATAGCTCTTTTAGCGGATTTGAGCTGTGAGGAGGCATCTTCTTATGAGTTTGACCTTCTCAGTGCATTGCTCTAATAGCTCGGACTGGAGCACCCTGGACTCTCCAACTTCACTCCAACTGGTGGGTGATCAACAGGGTCTCCCATAGACCGCCTCATATGGAGCCATGCCAATGCTCGACTGAAAGCTATTGTTGTACACAAACTCGACTAGCGGTAGGTTTTCATCCCAGCTCTGCTTCCAATCGAGGGCACAGGTTCACAACATATCTTCGACTATCTGGATTGTGCGCTCTGACTATCCATCGGTCTGTGGATGGAAGGCTGTGCTATAGTTCAAGGAAGATCCTAAGGATTTTTGGATGGACTTCCAGAGTTGCGAAGTGAAATGGCTATCCCTATCTGAAGTGATACTAAGGGGTATGCCATGTAAACTTACTATCTCTTTGATGTATAGCTGAGATAGGCTGTCGGTGGATTGGGTATGGCATATAGGAACGAAATGGGCTGTCTTAGTCAATCTATCAACAATTACCAAGATCATGTCATGACCCTTAGAGGTCCTGGGTAACCCTATGATGAAGTCCATGGTAATATGGTCCCTTTTCCATTCGGGTAACTCAAGGGGTTGTAACAATCCCGCATGTCTTTGATGTTCAGCCTTTACTTGTTGACATGTTAGACACTTCGCCACAAATTTCCCTATGTCTCTTTTCATACCATCCCACCAATATTGTCTCTTTAAGTCTTGGTACATCTTAGTTCCTCCCAGGTGTATAGTATACTTAGATCGATGAGCCTCTTTTAAGATTTCTTGTTTTAACTCTTCATTAGTTGGTACCACTAATCTTTCTTGCATGTAGATGCTACCATCTTCCTCTTTAGTAAACCTTGGTTTTCTTATGAAAGCTTGTATATCTGGATCTCACTTTTGTTCCTGCTTAACCTTTTCATTAACAGCTGACTTTATTGTTAGACCTGCCATAATGATCTTGTGCTTACTTATATCTGGTTTCCATGTGATTACTTCTTGTAATAGCTTCCATCTCTTAGTTAATAAACTTGCACACACCCCTTGGGTTTTTCTACTTAATGCATCAGCTACCACATTAGCTTTTCCAAGGTGATAATGAATGGAGAAGTCATAGTCTTTTAAGTATTCCATCCATCTCCTTTGTCACATGTTCAAGTCTTGTTGGGAAAAGATATATTTAAGACTCTTGTGATCTGTAAAAACTTCAAACTTTTCCCCATATAAATAATGTCTCCAAATTCGCAAGGAAAAGACTATGGTCGCTAATTCCAAGTCATGGGTTGGGTAATTGACTTCATGCTTCTTGAGTTTTCGAGAAGCATAAGCAATTACCTTCCCATGTTGCTTAAGTACGCAGCCTAGTCCTTGTTGTGAGGCATCACTGTATATCTCAAATCCGCCACTTCCTGAAGGTAAGGTAAGCACAGGTGTTGTAGTTTACCTTCTTTTTAGTTCCTGGAAGCTTTCCTCACATTTATCAGTCCATTCAAATCTTGTGTCTTTCCTGGTTAGCTTAGTTAGAGGTAAAGCAATTTGTGAAAAACCCTCAATGAATCTCCTATAATATCCGGCAAGTCCTAAGAAGCTTCTTATTTCTGTGACTGTCTTGGGTCTTTCCCATTTCTGTACTAATTCAACCTTAGTGGGGTCGACTGCTATGCCATCTTGAGAAATAATGTGTCCTAAGAAATTAACCCTTTCCAGCCAAAACTCACACTTATTGAATTTTGCATATAACTTGTGTGCTCGTAGGGTGCTTAATGTTATCCTTAGATGTTCCTTATGGTCTTCAGGAGTTTCAGAATATATTAAGATATCATCCACAAACACTATGATGAATTTATCTAAGTACTCCTTGAACACCCTATTCATGAGGTCCATAAACGCGGCTAGAGCATTAGTTAAACCAAAGGACATCACTCTGAATTCATAATGGCCGTATCGAGTCCTGAAGGCTGTCTTGGGGATATCTTCTTCTCTAACTTGAAGTTGATGGTACCCGGATCATAGATCAATCTTAGAGAAGACTCTGGCTGACTGAAGTTGATCGGAAAGATCATCAATTCGGGGAAGGGGGTACTTATTCTTAATTGTGACCCTATTTAGCATCCGATAGTCTACGCACAATCTCATGGAGCCATCCTTTTTCTTAACAAAAAGGACTGGAGCTCCCCACAAAGATACGCTAGGTCGTATGAACCCTTTGTCAAGTAGTTCCTGTAACTGGGTCTTCAGTTCTTTTAGTTTTGCAGGAGCCATTCGGTAAGGAGCTTTGGAAATGGGGGAAGTACCAGGCATAAGGTCAATGATAAACTCAATTTCTCTTGGTGGAGGTGGACCTGGTAAGTCCTCAGGGAATATGTCAGGAAATTCTCGGACTACCTCGACACCCTCTAGCTTTGGTTGGGGACTCTCGACAGATTCAATCATGGTAGAAATAAAACACGCTCCAGAATAATCCTTTCTTGCTTGGAGGGTGAAAGTGTCTCCATTCGGTAGGGTAAAAGTGACACGTTTCTGGCGGCAATCAACAAAGGCTTGATGAAAGGCTAGCCAGTCCATACCTAGGATGATGTCGAAGTCATTCATATCTAAGTGAATAAGATTGGCATGTAGCAAATGGTCCTTAATCAAAATGGGGACATCCTGGAGATAAGAATAGGTGGGAAGTGCCTGGCCTACAGGAGTCATGACTTCTAGAGTGAAGTACAGGTCCCGTCGTATAATGTCCAAGGATGATGCAAACTCCCGGGATATGAAAGAATGAGTGGAGCTTGTATCGAATAGAACTTTAGCAGGTGTATCATAGATAGAAAGAATACCTTCAACAACTGCATTTGAAGCCTGGGCTTAACTGGAAGTGAGGGCAAAGACACGTCCTTGGCTTTTTGGAACTTGATCTCCTTTACGCTCTTCAACTCTCTTTTTAGGACAATTACTAGCAAAATGTCCTAATTCTCCACAAAGATAGCAAGTGATGTTGAAAATGGGACATGGTTTGCCTGAATGATACCTGTTACACTTAGGGCATGTCTTCCAGTCTGGTCTTCTTCCTTTGTTTTCAAATGGCTTCTTGAAAGGTGGCCTGGGTCCAGATGACTGAAATGGTCTCTTTCCTTATTTCTCATGGTGTTGATGTTCTTAGTTTCCTTTATTGCCTGGTTCCTTTGATAATCTTTTTCGTATAGGGAGGCCATCTCTACGGCTTTGGCTACTGTGGAAGGTTGGAAACCTAGAACTCTGTTCCTGAGTCCTAGTTTAAGCCCATCTACAAATCGTTCTGCCGCATCTTCCTCATCAGTACAAGCACGTGGTCCAAATCTTTGGAGGCTGATGAATCTAACCATGCTCTAATACCAACTGTGACGACCCGGGTTTTATGTGATGCAAATTTGATAAAAAGGCGAGATCTCTTGTTTTATAAATATGAAATGCATGAAAATCTTTTTGTTTTGGAAAATAATATTTTGTATAAAACCCTGAGTGTTAAAACACATTTTTAATTATCTAGCCATGGCATAGTTTTAAATTGAATCTATTCCCAAGAAAGTGTTAGTCACAGCCTCAGCTATATAGAATAACTACAATCAAGTAACATTGAAAGATAAGGTAGGGGTTTACATACTTGCACTTAGTCTGGGTGTCTTTTGTCACAAGCGTTCCTTGCCCTTAAGTGTTTACTTTGTGTCTGAAAAATGTTGAGGATTGGGTGAGTATATACTATATCACTACTAGTTTTATAATGCATGCGATGTTTAAAATCATATGCTCTTTCAAAACATGTGCATGTCTAGACACTCAAGTTCAATATTGAGATTAAAAACCATCATCGAATTGGAATATTGACGACTTAAGGAAATCACTTTATCCAAGTCGAAAGTATCATATATATATATATATATATATCATAACATAATGGTGTGCATAAGATGCTCCACTGAATCCAACTCATGGATATATGGTATGGTCGACCAACCTCATGTCATGCCATATGCAATGCAAATAAATCCTCAAACCATAGGGTCCAATTATGCCCACGACCTCACCGCCGTGTGGTCCTCGGGTACCTAGGGACATAGGATCATATACCTCCATGGGGCATATGACACTTCGACCTAGTGCCGTGACATCGCTGGTAGCCCCCTGTACCACATGCAGTCGAAGCAGGGACATGCCCTTTTTGGGAGTGGTACCCATCCACCTAATAGTGGTAGAGGCTGGGAGGCCACCCCAGACCTCTCGGCATAGCGCCCACGAGCTTATTAGCCCAAATTATGTATGATAAAAAAAGCCAAAAACCTCTTTTTCAAAACATGTCCTCTTTGGGTTCCTCACAATTGCCTAGCCCTCACAACTACCTACCCAATGTCTTTTGGGCACTCCAGCGTCTTTTGGTAACCCTCAAGGACATGCAATTTTGCAAGAACTCAATGCTCATAAATCATGCAATATAATTATTTGCAAAGCATGTCTATGCATAATGTTTTTATCCTATGCATCCTGAATTCATTTATATGCGAAACAAGTCATATACGTATACTTAAAACATGCAGTCTCAAAACAATCATGGCTCTTTTTAAAAGTCTAGTAGCGATAGAGCACCTACCTGGCGAGGTCGCGCTAATCCTCTTGTCCTCGTATGCTCCTGAACATGTTTTAGGGGAACAAGGTTAGTTTGGCCTATTTTTTTAGTTTTTGGAGTGGTTGATCTTACTACTTAGGCATTAAGGGTTCATCCCCATGCCTATGGGTGCCCTAAGGTCCTAATTGGGCCTTGGTATCATCAAGTTTACAAAGATTTAGTGGCCCTGCGCCACTATCATAGTCTAAGGGTCGTGCCCACCTTAAATTGGGCCTTGATCAGATATTTTAAGGTTTGGATGTGTCCTCGTCGTCGACACGGACAAAATGCCTTTCGCGGCGCCTCAATCGGAGCCCTAGATCTCAAGTTATAGCCTTTTTAGTACCGAGTGTACATAAAAGGGTCAAACGAAATGAGGTGGGACCCTGGGACGCTAACGCGTCCCACATCAGCAGCATGCGCCTCAGCGGGCACGTCTGCAGATGCGCTGGATTCCTGCCCGACTTTTTCATTTGCAGGCGCGTCAACAGACGCGCTCGCTGGTTTCTCTCGAATGCGGACTACGCGTTTCGTTCTTTGGGGAACTGGGGCATCCTCAGGACGCCCTGGTTTGACCCTGTCGAACCAGTGCGGCCCAGAAATCGTCCCTAGGTCCTTTGTGACACTCTAGGGCTCTGTTTTGCATGATTTTACATGCAAAAACTTAGGAAAACTTAGCCTATGACAAAGGGGAAGATGGGTTTTGAGGGATTTTAGGCATACCTGGTTTGTTGCCGGGTTTTTCTCCACGTTTCTCCTCTTGGTTGCTTCTCCAAAATGGGTTTTTCCCAAGCTTTTCGGCTGCCATTAGAGGCGCCCAAGAGCTCTATTTATAGAGCTATAAGGGTGTTCTGGAGGGGGCTCTCATCGCCCTTGAATGGCGGTGGAG
Source organism: Warburgia ugandensis (assembly GCA_035236585.1). Taxonomy (NCBI): domain Eukaryota; kingdom Viridiplantae; phylum Streptophyta; class Magnoliopsida; order Canellales; family Canellaceae; genus Warburgia; species Warburgia ugandensis. Next base: position 3,687,456 of record CP141129.1, on the reverse strand, counting down.
AAACCTCCAGAATGGCGGTGATTTCTTCTCTAAACACCGCCGTTCTAGAACGCTCTAGGAGGTTGAAGAAAGGGGGTGCCCGTATCAAAACGGGCCCCTGTGTTTTTCAGGCTAAATCCATTTTTTTTAATGAAAATTACATTTTTTCCCCTGAAGTTCAAAGGACCATAACTTGCTCATTTTAACTCTGTTTTGGGTGATTTTGGTCTTATTGGATTCATTTTTCTTAGACACATCTAATGGTACCATTTTCAGGACCAAATTTCTAGGTTCAGTCAGGGTGAATAGTGAAATGACCAAAATACCTTTATCTCCAAAAAGTGTACTTTTCATTGTTAACTTGGGATTTCAATGTTACAAAATTTGAGTCATTACACCCTAGTTCGACCTTGTCAAACCAATATGCCCAAGCACCGTTCCTCGATCCTTTGTGGCTCCCTAGAGGCCCATTTTGCATGGTTTTTCATGCAGAAACTTAGGGAAACCCACCCTAAGTCTAAGGGGGAGATGGGTTTGGCGGGGTTTTGGGCATACCTGGTTCATGGCTGGGTTTTTCTGCACATTTTCTCCTCTTGTTTGCCTATCCACAATGGGTTTTTCCCAAGCTGTTGGGCTACCATTGGAGGCACCCAAGAGCTCTATTTATAGAGCTCGAAGAGGGTTCTGGAGGGGGTTCTTACCGCCATGGAATGGCGGTGGTTTCTCCCCTAAACACCACCGTTCTAGAGTCCTCTAAGAGGTTGAAGAAGAGGGGTGCCCGTATCAAAATGGGTGCTTGTGTTTCTCAGGCTAAATCTGTTTTTTAATGTAAATTACACTTTTGCCCTTGAACTTCAAAGGCCATAACTTGCTCATTTTAACTTTGTTTTGAGTGATTTTGGTCTTGATGGATTCCTTTTTCCGAGACGCACCTAAGGGTACTACTCTCAAGACCAAATTTCTCGGTCCAGTCAGGGTGAATAGTGAAATGACCAAAATACCCTTATCTCCAAAAAGGGAACTTTTCATTTCCTATAGAATGTCCAATTCATTTTTGTTAAAAATAGCAACCCATATTATATTCAAAATAAAATAATTCAAGTAGCATCCTCCATCACTAATACTATCTCATACGACGATTAGGATACTGGAATTGTACATCAAGTTTCATAGATGTTGTAGCCATTAAATGCTTTTCTCCCTGAAGAGTTTATGCAAACTCATGTCAAATGTTTTATGGTTAATTCATCATCATGGTTCAAATGTTCTCGTCCAGAGGCCTATCTCACTATTTGCATCAATTTGTCATTAGGATTTCCAACAATGTTCCCATTTATGCAAAAAGTCTCTTATTCATAACCGAGTACCCTTATTAGGTCATGGTTGAATCCTTTGTCATTATCCTCTTTATCCTTTCTTTGCTTGATGGTTTTCTTTGTAACCTTTTAGACCAAAAGTTCTATACTTGATCTAGTAAGGTTAGTCCCTAGAAAATTCCTTCAATTGATTTTTCGTACTTGGTATATGCACATAACAACTAACTTTTTGTCTAAAGGCAACGTAACATCAAATCTCAGCTTATAATGTGCTGGCCACCTCAACTTTTCTCCTTCTATTTCCTATATCAATATGTTGTTCAATCTTTTATTACTGCATTATCGTCATCCATTTAGTCTTAATTGTCAGGGGGTATCGTTATCATAAGTAGTGGTTTTCAAGTGTTCCCTCATACTTAGCTTATAACAATAATTCTCCTTCAATAGCAATTATATCAAATTGTACTGAAGTTGTTAACTCAACAAGTTTAACAACACTCAGGTAAGCATAAAACATTTTCTTAGACATATGAAGACTTTATTTGATTACCTATTGATATCTTTCCAGATATATCTATGTCATAAGCTCAAGGGCCTCTAAAGTGATCAGTACTTATTTGCCTTCCTTTTCAATCCAAGTCAGTAGTATTTTTCAGACTCAAAATAATTTCTTCACCTTGTCATGGTAGCCATTAAGGTTTGAAAAATCTTTCACATTGGTTTAGATCACTTCTTATTTTTGCTCCTATCTCAGTTGCTAGTATCCTCATCGTACTCTTAGCTCCTTCATGATGTGGCCTAATCAATGGACCTCATACCCTCAAATGACTTAGTCTAACAAGTAACTTCTTTTAGGTAAAACTCATGTCTAAATACTTATAATATCCTTCTGAGTATATAACTTCGACTACTAACATATTTGATTCATTTAGGGTGGGATACCTTTATTTAGTCAACAATACACCAAAGGAAATGACTAATTGATGGCCTGAAAATACTTGCTCTTCCACTCTTCCTCTAAGACATCATATTGATCCTTGATCACACCCGAGTTGCGAAAAAACAAATGGACTAGTTGCTGTCCTGTCTTGTTTTCTTTTTCAATAGATCTTTATGTACTCATGTAGCGGCAAAGTGGATATCACCAAATTTTCCTTTTTCTGGACTACAACCACTAATGTTTCTTATATGTTAATGGAATAGTAAATATAGCCATCAAACTACTTGTTCGTCACCATTCTACTTTGAAAATTTTCGGCAGCATAATGTCCTTAAATTTGATACTCTACTCAAAGTCTTAAATCCCATGTGCTTTATCTCTATTATATTCTTTTACAATAAAATCACCAACTCCACTAGTATTATTCCTTCAAATTTGATTGGTTTATCTTCCCATCAGATTCAAGATGAAAGAATTGTATGTATCTCCATAGAGTCATGATCTTCTTCTTTTGAGTATTCAATATTCATCGAATACTTATAGTTACATCTCTATCTCTTTCTCTCTTTTCTTCAAAATCCTCATTTTTGTCTACGTAGATCAATGCTTTGTTGTATATAATCGATACTACATCTACTCTTTTACTTAACAGATATGATAAACTGAATGCTTCTAAGAAATGCTAAACTGTACTAATATCATTGAAATCCTTAATTTCCTATAGCCTCAATAAAATTCATATAGTGTCTTAATAATGGCATTGACATTTTGGTCATGCTATACTTCTCTTATAAGTTCATGTTAGGATCAATTTATTATCATAGATCTGTCATCCTTATCATAGTCGTGTTATATTCCTCTTAATCACTTAACATGTCAATTGAACACATCTTTTGATCTGCTCCATTATACTCAGGTTGTCCTTATTAGATAGCACTTTACTCTTCATAAGACTCCAATTAAGGTATCCAAAATTGAGCTAAGACCTTCAAGATCCATACCTTTGTGACCTAGTACGATTCACAGTTATCTCCTAATATCATCTTGCATTCTCATCCCTCTTAGATTATCATCAAAATCTTCTCAAAGTCTGTATTTTACAACCCCTATCATACTCATATCATATCCTTGTGATAGTGTACTCATATTCTGATATTCTTTATGATGGTAAGATAGCCATCTAGGTTCTTCGATGTTCTTATCTTTGGTGAGATTGATCTATTACAGGTCAGAATTATCTACTAACACGTTCACCAACATCTTCCTCCATTATTCTCATCATAATATGATCCATATATGAGTTTTTATATTTGCACCACTGCACAACAATCCTTATTGATAAGATTTAAGCCATGCAATATCTAAGTATTTGCTAGACCCATCTCCTTTTTCACCTATTGGTTTATGGTGAAATGCCTTGAGCATTAATATTGTAATCCTCAAATAGAAGTAGTCATCTCTACTACTTCTATTTATACTACTTCTTCTTGATTTTCTCTATTGTCCAGGACCCTTGGACATGCTGGACTGGCTGTGAAAGGATAAAACCTGGGCTCTGATACCAACTATGACGACTCAGGTTTTCCCATGCATTTTTAAATGCAATATCTAATTCCTAAGGCAGGACGCATCCCTATTTGAAAAATCATTTTATAAAAACCATGCAATGCAATGGAAAATCTTTACTTTTAAACTCATTTTTGAAAACCCCAAGTATCATTTGTTTTCACAACAACCAAAGTAGTTTTTGAAAAAAACTTCAGAAATCATAAATGTTTTTCCCAGGTCTATCTAGTCACAGCTCACAGCCCAACTGTAAATAAATACAAATACATGTCCAAAGGGTAGAGTGTTTACTTACATGTATAATTGTCTCCTTTTGATTTACTTGCTCCTGAGGCATCTTCTACTCGTGAGTGGAGTTGTCCTGAAAAATGATATATTTGGGCGTCTTTTGTCACGCGCGTATTCTGTCCTTAAGTGCTTTCTTGTGTCTGAAAAATATTAAGGATTGGGTGAGTATACACTATACTCAGTAGGAGTCCATCACTACTAGTTTTACAATGCATGCTATGTTTAAAATCATATGCTCTTTAAAACATGTGCATGTTTGAACACTCATGTTCAATATAGATATTAAAAACCATTGTCGAATTGGAATACTCACAACTTAAAGAATCGCATAATCCAAGTCGAAAGTATCATATATATCATAAACATAATGATATGCATAAGATGCTCAACTGAATCCAACTCATGGATATATGGTATGGTCGACCAACCTCATGTCATGCCATATGCAATGCAAGTAAATTCTTAAAACATAGGGCCCACTATGCCCACGACCTCCTTGTCATGTGGTCCCCGGGTACCTAGGGACACTCGGTCATAGCCTCCATGGGGCATATGACACATATTTGTCGTAAATCATGCAATTTATGAAATCGGTTGCAAAACATGCATGCAATGCATAAAATCTGCTCATGCTAGTATAGCATTTAAAGTCATAACCCTGCCTAGAAGCCTAACAGCCTAGAAGCCTGCCAACCTAGAAGCCTGCCAGCCTAGAAGTTTGCCAACCTAGAAGCCTATTAGCTCTCTCTGGCCCGCCCTCATCAACCCGTCCTCATTGTCCAAGGCTACACTTATCATGCAATCTATGCATGTAGCACATGTCTTGGCAATATATGCAATCGTTTGCAAAACATATCTATGCATAATGTATTTGTCATATGCATGCTGAATTCATTAAGTCATGTTAAACAAGTTATATAACTTATACTTAAAACATGCATTCTCAAAACAATCATGGGCACTTTTTAAAAGTCTAGTAGGGATAGAGCACCTATATCAAAATATCATGGTTCTTTTAAAAATTCTAGTAGCGATAGAGCACCTACATCAAAATATCATGGGTTCTTTTAAAAAGTCTAGTAGCAATAGAGCACCTACTTGGTTTGATCACGCTAGTCCCCTTGTCCTCCTATGCTCTTGAACATGGTTTAGGGAAAAAGGTTAGCTTGTCCTATTTTTCCTCACTACATAGCATTAGGGGTTCATTCGCATGCCTATGGGTCTCCTAAGGTCCTAACTGGGCCTTGGTATCGTCAGGTTTACAAAGGTTTAGTGGCCCCGCGCCACTATCATAGTTTGAGGGTTGTGCCCACCTTAGATAGGGCCTTGACCAGGTATTTTATTACTTGTGTGTGTCTGCATCGTTGATACGGACACAACGCCTTTCACAGCGCCTCAATTAGAGTCCTAGAACTCAAGTTATGGGTGTTTTAGTATTCAGAATACATGGAAGGCCCACAGGGCGTGTCCGTAGACGCACTGGGCCTTCTACCCATTTTCTCGTTTGCGGGTGCATCCAAGGACACGCCTGGTTTGACCCTGTCAAACCAGTATGCCCAGGCACCGTCCTTGGGTCTTTTGTGGCTCCCTAGAGGCCTTTTTGCTTGGTTTTTCATGTAGAAACTTGGGAAAACCCACCCTAAGTCTAAGGGGGAGATGGGGTTGGAGGGGTTTTGGGCATACTTGGTTCGTGGCCGGGTTTTTCTCCATGTTTTCTCCTCTTGTCTGCCTCTCCACGATGGGTTTTTCCCAAGCTTTTGGGCTGCCATTGGAGGTGCCCAAGAGCTCTATTTATAGAGCTCGAAGAGGATTCTGGAGGGGGTTCTTACTGCCATGGAATGGCATTGGAGAAACCTCCAGAATTGCGGTGGTTTCTCCCCTGAACACCACCGTTCTAGAACCCTCTAGGAGGTTGAAGAAGAGGGGTGCCCGTATCAAAACGGGTCCCTATGTTTCTCAGGCTAAATCCGTTTTTAATATAAATTACACTTTTGCCCTTGAATTTCAAGGGGCCATAACTTGCTCATTTTAACTCTGTTTTGAGTGATTTTTGTCTTGTTGGATTCCTTTTTCTGAGACGCACCTAAGGGTACTACTCTCAGGACCAAATTTCTGGGTCCAGTCAGGGTGAATAGTGAAATGACCAAAAATACCCTTATCTCCAAAAAGAGAACTTTTCATTTCCTATAGAATGACCAATTCATTTTTGTTCAAACTAGCGTAAATTGCTCGGGCATTACAGGTATATTGCACATACTTGCTTATAAATCATTTGATATTTAATTACATGTAAATTTTAATGGTATATGTACTAATTATTTCTTCTATATAGGTTCTTGAATGATGCTACTGGCTATTTTGAGGGTGAGGGTGAGGCTACAATACTTTACCAATTCCTTAACCTTGGCATCATTTCTAGAGCTTTGGCCCAATGGGTGATCAAGCATCATGGTCAAGATATTTTAACAGGCCTATTTCGTTGCTCTAAGGGATAGGGCTCAATGATTCCCTACAATAGCAAGTAAGTTTTAATTTTTTTGTTTTCTTGTCAAATTATTCTATACCTAAGGATTGTCAACTTCCATTATAATCCATATGACTGTCTATGTAGGTCTCATTAGATGTTTCTCGTTTTGGATGTGCATGGTGGGCATGCTTTCTTTTTTTATTCTTGTGGATTGCACGTTCGTCCTGCCCTCGTAGATATTATAAATAAGTAAGAATTTATTTTTTTCATATGTTATGTGTATATAAGTACATAAATTATTATTCATCTATAGTGCATTTGAAATATAAATTTGTCAGGTTTGGTTTGATTGGGCTGATGAGACCGAGACTATACAACCACCAAAACTCACTTTGAAGAATGTCAAGGTATACAAAACCATTAATTGCTCTATGTTATCACTAATTAAACCTACATTATTACAAATAATATTTATTAGTTTTTTTTGTTATCCTTGTTCCATAGTTCCCTAGACAACAATCAGATTGGGAGTGTGGGTATTATGTCCTAAAGTACATGAGGACCCTCGTAATCGATGGTACCCCGTCTCCCATTTAAGAAAGGGAGAAAACTTTTTTTTTCTCCATAATCTTATATGTTTCTATAGTTTTTATAGATCTAGCTAAAAAAATTTAGCTTAATTAAATATTTTGTATTTTGGGTTACTATGCTTTCAGAGTGGGCATCCAAGAAGACTTACTCCAGGGTAATTCTTAATGAGATAAGGTATGAATGGGCTAATTATGTAATGACTTTCAATTAGTTGTTGGAGTAAAGAATGACCTTCAACTCTATCCATATTTATTTCCCACCCTCAAGAAGTGTTGCAAGCAAAGAATGTAGGATATGAATTTTTATGATGTTTCATATATTGTAGGTTATGAATCTTTGGAGAATTTGGTGCCATCTTGTTTGTAACTCTTGGTTTCTTCAATTGTTTGGATGTTCTAGTTATAGTAATGGTGTATTAGTGATTCCTCCTTTCTGGCAGTACCAAACAAGAGGCCACACTATTATGACTGGTTGGAAATGGGAACTGGTGACGCACTTTCAAAAAATGTTGATCTTTTAGTTTATTCAAAGTTTTTGCAAGGACATTCTGCAGACTTTTCATCCATCAAGTTACATGTCATACAACTAACTGGTGCTTCATTCCAAATTTATAAAATTAACAAGTTACTAACCATTTTCTATTATTGCTATCTTATCTGTCCTTAGTATAGTTTTGGCATAAATGTTTGGTAGATGGAAGGGCTATTGCTAAAAATTATTGCCTTTGAATGTTTGGTAATTTTTTCCATTTCTATGTAGTAGGTAATGCTTCATGGAGAAAACTCCTATTTCTTATGCTCCCAGTAGACTAGCTCATCAATAGTTTAACTAGGTGCTCAGTCCCAAATCTAAAAGAAAAGGAAACGGTAAAATTTAGGAAATATTATAGTACTAGAGGAACCTGAAAATTTTACCTACAAATTTTTTATTCTTTTCCTTGCATGTAACTCCTTTTTATTGAACTAATTAGCGCTCGTGCTTTGCACATGAACTACTTAAACTCAATATATTTTTATTTTAAAATTTTGATGCTTTACCATAAGACTCCTGCCATGAATAAGTCCTATCACTCCATTTTTGCACTTTTCTACTCTATTCCACTCCCTAATCTCTTTATTTTTTTCACCAGCTACAATGGTTTTTTTGTTCTATTTTAGTGGATACAGATAGGTGTCTGTATCACTAGTTTAATCTAGAATTGTTGTGTGAGTTAAGTTATAGTTAGTTCCATTCCATCTATTAGATAGTTCTTAATGTCAGTTTTTGCTTTTGAATACTCTCGATATCAACTTTAGAGATTACTAGGTACTAGATATTATTCTTTGTAGGGCTTTTGCTTTGGGCATTAAACAATAAAAATTATGCTATTGTTGTCACTTTCCAAAATTTTTAAACACGAGAAGGGTTGAATTAGACCAGTAATATAATAAAAAGATCAATGATAAGTAGAAATAGATGATTCACAGCTTGCAAATTCTTTTATAAGGTTGGGAATGTCTTCAACTCTTATATGTGTTAGGTTGAGGGTGTTAAACCATGTTCCTTATTGCCAAGATTTAAAATCTAATAATTACAAATTTTTGAATGTGCTATACTGGTAGGCCATAGACCATTATGTTTTTTTGGCTTATTTTAATCCTACTCTAAGTGTGAGAATATATATTTTTATTAGGGCCATAGGAATTTCTGTCACAGTTGAATATTTATAATGTTGCCATTTCTATTACCACTTCTGCATCTTTCATGTTCTTGAATTTCTCAGCTGAAATAAAGTTCAACTTTTGCTTTAATATTAGCCTCATGATCTTCTCTATTTACACTACTGGTCTAGAGACTCCTATCCTGGTTTGGATGGTAGGCACACTACATTTCTTGGTTTTTCAATGTGAAACCATTCGAGCATTCTTTATTATGTTGGTTTTCTTTCCTAGTGTTCTTTCCAATAACATTTGATCTATGTATGAGTTTTTCCCAACTATATCACCTAAATTAGTTGTTCTATATGGCTACTCCAATCAGCTGAATTCAATTGTCTTCTTTTACACCCAATTACATTTCAATTGCCAGGTTAGTGCCTCCATGGACTTGTGACTAGTAATGGGTGACATGCTTATTCATGTTTTTTTTTTAAAGTGAATTACTAGAAAGAGAGAAGAAATGGAATAGAAATAGAATGGATGCGGGGTGTTTGGCCTATTTTAAGTGAGTGTTCCTATTAGGACCCTTAATTAATGGGGTTCTAATACAATGACATAGATACACAGTTTGTGGTGCTATGTGGTTCTCCTTTCTTAGATTAAAACTGTGATTCATGCATGCGTCAAATGCAATCCTCAAAGTCTATTAACTATGATTGTCCTTTCCATTATGATCAAGTTCATTTTTCATTTTTGTTATTCTATACTTACTATCAATTTGAATCTTTCATTCATTTCTAATATTCTATATCCCTGGTATACTTTTTGATGTTGTTGAGTGATATTGCTAATGCTATTAGAATGTCTTGTATTTTCTTTGCTAAAAGCCATTATTGGACCTTAAGCATTACTCGACTACAAGAAAGAAGTGGATAAATGCTAATGTTAATAGGTTTTTAATGTTTATAAGCATTGCTTGAGTATCAGGTTTTCAATGTATATAGGTGGTGGATCTATAAAATAAAATTAAAAAAAAATTTATAACTTTAGAAGTCATTTAAAAATAAATGACTTCTAAAATTAAAGACTTTAGAAGTTGTTTAAAAATAAATGACTTCTAAAGGTCTTCTAAATTCCTAAACTATAGAAGTCATTTAGACTTCCAAAGTCTTTTATTTTAGAAGTGGTTTAAATAAATGACTTCTAAAATCCTAAACTTTAGAAGTTGTTTATTTAAATGACTTCTAAAATTAAAGACTTTTCAAGTTGGGTCGATAGAAGTTACTCTATTATTAATTTTAACTAACTTTAAAAGCCCCTTGTATAGTAGTGGATGATCATCTGACTATTAAATTTTACAAATCAATGGTTAAATGATCAATTGAAGCGAAAATCCATATTTTGTTTAAAAGTTACAAAATTAATCAGTTAGATGATCAAATTAAATAATAAATTTAGGGTATCTTTCCCAAAATTAAACACTTAACAAAAGACTAGAAGAAAACCTAGGGTTTTTGCATGTTTGCATGGACTTACATCTATGGTTTCCTGATTATGAAACCACTTGATTTTCCCAACTAAGCAGGGGAGGGGCATCCTCCTCTTAGATGGTTGCTCCTTCCTTGACTTTAAAACAGGGAATCCTAGGACAAATGGCAGATTGGGTATGGGAAATGGGTTAGGAAAGTGAATTTTTCTCTATTGATGGGTCACTCAATGCATGATCATCTTACCTTTTATATTAATATCTCAAAATCCCTTCAAAATCACACTTTTAACACAGTAAAGTTTCTTGGATTGATGCTCCAATTGTACGCCTCCTTGTTGCACTCCTCCTTGGCTTGATGGCTCATTCCTTGGTGGCTTAAGTGGCTTACATTAATATCTCAAAATCCCTTCAAACTCACACTTTTAACATAGTAAAGTTTCTTGGATTGATGCTCCAATTGTACACCTCCTTGTTGCACTCCTCGTCTTGATGGCTCATTCCTTGGTGGCTTAAGTGGCTTCAAGGCTTGAGTATCCCATATGGCTTGTCACCCTTTTTCATGGCTTTAATGGCTAAGTGGCTTGAATGGCTCTCATGCAAAAGGTGGGAAAAATGCATGGCTTGGGCTAGGGTTCATTTCTAGTCAACTTTTGCTTCTTCAATTGCCTTCGTACTTGCCCTAGGATGATCTTGAACCTTTATCATATCCTGGGTTGATGCAATTTAGGCTTTGGCTTACTCACGTTTCCTAGTTAGAATAAGAAACCTCATAAACGGCCTTAACTCTTATCTCAATAAAGCATGACCTTTTAATTACCTTCTCAACACCTACAAAAAAAAAAAAAAAACTAATTAAATACTAAAAAATTATGATCATTCACATACTCTAGATTAGCTTCTAAACCTTTAAATTATTAAACTTTTGAATTATGAGGCCAAATATACATGTTACAAAATTCTAGCCAAAAACCCTAGTTTAACAATGTAATTTATAACACATTGGTTATGAATTGGGTACCTTTTATACCAAATTGAGCACTTATAAGGTATTTACATATGAGACCATTGAGATTAAAGATACTAGGACTAACCATGCTTTCAAATACAATGGACAATGTTGAAAGCCATACCTAAGGTTCGTCAATCTAAAAGTTTAGACCACAACTCTGGGGGGATCCTATATATATGGATCGAGTGGATTCTAGTGAAAGAAGTGTCCAGCTAAAGATGTTAAATTTAGTGCTCATAGGAGGCAATTGGAATTTTCTAGAATTTGCATCCTTCCATCATCCATTTTTATCTCTTAGTGTCTTATAAACACTTATCTTATCTTTCAAATGTTGAAGACAATGTTTCCCTTAGGTTGGTGGTTATAGAATTCTAGCAAATTATAATCTTTCTATAGTTGCTTATTCAAGAGAGAGAGAGAGAGAGAGAGAAATTTTGATATTCTTTTGAATTTCAAGGTCAATTCCTATATTGTGATGAGAATTGAATTTTCCAAAATTCAGTGCTTCCTCATTACTTTAGCTTACATTAATGGAATAACACATGATTAGTTCATTCTTTTACTTATTTTCTAAAGTGCTTTAGGACAACTAATCTTGGACAATCTTATGCACACAGTAAAATTTACTTAGTTTAGACTAATAAGTGGTTGTGACTTTGAAACCTTGAAGAAAACAAGTGGCGATATGTAAACCATGTAATTAGTTGAGCCATTCATTTATTTTTGAGGATTATACATAAATTTTACAATTTTCTTTAGCATGCTTAAATTCTAGTTGATCCCAATATTCTTTGATTTTGTCAACTACTAAGAGTAACTACTAAGTGTTACCCTTAATCTTCTAGAAGTTTTTTGAAACTAATAGAAAATATGAAGCCCTAAGAAATGATTTAGGGCATCCTTGTTGAAACACACAGCCAAAAAGCTTACCCAATGATATTTTCAACATTAGTTAGCCTTTTATATAAGCCTTTTTTCTTGTGATCCCAATTACCTACATCCATATTAACCCAATATTGAATATCCATTTCCTATTTTCTTCAAAAATAAGTTAGAGATGGTTGAAGAAATATCTTTAAATTACAATTGAGTAAAGAAAGTGAATATAAAAAGAAATAAAGTTCTTTAGAGAGATCCAAAGAAATTCGAAAGATGTAAAAGAAAGATGAAAGAAAAGTCCAAAAGAAAGTTCACTTTAGAATAATGAACACTACTAGACAGGGGGCTTTTAAAGTCAATTAAAAAGGATAATCGATGTCGCTTAGTAGGAGACTTTTATCAAGCCAACAAGTGGCGATATGTAAACCATGGACTTTTAAAGTTGCTTACACTAAATGACTTCAAAAGATGGTAATTTCTAAAGTTGTTTTGAAATAAGCGACTTCAAAAGCCCATCTCTCTTATGGACTTTTAAGGTCTCTTTTATTAAACAACTTCTAAAGGTTCGACTTTTGAACTCACTTATTTATAAACAACTTCAAAAGTTGGTAACTTTTAAAGTCGTTTTCTAATAAGTGACTTCAAAAGTTCCCCCTTTGTATGGACTTTTAAAGTCTCTTTTACTAAATGACTTCACAAAGGTTAGACTTTTGAAGTTGTTTTTCCCCAAACAACTTCAAAAGTGAAGACTTTTGAAGTCATTTTTCACTAGATGAATTCAAAATTTTTTTTTTTTTCAATTTATATTCGAGCTCCACCACCTATATACAATTGAGCAACAAACATCCCATGTACACTTGATGTTCAAACAATCTTTATAAACATTACAATCCTATTTCAATACAACATTCATCCACTTCTTGAGATAATACCACCTGTATACATTGGATAACAAACATCATATACACCTAATACTTCAATCTCCACAAACATGAAAACCCAACAACCACTACAATGTATCCACATCTTAATTTTTTGATATATTACCACCTATGCTTACATTGAATAACAAATATTCTATACATCTAATACTTCAAATAGCCTTTATAAACATTGAAAGCCAAACATCATATACACCTAATACTTCAATCTCCATATACATTCAAAACCAACATCTACTACAATGCATCAAAATCTTTCTTAATACACTATCACCTGTGTATACGTTGATAACAAACATTTTATACACCTGATACAAACAATCTTCATAAACATGAAAAACCAAACATCTAATATAATATGCATCCACATCTTTCTTGATACCCCGAATCATTCTTACAATATAACACCCAATACATTCATAATGGGTACAAAATGTCCAAAGTCATCATTATCCATCCACATCTATCATGAAAATAATTTATAAAAGAAACTATAACACATGCATTCTCCATAACATCCACATTCACTTCATTTGTAAATCCATACACATTCACATTCACTTTCACACTCTATGTAACCCTCTCATTCTTCATCTAAAAAATGTTATTAATTCAATGAATATATTGAAAACCAACCACCACATATTCACTTCATATACAAGCTCCAAATTCACTTCATCCATACTCATTTATTCCCACACTCTAAATTTCTACTCATTCATCGCTTAATATATATATATATATATTTCAAAGAAAATAATAAAATATAAAGGGACACACACAAGTCAATAAAAAATACTTTATTATGTATTTCAAGTTTAGTAGTTACTCGAAGTGATCTAATTGGAACTCATTACATACTCAACCCATTTAGTTCATATTTCATTGAGATTTACTCTGGAGTAACTCTTCTTGCTTTTCCACTCAGAAAGCACAGTAGCCTAAAATACAACATATTTAATTAAGCTCAAACTTTCTAGCTAGATTGATAAAAATTATAGAAAAATATATGATTATGAAAAGTAAAAAGTGTTCTACCTTTGTTAAATGGGAGACATAAATGCTATTAAATAAGAGGGTCATCATGTATCTCAGGACATAATATCCACGCTCCCAATCAAACTATTGTTTAGGGCACTGTGCAACAAGGACGACAAAAAAGAATTCATAAATATCATTTGTAATAATGTAGGTTTAATTAGTAGTAACTTAGAGCAATTAAATGTTTTGTATACCTTGACATACTTCCAAGTGAATTTTGGTGGTTGTATAGTCATGGTGATATTAGCACATTCAAACCAAACCCTACAAATTTAAATTTTCAATGCATCATAGATGAATAACAAATTACTTATCTACACATAACACATGAAAAAAATAAATTCTTACTTATTCATAATTTTTATGAGGGTGGGATGGATGTGTGATCCAGAAGAATAAAAAAAGAAAGCATGCAAACCGTGCACATCTAAAATGAGTAGCATCCAATGAGACCTACATAGATAGTTATATGAATTGCAATAGAAGTTGACAATCCCTAAGCATATAATAAGTTGGCAAGTAAATAAAAAAATTAAAACATACCCACTATTGTAGGGAATCATTATGCCCTGTCCCTGAGAGTAGCAAAAAAAGCCTAGTAAAATATGCTAAACATGCCTCTCCATTAGCCATTGCTCTGCTGCTCCAAAAATGATGCCAGGGTTAAGGAATTGGTAAAGTGTACCCTCACCCTCAAAAAGCTAGTTCCATCATTCAAGAAGTTGCATAAAAGAAATAATTATTACTTATACTATGAAAATATAACATGTTAAATGATTTATAAGCAAGTATGTGCATATACCCATGTAGGAGACAATGAGAGGGTGCTCGAGTTGATCCCATAGGCAAACTCATAGTAGGTCCTCTACAATAATTTTCACTTCAACAACATCCTCGACATGCATTCCCTGCTTGATTTGAATAGGATTGATTGTCATAGCGTCATTGATGAGACCATAGATTAACCTTAACAATTGAAGCATGTCAGGTGGGACTTCCACAAGTTCCTTGGACGGCTGCTATAAAAGATGTAAAATTTTTCAGCTAAATAATATTAATCAATGAAGAGGACCTAATTTATGATGGAATAAAATTGAAGATATATACAAGTACTTGTTCCTCTCTCTCTCTCTCTCTCTCTCTCTCTATATATATATATATATATATATATATATACACCTCTTAGGCAAGAATTTCCTTTTCGAGGGTAGCCAGATGTCCTTCATTATCTTTTTTCATTGGGAAATTGGAGCTCACATTTGATGGAGGTACAGGGGCACTATGAGAATTATTAGCAAGGGATAGAGTAAAAATCATCAAACCTCCCTCACATAATTGACTAAATATATTAGTCTTCATTTTCTCAACAAGCTCATTGTATGCCTCCTCATCATCTTGAACTTTAGGTAAACGTCCTTTACCAAAGAATTTAAACGGGAAGAACATTGAAACCCATGCACTCAATTCAACTAGGGTGGTCTTTCTTATTGCCCGTAGCCTTATATAGGATGTCCTCATTGGCAGTAGTGCTGCTTAGAGGTCTTATAGTAGTGATTTTATGGGTAAGAATATCCTACAAAATTTAATTAGAAAGACATGATCATGTCATATAATTAATTGTATAAAATTTATAGATAGGTGGAACCACTTACTATGAGAGAAGCAATTTGAGCAGTACTTTCATCTAAGAACTTGTTGCCAGTATGGCCCACCGAATGCACCAAGGATGGAGTGATCAATGGGTTACGTAGTCCTAGCTTTCTTTTCCTGTAGAGCAAAAATACTATAGTTAGAGAACAACACGTATATAACTATAGTAGCATTAAATTAAGAGGGATAAATTGTCATAGATGCTTACTTTTCACCTACATATCTGTTTCATGCACCTTTCTTCCCCTTGCACTCTTGGCATGCACATTTGTTCATGCGTGTTCAAGTGCAATAATCAAATTTTACATGTAATTAATTAAATGAAGCATCATTTCTACACATACCTCAAACTCAGTGGAGGTGTAGTTCTATACAAATGCATTCCAAACCTCTTGGTCAATGATGTTAGAGCAAATGGAAGGCACTGTGTATAGCCTTGGTAGATCATTGACATTTGGAGCTATGTAATTGTGAAAATGCAATTCTTCCATTTTCTCCAATGCTCAACAACCCCTTGTAAAGCACGCATCTTCTTATCATTTGGCATGTCAAAGGTAGTTTGTAAATTGTACACATCAAATTACTATATTTGAAAAATAAGGTAAGTTATAATGTAAATAATACATGTACTTAATGTTTGCATACCATGACCATTTCCATATTAAATCTTTTATCAAGGATGGCACATTTCTCCAATCCTCAAATGTGATAAGAACCATGGTTCTTACTATAGACCAAAGGAAACTACAATAAGCAAGTGCACTCTCACCAATCTCTTGCCCTCTATTATTGTATTGGACAATTTCTTTAATTACCTTCTACTTTCTCTTGATAACCTTTTCCATTGATGTTTACCTCTGCCCTTTCTTTTTGGAGTAGTGCTCATGTTGGCCTCTTGTTTGTGCTGTTCAATGTGGCCATAATCTTTACTTTGAGGTTCTTCATATTCCATCATTACTACAAAGAAGAACAAATGATATTAGCACAATGACATAAAAAGGCCATGTATTTCATTTAAGGAAAAAAAACCAATGTGACATATGCAGCAAACAAATTGAAAGCAAATCAGATAAAACATGCATGAAAATAGATACTTTCTAAAGATAGATATTTCTAAAATTAAACCTAGAAACTAATTTGCATGATTATAAGTAAAGCAGCGTTAACTTCCATGTTTCAAAGTAAATCAGGATATAAGTAAAGCAATGTTAACTTATATGATTCTAGCCATCACATAACACATTTATAGGCACAT
Organism: Warburgia ugandensis; assembly: GCA_035236585.1. Lineage (NCBI taxonomy): Eukaryota > Viridiplantae > Streptophyta > Magnoliopsida > Canellales > Canellaceae > Warburgia > Warburgia ugandensis. The sequence continues at coordinate 3,670,408 of CP141129.1, read as the reverse complement.
TCATTTGCACTCATATAAACATGATTGAAACAATTTAGCTTTATGTAAGCAACTACTACCATTCTACAATCAAGAGATACATTTTAAAGCATTTACTAGTAAGGTTGCATGTATGTCTTGTTGCTTCTTGTTCATTCCCATTTCTAAAACAGCATTACAAGCAATTCTTATCAAAATGATCAAGCATGTACTCGAACCACTTATTAATTAGTTATGGGGAAAAAAAAGCATGTATTTGCTTTAGTTTTAGTCCTTTCTAGTCCATATATATTCTTAAGAATTTAGTTACCACTTGTCCTTAAGCAGAAACACACACCCATCTTTTATTCTTAGACATGATAAGGTGAATTGGTCTATAAAAATCTCGAGTGTCTTGTTTCTTTTCTAAAATTCAAGATTTTGAAAGAAATTATCCCTACATTTCCATAAAAAATCAAGTAGAGTCTCCTCTATTTTTAGACTTACTAATTTTATGCACGTGAATGCAATGTCCCAAATAAACACAGTTTAAGTAAAAAAAGAAAGAAAGGAGACTCCATCTCCATCCATTCACATAAACATACAATATCTAACATATGTGGCAAACAAATTGCAAGCATAATAGATAAAGAATGTATAAAAAATATAAGCCTCCTTAGTATAGATATTTGTAAAAGGGCTATAAAATCCATAGACCTTTCACTAGTCTTTAACTCCATTGCTTTGAGTTCACATCTCTTAGTGGGGAAGATGCATCCCACACTGAGTTTGTGAATATAGGTTGCTAATAGTCATTCATAAGATTTCTTAAGGGTTGACCTTCTTTATTCTAAATGACTGTAAGTATTTGATTGACACTAAGCTTCCAACATTTACTTGTGCCACAAAACAATGTAGAAACACTCCTAAAGAACCAAAGAAATGTGATAACCAAGGAAGTACAAAAAATGTAGTTATAAGAAAACTTTAAGCAAAATAAGATGATTAAACTATGAGGTGTGAGAGCAAAGTTCTTAAGTACATAGCCATCTTTCTCCTTAAATTTCCATGTGCATTTCATATGCATGTTCATTGTTGCTTGATATTTGGATGATTGAAGATAGATTAGAAGTTGATTTTGGTGATTGTAATTAGTTCTAAGTAGGGTGCATACACCCCTTGGAGGGTGTGCATCACCCTTGTAATTAGTTTTTCCTTTCATGCTTAAGTACTTGTGTTTTATCCTAGATTAGCTATAATTGAATCTCATACAAAGGAGACAGTTAAACTAAGAGCACAAACCCATGGTTCATGCATGTAGTTTTGAAGTGTTCCTCCTTAAAATTTTAGTTAGTTGTCCATGCGTTCCATTCATGTATTCTATCTAGGTTAGTTTGCAGCTTATTCTATGCTTTTAGATCTTATAATCATGTGCACCATGCTTTCCATTATTACTTGTAATTCATGCATCATCAATGTAATGAATCATTAACATTACACTTTGGATCAGTTCATATTAGTTAGCTCTTAATACTTTATTCTTTTTGTTTAGTTTAGGTATCCATGCATTAGTCGATTAATTTCATGCCTTCCATGTTTGGTTAGTTGACATGTTAGTTCATGCATACTTTCATGCATTCCATGTTTGGTTAGTTGACATCTTGGTTCATGCATACTTTCATGCTTAATTCATACTCTTTCCATGGTTCATGCTTAATTCATGCACTTCCAATATGTTCATCATAACATAATAATACTAGACATCATATATGCCATCATCATATATAAAACCATAGAATTCCATACACTAGTGAAATCATGCAAATCAACCTCATAATATAATATAACCATGCAAAAGAAACCCTTACTAAGTTGTGTTGAGCTTTCCACATTCCTCATTATTTCATGACTCATGAAATCCATGTAGTTTCCAAATATGTTTTCATATACAAGTGTAACAACCCCAATTTTTGTAAATTGATTGAGAAATTCAATTTAGTTTGAATTTTTTAGAAATTTGGGGCTGGAATATTAGGTTATTGGAAATTCTCTTTTCATAGAGATTAAATCATGATTTAAAACTTAGAAATTATGAATTTACGTAAAAAGCCAATAGAAATGACACTAAGTACGTTCAATTCTTAGTTAAAATGAAAAATTCCTAATTTTCTTTATTTTTATGAATAAAAGGATAAAATGGTAATTTTAACCATGATGGAGATCTAAGACATCAATATTTCAAATATACTCAGAAATACAAATCCAAAGCCACTAAGTACGCTCAATTCCGAGTTCAGGAGAATAAAATGAATTTTTCTCCATAAAAGGGCAAAATGGTCCTTTCACACCCCTATGGGACCCACAAGGGGCCCACAAACGAATCCAACGGCCAAAACATGTAATGAGTAGTCAAACCACTACCAACTGCTAGTAGAGAAGGAGGTGGTAGTGGAGGATCCAATGTTAATTTAATATTTAAAAGAATTAAAACATAATTATTACAAGTAATTATGAAAAATGCAAAACACCTATAAATATCCCTGCAAAAATCCTCCAAAAATGTTCATTAAAATTCCCAGAAAATCATCTTGCTTATTCTAAAAAATTAGATCTAGATTCTTTCCTAAAATTCCAAAGTTCCCAAAAATCTCCCTTCTTGCACTTTCTCTCTCCTCTCTCTAATTGGAACAAGAGACCTAAATTCAATTAGGCACTCTGCTCCAAATTAAATCTCACAAATCTCATAGTCCATACCATCCTAGACTACTTATCTACAAAACTCCCAAATCAATTTCAGGATCCAATGGTGCAATTAGCAGGAAATCATAAAACAAGGGACTATCGGGCTATCTAATCATTAAAGGGTATTTATTTCAAATTGGGATTCAAATCTACATTGTTTCTCCAATTAGACAGGTGGAAACACTTCCTATACTTATTTCATGTTGTTTTATGTAATTTTTATTTTTCTGTAATTAGTTTTAGGTTAAAATTTATAAAAATAAAGTAAGGACCAGAACCCTTCAATTCTGGATGATGGAGTGCTTAGATGGAAAATCTAATCTATCCAATCACTCCAAAAGGGTCCAAAACCCCTAAGGTGGAAGTTTCAAGAATTTTTATAAAGTTTTGATCCTTTGATGAAAGAGGATTTATTGGACGGTCCAAAATGGATTGTCCAATCTCCCAAATCAAATCAGGATTGCGGGACACGCTGTGAAACGCCATATGCAGACATGCCCTATGGGAGAATCTCCACGCGCATGTCACATGCGATGTCGTCTTGATAGGACAACTGCGAGACAATGTAGGTCACAGGGGAGTGCATTACGCGTGTGTCCTGGTGGTAGGCGAGTGGCGACCGCTTTGCCAGACTGGCTCACTCCATCCGATCAATCTGGGTTGTCTGTTTTGCTAGGCTCATATCAAATCTGGACCCTAGGAATGACAGTGAACTTCACAGTTTAATTATGGAGTCGTCTAAACTCCAAACTAAGATTAGAAAGAAGCTATGGAAAGCTTATAATGTTTATTTTCTTCTGAAACCATAATATTCATAAAAACATTCTAGAAACTTTCTATTTTCAGGAATTAAGTTTCTAATTTTCATGATCTTCAAGATCTAAGATGATCACATCTTGGGGATCTGATTTACTAATGATATAATGTTGAAATCAAGTGATATCCATGGTTTATTTGGATAGATCTAAGGTAAATTTAGAGATCTACCCTTTATGGTAGAAAAATCCTAAAAATACAAAGGGACCCACTTGATCAATGAGATCAAGTATGATCAGATCCTTGAGTTGGATTGAATGAATGATATTATGATGGAATCCATTGAGATCATGGATTTAATATGACCAAAAACAAAGGGATATGATCATGGACCTTAATGTAGTAAAAGCCCTAAAATTAATTAAAACCCTTGAAAAGGAAAAGACCTAAGATCTAATGGTTGAATCATAAGTAAAAGCTTTAATAATGAGAAATGAGTTGGCTTGAGTAATGCATTGATTTCATTTGATTTATTTCATGAATATAGGATCCATGATAAATTATTTTAGTATAACTTCATTTTAAATGTCCATAAAATTATTTATGAATGATAAATCATAACTTAGGACCATGTTGGTATGATTTCATGCAATTGTAACTTAGGACCATGCTATGATTTCATTTTAGATTAGACTATGGTATGAGATGGTACCTTAGGTCCATGATAGTTTAATTTGAGTTTATTAGATAAAGTGCATTAGTTAGTCTTAAGTACCTTGTACCATTATCATTAGGCTGTTCAGTTATGTAGTTTTATACTTTAAAGTTATAATTCATTTATGGTTAAATTTTATTAATAGATTTAATTGTTAAAGTAGTTATGAGATAAAGAGTATAAACCACCAAAAATGAAATCTAATGAGAAAGTAGAGTTTCATGACACAAATAAGAGTGAATTATTTGACTTGGACTTCATTAGTAAGGGCTATAGTTAGTAGGACAATGTAAGGATTCTCAAATCCATGGTCCAAACTAGGAGAATAATAAACCCCATGAATGACATTTTAAATATTCATGGAATTAATTAAAATCAACTAGAAAGAGTACTTAGGGTTAACATGCTCATAGGAACCTTATGAAAGGTTGAGCTAAGGTCACTCTAGTGAATGTTGAACATGGCAATTAAGGGGGTTTTCTAATAGAGCCTTGCTCTTCTCCTATCTTCCATTGATATTTGTGAGGTCTAAATGCCTCCTTACATGAGGATTGAAGTAACCACTTTGTGTTCACCCATTCAGTTAGTAAGCCTTAGTCAATTGGAAATAAGAGGAGCAGTTTAGACTTAGGCTGAAATAAGTTATCTTTAACCAGTAAAACATTAACTAGTTGAATAATAATAATAAGAGTATGAAAGGTTATTAAATTATCTAACCCTAATAAAAATTGTGAGTAAGATAAGGAGGATCAAACAAGATCCATTGGATCTTGAATGATCAAGAACAATGAAAAGAAATAAATACTTCTTAATGATATGTGTATATATATATGTATTGCATGCAACTTAAATAAAATAGAATGGAAGATCTTAGATCAAATAGAAGATCTGAACCCTTGATCAAATATGATTCAAGGAAGAGAACCAAGATCATCCCCCTTAGGGATGATCAAACAAGTAAACTTCGATCAAAGGAGAATTAGATGATAGAAGATCTAAGTTCTTGATCTTTATCAACAAGTATAAATTATTGATCAAAGGATCTATAAAAGATCAAGATCAAAGAAAAGAATACACAAAGACTTAGAATAGAAAATACTTAGATCTAAAAGATTAGAAGATCATTCTAACCATCATATCTATTGATCAATCGGATAAACACTATCTGAGGAAGATAGAACATGGTAGGACATAAGATATAGATCCTTCATATCAAAGGACAAGATTAGACAAAGAATATAGATAGGATAAAAAAATATAGGATTATTCAGATTGCATATATATTGATAGTATGGATGGATTGACAGATTACATACATCAGTCAAGATCATGAAAGATCTAAAGAGATGGATCACTACTTGAAGGTAGGAGGATTTTATGAATGCATCTACATGGGTTGTACATGTTGAACACATGACCTTATGTTGACAAGTGTAATGTTAATACTTGTATTAAATCCCCTGAAACCCTTATGATCTAACCAAACACATATAAAATGGTTAAGTTAGAATTGAGGACTAGACTCTAAGTGAATATGGAACTAGAAGATATTTTAGCCCTAAGTAAACAATAGATTGTCTGATATGTATGAAACCTATTTTACATACAAGCATGAAGGCTTATGGTGTTGTTTTAAATAGTTATAAGCCTGGGGATGCTATGCTAGGGTAGTTATAAGGGTTTGGCCACCCGCTTCCTGAAATTTGATTATATGAAGATACCTTGCCCTATGAGAGGCTAAAAATTGGGTGTGGCAATTATGGGAAGGCCACCACTGTGAAAGTCTTGTCTCCCCATATGGGCAATGACAAAATATTTTCCACAATGGTATCAATGGTAAATAGGGTAGTTATTTGAGCAAGCTAGTACGGATTAGACTGCAGCATGGTAATCCTTTGATTAATTTACACTATGATGCATATGGGATAGGCATAGTGAAATGCCTTATGTTTTGGCATGATGAAATGCTAGGTAATTGTATATTACCAATATTTCCCAAAAAGAGAAATTCCCAGAATAGGACTAGCTGAAATATTGATTTCTCATAGTGGATAGAATTGATCAACTTAATTGGGAATGATATTAGACTAAATTTGTAAATTTGACGAATTTATCCATGTATAGGATGTATGTATAAGGATGTACATATATTACAAAGTAAAGAGTTAGATACACGAGTATGTATATGAATAATGGGATTATGAAGTATTAGAATTATATTGTCAAATTATTATGCTTCTTGAATCCCTTACCAAGCATAGCTTGCTGAGATATTGTAAATGTATCAATGTTTACAATATCTCAGATACAGAGAAGGAGAGTTAGGAGCTAAAGACTGTAGAAGACTTGAAGAGAATAATCATCAGGGTATACCCCTTGAAGACATGTATTTTGTTTTGTTTGAGAGTATTGTATTGTAATGAGAGTTTCATTGTATGGTGAGCTTTGAGTTTTAGATTATGTAATTAGGACAAGTATTGTAATGGATTTAGGTTGTATTGTGAACCACTGGATGGATTCTGGGATTTAATAAAAATATATTTCTTCAATGGAATTTTATCTTGTACAAAAATTCTACTTATGTTATGTACGAAGTGATAACTTGGGTTTTTCAAAACAAGTTCTAAAGAAAAGAATTTTTGCTGCTTTATTTTCCAAAAAAATTTTACTACTAAGGGCCCTGCCTTTGAAAATGTATTACAAAATGTGTTACAAAAAACCAGGGTGTCACAACAAGTTTCTAATTTGACAACAAAACAACATGGCATTCCAAGCAAGTAAGTTTCTTCAAATATAGGTATGCTAACTGCATAAATCAAAAGATTAAAGTCCTAATTTTTAAGCAATTTCAAACACCATAGAGTAGTTATCAATGGTTTCATTTTTTAAGAAAGCATATTGATGTCAAAGCTACCTACCTCCCTTACCGTGCTTCACGATTTTGCTATATCCCTACTTTAATCACTTATCAATCACCTGAACAAGTTAACATTTTAGATTCATTGTCAGTGTTGATTGGTATGTTCACCATTACAAGGAAATCTTCTTATTCTTAGTCAAAACCTTTGGTCTATCGATTCATTCCAATGGCTTGTACTCTACCCATAGGTTTTCAAAATATATTTACCAATTGAGGGTTAGGAAACTAAATGGTGGCATCTAATCATCAATCAGATATCGCCATGTTCCTCTTCCATCACTATCTGATCCTATCACTAAGATTTCTTAATAAATTTTATCCAAATTTCACAATTTTAGTCATTCCTAGTTAATTTAGGATTCCAAAATTCATCCATGATGTCTAATCGTCGATCAAACATCAAGAAGTCACTATCTAAATAGTGACATAATCAGACGATTGAGATTGTTCGATCGATTATCAGCCTAGATCAACAATCTTAGTTAAATCTAAGCTATAAAAGGTAAGCATTTATCCATTTCTAATCACTGATTAGGAAATCAATGGTTGGATCATCCATAAAACCTAAATCTAGTGTGTAAATGCCTAAAATGGTGGAATCCAAAGTACAGATAGGGAATCATTGGATTACTCACTTGAAATAGGGTTTTTCCCATTCAAACAATCATCAAGGTTGATTATTTGACGAGTTTTTTTTGGAGGTATGGTAGTCCACAGTCATTGACGTCATCAATTTCTCCAAAAACCCACAATGACAATGTCCCAATCTTGAAATCTCTAAGGGGCTTTCATTCTTCTAGACACACTATTGAAGATAACTACCTCTAATCAACAATTTGACCTGTCATTGCCTCCACCGAGCTCCAACTCCGGTGATAAAACCCCCTTCTATTTTTCTCTTTTCCTCACCAGCATGCCAGTCTCCTCTAATCATTGGATTTTTCTCCTTCTTTTTTCCTCTCTCTCTCTCTTTTCTCCCTCTTCTCCTCTCCTTCATTCTTCCTCTTCTCCTTCTTCCCCTCTTCTTTCTTCTCCCTCAATTTTCTATATGTGTGTGTTTATCAGGCCTAGTGAAACATATCGTGCAGTCTATGTCATTTGGCTTAAATAGGGAGGGGTGCCTATATAAATTTGGCTCCCCACTGATTTACTAGTATGTTTTTATCTTAATTTTACAAAAATATCCTTTGTTCTTAAAGTGTAATAACTTCTTCATTTGAACTCCGATTTTAGTGTTCTTTATGTTGTTGAATTCATTTATTCAAGTACAGCTCAAATTTTAAGATGTTGGGGTTCACCTAGGTGTCTTTGTGAAGGTAAACTTTTGTGTAATCTAAGCATGAACATTTTCCAATTTTCTCTTATCAGAAGTAATTCATAATCATTTGAAATGGAATTTAAAAGTTTAGTGTTCTTACACTTTAGGTCACTTTTCCTTAGGATTGGTATTGCTTAGTTAGCTAGGTCATGTCACCATTGTTTGCATTTTTCTCATGACCAAATACCACCAAAATGGGGCATGATCCTAGGCATCAAATTCCTATTTTATTTGTGGGAATTTTTGCCCCAAGATAGTCGTCCACTCCTCCGACATTTGCATGTGTTTTACTCTTGAAAGATGGCTTACCATATTCTTGATTTAAACTTAAAGCAACAGTATGATTTCAACTTCAATAATGTTTAAGTTATCAAAATATTCCTTTTCATAACCTAGCCATTTTATTAGGCATAACAAAGTTTCCAAAAATGCAATTTGAGAATAGCAGTATTTTATTTTTAGAAACTTTCCAAAAATCTATATTTAGTAGGTATCTCAACTTGCTAATTTATCATATTAATTCATTAAATCAAATACTTCCAATTGTGAAAGATGTCATCATACATTCATATAATCTAAACAAAGTATACTAACTTTCCAAATATATGAAGGATGCAAAAATTTCAAGTTACTAAATTCACCTGATTTCCAAGATTGTTAAAGCTTGCAACTAGCAAAAATCATTGAAAGTATGCATATTCGCAAAAATCAAGCTAATCATGCTAAATCTCAATTGTTCATGCAAAATGAAGAGATAAGAAACATAATATAAAACACATATAAGATCATATCATAGATCCAATCCAAAACAACCGTGCAAATGGATTCTTATGCAAGGAATAGTAAATATCAACTTTCTTACTTAAAACAAAGATGCAGGTGGCTGGTGGTTAGGCTTGATTAGTGATGGCTGGTTGTTAGGCGCGATTGGCTGTGTTAGAGGGAAAGCTAAGGGCTTTTGCATAGTTGCCAGTGGGAGATTAGGGTGATAGGGTGTGATTGGCCTGTGGCTAATGGTCGAGCATGATTGGCTAGACTAGAGGTGAAAGCTAGGGCTTTTGCACAGTTGTTGATGGGATATAGTGGTGGTCGGGAGGGATTGGCAGTGTCAGAGGGAAAAGCCAGTGGGTTTTACGTAGTTGTGAGTGGTAGATAGTGGTGATCATGTGCAATCAGTGGTGGATTTTGGTCAGTCGCAATTGTCGGTGTCAAAGAGAAAGCAGAGGCTTTTGCACATTGACGATTAGAGATAGTGGTAATTGGCGCAATTGGTGGTGGCTAGTAGTCAGATGCGATTGGCAGTGTCAAAGGGAAAGCCAGTGGCTTTTGGGCATTCCAAGTGGGAAATAGTGGTGATCAGCATGAATGGCCTGTGGTTAGGTGTGATTTGTTAGATTAGAGGGAAAGCCAAATCTTATGGGTGTTGCCGGTGGGAGATTAGGCCAATTGTTAGTCACCGGGAAGATGGGGAAGAAGATGGACCAAAGGGATGGGAAGATTGGGTTTTAACTAGGTCATTAGGTTTTATGTTATTAAGAGAGGGGGTGCCAATATCAAAATGGCCCCCTTATTTTATGTTTTCTTTTCTTTTCATTTTCTAAAATATCCTCCAATTTAAACAAAATAACTTCCTCTTTAGAACTCTATTTCTCACAAAATTAGTGTTGTTAGAATCATCTCAACATTTATATTCCAAATATTAAGGTTTTAAGTGTAAAATAAGTATCTTTCAAAAGTCAATTACACGAAACTCAAAATGCAAAATTCCCAATTCACATTTTAAGGTAAATTTTGTTGTACTTGAAGAAGTCATTTACTATAAACAACATTAAAAGTTTAGAAATGACTTTAAAAGATCTCACTTTTAAAGTTGTTTACGAACGAAAACTTTAAAAGTTTACACTTTTAAAGTTGTTTATTTGTAAACGACTTTAAGAATAACACCTTATTAGTGGGAAAGATGCATCCCACATTGAGTCTGATCACATAGCTAGGTTTCTAATGGTCATTCATATGATTTCTTAAGAGTTGAACTTCTTAATTTTAAATGACTATATGTATTTGATTGACATTAAGCTTCCAAAGTTTACTTGCAACACAAAATATTGTAGAAACACTCCTACAGAGCTAAAGATATGTGATAACTAAAGAAGTACAAAAAATGTAGTAATAAAAGAACTTTAAGCAAAATAAGATGATTAAATTAATTATGAACTGGGAATGTGTGCGTGTGTTAGCTTAAATTTCCCTGTCCATTTCATGAGGTGGGAAGTGTGTATGTGTGTGTACTAACTCAAAAATTTTAAGCTATTGTCATTCACTAAATTGTAATAAATTATTTATGTTAGAAATTACAGGTGGATAAATGTTATATGTTAATGAAAATATGAAATGAAAGAATTTGTGAGGAATATCTTTATAATCAGATTCTACTCAAAAAATGGAACCCAATGCCTCAAAGACCACTGAAAACGGAGTTCGTATGACCAAGTTATGGGCTTTTAAAGATGTAGGGCATTTTTGTAAATTGAATTCAAAACAATAAGGACTAAACACACAGGGGTCATTTTGATAATGACACCCCCCCATCATCCCCTACCTCACGATGCCTACACCGCCTTTCTCAGGCAGCAGTGCGGTGCTACAAAGAATGGCGGCACCGCCTTTCCCCTTTTATAAATTCCTCCACTCCTCCCCCCCCTTTCCATCACTTGTGACTAGTTGGCTTGATGTGTTCGCCAATCCATCGACTTGATGTGTTTGCCAAGAGATCCATGAGCATGGTATCTATAGTGATGCTCTCATCTGCTTTCACCAATCTCTATTTTAAGAATTTCATAATTATGATTAGTTTATGATTCATTATGTGATTACTACTCTATGATTTTCATGATAGTTATATCGTTGATTTCTAGATTTTGATAAAAGCTTCCATGATTAAAAATGTGCAAACAAGCTTATGATTTATGCATAGAAATGTATGTTTACACAAAGAGAAATTGCATGATGTTCCACATGGAAAGCCTCTTTTGAAACCATGCATGTTACATGCCGTGTTTTCAAAATAGTAGTATTAGATCACTGACTGAGTATTAGAAATACTCTACCCAAATATATTATTTTTATAGATTAGTCCAAAAAGGATTAGAAGAAACTCTAGGACATGTTGGTGTCACAATGAAGTAAATAAAGAAGAGACAAGTATGAATGTAAGTAAACTCTCTAGCTTTTGGACTTGATTCTATAATTATTACAGTTGGGCTGTGAGCTTCGACTGGATAGACCTAAGAAGACATTTACGATTACAGTAATTTTCAAAACTACTTTATTCATCCTGAAACCAAATGACAGTTGGGGTTTTCAAAATCAATTTAAAATAAAAGATTTTTTTGCTCTATTGCATTGTTTTTATAAAATTGTTTTCAAATAGGGATCGATCCCGCATTAGAAACTAGTTTTGCATTTAAAAATGCATATGAAAACCCGAGTTATCACAGTGTGTGTGTGTGTGTGTGTGAGAGAGAGAGAGAGAGAGAGAGAGAGAGAGAGAGAGAGAGAGAGAGAGAGAGAGAGAGAGAGAGAGAGAGAGGTTCTTAAATTAATGTTTACTTGACACCAATTTCACACAATTCAAAATTTTTGTAAAGCGTGGTTCTTAAATTAAAGATTACTTGGCACTGATTTCAGACAATTCAAAATTTTTGTAAATTGTTATTTAAAATGCAAAGGTGTTACATAGTGAGTAGTGTAAATATGGTAGATCATTTTTTATGGTTAATTTTGTTGTACATAAAGAAGTCGTTCGGTGTAAACAACTTTAAAAGTGTACAGTTTTAAAGTTTTTTACCACTAAATGACTTTAAAAGTCACATCTTTTAAAAAAATTTACACTAAAAAAATTTATAAATTATTTTTATTTAAAATATATATACTTTTTATGTTAGTACTTTACAATATCTAACAATTAATACATAATAAATTAGACTTTCTATGATAGTCAACATTGATTCATGCATTCTTGGTACACACATACAGCTCACTTATCCATCCACATAGCTCATGACAAAAGAGCTAATAATTATAAATATGGAATTATATATACATATATATATATATATATATATATTGCAACTAACTAATATACATTCCACATATCATGAACTATATATTGTTTTCAAACCCAAGCACCATCCTCACAATTGTCATGCACATAATTCTCATTCTTACCAAGTACTACTTCATTTGAAGGGATTATTTTGGTAATAGAAGGGTAATTTATTTCAATATCTCCTAGATCATCTTCATCATAAAAATTCCTCAGACAGGATGACAAAATAGTTGACCAACTCTTATGATGTTCATCTTACATGTAAAATACTTGTTTTGCTTGAGATGCTAAAATAAATTGATCATTTTCTTAGCCAATCCTATTAAGGTCAACCAATGTCAATCTAAGGGCATCAGTTATGATGTTGTCTTTTTTATGTTCCACCCACTCACAGTTAAATACAACCACAGTTTTAAAAGTATAATCTAAGGCTGAAATCTCTCTTATAACCCTGTAATAAATGTCATTCGCCACTATTGGCCTATTATCCTTTGAACTAGAAAAGAATGTAGCATTAGCAACTAAGGTAACTCCACTATTCTATTGCACTCTTGAGTTATCACCAACTTTTGTGTCAAAGCGATAACCATTGATGGCATATCCTGCATATTTTATTACTTCTGGTCATGGTCCCATCGCCATCCATTCCAAGGTTTTTGATATATACCATTGCCTGCTCCTTCTCCCTAATCTTGAATCTATGTATATTCATATTAAGTAGGCTTATGTAAGATTATATATATACATATGTATAGAATGTAGTTTTTAAATTAATATTAAGTGAGAATTCTTTCATTTTACCTTCTTACATAGCCAATTATTAAAAGTGTAACAATGCTCAAATTGCAGCCACTTCTGTTTCTTTATGTGACTTGGATTCTTTTCCTTGAGTACATCCATGTGTTCACTATGTACACATATACACACACATACACACACACATACACACACACACACACACACACACACACACACAAATTAATAGAGTAATCAAAGAAAATGCAACCATCAATAATTAAATTTTACATAAGTGCATGCATGATCAACTTACTCAATGTATGGTTGGAGTTCATTAACATTTCACAACACGTAAAGATGAGGATGGTGCCATTCTTTATAGTGGATGGTCAATACACGACCAATCGATAGAGGTTCACTGACCTAGGGATCATGAAATGCAATTGATTATTTCCTTCTTAGGATTCCAATCGCATCTACTCCTACTAGGTACTATGTGCAAAACTCCACTACTTTCTCTGTAATATAACATTTGGCTATACATCCCTCAATCCAGTTGTGATTGCGTACATACATTTTAAAATTTTCATGTTCCTCTTAAACGAGTACATCCATTGCAAGTAAACTGGCCCACAGAGTCTGACCTCATCAATGAGGTGCACTGTTTAGTGCACCATGATGTCAAAGAAGGATGGTGGAAAGATTGTCTCAAGCTCATGTAAATTTGTCACTAGATGGCTTGAATTTCTTGTTGCACAAAGCATTAAAGTAGTAGAATTTTGTAATGGCTCCCATAACTTTGTTGGGGAACACCAAACTTATTGCTATTGGTAGTAGTTGTTGCATCAATACATGACAATCATGGGACTTCACCCCCAACAATTTCAGCTCTTCCATGGAGACAATGTTTTTAAAGTTTGAAGAGTAGATGTCTAGGACTTTGAGCTCAAACAGGGTTTTACACATTATTCTCCTCTGCTCTCTATCGAGCGTATAATTTTCCTTAGGTAAGTATTCTCTTCGATTTCCCCTATCCTTTAGGTGCAACCTCTTCTTCAAACCCATGTTCGTAAGATCCATTCAAGCTACAAGTCCATCCTTTATTTTTCCCAGGACATTAAGTAAGGTACCGATCAAGCTTTCACACACATTCTTCTCAATGTGCATGACATCAAGCACATGGTGTAGATGTAGTGATTTCTAGTATGCCAAACGAAAGAATATTGATTTCTTCTTGAAACAACTTCTACAATTACTTATACCCACATGTTTACTTGATTTCTTATTTTCCACAAGGCATCAATGTTTATAACCCACTCCAATACTTGTCGTCCTAACAACATATTTGGAGGTGTCCTTGTCTCTACATTCCCTTTAAATTATCCCTTATTAAAATGATATGGATGGTCTTTGTGCAACCATCTTCTATGCCCAAGGAATGACATTTTCCTACCTTGTTTAAGTAGTACAGCACATGTTTGATCACTACAGATAGCACAAGCATTGTATCCCTTCACTATGCATTCAAACAAATTATTGTATGTAGGGAAGTCACTTATTGTCCACGACATCATAGCCTTTAGGCGAATGACTCTTTCTTGTATGCATCCTATGCTTCAATGCCTACATCCCATAATGCCTCAAGATCATAGATCAAGGGAGATAAGTACACTTCAATGCCATTCCTTGGTTGCTTTGGACCTGATATCAACATAGTTAGCATAATGAACTTCCTCTTCATGCATAGAGATGGTGAGAGGTTATAACAAAGTAATATGATGGCCCAACAACTATACTTGCTGCTCATAGAACCATGAGGATTAATCCTATCTGCAAATAATGCAAGTCGTAGGTTTATAGGTTCTTCACCAAAATTAGGTAGCATGATGTCTATGAGCTTCCATGCTAGGCTATCTATTAGATGGTGTGAAAAGCTATTGGCTACTCTATCCTTAGCATGTCACACTAATTTCTTTGTTGTTCCTATTATATGAAACATTCTTTTGAACTTAGGAATAGGGGGAGAGTACCATAGAAGTTTTGCAGGAATGCCTATAACTATCTTAGTTGAATTCTTCTTTAACTTCTATGTTAGTTGTCCACAAGTTGAGCATGCAGTTTTATCCTTGTGCTCCTTCCTATACAAGATGCAATCATTGGGACACACATGTATCTTCTCATACTTCAAGCCTAGTACATCTAGGGTTTTCTTTGCCTCCCATGTGGACCAAATCTTGATTTTATATTGTAAAGTTCTGCCATTGTGGATATATTGGTATAATCTTTACGCTCAGGGTAGAACAGCTCATCATCTTCGAGTAATGTAGTATGAAATTATTCAAAGTCATCTTGGAAGTCATCATATGCATCTCTAAACATCACTCTAAAGCTGTACTATCTCCAACACTTCCTATAGTGTCATATCTTCTAGGCTTTGTTGAGGGCCTATGTGAAAGTTCTTCTCAATGCCAAATCCATGGGTGGTAGTTTTCATCGATTCCATTGAAGCACAAGTGTTCTCTCAATACCCATACAGTTACTTTTTTCAAATTTCTGCATTTTGAGCATGGAAAATGCGTGTGATTATGATCAATACCTGCCCTAAGTGCGAAGTCTATGAAAATTTCTATTCCCTCTTATTCTTTTGAAGTTCTTATCGCAGTCATCCAAGCATATTTGTCCATTATCATAAGAAATTGAAGCAAATCTATGTGGAGACTTATTAGGCATGAAAAGATTAGGTTAGGCATTTTACCAAACACTAGGTATATAAGAATTAGAAGTATTTGAAATAACTACATTTCATGAAAACTTTCAATTAACAATGAAAGAAAATCAAAATATGACATACACGATAAAAAAAAAAATCTAGCTTGGATTTTGTGCATAGATAATAAACACAGATCGAAAAGGAACGATAGAACTCAATGAAATAATTCTTAAAATAGATGTACAATTGAAGTTGTTTGTTATAAATTACTTTAAAAGTCCATACTTTTAAATTCATTTACAGTTAAAGCAACCTTAAAAGTTAGGACTTTTAAAATCATTTACAGAAAACGACTTTAAAAGTATGGACCTTTATACATAAATGACTTTAAAAGTTATAGACTTTTATACATAAATGACTTTAAAAGTATGGACTTTTAAATTCATTTATAGAAAATGACTTCAAAAATCTTTATATTTTTACATTAAATATATATATATATATATTTACTTTATGTCCATTACAATACCTTTGACAAATACACAAGGAATCTGATTTTACAAACACAAACATATATAATATATATACATAAACACACACCTCAACAATAAAATCAAAATTTTATTTGATTACATCCAATGTTACATATTATTAGATGTTATTAATACAAGATCAAAGAGCGAATGTACTCTTTTTCATCAAAATCTGGCCTAGTATTCAACTGACACTCATTCTATGGAAGGAGAGTGTGTGCTTCACTTTTCTCAACCAAAAGTTGATGGTATAACCACCACTCTTCATCAAAGCCTAATTTTGGGTGACAATCACAAATTGTAATTTTCTCCCTTTCTTCAATATTGAGGGTTAGAGAGAGAAGTAGTTGTCATTTACAATGAAATCATATGATTTTAACAAAATTAGGATGATTTAATAGATTTCTTAACCCCATCATCTGTCGTGAGAAAACCCACATGATCTACGAAATGAAAATAGATAGAGTCAGCAACAAAAAAGCAATTCATGATCAAAAGAAGTTATAGTTTACTTACATTTTTTTTTTTTTCATGACACAAATAGTAAAAATATTCAAAATGGAAAGCAAGAAGGGAAAAAGAGAAATGCATAAGGACTAAGGTGGAAGTCGTCATGCCACCAGAGAGAAGAAGAGGATACAGAAAAAATGATATGTGGTTGGCTATTTATAAATGAACAAGGACTTTAGAAGTTGTTTAGTACTAAACAACTTCAAAAGCATATGCATGAATGTACTTTTAAAGTCATTTCACTCAAGTGACTTCAAAATGATTAACTTTAAGGTCATTTATAACTAAATGATTTCAAAAGTTATTAACATTTGAAGTCATTTACAATCAAGCAACTTTACAAGTCCATTCCTACATAATATAATCTTCCTGCCAATACTTTTAAAGTTGCTTACAATAAATGACTTCAAAAGTTGTTGACTTTTAAAGTCCTGTAGGTATAAACGACTTTAAAAGTAATCAACATTTGAAGTTGTTTAGAGACAAATGACTTTAAAAGTCCATTCCCCCTTAATATAATTTTCCCATCAAATTTATTGGCACACTTTTGAAGTTGCTTATAGTATACAACTTCAAAAGTTGGTCACTTTTAAAGTCGCTTAGGTCTAAACGACTTTAAAAGTTATCAACTTAAGAAGTCATATTTAATTGTAAACAACTTTAAAAGTCCTTCCTTTGAAAATTTCCCTCTTCGTGCCATTTTTTAAAGTCATATATAGTTAAACAACTTCTTAAGTCTATTTTTTAAAGTCCTTTATTTATAACTGACTTGTAAAATATTTACAAAGTCAGCAGTGAAATAAGCGACATCTTTATGCCCACTTTAAACCCCTCATGTGTGGTAGTGGAAGAAGAATTGTCAATCTTTATATTATGTGTGGCCTATGTTTAATCCTAGCTAAAGACCTATTGATCTTAGACTAAATATGGTCTTGATGTTGATATAAATAGATAGAAATTAGGGTGTGATATTCCTTAACTTTCTCTTAGTAATGGCATCATTTACTAAAAGGATCAAAATAATTCCTTAGTACCTTCTTTTAGATATGTGTGGCCATTAGAAATCCTAAACTTTGTGCATATAATTAAGAGACTTTTTTGGAAAGTTTTATTTGCGAATGTACATTAAAAATATGAAATTTGAGGTCAATATATATTTCTAATAGAATTATGAGTCACAATCTCCTTAGAAGTCAATAGTTATTTATATGAGTAGGGTTGTGAGCATTTCAACTATTTTATTAGCTTGCTAAAGTTATTGAAACTTAATAGATGAGAATTTTTTGGATAAACATAGAAATTTACTTTTTTTTTAATTTTATGGGTAAATTTACTACAAACCCTCATGGGACATAACTTATCCACTAAGGGTAACTTACAAGTTGAAGGGCTTGTTGCATAGGCTAAATACAACTTGACTATGTATGAAATGGCAATTTTTCAATAAAATGGTTTTCATATTATTTGCTCAAGAAAAGCAAAATGTTGGTTGGGATTGTGTTGAGTGCTAGTTTTATATCCAAAAAATCCTAAATTTTGGACTGATTTTTTACATGAGATTGATCATTTCTACACTCATATGATGGATTTGCATTAAATTGATTAATATCCATGTAACCATAATCCAATGCATTTTCAGGGTTAGATTGTCATTCAAAGGCAATTATGTTCAACACCACTGGATAGCTCAAATGAAGCTTAAATATAAATGGATGACTCAGATCAATCTAATGAACAAGATTAATTGAAGAAGTAGAAGCCCAAGTCTTTGAGGATCAATTCATCTATTCCACCACCAAGTTTATGCAAGCCTAGATCACTCACAATATGGTGTGAAAGTGGAAGATTGTGCATGGGTTGCTTTCAATCCTTCATTCTTTCACACATCAAGGGTCCACAAGTTTGAGAATGTATAAAATAGAAGAATGTATAGCATATGGATGATAAGGGAGCATATGGGATATCATGTGATGATGAGGGATTACACCCGATGGTCACTAAAAGTGATGTCAAGTCAAAACATGTAATTGAAATTAGATGGATGGATGATAGGTGGAGATTTTGAGGATGATAACTCTATGTGGTCGCCATATGTCATGAGGAGAGTTTCTAGTTAGAAGCAAGCTAGTACTTTGACTTTTTACAAACAAGAGTGATCTACTAATGTTATGAAGGTAGGGCACCTAGAACCATTCCACTTTCATCAAAGGATGGTGATTGTAGGAGAGATTCAATGGTAGGTGAATGGAGTGTTCAAGGAGATAGGAGCAGCAACTAACATTTGGTACTTGTCACTCTATATAAGAAGGAGCAAGGAACAAAAAAAGGTAAGCAAGTAGATAGGAGCAAGGAGAGGAAGAAGAGGTTGAGTTGGAGGAAAGATGAAAACTCCTTTCCTCTCTTAACCTACTAGTGTAATAAGCATTTTACTTCACTATTTTTCTTATATTTTCATGTAATTTCTCCTTTGCAAGAGAATATATAAAGAAAGAAAGTTTTCATTAAAAGTCTCTCTCTCTCTCTCTCTCTCTCTCTCTCTCTCTCTCATTTGTTTTGAAGTTTTAACCATGGCAGAGTATGAAAGTGTTACTGCTTTGTTTCACATACTACTATTGACATTTTAGCTTCTAAATGCTATGAATGATAGTAAGCTACTTCTAAAATCTAAGAAAGGAGAAGCTAGAACCAACTTCTCTAGCTTTCCCTTAAAAGATTTTCATTAGAAGAGGGCAAGAAAGCTGGTGTTGATCCATGATCTAAATTTTTAGTAATGCTCTTATCTCACCTAGGAATAGGTGAAATGAATTTTTCCTTAGGAGGATCAAAGTAGATTAAGTTATCTTCATCCCTATTTTTTTCTTACTCTTACCGAAGGAGAAAATAAGAGGGATAGATTTTTCTTATTTCTATTAATTTTTTTTTTTTTCTATTAGATTTTTTTTTTTTCATGTTTTAATGATCTAAACCATTGGAAATGTTCTCCTAAGCCATAGGAAGAATTTCTCATTCATTTCCAGCAATTTCATTGAGTTTTGAACAAGATTTCTCTAAGACAATAATAACAGGTGCTGTTCTACACCTTTACTATCTATGATGAACAATTCATATTATGTATCAAATAACATGTAGGGGTGTGAATCAAGGGTCAAAGATGGAAGTGTATGTGAGCAATGGATGATGCCTATAACCTCAATAGAAATTTAATGCATGCAAGGGCGCTTACAAGGCTAAGATGTGCTATGTTGGAGGATAATAATGGATAGGTGAGGGTTGTAGGATCTAAAAGATGGGTGTTATTCATGTAAACGAAGAAGGGATAGATGGTGATTGTGCATGTGAGGTAGAGTGGGGCATTGTACCTAAATATTGCAAACAAGGGAAAATGTGTGCAATTTAAATGAGGATGCATGCAAAATCTAGAAGTATTATGCATGAAAGAGAGAAGAAGATAGAAGAAAGAAGGGAGATGAGAAAGAAGGGAAGTACAAGGGAAATAGGGATGAATTATAGTGCCCAATTAGTCAATTATAGTGTTGCAGGGTTGAATCAATAGGTAGGATATAGTATGAGTTCAAAGCACCAAATTATTCTATTCTAATGACCTTAAAAGATTTACACTATAAAGATTGCAAGATGAGGTGATGAAGGATCAAATGACGGTTTCCTCTTTATAGCCTTTCCCTTCCTTGTTTTTCTCCACCTCCTTCCTTATAGGTGGGACACGCATGTAGAGGATTAGGGTTGGATTTTTCTATAGAGTTATGCTCATCATCAATGGAAGCCTCTTCATAATCAAAATCAGGACATGACTCAAGTATATCGAAGGTGGAGATTTCTAAGGATGGTTGTAGACTTTGTAGCTCATAAGGATCATAAGAAATTTCCATCCTAGTGTTAAGAATAAATGACTCTATATTCCCCCTAATTTGTTTCAGTTTTGCCTCAAATTCCCCTATCTCTCGTTTTATTTCCTCAGTATAATCCTCCATCATTTGTCTTATTTCCTTATTCCCTTATGCCATATGTTGCAGTTTTTCATCTAATAGTGGTTCTTCTTGTAGAGGAAATGACTCGTAGGGTTGGTATTGTTGTGGCATTGAGGTACTGAAAAAGGATTGAGCAGGATGAACACATGATGGTTGACCCTGATATTCTGAATAATCATGGTAGTACTGACCAGGGTGAGACCATTGTGGTTCTTCTTGATATTGGTAATCCTGAGACCATGGTTGTTCATGATGCCTAGAGTCTTGATAATTTGTCTCAGAATAAAAATTGTTAGGGTATTTGAATGCATCAGGTGCATCCACTGGCTCCTGATATTATTCATTGTATATGGAGCTTGATGGGGGCTAAGAAGGGGTGGAATATGGATGCTTAGAATAGGTATAGTCATTATGGTATTGAGGTTGTGGCGCACTTTGCCTAGAAGCTATTAGCCTAAGCAATTGACTTTCCATATGATCTAACCGATCCATCTATGAAATCTATCCCCTTCTTGATAGGCTCCTTCTTTCTTTTTCTTTTCAAGATGAAAACTAACCTACATGATGCAACCTAACTTCCTAGAATGATGAACAAACAAAGGACACAAGATAATCCTTGAGGCTAATAAGCAACATATTGATTTTCTTGAAATTGTGTGGGGACAATGCTTTTAATTAGCCTAATCTAGCGCTCCTCCTCTCCTTTAGACTTGATTATTGCTTACCAGTTGGGTTCTTCACAAGGTGGTTAATACAACCCTTGTGTAAGGAGATGTTTAGACCTCACAAACATCAAGAGGAGGTGAGGGACGAGCGAGGCTCTATTAGACAACCTTCAATAACCACAGTGCTCCAAAGCCACTAGAGTGACAATAAATCAAGTCTTAGTAAGAGGGTCCTACGAGCATGTGATAGCCCTATAGGTCTCTTCTGATTGATTTTAATTTGAATTGAAGGCTAGGGCAGTGCCCTTGAGGTGATTATCCGAGGTGGGCCAAGGAGTGGTGATGAAATCCACCCTTGATCTTATGGGGGTAGGGTGCCCTTACTAATTTATTCCACACTCCATGACAGTTCAATTAGCAAATATATCACCTTAAAGCATTAACCGTGTCCTAAGATGCAAATAAAAGTAATAAACTAATGCAAAACCTAAAAATGCAACAATTATAAGAGGATGCTGTTTATATAATTTATACTACTAAACAATGCAAATTTACTCTAAATGCAAACCCTAATCTAGGAATTTAAATGAGTGAGGAGACTTACAGTGGGGTTTCTAATGAAGATTAAGTGTGGGCCACCATATCCCACACTTGCCCTGTATTATACAACCCTTTGAAAAGAAAATAGAAATTGCAATTTATAAAGATCCTCACTACAAGCTTCACTCAAAAGGAAAAAATCCTAATCTAGGAAAGCATGGAAATTTCCATGTTGATGAAGATTTTCTTTCCAATTTTCTCCACTTTCCTATTTCCTTGAAAAAGAAAATTTAGAAATAAGTACCAATTTTAGGAAACTAGGTGGTTATGCACTGAAACAAAATTGAAAAATGCACCTAAAATGCAATTCCTAATATTTTTTTATTTTTTTTATTTTTTTATTTTTTATGAAATTTTTTAATTAAATTTTATCAAAACTCTTTTGCAAGTTCCCAACAACGGTGCCAAAAATTTGTTGATGTTTTCCGCAAGTGCACGAGCTATTGTAGTATAGCTATGCAAATACGGGTAGAACCCACAGGGACTCACTTTAAGTGGAGTTTTAAATAAAATTTAATTATTTAAAAGTAAAAGAGAATAACAAAACTAGCCTAACCATTCAGATTTATTCAAATGATTCACTTTAAATAACTTTCAATTCCAAAAAACAAAATAAAACTAATCAAAACATCTCTAAGTCACACTGTCCTTGGATAGCATCGTCCCTGGATAACACTATCAAAAGATGGATAAAATAAAGCTTAAATGGAACAGGGACACAGATGTAAATAAACAGAGGATACAGATGTAATTAAATAGGGGACGCAGATGTAATTAATGGAATTGAACAGAAATGTCATTGCATTTAAACAGAAGGGCAAAACTAGAATTTTGTTCAAAATCTGGTTTTTAACAAAAACCAGGAAAAGCCCAATGGAGGAGATGACCGATGAATGGAGGAGATGGATCCGGAGGAAGGAGAAAAGGGCAGCAACGCGGGATGAAAACCCAATTTGGGTTTCCGTCTCTGGGATGTCCAGAGGTGAGAAAAACATCAGATTCAATGTGATGGGCTTCTCTAAGAGTCGTCCAGTTCTGGTCTGTGAAACAACAATGCCCTTTTTGGGCTACTTCTGGTTCTGGAAGTGGAGGCGCGCCTAGTACTAGGTTTGTTGTCTAGGCTGATGATGTGATCGTGCCAACTACGTTGGACTGGCCAGGGTTGCTTCACAGTGAAACAAAAAAAAAACAACGCCTTTTACGTTCGTCGTCTGGTTCCAATTTGAAGAAAAGAGGAGAAGATGACCCAGGCATTGGTGATATTCTTAGAATGGATCAGGGAAGTTCCTGACCGGTGGGCAAGTGGAGGTTGGGAATAGGAAAGAAGGGGAGATGAGACTGGTGTGATGGAAGGTAGGGTGATTGTGAAGCAAAAGGGAAGATGGTGCTTGTGCGTTGAATGGAGATTGGGTAGATGTGAGAGAAACAAAGGGAACCAGAGAAGATGGTGGGGTGCTGGTTTAGACCGCCTAGATGGGTCTGCTTTGGGGTGTCGTTCTGTGTAGTGGACAAAGGGGGAACTGGAAAATTGAGCGTGAGATAGCGATGGGAGAACTAGGTGCTAGTGTGGAGGTGTGATGGAGGGTGGAGAAATCATACTGCGTGACAAAGGAAGAGAGACCAAGAGAGGAAGAGTGGAGAAAGTGGGGAAGAAGGAACGACGACCAACAAAAGAAGAAGAGAGGGCTAGGACATTGAGTGCGGTGAAATAGGCTTCCCCAACTAGTGATGAAACAAAGGACGGTGCAATGGATCAAAAGAGAGAAACTGAGAGAGGGAGAGATGTGAGATAACTGGGAAAAGAGATGGACTTGGGCGTTGGTTACGGGTGGAGGACAAACTTTGGTGCTTTGTTCGGCTGAGAACAGGGGAGAGAGTGGGCATCCCAATACTTCTAGAGTAGGTCTGATGTGATGAAAGATTGGGGAGGTGCCAGTCCGTGCGGCAGAGATTGGGCTGCCTAGTGAAGAGCAGAAGATGGGAAGAAGGCTGGGGTGTGGGTGATGGTGCAAGAAGGAAATTGGGAAATAAGAGGACGTGAGGTAGAGATGAAATATGATAAAAGACAGTGAAAAAGATAAAGCACCAGGGAAGGGATGATGAAAATCTGGAAAACTAAAAGTAGAACTAAAGAAACTCCAAAACTCTAAACTTCCAAAACTTCCTTCCTCCCCCTCATACGGTTTCCTCTTTATAGCCTTTCCCTTCCTTGTTTTTCTCCACCTCCTTATCTTTATCCAACTCCTTCCTTAAACTCTATCTTTGAAGAGTTAGAGTTCTATGGGGAAACTTTCTCCTCCTCCAATTAGAAGTCCATCCTTTTAGGAATCCTCGTTGGTTAGGACTCTTGCCTCTTTGATCTGCACCTTTGATCATAGATCTGAGCCATCCAACCTTCCTTTAGTTGATTTACAAAATAAAAGACTAAATTAGAATAATCTAAACCATACATTAATCATCTAATACTCTCTAATGATCATCTAACCGTTGATTTTGAAATTTTAAAGTTTAGATGGTCAATTTGAGCCCGATTAAAAAATCAAGCTAAATTTTGCACTTTTGAACGGTTTGATGATCTAATTGAATGCTAAATTAAGGGTCTTTTAGCCAAAATTAAACACTTAACAAATATATCTCATGTGGGGCCCTAGTCTTCTCACTTGTTTTATTTTAGAGAAGCTTTCCTTGTATGTGATCCCAACGTATATGCTTTGACCTTCTCTTACAAGCTTTACAAGGTGATGGCTAGCTTGCAAGGATGCATGGAAAGTTTTATCACCTTACTTTTGATACAGACACCCTATTTAGTACGAATAAGGCTTGGTCTTTCACTTAGGGTTTGTCACTACTTAATTGGAACTCTTGAACTTCATATTTAATGTGTGGGTTGATGATATAGCTTGGATTCTAAACATGAACTTTTTCATGGTAACATTATCAAATTTGTGCTTTTTTCTTTTGAATGCTAGACCTGAATAACATAGAATTAACCCTAATTAGTAACAATTATGGAAATTTTAGAGTTAAAACCTGCTAAATATAGATGTATATTGAAAATAATGAAAATAATAGATTTAAAAAATCCTAACCACTTTTCCAAGTGCACTTGTATGCTTTTAGCTTATGTAGAAAGCTTAAAACCCTTAGGTTACTCTTGATGGATGAGTTGTAATCTCATAAGGGTTTCCTCAAATAATACACATAAATATTTCAAAACTCTTTATGGAAGTCCTTTATTTTTTTGAGAGAATTTTCTTTCTGGTAAGTATTTATTAAATTTCTAACCTTAGCATGATAATAGAATTGAACCTAAATTACCATCCAAAAGTATGTTTTGACTTCAAATCTCACATTGTGTAACTTACACCCAAAAGGAAGTCACTCAAAAAAGGGTAAATCTCTGATCAATATGTTAGTTGAATAATGTTCATCAAGGCCAAATTCTCACATATTTCATACCAAAGAATGATAACTTAGAAAGAATTTGATACTAGTCTCATGGAAAGGATGTCAACTAATAGAGATATTACACTATACCAATATCCATATCATTCATAACCATATTCAAGTCGTACTTTTCTGATATCAAGTTAGGACTTCTAATAGGATAAAATGTGGGCTAAAGTGGCTAACTAGTGAGAACTAATAACTTAGGAAAGGCTAAAGGCTCTAGATTTAATAAGGATGGCCTTTATCATTTCCTAGGTCTCATACGTGTTGAATTGACCATAAACTTAAGAGATGTATGGTACAGTCTTTCAGATGTTTTCTCAATAGTTGACTAAGATAAAGAATAATGAGACCAACTAAGAATTTATGCCTGCTGAAGGAAATTTTAGGATTTATATATTACGTAAAAAAAGAAAGATTGGCTATAAAGCTCACATGGGTTAAAAGTCTCTACTTATCTTCTTTAGGATCTCTAAGTTAAACTTACTTTTCAACTTAAACTATATATATATATATTGTGTAATGAATATTCCAAGTTTAATTTTTCATGGAATATTGTAGAAAATGAATAAAATAGGGAACTAATTATATACAAATCTATTAAAAAGCTAAACTCCAAAAGTACACTAAATATTTGAAAAATCCTTGTTAAGACATTTTTAACAAAATTTTCAATTTTTTAATGAATAAATGTAAATGACAAGACATAAAAATAATTAAGAAAAAACTTTGGACACATCAAAATTTAAACACCGACCCAAACTTAAAATTAATTAATGTCCCCATTGTTTTAAAATAAAAGCATATACAAATTAAAAAACTAAATAGAGTGAAGGGTTAGAAGGATATCACTTGTGCTCCAAAGATGGTGTAGTGATTTATTGTTGTGAACAATTATGAAAAATTTTACAATGAAACACAACATGTAACTCTATGCTACAACTAGACTAACTAACTTAATCAACTATACCCTAAACCTAAACTAACAATGAAGGAGCTTCTAAAACACTACTTCACTTCAAAATTTCATGGTAATCTATGTACATTTTCCACCCAAATATATATGGTGGTAATAACAATATAGAATGATGGACCACTATGAATTTAATTTTTGTGGGATCAAATCGAGGTGACTTAGCCCAAGAACTATGAAATTGGGAAAAGATAAAATGGCAACATCAAAAAGCAAAAAATGTTCCTCCTCTTTTATATCTTACTGAGAGCTAGGGCTAAGCTCACTCTACATCTCCTAAAAGGTTCATCATTTTCCTCTTGTGCAGAGAAATAATGGGGCTTATACCCTCCTTAACATATTCTGTGCGCCCTAGAGCTTGCTGATGTTTTGCTAAAACATTATTGGACTCTCGTTCTTTACAATAACAGTGAAGGTTTAAGATGAACCTAAACTCATATAATGGGAATCATCCGCTAAAGGTGATAGGTTCAAATTGGCTTCCTAGGGCAATCAAAGGCTAGAATGGGAACTCAGGAAATGTGATGGGTCCTACTGGACTTTCCATTTAGAAGTGTCCACTGGTGGCATAGTATCAAGTAAACCAATCACTTCATCAATGGAGCCTTCTATATCAAAATGAGCCAAACCAAAATGATCTTGATAGGCCTCAAGAGGATCATTGTTGAGGGATGATAGAGATGGTAGAATATGTATCATATTAACTTCAAAAGGTCCTTTAGAGTCTAATTTTTTGGCACTAAAGACTAAGCCTAATTTCCATGTTCCCAGATGACAATTTCATTGTTACATCTGTACAATTAATGATAGCATTTGATGTGGTCAAGAATGGTCATACAAAGATGATTGGAATTTGACAATTAGGGACTATACATTGTGTATCAAAGATTAGAAAGTCTACTAAAAATAAAACATTATCAACCTGGACCAATACATCGTTTACCACACCACGTGGAACTTTAATTTACCTATCTACCAATTGTAGTTTGGTAGTAGTCTTTTTCATCTCATCTAAACCTAATTCCTTATATATAGAATAAGGTAATAGTTTATATGCGACTGTGTGTTTCCCAATCACACATGATATAGTGGGGCATCCTGGATCTCTATACTTCGGCAGTATTTTGTGTTATAGGATTGACCTTGCTTGTTTGGCAAGAAAAGCTTTCTTCTACACATGATATTCTCTTATGGGTGTAGAGGTGTTTTAGAAACTTGGAATGATGGCTTTGATTGTATTAAGTAATGAAATATTGATGTTCATATACTTAAACATATCCTTTAATTTATCAAAATTATTATCTGATAGGCATACAATTATTACATAGAATACCTCTATATTTAGCAAGTTTTAGCTATTATTTTATCATAAGATTACTAATTAGGGTTATTTTAACATTTTGCAAGATTAGGTTACAATTGTGAAAAGGAGTTTTTTGGCATTTCTAACCCTAAAATTTGGATAATCTTGAGTCCAAGCATTAGCCTGGGCCCACCTACCAAATTTAAAGTAGTTCAAAATGTAGAATAGGTGTCATTAGTATTTTCAGCATAGTCAGAAACCCTTGAGGCATCGCCAAACCTTATCCATGTAATAGAGGCTATAAATATCAAAATATAACATGGCGTAACTACTATATATGCATTCATTCATTTCACAACCTTTGGGGAGCTTCCAAGTGAAGCTTAAGAGCCATACCAATCAAAAGAAGTAGATATGTGAAGTACAGTCCAATAGAGACCATGTGAAGTACAGTCCAATAGAAAGTGTCCTAACTAATATGCATTCATTAAAATAAATTAATGCAAAATTATAATGAATGAATCTAGGAAGCTTTAGTTAAGTAAACTGGTTAAAAATGAAACTTTCGTAATCCTAAAACTAAATTAAGAAATACTCTAAAGCTAAACTAAGGTGCAAATAACTAAGCAAGTAATGCTAAACTAAGATGAAATATGGGAACAATAAATCACTAAAAGGAAACTCATCCAATTACCATGTGTGTGACCCATGGAGTTGTGCACATGTTTCATGAGTGAGAAGATGTCTGGAATGCATGACCTAAAAGCTTGCTAACATTAGATCTAACTAAAAAAATAACTAAACTATCTAAAAAGCTAAATGGGTTCCTTAGGAATGAAGCAAATAAGATGTATGGACTACTGAAAATTATGCATAAATCATGAAAGGTAAAATTCCAGAAATAAGATGCTCATGAAACTTAAAGCAAACAAAGCATCTAGCTAAAACAATAACTAAACTATCTAAAAATCTAAATGGGTTCCTAATGAATGAAGCAAATAAGATGTATGGACTACTAAAAATTATGATAAATCATGAAAGGTAAAATTCCAGAAATAAGATGCTCATGAAACTTCAAGAAATGAAGCATCTAACTAAAACAATAAATAAACTCTAGTCTAAATGGGTTCCTAAGGAATGAAGCAAATAAGATGTATGGACTACTAAAAATTTTGCTTAAATCATGAAAGGTAAAATTCCAGAAATAAGATGCTAATGAAACTTAAAACAAACAATGCATGGATTGATACAGTGCGTGTCATTAAAGTCATGAAACATGATCATAAAATCAGAAATTTAATGAACTTTAATGATGGAAATAACTAAGAGAAACTTTGCATGAATCATAAACTTTATTAGATGGAATTTGGTACATGAATTGTGCACATGTACATTGAGAATGAAGCTGAAAATTGTGCACTATTTTAATGTCTAGATCTTGATTCACATACAAGATGAAACTTACATAATCAGTCTCAAACTAATCTCCAGTATAATGCATGTGAATCCCAAAAAAGAGATCAAAAGGGCAATAGCATGAAGATAGGAAAGAAATTAACAAGAATTAGTCCTAAATCTAAGTGAGAAACAAGGAAAAGATGAATGAGAAATAAAGAGATTCAAAGCTATTATCCTCTTGGGTATCATTATGAGAGGAAAGATAACCTTGATCTTGAAGAATCATGTAAGAAAAGTAAGAGAAGTGAAGCAAAAGTGAAATGAAAACAAAAAGGAACTTATAGGTAGGAAACTTAAACAACAAAGAAAGCAATAAACAACCAATGAAAGCAAGGAATTAAAGTAAGGTACCAACCAAGAATTGAAGCACAAAAACCAAATAAACAAAGTAAGGGAAAGGTGTGGAAGACAAGGAAAAAAGCCAAGATGTTGGAGTCCAAAACTCTAAGAATATCTCCAAGTTGATGTGCTTGATTTCAAGGAGTTAGAAGCAACCCCTGTACTTGAATTAGGCATGGAATTCATTGGGCATTTACATATTTTTCCTTTCAAATTTGATAAGTTCCTACATTAGGGGAAAAAATGATAATTAGAAATAGGATTCAAGGTCATAAAGCTAGGTGGTTGATTGGAGATAGAAGATTAGAAGGTTTGGTGAGGTGGGTAAGTGGACTTTCTAATTATGATCAAAAGAAAGGCAGGGAGGTGTTGAATTTGAACCTAGGATGAGGTGTGGAATCCCCTTATTTAAGGTATTTCACATGTTGGCATGGAAAGAAAGTGAAAAAAGGTAAGAAAGATGGAGGAAAGGAAGATGAGGAACTTGAGTGAGGAATGGAATTAGCAAGTGCAGTAGGTGGAGTGGATGAATTTAGAGTAGGGGATGCATTACCTTTCAAGGAAGATGACATGGAACTCCTCCCTTTCTAAATGTGTGATGTTGTGGGTAGGAAAGAGAAAGAAATGAAGGGGGAAAAGAGAGAAAAAATAAGGAAATTAGACTTGGTCTCTCACTTGATTGGTCCACTATGCATGCATATCCTACCATGCTAATTATCACCTAAATTCCTTTCTAATTATCCCTTGAAAGTCATTATTTTCATAGAATAGTTGCTTCTAAACGTCCTCCAATCATATGACTCCATGTGGCTTGGTGGCTCACTTTGATAGCTTGAACGGCTAAGTCCTTTGACATCAAGGCTTGAATTGCTTGGCTTCTCTAGGTTTCCTTGTTAGACCAAGAAACTTCATGCATGACTCCAATTCTTATGTGAGGTGGTGGAAATGCATAGCTTTTTGCATCAGCCCCTTTTTGTCACCTTTGGATCTTCCCATTGCTCTCTTACTTGCATTGGAACATTGATTGAGCTTTGGAATGATGAAATTTAGGTCTTTGGTCTGTTTTAATTTTGATGTTCAAATATTTTGTTTCTTGATATTAGCTATTGGATCATCTTCTCAAAACCTACAAAAGATGAAAAATCCTGATTAAATCCAAAAAAATTCTGATAAATCACATATTTAGTTTGGATTAGCTCATGAACCTACCATAACACTTTTGAATTATTAGGTTAGAAATGCATGTCTTATCAAATTTTGAAAAAGCCCTAGAATAATGCCTATAATTTGTAATATATGGACTACTACTTGGGTAGTTTTTATACAAAATTTAATACTTATCACAAAGGTGGTTCATCACACTTAAGACCATGTGGAATACTTGAAGGGAGACTAGTGGAGAAAAATAAGGAAGGAGGAGAGACAAAAAAATGGGAAATCTACAGTCAGTTTTCATCTAGGAATTTTAAGAAAGCGTGGTTAAGATTAATTCACATATATGACCATCTTAAAGCAACCAATCAGAAGCCATTTGATTTATAATTGACCAATGAAAAGAAGTATGCTAGAGAGAGAAGGTTGAGCCATGATTAGTGGATAAAATTTTAGTGGGCTGCTCACCATTTTTTTACGAGACCAAAATGTGTTTTAAGTGGTATAAAATGTGCTTTTTCTTTAATATCATTTGATGGAGATAAAAATGGTGGTACGAGGAAAAAATAAAGGAGGGAAATTAGTGTGGACAAAAAAATTCTCAATGGAATCCTAGTCATTCACTCTAGGGCATGCTGAGCCGACAGATGAGAAGAAAAGAAGCATTGAATGACATTTTTTTTTTATGGGAGACTTCATGCAAACCTCAAACAAACATCCTAGGGTTGAAACATGATCCAATTGAAGAGAAAAAAAATCAGATAAATATAAAACACTAGACATCTTGCACTTGTTGAAAAGTGAAATCAAAACTTTAGAAAAATCTCTACCACTCATTTCAATCTAATGGCTTACACTCATCTCAGATTTTAGAACTCTATTACAACCAAGAAGCCATTCCACACCACTTACCTCTTTTTCTTGTCACTCCCACTTATTTTCCTTGATTATCTCCTTTCTTTCCTATTCTCTTTCCTCCCCTAGACTATTCCCCTTCACATTTTTTCATATTTTCTTTCCTTTCCACCTTGTCCCCTTCCTTCCCACCTACATCCTTATCCCCATCGACTCCATGACTCTCCCCCTCTTTGTAACCTATTTTTATTGATTAAATCACCACCATATATCCTTCCTTTGACCTAAATGTTATCCACCCTCCATTCCCCAAGGCTTCCACTCCAAAATTCTAAATATAGGGGAATATTCAACCCATTCTATCTACTCTCTCCATTCCCTTACTCCACAAACTAGAAGAAAGGAAGAAAAAGGAGAGAAATAATAGGATCCCTAAACCATAAAGGACCACTCAAAAGGGATCAAACAAAATGGGAGAACATCCTAAAGAGAGAACACCCAAGTAGAAGAGAAGAGGTAGGAAAGCTTGTATTTTTCCTCCATCATACTTCTTTTGGTTCATCTTTTTGTTTGATTTTCTTTACACTTCATCTCATATTAAAAATCATGAATATAGCATTCTATATCATCCTCTTTAAATCACTAAAATATTCACTTAGAACTCATTCCATATCCCTTGCATTCATTTGTCCCTTTCTTACCCTATTTTCAATCTTTCTACCTAGTTTTCTGACCTTTCTCCACTATTTGATTTTTCAAAATTTTATTTTTTTTACTTATCCTTTCAATATAAAATTCACATATTAAGCTCTCCCCTACATAATAGATCTATCCACAAATTTTCATAAAAACATCAATTTCTAATCCCTTATTCTATTCACCCCTTTCTGCACCAAATTTCATTTTCATTATCACACCTTAATCATTTTTATCTTTTTATAAATTTTTATCTTCATCTTCTGATATAAAATTTATACCTATATACTTCCATCCTATCCTCTATCATTCTATCCATTTATCCCCTAGATCTTTTCATCTACAAGCCTTTCTGGGTCTCTTTCTCCCTCTTGGTATTACATAGAGAAAACACATATTTTTAAGTGTTATAATCTCCCCTATGGGTTGTGGTGTTGGAAAACATACTAAGCTATTGTTGACTGACACAACAAAAGTAAGTGTTGTTTGTATGATCCAAAATTTGGTGGTAGTATGCAGGATAACAAAGCTGGTCGAGCAATTCTTTCAAATGACATAGAGGAGTCTTATGGTGGTTTCATTCTAACCAATAGTTTCCCTTGCTTATGTTTATTTGTTCACATATAATCATTCTTTATAATTATTTCTACTAGTGAAATAAAAATTTCCTTTTCATTGTTAATGGCTTCTTTATTTTATGTTTATGTTATTCATGCTTTTGTCAGTTGTTAGATGTAGCTTAGTTTTATTTATGCTTGTATGTTAAATAAGTCACCCAGGAATGAGAATGAAAAGCATGTTAGAATAAAATATTTTTAAGATTAGATTATTCTAGGATAAAAAGTAGCATAATATTAATATTAGATTCATAGCGCTCTAATTTTACATACTCAGTGATTGCTTGAAAAATAGGGATACTAAGTATATTAAAAGAGAGGATGACTATACAAGATTCTTTAATAATCGGTGCCTTAAGAAGACTAGCATTACTTTGAATAAGTATAGTGTCATGCTAAGAAATTAGTTTCAAGAAAATATTTAAAAAAGAGCTTTAAAAGAAATATTTTCTTTGTTTTAGAAACATCATGCTTCTAATTACAAGTGTAGAATGACCTAGATAGCTTAATCCTTAAAATGTTTGATTTCTAATATATTGGATCTTTAATTCCTAGGTAAATCATTTGACTAGGTTAAAGTAGTTAAACTAGGCTTTAATTAAATTTTGTTAATTATATAGTCTATGTAGATTGACTTATACTTACTGTGTCTATGCTATGATGCACTTGTGCACTTGGTGTTATTCTTAAAATGCATCATGTTTTTGGCCTCATTGTCAAGGACTCACAATGAATTTTTAGTTAAAATCTAGGTTAATTACTTTACTATTATTCATAGATTTTAGGTATGCATTCATTTTAGTGGCATATTTTTCTTTATATCTCCTTATTTTTTTATTTTTGGGTACTCACTTCCATTTTTTATTTTTGCAAAAATGTGGAGTGAGATTTGAAGGAAATTAAGATAGTTAACAAATTTTTATTTTAAGTGAGTGAGGACGTGAATGTATTTTATTCAATCAGAATCTATTCAAAAAGGGGTTATAGTAATACAGGTCAAGGGTGGTCATCCTAACTCAAAAGAGGAGGTGGCATATACATGGAGCCACCTTCATATAAGAAGATTTTATCTAGGACTCCACTGTAAGCTTTTCTAATCTCCTTACATTTATTAGATTATGACTTGCATGATAATTAGTTTTGCATTGTAGTTGGTAAGAAATATCATATAGCTAGAACTCATAAATTAAACGTTGCATATTAATTAGGACTTTGCATTAGTTGCACCTCTTAACAAGGGATAGCCTAAGCTCAGCTATAACCCATGGACATAGCTATCAGGGTTATAGGGTCCCATTTATTGAGTGTCTAACTCTTTGTTAAGTAGCATATATGTAGTTGCATTAGATTTACTACTTTCTTTACATAATAGGACATGTTTATTGCTTTAAGGTGAATAAGTGTAGATCAAACTGTGGGAATGCTTAAATGTATTAGTAAGGGAAATCACCCTTATAAGATCAATGGTGGATTTGCACACGATACTTTGGCCTACTTAGGTTAACCATCACCTTATATACAGCCCTAGCATCAAAAATTAAATTAAAATCAATCTAGAAGAGACCTTAATAGCTTACAAGCTCATAGGACCCTCTAAGAAAGAGGTGGCCTATTGCCACTCCAGTGGCTCCTACTTGATCCTCTATGTTGGTATTTAAAAAACTAGCTCTACCAACACATTTGATGGCTCAGATTATCTATGGCTTACTGAGAAGGGTGTGAAGTGGTTGACCAAGGTAGGATCTAACTGGTAGGAAGTAGGGCAAGTCTAAAAAGGAGGAGGAACTACCTAGGTTAGAAGTTGGTATTTGTTTTACTTAACTTGCAAGTGCACAATTCATTGTAGTAATTGCATGCGAATGAGGTCAATCTCATGAGGAATTGAATGAGTTTGTGTTTAGGTGGACCTTTACTTAAATCATCTAACCTGGCCAAAATAATCGGTTTTTACCTAGATTAAGGACCTAAACTAATGGAAATTTAAAACATGCATGGAATTGGAAACTTGTTAAATCTAAATCTTACCAAAAATTAAAATTAATAAGTTACTAAAACTAATCTAAAAATGTCATAACTAAATTAACAATGAAAGAACCCCAAAACTAAACATCACACATATGTAAAAACTAAGGAAACATGAACAAAATGGTGCATGGTAGAATGTAACATGTATATGGATTGAGTAATTAATGCATGGAATTATACTAGAGGAAATGCATGAACTAAAGTAACTAAAATGCATAGATGGGACATGAAAATATGCATGAATTATGATGCAAACTAATTTAAAGAGAATGCATGAATGAAACTTGATGTAAAGCATCTAAATCTAATCAAAATCAAACAAGCTTCCTAAGGAGAAACACTTCAAACCATGCGCATGGCTTATGGGTGGTGCACATGGTTCTTTAGTGTAATTCATATGAACTTTAAATGTAAATAATCCAGGATGATGCACATGAATACTAAACATGGAAAACTCACTTAACAGCCATGAAAAACCAATTATAGAAGCATAAGAAACATCTATGAACATTGCATAACTACTATAAAATAAAGATTTTATTGACTAAAGTATAGAAATTACAAGTGTCGTGTGCACTCTCCATGAACTATGCACACCATTCAAGGCTTCAATTACAACCAAAACTAAAGAACTTCAATCTTCCAACATTCAACCATAAGCAATCATGTAATATCCAATAGAGACCTAAGAAAAAGAAAGGGAAAAAGAAGGGAAATAAAGTAAGAAATGGGAAAGAGTCTTAAGGAGTTTCAAGGGTAAGGAACTTGATCTAATGACTATACTTTCTAGGATGTCACTACAAAAAATTTATAGTCCTTAGACTCATGTATCTAAAGAACAAAATACAAGGCAATAATCAAGCAAAACAATACAAGCAAACTAATAAAGAAAGCATGGAATCAAAGAACAAAAGAAAGCAATGAAACTAATACAA
Source organism: Warburgia ugandensis (assembly GCA_035236585.1). Lineage (NCBI taxonomy): Eukaryota > Viridiplantae > Streptophyta > Magnoliopsida > Canellales > Canellaceae > Warburgia > Warburgia ugandensis. Next base: position 3,634,346 of record CP141129.1, on the reverse strand, counting down.
GCTATCAAGGAAAACAAAATAAGGACTAACCTTACTTCAAGGACATCAAGAAGAGATAACAACCAAGGAAACAGCAGTGGAATTCTAGGAAAAAGATGTCCGCTAAGAAGAGAAAGTCATTGAGAACAAAGGAGGGAAGAAGGGCAGAGAAGCCTCCTTCAAAGGATAGTGCTCTCGCTTCTTCTCCGAAAGTCATTTTTTGTGGAAAAAATCCCCTCCTTCTTATATGGCTGATTATTATCCGAAAGACACCTAAGGGATTTGAGATTAGAAAGTTAGGAAGTGATAAGATTTGGGCATAAAAGGAGGCCTTTAAAAGAAGCAAAAACTGTGTAACACCTTCATGCTTTTCAACTTGGAATGGACTAGTGATTGAATGTTGGAGATGAAAGCATATTGTTGAGAAGTAAAGGGACTTAGAAAGGATAGAGATGGATGGTAGGAGATGAAGTTAGAAAGTAATTAGGTGGCATGGAGAGAGAGGACACTTAACTTAGCAACTAGGATACCTAGGAGGAGGGAGAAAAGTGGGAGGAACGACCTTTTTAGAAGGGGTGTCTCCTACTTTTAAAAATCATAGTTCACTTTGATAATTAGAAAGAAAGATGGATGGAGAGAGAAGAAGAGATAGGATGTGGATGATATGGCAGCCCTTGGATGATGGGTGGATGGTGAGGATAATGAGTATAAAATGTAAGATAGTGATATACAAAGTAAGATAGTGATGGAACATAGGGAAACTAACTAGGCATCTAAGAGGAGGGAGAGACACCACTTTTTAGTAGGTTAGAATGGAACTCCCCTCTACAAAGGTGTTTTCACGTGGAATGCATTATGGTTAAGGAAAGAAAGAGACATAAATGAAGAGAGAGGGAAAGAGATAAAAAGGAAAGGTTAGGTGGAAATAGGTGGTTGGTTGAATCTATGATGAAGTTGGGAAAGTGGGATGGTGGTTCGTTAAGGGTGAGTTTTGGGAAGGAGGGATGTAAAATTCGTTGATGCTTTGTATGGTGAGGTGGAAAGAGAGGAAAAGGTGGGAAAAACATGAAAAAAGGAAAAAATAAGTTGGCTTCTTCCAATTGGTCCACATGCAAGCTTAGTTGTCTTGATTTTCACTCAAATATCCTTTAATTATCCTCTTAGAAACCTACTTTTTATTTTAGGATAATTGAGTGAAATTATCCTCAAATAGCATCAATCTATGTATCCTTGGATGAAATGGCTCGAATGGCTTACTTTGAAGGTTCATTTGTCTTGACTTCATGGCTCACACCGTCGGCTTTGATGACTTGGCTTGGCTCCTTGACTTGTCACCTTCTCCATGCCTTATATGGCTGGCTTGAGTAAATTCCATGCAAAGGTGTTGGATTTTGCATGACTTGTGCATGGCTCCACTTTTGTTACCTTTGACTTCTCCAATTTCGATCCCGGCCGTTGGATCACCATCTTGCTTATACAAAAGATGACCAACTCTAACTAAATCCTAAAATTTATGATTATTCACATACCTAGATTAGCCTATAAACATACAAAGTATCAAATATTTGGTTTATTAGGTTATAAATGTGTGTGTTATAATTTTTGGCCAAAAACCCTAATTTAACACTATAAGTTATAATGCAAAAATAGCTACTTGGGTAATGTTAGACAAATTTGGATACATATTAGACATAACCTAGAAACCACTGCCCCAAAGAAAAATGAAGAGAAATCAAACCATTCAACTTGTTTGTATTAGCATTAGGATTACATGTGTGCCCTTGAATGTTGCTTTATAAGTTGTATCATACAGCTTAGTTTTTTTTTTTTTTTGTTGCATACAACTTATTTTCACTATATATTGAGTAGAGTCTACTACACTAAGAATTGATATATGTTAAGCTGTCAATCATAGAACCCAGACTTAGTGCATTTAGATCTAGAGATCAAATGAACCACAAGGCAAGGGTTAAGGAATCAAGTAGATATTAATCACCCTACTTTAGATATGGCCAATGAAGTAGAAGAAAGAAAGTCATTATGGAACTATTTTTTCCATAACTCCTTGAATATGATGATATATATGAAATAGCGGCTATTTGTAATCTTTTTAATAAAATAGATAGATTGGTAGATAGTGGGAATAAAGTAGATAATCTAGCTAATACAATGGATGCCTTTACGTAAGCTAGAGGGTCCTCTATGTGACCTTAGTATGAGGTATTTTCCTTCTGTACTAGTACAATGCATCCAACTACTTCGTGTCCATCAAGTTCTATGCATTTGGAATACTTTATGGAGCAAAGAGATGCAATGAGTGCATTCTAAAAACCTAGTAAAATCTTTTATTCTTAGATTTACCATCATGGACAGGCTAGGCATCTTGATTTCTCATGGTCTCAAAATAATCAAACTTTTCCTCATGATTTATTTCTATAGCTACTTGAGCCACAATAGGTGTTTTCTTCACAACAAAGGGAACAATATTTAGAAGAGATCCTTAGTTTGTTTATGCAAAGCACTTTAGAATTCAGAATGATGTATAAAAAACAATAGAGGTCCACTCACAATCTATTGCGTAGTTGGAGTTCCAAATTGGCTCGATAGCTACTACATTTTTAGAATGGGATAAGGAAACCAACCAAATTGAGGATAATAAGAAGCCCATCAATACTCAAATAGGGATAGAAATAAAGTCAAACTTTAAAGACCCTTATGAGATAGAGAGTCTAGTTAATATGCCATGCCCACCATTCTCTAGCAAAGATAAACTCGAGATATGTGTTGCACATTTTAATTTTGATATAAACACCTCCCCTGATGAAGGGAATGATTTACTATACATTGCACCATTAATGGACACATTTGGTATAACTTTAAAATTATTCACAAGCACCTGAATCAATGCAGTAAATTCACCAAACAAGATTGATCCCACGAGAAGCCTCACAAATTTGTAATGGATTGGATTTTATTCAAATTGACTAACTTCAGCCAAAGAAGGAGAGTTGTGATTAAACTAAGAATCTAAAGTAACATTGGATTTGAAACATGCACAAAATTAAAAGCCAAAAGTAAAAGAAACTTACCTAAATTGAAACAAAAAAAATAAAAATGAAAACTTACCTAACTAACATGAAATTAATTAAAGGAGTAACAATTTATAAAGATTTGAACAAAGTAATGAAACTTAAGGAAACTACTAAATTAGAAACTTTCTGAAATTAAAACTTATCTAACCTTAAACTTACTAAAAAGAAAAGTTTCTAAATATAAAATAATATACAAACAACTAATTAAGAACTTCTTAAATAAGATCAAATAACTAAATTTACCAAGAATCTAAAAGGAATCAGATTTAGAAAACCTTGCACATGTTTTTTTTTTTTATAGTGTGCATGATTTTGGAGCCCTAAAGATGGTGAAATTTAATGTACTTACAGTGAGTTACTATGCAAACTAACTATGGGTTCTAAGAAAAAACATAAGCATCTAAATGGATACCTACGTATTCAATTAAATAAGATGTTTCGATGAATGGAATTAAAGCACAAAGTTAAGGAAAAACCAATTTCCAGATTACTGTACTTGAGAACATCAAACAAATCAAGCATAAGGAAGCAATTGAAACCATAAATTTTATGCAAGGAAATAACCCAAATCCAAAGCACATTGATAGAAGAAATGTTCCATAATAAGAAACCTCAATGAACTTTATGGAATCATCTCCAAATTACAACCAATCTAACCTATAATAGAAGTGCAATCTAAAGCTCACAAACTAAAGTATGATGACATGCAAAGAAAAGCTAGAAAGGAATTCAAGAGACAAGAAAGTTAAGTGGGTGAATTAAGGTGAAGAAATTAATCAAAACTATGGTAATAATAAGGTGAGAAACTTGAATTTCGAGGAAAATCAAGGTTCTAAGCTAGCTCTTCTCTTGGTTGTCACTATCAAAGATGAGTTAAATTCAATCATGACAGAATAACAAAGAAAAACGAGTGAAAGGAGAAGGTAGATGGAAAGGAAGCTACAAAACTACAAAGAAAAACAATGGAAACTAAAGCAATGAAATCTAAACCAAAGCAAGCAAACTACTAACCTGAATTGGAAAGCAAATAACTAAGACAATAACTAGAAATCCAATGGAATAATAGCAAAGACGGTGGAAATGCATGGCATGGGCTTGGGTCCATTTCTAGTCACCTTTTACATCTTCAATTGACTTCTTGCTTGCCCTAGGATGATCTTGAATCTTCATCACACCTTGGATTGATGGCATTTAGGCTTTGGCTTGCTTAGGTTTCCTAGTTAGACTAGGAAACTTCATGAATGGCCTCAATTCTTATCTCGATCAAGCTTGGCATTTGGATTACCTTCTCAACACCTACAAAAAGAAGAAGATCCATAATTAAATCATAGAAAATTACTATCATTCACATACTTACTTTGGATTAGCTTCTGAACCAACAAAATATCAAACTCTTGAATTATTAGATAAAAAATGCATGTGTTACAAAATTTTGGCCAAAAACTCTAGTTTAGCACTATAAGTTATAACACATGGGCAACTAATTTGGTACTTTTTATACAAATTTTAACACTTTTCACACCCTTAACCTTCATTTTTCTAGTCTCTCAAGCAAAAGATGTGAAAAATCATGAAAATGGAATGGTTACCATTTTCTTATGTACTCACAATTGCATTTAGCATATGTAACAAGCCCTTAAATCCCTAGGTCCTCTAGTGAACGAGTTAAGCCTCATGAATGTTCGGAGTGAATATAGCCATAAAATTCCACAAGGCTAGGTACCTTAATTTACCATTAATACTCTGCTGACTTTAACAACTTAATAAAGATGCATGAAAAATTCTATAAGTTACATACATACCAAAGCCATTTTATTTCAGTTTTATCTAAGACTAGTGTGTACAGCTACATAAGTCAAAAAATTTAAATAGATATGCTTATTGATCAATTCGAAAGATGTCTTGACCTCAAACTCTCACTGGTATATACTCAAAATTATAGCTCTTAGAGAACAGGGGTCAAATAAAATTTCACTCACTATGTGACTAAGTCCAATAAGACTGATAGTTCACATAATTTATTAAGCACAAATGAGACAAAGAAATATCATCTTTAACAATAGATGTCATTACCAAGACCAATTAGGGTAGTTCACCTTAATTCCTTCCCATTTATATTCTCATCAATGTTATATTCCTCCTATGATCAACAATTCTTTAGATAGGACAAAACATAGGTTTAGTATGGGTTTCTTAAAATGAATGTGTAAGGATTCTAAGGTTCAAATCTAAGTAGAGGTCTTCAAATTTGTGTAGGATAACTTTCTTTGGTTTTACTGGAAGTGAATTTTTCTCTATTTTTCTTTCAACTATTCAATTTTTCTTTTTTTACTTTTTCTTGTATTTCTGAGAAGGAACACTTTTCTTTGTACTCTTTTGAAGAAAGACTTTCCTTTTTCTTTCTATGTAAACACTTCAATGTTTTTCAAAGGTAGATAATGGATATTCTTTTTATTAGGTTTTTGGGTTAGGGTGACATGGTTTTTGAGAAGAAAAGGTTTACCAAGAGGCTTAAAGGGTCTCACTAGTGGTATAGAATAGACTAGGCAGGCTTTAAGTAACACCCCTAACTTTTGTAAGGAGATTGTTAAATAAATAATGAAATTAAAAATTTGAAGGAAAACCAAGCTAGAATATTAGAGTTACTAAAAATGCACTTCTCATAGAAGTGGAATTAAGGTATAAGATAGTATAATTGAAAACATATTCGACGAACCCTTCAAAATGACTGTAAGCACGACAAATTCTGAGTTCGAATGAAAAATCTTTATTTTTCTCCAAATTTAAGAATAAAAGGGTAAAATGGTAATTTTAAAAATAATCAAGACCTAAGACATCAAAATTTGGAATGTATTTAGAAATACAAATCCAACACCACTAAATACGCTCAATTCCAAGTTCGGGAGAATAAAACAGATTTTTCTCCATAAAAGGGCAAATTGGTCTTTTTACACATCCGTGGGGCCCACAAGGGACACACAAAGGGATCCAATGGCCAGAAAACAAGTCATTATGAGTTAAACCACTACCACCTACTAGTGGAGAAGGAGGTGGTAGTGGGAATCCTAAGACAATTTAATAATCAAAAGAAATCAAGATGGTAATTACAAGTAAACATGGAGAATTCAAAAAACCTTTATAAATAGCTCATAAAATTCCTAAAAATTCTCCTAATGTTCTTTATGAGGTTCCCTAGAATACCCCAAAATCCTAGATCCAGAATCCTTCTCGATCTCCCCTAGCTTTCTTTTCTTTCTCTTTTATTCTCTATGGGCGTGTCCACAGATGCACCCAAGCAGACGACTCCATGTCTGTGTCAAGCACGTCCAGGGATGCGTCATCCCCAATGAGACATGGTTTTTGCTTGGAAACTCTATTTGAATTAGCGATCACATTACAACTGTTGGAACCACATCTTCACCGTCAGATGTGTTCAGGCTAAGGTGATCACCAAAAGCCCTTTGGTTTCATGATGATCCACCCCCTGGATCATCAGAAAATTCTAAATGAAGAACAAACACTAGTGAATCACCATCTCCGGCATGTTTTTCAAGCTATTCAGGCCAATTTGGCCTGTAAACAGTGATCTTGCACCGTTGGATGTCTTTTGCACGGGGTGTTCTTCAAAAGCCCCATAGTCCTCCACCTTCTTCGGCAACGACAACGGATAATTTCATGTCTATATGTGTTGCCGCTGTCTAGGGTTTATTTCCAAATTTCTTCTTCTTCTCTAGCTTGTTTTCTTCTCCTCCGATGACCTTCTCCTCATTGGACTAGCACAGGTAGGTGCACCTCACTCTCCTTGTTCATTTCTGGTAGTTTGTTGTTGTTTTTCGACCACCTGGAGATCTCCCTAGCCATTGATCCGTCAGGAACTATGGATCCAACACGAAGGGTCAAGATCTCATCCATCCATAGCTTAGATGCAACTTCTAAGCCGTTGGATGGATTCCTGGGGCCCAAAAAGCTCAGGAGATTAAGTCTGGGCCCTTAATCTTATAAGATGAGGGAGATCCATTGAAAGGCGATTTGATAGTCTAGATTTGAACATTTCACCTATCACCGGTCACCCATACTTGGTGATGGGTAATCCCAGGTAATAGGCACAGGCCGACCATTTGTTTTGTCATTATCTGTTAGGATGATCTGAGCCGTCCAGTTTTGAACTAAGATCTTAGATCTTCAATTAAGAGCTCAATATAGCTCTGATTTTAGATTAGAAAGCTTTTGTAGATTCCTTATCACTTGCTTTAGATACTGAACTCATGAAATGAATGTTTTAAATTGTATTTATTAGTTATAATCACAAAAATCCATAGTAACAATATTGGATGATGATCAAGATGATCCCAAAATAGAAATCTAAACCAATGGATGTGTTCAAAGGGTCCCAAAACCTTAGGATCATGACCATAAATTTTTGGGTTTCTAGATCAAGTAAATCAACAAAAATAATAAGATTAAAATTCAGCCCTGAAAATGGGCTGAAATCTTAAAATCCCAATTCTTGTGACGACTCGAGTTTTTGTAACATGTTTTGTAATGCATTTTGAAAGGCAAGGCCCTTAACAGTGTAAAAAATTTTCTAAAAAAAAAGCAGCGAAAAATCTTTAGAACTTGTTTTATAAAGCCCAAGTCATCACTTCATACATAACATAAGTAGAATTTTGTACAAGATAAAATTCCATTGAAGGAATATACTTTCATTAAATTCTAGAATCCATCTAGTGGTTCACAGTACAACCAAATCCATTACAATACTTGTCCAAATTACATAATCCAAACTCATATCTCACCATACAAAGAAACTCTCATTATAATACAACACTCTCAAACAAAGCAAAATACATGTCTTCAAGGGTACACCTTGAAGATTATTCTCTTCAAGTCTTCTATCGTCTTGAGCTCCTAACTCTCCTTCCCTATATCTGAGATATTGCAACATTTACAATATCTCAGCAAGCAATGCTTGGTAGGGGATTCAAGAAGCATAATTATTGATAAGGCAATTCCAATGCTTCATAATCCCATTATTCCTAAACATATTCATGTCTCTACTCTTTACTTTGTAAGTTACGTATATCTATATACATACATACTCTACATGGGTATACCAGTTAAATTTATGAAAGTAGTCAAATATCATTCCCAACTAAGCTAATCAATTCTCTCTATTATAAGAATTCAATATTTCAGCTAATCTTACACTGGGAATTTCCCTTCTTGGGAAATATTGGTAATATACAATTACCTAGCATTTCATTATGCTAAAACATAAGGCATTTCACTATGCCTATTCTCATATGCATCCTAGTGCAAAATAATCAAAAGGGCTATCATGCTGCAGTCTGATCCGTATTAGTGTGCTCGAATAACTACCCTGTTCACCACTGATACAACTATGGAAAACATTATGTCATTGCCCATATGGGGGGACAAGACTTTCATAGTGGTGGCCTTCCCATAATTGCCCCACCCGACTTTTAGCCTCTCATAGGGCAAGGTATCATTAAATCATCAAATTTCAAGGAGTGGGTGGCCAAACCCTTATAACTCCTCTAGCATAGTATCCCCCTAGGCTTATTCCTATTAAAACAAACTCACAAGCTTCCAAGCTTGTATGTAAAATAAATTTCATACATATCAGACCATCTGTCTGTTTATTTAGGGCTGAAATATCTTCTAGTTCCCTATTCACTTATAGTCTAGTGCTTAACCATCTTATATGTGTTTGGTTGGATCATAAGGTTTTCAGGGTATTTAATATAAGTATTATCACTACTCTTGTCAACATAAGGTCATGGGTTCAATCATGTATATCCCATGTAAATGCACTCATCAAATCCTCCTACCTTCAAGGAGTGATCCCTTTTCCTAAATCTTCCATGATCCTGACTGATGTATGTAATCTGTACATCCATACATATTGTCAATATATATAAATTATGAGCAATCCTATTGATTACTAGATCTTTAGAATGATCTTTAGATCATTCATATCTGAATATTTTTCTATCTCTAAGTTTTTGTGTCTCCCTCTCCTTGATCTTGAACTTTCATAGATCCATTGATTGACCATCTACACATGTTGATAAAGATCAAGGTCCTAGATCTTCTATCATCTAGTTCTTCTTTGATCTAAGTTCAGTTATTGGATCATCCCTAAGGAGGATGATCTTGGTTTTCTTCCTTAAATCATCTTTGATCAAGGGTTTGGATTATCCAATCTAATGAACTAGATTTGATTTATAACATGCATACTAATAAACATGTATACTAGCTATAATACAATATTCTTATTCTTCTTGTTCTTGATCATCCAAGATCTAATGGATCTTGTTTAATCATCCATATCTTACTTATAGTTTTTATTAAGGTTAGGTAATTTACTAACCTTTTATGCTCTTACTATTATTATTCAACCAGTTAATGTTTTGCTAGTTGAAGGTAACTTATTTAAGCCTAAGTTTAGACTGCTCCTCTTATTTCCAATTGGCTAAGGCTTACTAGCTGAATGGGTGAACACAAAGTGGTTACTTCAATCCTCATGTAAGGAGGCATTTAGACCTCACAAACATCAATGGAAGGTAGGGGAAGAGTGAGGCTCAATTAGATAACCCCCTTAACCGCTATGTTCAACATTCACTAGAGTGACCATAGCTCAACCTTTTATAAGGTTCCTATAAGCATGTTGACCCTAAGTACACTTTCTAATAGATTTTAATTAAGCCCATGAACATTTACAATGTCATTCATGGGGTTTATTATTCTCCTAGTTTGGGCTAAGGATTTGATAATCCTTATATTGTCCTACTAACTATAACCCTTACTAATGTTAAGTCAAAGTCATTCCTTCCTCTTATGTGTTCATGAAACTCTAATTTCCAATTAGATTACATTTTGGTGATTTATGCTCATTATATCTCAACAACTACTTAACATTGGAATCTACTAATAAAATTTGACAACAATTAAATCATAAACTTTAAAGCATGACTACAATATAAATTAAACAAACATTTATACTAACATGCTCCCTATGAATGTAACTTAACCTAATGGAATAAGACTATACTTAAACTAGCATGATCCTAAGTTATGTAATATATGAAATTTTACTAGTAATCTCATGGAATCATGCTAAAATCTCAAATTCAGCCTAACTTTGCCCTAGGATAATTAAATTTCTAGCCTATTATAACAATCTAATAACATTTAGAGCATAGCATGTAAAATTTAAGAATTACACTATCATGCTTCCTAATTTATAACATAAATCACATTTACAATTCTTTTATCAAATAAAAGACATGTAAATTAATTAGATTAAGATTATTAAAAACCTTTACTTATGATCCAACCATTAGATCTTAGATAATTTCCATTTTATTAAGGGTCTTAGTTATATTTAGGGGGTTTTCTTTATTAAGGTCCAAAGATCATATTGATTTGTTTTTATCATAATCTATCCATGATCTCCTTGGATTTCATCATATCAACATCCATTCCATCCATCCCAAGGATCTGATCACACTTGATCTTATTGATCAAGTGGGTCCCTTTCAAAATTTTAAGGTTTTTCCACCATAGTGGGTAAATCCCTTAATATCTCTTAGATTTGTCCAAATAAACCATTTAGATAACTTAATTTTAATATTAAATCATTATTAAAACATATTTAAAAGATCTGTCATCTCAGATCTTGAAGATCTTGGCAATTGGAAACTTATTTCCTAAATATAGAAAGTTTTATTACATATTTTCTCTGTTTTATAATTTAATAAGAAAATAGAGGTTGTAATATTTCTATAGCCTCTTTTTTATCTCAATTTGGAGTTCATATGACTCCAAAATTAGATCTGGAAGTTCATAGTCCATTCCTAGGGCCCAGATTTGATCTGGGCCCATTGAAATGGACGGCCCAGATTAGTCGGGCAAAAACGAGCCGGGCGGAATGCTCGGTTCATCGCTCGCGTCTATCGTAGATGAGATACAGATGCTCCCACCCGGGATGTCCACGGATGCTCGCATGAGCTGCGCGAGCGACCAGGATGATGTCGCACGCGCTGCGTGGGCGCATGTGTGACATCTCGCATGCTGTCCATGGGACTTGGTCTGATCGGGAGATCAAACAGTCCATTTGGACCATCCAATCAATCCCTTCTCAATTGAGGGCCCAAAACTCCATGAAATTTAGTGAAAAGTTTACCTTAGGGGTTTTGGTAAGGTCAGATTTTCCATATGAGCCCTCAATAGTCCTGAATTAAAGGTTATGTTATTTACTTTATTTTTATCATTTTTCACCCAATTAAAAATTACACTAAAGTATAAATTTCATCAAAGAATAATAAAAATGTGCAGGAAGTAGTTTCACCTACCTGATTGGAGAAAAATGTAGGTTATATGGTCCAATTTAAAAGAATACCCATTTTGATGATAATATATCTAAAGATCCACCTTTCTTGCGATTCCCATTGTTTGAACCGCTGGATCTCAAAATTTCTTTAGGGCTTTTGTAGCTAAGGTATGGTAGGAAGTTTTTGACGGTGAGATTTGTGATATTGGATCTGGAACATAGTGCCTAATTGAATTTAGGTTTTTTGTTCTAATCTAGAGAGAGAAAAAGAAAATGAAAAGAGGGAGATTTCTTGAGAGTTTTGGGTTTTTGGGGATGGATCTAGGTCTAAATTTACAAGGAAAGTGATGAAAATTTTGTGGAAATTTTATGAACATTTTTGGAGGATTTTTGGGGTTGTATTTATAGGCATTTTGGGTCTTCTTTAATGATGATGTGTAATGATGATGGTTAATTTTTTATTATTAATTTACCAATGGATTCTCTCATTCTCCACTTTCTTCCCCAAGACCAGCTGAAATGGTTTGACCCATGATTTCACGTGGGCTGCCATAGGATTCGTTTTTGGGTCCCTTGTTAGCCCCATGTGGGCCCCACATGGCATAAAAAGACCATTTTGTCCTTTGTATATAAAAAATTAGGGTTTATTCCCATGATCTTGGAATTGAGCGTACTTAGTAGTGTTGGATTTGTATTTCTTAGCACATTCTAAATTTTGATGTCTCAGATTTTGATTTTTGGGTAAAATTACTATTTTACCCTTTTGTCCAAAAACGAAGAAAATTAAGGATTTTTCATCCGAATTCAAAATTTGTCATGCTTATAGTCATTTTGAAGGGTTTGCTAAGTTTAATTTTAATTGTACATATATTATTCCTTGATTATACTTTTATAAGAAGTATATTCTAAATAGCCCTAATATTTTAGCCCAAAATTTCTGAAACTCAAACTTTATTGATTTTCTCAATCAATTACAAAAATTGGGGTTATTACAATTTTGATCTCAATTTAACTCCAAATTGAGATCGAAAAGATGGGTTAGATTCCTTGTGATGAGTAGAACCTACTGAACATAGAAAATTTATATTTTGATGCATGTAAAATTCTGTTAATAAAGGTAAGTGTTACTAATTCTTATGATTAGTGAAATTTAGAATGATCAAACTATATAATTCTAATCCATTGAAGATCTAGTGACGTGAGACATGGAATCAATGGTTATAAGTGACTGATCTATGATTAATTAAGAGATCTAGCCTTAAAAGTAGGAAAAACCATAAAAAATGAATAGAAATATCCTTGATCAAGGATGATTGGATAGTATGGATATGCTTGGATGAAGATACAAAGTTAATATTATATGGATTTATGGGCTAGATGATGTTGATTTGGGATAGATTAAGATCTATGCCCTAAAATTGGATAAAATGACTTAAGATCTTAATTGGTTGGAACAAGAAGGATCAAATCATTTGATGAGATGCCTCAATGATCTAATAATGAAATCACATCAAGAAGATGTGTTAGATCTAAAGCAAAATGAAAAATCAAGAACTAAACCCTAAAAGAGATGAAAAATGAATAAGGATCAACTAAGACCGTTGGATCATGATGGATAGTTGTGGCATATTAGATTTTCATTTAAATTGTTGAATGTTATTATAATTGTCTTTTATTGCTTAGTAGATTTAATTGTAGATTTATTTATGCTTTAATGCTTATGTAATGGAAATTACATTAAAAATATAATTAAATGAAATTAGAATAGAATAGAAGGACATTTTCATGGAATGTATGACATGGACTTAATGATAGTAAGGACCATAGTTAGTAGGATAATATCATCATCATCATCAAGACCTTATCCCAATTAGGTTTGGCCACATGAATCTTATTCCTCCATTCCACTCTGTTAAATACTATGGCTTCATTTAGTCCCAAAGTTTTTAAATCTTTCCTCACCACCTCTATCAACGTTCTTTTGGGTCGTCCCCTTGCCCTTTTAAAACCTTCTACATGTATTGCCTCACTCCTTCTAACCAGTGCCGTTGTTGGTCTCCTTTGAACATGTCCAAACCATCCAAGTCTAATCTCCCTCATTTTGTTACCTATTGGTGCTACCCCTAAATTTCCTCTAATATTTTCATTTCTAATTCTATCCTTTCTTGTCTTACTACTTATCCATCTCAGCATCCTCATTTTTGCAACACTGATCCTATGAGTATGATGTTCCTTAACTGCCCAACACTCTAATTCATAGAGCATGGCCGGCTTGATGACTATCCTATAGAATTTTCCTTTTAGTTTGAGGGGCACCCGCCGATCACACAAAACTCCAGATGCACATCTTCATTTATTCCAACCCGCTTCGATTCTCTGGGTAACCTCCCTCTCAATCATTGATCCTAAGTACCAAAAGTGGTCTTTTACGAGGAGTTCTTGGTTATCAATCTTGACTGGTGTTTCACTCCTACTCTCCAAGCTAAAATTGCATTCCATATATTCTGTCTTAGTGTGGCTAATTTTAAATCCTTCAAATTCTAATGCTTTTCTCCATAACTCTGGCTTTATGTTTACACCCTCCCTTATCTCATCATGTAATACTATATCATCTGCAAATAGCATGCACCAAGGAATCTCCTTGTGTAGATGTTTTGTTAACTCATCCATAACTAATGTGAATAGCTATGGGCTCAATGCCGATCCTTGGTGCAATCCTACAATGATAGGAAAATCACCAGTCATGCCACTAGTGGCCTTAACATTTGTTACCTCTCCCTCATACATATCTTTAATTATGTCTATATGCCCCTAAGAAACCCTTATATCACCCAACACCTCCATATTAACTCTCTAGGGACTCTATCATAAGCTTTCTCTAAGTCAATAAAGACCATGTGGAGGTCTTTCCTCCTCTCCCTATATTTCTCTACTAGTTGTCTTAGTAAGAAAATAGCTTTCATGGTAGACCTCCCAGGCATGAAACCAAACTGATTCTCTGATACACTTGTTTCATATCATAGCCTCTTCTCAATCACTCTTTCAAAAAGTTTCATAGTGTGGCTCATAAGTTTGATCCCTCGATAACTAGTGCAGCTCTGTATGTCTCCTTTATTCTTATAAATTAGTACAATAGAGCTTTTCCTCCACTCATCAGGCATTTTCTTTGATTTTATAATCTTGTTAAACAACTTGGTCAACCAACCTACCCCAATATCTCCCATATGCTTCCAAACCTCTACTGGTATACCATTAGGCCCCAGGCTTTTCTTGATTTCATATTTTTCAAGGCCTCTTTTACTTCAGGTACTCTAATCCTACGTTCATATCTACAATATCCAGTGTTATTTAGATTTATAGTATTTTCAATCACTATATTCTCAGAGCCATTGTCATTTAACAATTTTTGAAAGTATGTTTCCCGCCTTTGATCATCGCTTCTAATGCACCTAACATGATCTAAGTCCTTACCCTTCTGTTCTCTTACTGGTGCAAGTTTAAACACATCTTTCTCACCTTCTCTTATTCCTAGTCTATTATAGAGCTCATCATATGCTTTAAGTTTAGCCTCACTTACTATTCTCTTAGCAACCTTTTTAGTATTCTTATATTGTTCATAGTTTTCATTATTTCTAGTCTTCTGCCATGATTTAAAAAGCATCCATTTTTCTTTAATAACTTTTTGCACCATTTCACTCTACCACCATGTTTCCTTTACTAATTGCCTTTTACCTTTAGATACCCCTAAGACCTCTTTTGCCACTTTCTTAATGGACTCAGCAATATTAATCCACATGGTATTTACTTCTGTTTCATAGTTCAAAATTCCTTCAACCATCAACTTATTTGTGAATGGAGTTATTTTCTCTCCTTTTAAGTTCCACCACTTAATTTTTTGATACTTATTAACTTCATTTCCTTTCTTCCATCTTATGATATGGATATCCATAATCATTAACCTATGTTGTGAAGTTAAACTCACTGAGCATCACCTTACAATCCTTACATATAGATCATTCGTTATTCCTAAGTAGAAAAAAGTCTATTTGGCTTTTATGAAGTCCACTTTTAAAGGTTATTAAGTGTTCATCCCTCTTCTTAAAGAGCGTATTTGCAACAGACATGTTATATGACAAAGCAAAATTGAGGATATTCTCCCCCATCTCATTTTGTTCACGTATATCATACCCTCCTTGTATTCTATCATATCCTTCCTTATCTTTTCCTACATAGCCATTTAAGTCTGCTCCTATAAATATCCCCTCAATGTTGGGAATTTCTTGCATGACTCCCTCCATATCTTCCCAAAATTGTCTCTTGATTATATCTTGTAACCCTATTTGTGGTGCATATGCACTTATAACATTTATAATCTACTCTCCTAGAACAAGTTTTATTATTATAAATCTATCACTGATTCTTTTAATGTCCACAACTTTATCCTTTAATTCCTTATCCACTATTATTCCTATGCCATTTTTATTATTTTTCTTTCCTACATACCATAATTTATACCCATCTATTTCTCTAGCTTTAGCCCCTTTCCACTTGGTTTTTTGGATACAAGCGATGTTGACTCTCCTACGTTTCATCACGTCTACTAACTCCAAACTCTTACCTATCAATGTCCTTATATTTCATGTGGCAATACGAATCTTATGTTCTGGAGATATCCTATTTACTATCGCCTTTCTCGACCTCCATGGCATGAACCCATGTCCACTTTTCACTGCACTTGGGTTTTGATATAGCACGTCGCTTTCGAGGGGACACTCTAGTAGCCCTTGCCTATTTTTCACTACACTCGAGATCTGATGTAGCACGTCGCTTATGGGAGAACACCATAGCAACCCTTGCCTATTTTTCACCTCACCTAGGATCCGATGTAGCTCATCGCTTATGGGAAATGCCCTAGCTTGAGGGAATGTCAGTTTTCGATTCATGTCATTTTAGGGTTGCCATAGTTTTTAAAAGCTGAAGATGATTTTCATTTCTTCCTTACAAACTAATATACAAATGCATATTCATTTGCAAGCAGAAAAGAAATAACAAAATCATCTTCAGCTGCACCCTTGCCGGTTGGCCACATTTTAAGAAGTTGGAGATGATTTTCATTTCTTCCTCACAAACTAATATACAAATGCATATTCATTTGTAAGAAAGAAATAAAAAAATCATCTTCAACTTCTCCCTTGCCGGCTAGCACATTACGCAAGACCCTCCTCCTTTTTCATTCGAACTTGGGACCGTCATTGGCAGAGTTTAGTAGGATAATATAAGGAATATAAATTCCTTGGTCCAAATTAGGAGAATAATAAAACTCCATGAATGACATTTTAATGTTCATGGATTTAATTAAAATTAATTAGAAAGAGCACTTAGGGTTAACATGCTCATAGGAACCTTATGAAAGGTTGAGTTAAGGTCACCCTAGTGGATGATGAATGTGGTGGTTAAGGGAGTTCTCTAATAGAGCCATGCTGTTCCCCCACCTTTTGTTGACATTTGTGAGGTCTAAATGCCTCCTTACATAAGGATTGAAGTAACCACTTTGTGTTCAACCATTCAATTAGTAAGCCTTAGCCAATTTGACATAAGAGGAGCTGTCTAGACTTAGAATGAAATAAGCTACCCTCAACTGATTGAGTAATAATAATAAGAGCGTAAAAGGTTAGTAAATCATCTAATCCTAATAAAAAATTGTAATCAAGATAAGGATAATCAGACAAGATTTAGAGGATCTTGAATGATAAAAAATAATAATAATACTATTGTCGTATTGTATTATGTATATGTAGAAATTATGTATGTATATGCAGAAAAATGTAGATAGAGAACCCAAACCCTTTATCAAACATGATTCAAGGAAAAACTAGGGCAGCCCTTACAAGAATACATAATTGTATAGGGAAATAACTTTATACTTATGGTTTGATAGATGGATGAATCTAGACCATGGTGGGCAATGTGAAAGAATACCACTTGAGATGCATGAATCAAGATACTACTTTGAGGTAGGTGGATGTATAAGAATGTATTAAAGATTCGTCTGTATACATACATGATCTTTTGTCTAGAATTATAGACCTTGATGATATAAGTTTACTTGGTACCTTAGCATGATAATGGTCCAATCACATGATCCAACTAAGTGATCCAATCATATGATCCAACTAAGTGATCCAACCATATGATCCAACCAAGTGATCCAACCATATGATCCAACTAAGTGATCCAATCATATGATCCAATTAAGTGATCCAACCAAATGATCCAACTAAGTGATCCAACCATATGATCCAACTAAGTCATCCAACCATATGATCTAACTAAGTGATCCAACCTCATAATCTAATTCAATTGATCCAATCTAATGATCGAATCAAATGAGGGGAAGGTATTGAGATGTGAAGACTAAGGAAACCTTAAAAATAGGGCATAGAAAACATTTCAGCCTTAGTTAAACACACACATCATCTGATATGTACAATGTATTTTACATACAAGCATGGTGGCTTGTGATTTTATTTTACACAGTGCTAGGATTGGGGATGCTATGCTAGGGAAGTTATGAGGTTTTGGACACCCACTTCTTGAAATTTATATGATGGATACCATGTCCAAAGAGAGGCTATATGTCGGGTAGGGCAATAATGGAAAGGCAGTCACCATGATAGCCATGGTCCACCCCATAAGGACATGGATTTGTTATTTTGAAAATTAGTATCAATGGAGAATTATACAGTTATCTAGGTGCGCTGTACAAATTGAGATTGTTGCATAGTAGTCCTAATGTATTTTGCATTACAATGCACATATGATAGGCATAGTTTAATGCCATGGCATGATGAGATGCCCCTACACAAGTTCCAAGAATGGAAATCCCCATATGAAGTTTGGCTGAATACTAATTTCCTAAGTGAAAGTATAGCCAAGGGAAGGAATAAGTTTTGAGAAATCTTCACTATTTTAACTAATTTATCCTATACTTGATAAATAACATATATATACTCTATATTGAGATAACTCATGCAGAGGTAACCATGATGGAATAATGACTAAGGTATGTATTCAACCATTCAACTAGTAAGCCTTAGCCAATTTAACATAAGAGGAGCTGTTTAGACTTAGGATGAAATAAGCTACCCCCAACCAGGAAAACATTAACTGGTTGAGTAATAATAATAAGAGCATAAAAGGTTAGTAAATCATCTAATCCTAATAAAATTTGTAATTAAGATAAGGATGATCAGATAAGATCTAGAAGATCTTGAATGATAAAAAATAATACAAATACTAATGTCGTATTGTATTATGTATATGCAGAAATTATGTATGTATATGTAGAAAAATGTAGATAGAGAACCCAAACCTTTGATCAAACATGATTGAAGGAAAAATTAGGCATCCCTTATAGGAATACATAATTGTATAGGAAAATAACTTTATATGAATGGTTTGATAGATGTATGAATCTAGACCATGATGGGCAATGTTGAAGAGTACCACTTGAGATGTATGAATCAAGATACTACTTTGAGGTAGGTGGATGTACAAGAATGTATTAAGGATTCATGTGTATACATACATGATCTTTTGTCTAGAATTGTAGACCTTCATGATATAAGTATACTTGGTACCTTAGCATGATAATGATCTAATCACATAATCCAACTAAGTGATCCAATCACATGAACCAACTAAGTGATCCAATCATATGATCCAACTAAGTGATCCAACCACATGATCCAACTAAGTGATCCAACCATATGATCCAACTAAGTCATCCAACCATATGATCTAACTAAGTGATCCAACCTCATAATCTAATTCAATTGATCCAATCTAATGATCAAATCAAATGAGGTGAAGGTATTGAGATGTGAAGACTAAGGAAATCTTAAGAATACGGCATAGAAAACATTCCAGCCTTAGTTAAACACACACATCGTCTGATATGTACAATGTATTTTACATACAAGCATGGTGGCTTGTGATTTTATTTTACACAGTGCTAGGACTGGGGATGCTATGCTAGGGAAGTTATGAGGTTTTGGACACTCGCTTCTTGAAATTTATATGATGGATACCATGCCCGAAGAGAGGCTAAATGTCTAGTGGGGCAATAATGGAAAGGCCACCACTGGGACAGCCATAGTCCACCCCATGAGGACATGGATTTGTTATTTTCACAGTTGGTATCAGTGGAGGATTATATAGTTATCCGGGCATGCTATATAGATTGAGATTGTAGCATAGTAGTCCTAATGTATTTTGCATTATGATGCATGTATGATAAGCATAGTTTAATGCCATGGTATGATGAGATGCCCCTACATGAGTTCCTAGAAAGAAAATCCCCATATGAAGATTGGCTGAATATTGATTTCCTAAGTAGAAGTATAGCCAGGGGAAGGAACAAGTTTTGAGCAATCTTCACAATTTTAACTAATTTGTCCTATACTACATAAATAACGTATATATACTCTATGTTGAGATAACTCATGAATAGGTAACCATGATGGAATATTGACTAAGGTATGTATTCTTATATTAGTGAAGTAGTATGCTTTTGTGTCCCCTACCAAGCATAGCTTGCTGAGATATTGTAAATGTTTTGATGTTTATAATATCTCAGATACTTAGAAGGAGGGTTAGACGCTTAAGATTGTAGAAGACTTAAGAAGATTCGAAAGAATAATCAATCAGAGTATATTCTTTGAAGACATGTATTTTTATTAGAGAGCATTATATTGTATTGAGAGTTTTTAATGTATGGTGAGGTTTGAACCTTGGATTATGTAATTTGGACAAGTATTGTACTAATACCGAGTTGTATTGTGAGCTACTAGATGGATTCTAGAATTTAATAAAAATATATTCCTTCAATGAAATTTTCTTTTGTACAAAAATTCAACTTATGTTATATATGAAGTGATGACTTGTGTTTTTCAAAACAAGTTTTAAAGAAAAGAATTTTCACTGTTTTGTTTTACAAATTTTTTTTACTAAGGGCTTCACACGTTATATCTTTGGGCTAAAAGAAGGATGGCCTATACCATTCCTAAGGTTTCTTAAGACCTATCAGATTCAATAAATATTCAAGAACAAAGTTAATACTCCTAATTGGTTCTTGGTATTTAACCAAAGTAAACAATATTGGATTTTCAAAACTGATGATCACTAAAGAAAATAAGGAATTATTTATAACCCTTAGAAAGATGATGATCTCTAATACTCACTTCGGTATAGGTCTCTACTGATTTCCTCAGGGTCTCTAATTCATAACGATCTATTAGTCTAGACTTATGCACTATGTGTAAGTGTATTCCAAGATTTAACTATAATAAAACACTTCAAGGAATGAATAATACTGAAAAATTAATCATTTGTATTTCTATTAAGAAGTTAAAGTAGTGGAAATATAAAACTTCAGACAATCCAATTCTCATCACAATAAAGGAACTTTGGCCTTAATTTATTTTTTTTCTTTTGCTTTTTTGACACAAATATGAAGAAAACTAGACATCTTGTGCATGTCCACACCCCTAGCTTAAACTAAACATTGTCCCAATGTTTTGAAATATAGGTAATCTACATGATAAATGAATGATGTAGAATAATGAGCCTTTAAAACCCTGGGTTGCCTCCCAATGAGTGCTAAGTTTAATGTCTTCAGCTAGACAAGGCATCTAATTAACCTAGCTTTCTAAATCTAAACCTAACTAGGTTAGCTAATAATCCTATCCTTAACACTAAAATGGCAAGATTGCTCACACTAATTTAGAATCTTGCTGTAGTCTATATATTGCTTTCACTTGGAGATTTTTGGTGGTGGTAATGTTAAGATGCCATAAACCACCACAATTTTGAGTTGTGGGGAATCATATTGTTGATCCCACATCTTTAAAATTTCATGGTGTTCAATATAATTTATCCAACTTGTATTTTGATGTGGTGGTGATACAATGACATTTTGACTTCCCGTGAATTGCTTGGGATCAATTTGAGATGAACTATCCTATTCTGGGCCAATTTTAGGGAGAACAATCATTATTGTATTCATTTTATCTTTTTCCTTTGTTTGCCTTACATTGTCCTGAATTAGGTGTATAAGTTGACTATGCCCTTCCCAAAAAGGTTATTCTTGTATTACTAGAGGAGGGGTCATGATTTTACTTTAGCCCTAATTATTTTCTAATGTGTACCCTAGAGTAGGTTAATATAAGGCTAGTGCATCAATTGAATCTTCTTCTTCTTATTCTATGGGCTTATGTAAGATTTCAAATGGGCCTACATGACTATCTTATAAATGTTCAAATAATGTTTGTAGGCCTCAATCAGTTACATGTTCTACTTTGCAAGGCTCAATTGGAATTTTAGGTTCTATAGGGGTTTCTACTCTTGCTTCCAATTAACAAGTGTTCATTAATGGCACAGTATCCAATAACTCATTCACCTCATCTAATGTTAACTGTCTTCATCAAATTCATAAAAATAAGTAGGACATGATTTTAGAGGATTTGGGTTGAATATATCAAAAGATTCATTCTCTTCATCAATGGATGTCTCTTCATCAGAATCATAAAAGAAACATGACATTGCTTAAGTAGATATGAGTGGGAGGTTTCTATGGATGGTTGTGGATATTTCCATCCTATCATCATTATCAATGGTCAAGGTTGGTGAAAAACTCTTAGGTTCAACATGAATTGGTAATTCCCACCTTAAAATTCTTTCAAGTGTTCTCTCAGTCTCCTCCTTAATTTGTTTCATTTCCATAGTCCAATATGTAACTGCAACAAGATTTTGATCATTTGTTTCACTAAGTCATTGCATATTTTCTTCTAATGATAGTTTTTTATGTTGTAGAGGAAAGAACTCATAGGGTTAGTATTGCTATGCCATTGGTACTGAGAAAGGAGTGAGTAGGTTGAATTCATGATGGTTATCACTGATATTCTAGATAATTCTGATAAGGTTGAGTATGGTGGGACCATGATGGCTCTTCTTAATAATTTCGAGACCATGGTTGGTCACGATGCCTAGCCCATCTATTATAATCACTCTCAGGATAATAATTGCTAGGGTGTGTGAATGCACTGGTGTGACGACCCGGGTTTTCTCATGCATTTTTAAATGCAATGTCAAATTTCCTAAGGCGGGATGCATCCCTATTTGAAAACCATTTTATAAAAACCATGCAATGCAGCGGAAAACCTTTTACATTAAACTCATTTTTGAAAACCCCGAGCGTCATTTGCTTTCACCACAACTAAGGTAGTTTTTGAAAAACTTTAGAAATCATAATTGTTTTTCCCCAGGTCTTTCCAGTCACAACGCACAGCCCAACTGTAACTAAGTACAAACACATGTCCAAAGGGTTGAGAGTTTTCTTACATGTATATTTGTTTCCTTTTGGATTCACTTGCTCATAGCACTAACATAGATGTCCTCTTTGGGAGTGGAGTTGTCCTGAACCACGATATATATACGGACGTATCCTGTCCTTGAGTGCTTACTGATATCTGAAAAATGTTGAGGATTGGGTGAGTATATAATATACTCAGTAGGGCCTATCACTACTAGTTTTATAAATGCATGAGATGTTTCAAAATCATATGCTCATTCAAAACATGCGTATGTTTGAATAGTCGAGTTCAATATCAGTATAAGAATCCATAGTCAACTGAAATTCAAATTATGCGTATGTTTGAATACTCGAGTTCAACATCAGTATAAGAATCCATAATCAACTGAAATTCTTATAACTTAAAAGATCACATAATCCAAAAGTGAAAGTATCATATATATGATGACATCATGATATGCAATAGATGCCTCATGGAGTCCAACTCATGGATCTCTAGTTTAGTATGGTCGACCAACCTCATATCATACTATATGAAATGCACATCAAATCATAGGGTCCACTATGCCCACGACCTCCTCGCCATGTGGTCCCCGGGTACCTGAGGACACTTGGTCATAGCCTCCACGAGGCCTATGACACGCCGACCCAGTGCCGTGACACCAGTGGTAGCCCCCTGTACCACATATAGTCGACGTAGGGACTTGCCTCTTTTTGGGCGTGGTACCCATCCTCCTATTAGTGGTAGAGGCCGGGTGGCCAACCCAGACCCCTCGGCATAGCACCCACGGGCTTACTTGCCCAAATCACATAAGATAAGTCAAAACCTTTTGTTAAAACTTGTCCTCTTTTGGGTCCCTCACAACTACCTGGCCCTCGGCACTCCAGCGTCTTTTCGTAACCCTCAAGGACCTGCAATCTTTGCAAGTACTTAAATCATGCAATGCGTGCACTTGTTTGCAACACATATATGTGCATAATGTATATGCAGTCATTTCAAAACGTGGCTATGTACAAAACATTTAACATGCATGATGGATTAATTCATGCAAATCACATGCAAATCAAGTCATATATCTAAAACATATGTTCTCAAATAACAATAGTTCTTTTAAAAGAATCTAATAGTGATAGAGCACCTACCTGATTAGGTCGCGTTAACCCCTTTGTCCTCGTACGCTCCTGAACATGGTTTGGGGACTCAAGGTTAGTTTAACCTATCTTTGATAGGTTTAGAGCAGTTGGGTCTTATTACTTAGGAATTAGGGGTCCATCCCTATGCCTATGGGTGTCCTAAGGTCCTACATGGGCCTTGGTATCCTCAGTTTTCCAAAGTTCTAGTGGCCACGCGCCACCATCCTATTCTAAGGGTCATGCCCTACTTTGATTGGGCCTTGATCAGGGATTTTATGGTTTGGATGTGTCCGCGTCGTCGATACGGACACAACACCTTTTGCGGCGCCTCAATCGGAGCTCTAGATCTCAAGTTATAAGCGTTTTAGTGTTGTATGTACATAAGTCCCTTAAGACTTAAAATACGGAATGCTAGGGCGTTGCACGTCAGCATCATGCGCCCTGGCTTCCTTAACAACCAAAAAAATGACGTGCACTAGCGCGCCTCAGCAGGCGCGTCTGCAGACGCACGCGTCATCTCCGTCTGTCCTTCTCTTTAGTGGGCGCGTCCACGGACGCGCCCGTTTGGTTTTTTCAAATGGCGTCGACCTACGTCGACGTGGGACGGTCCTATTGGATCGTCCCGCCTGTTAGTGACCTGGGTTGTCCTCAGGTCACCCTGGTTCGACCCTGTCGAACCAGTGCGGCCTAGGGATGCCCCAGGGGTCTTTGTGGCTCTCCTGGAGGCCTATTCTCCATGGTTTTTCATGGAAAAACCTAGGGAAACTGAGCCTAGGACTATGGGTGAGATGGGTTTGGGGAGTTTTTGAGCGTACCTGTTTCGTGGGTGATTTTCTCTCCACGTTTTCCCCCCTTGGTCACTGCTTCACGACTGGTTTTCTCCAAGGCTTTTGGGCTGCCATTAGAGGCACCCAAGAGCTCTATTTATAGAGCTTTTAAAGAGGGTTCTGGAGGGTTTTTAACCGCCTTTGAATGGCGGTGGGGAATCCTCTAGAATGGCGGTGGTTTCTTCTTGAAACACCGCCGTTCCAGAAACCTCTAGGAGGTTGAAGACGACGGGGTGCCCGTATCAAAACGGGCACCTGTGTTTTTTTCAGTTTACGTCGATTTGTGAAATTTACAATTTTGCCCCTGAACTTCAAAGGGCCATATCTTGCTCATTTTAACTCCGTTTTGGGTGATTTTGGTCTCGTTGGATTCCTTTTTCTGAGACGCATCTAATGGCATCATTTTTAGGACCAAATTCCTGGGTTCAGTTGAGGCAACTAGTGAAATGACCAAAATGCCCTTATCTTTAAAACTGAACTTTTCATGGGATTTTAATATCTCAAAAATTGGGGTCATTACATTATTACTCCCTTAAAAGAATTTCGTCCTCGAAATTCCATAACTTATTATCTTCCAGGTATTTGTCTCTTAGATGATTTCTTGGTGGATGCATTCTCCCCTTTAGGATCAAATCTAGGTTCATCCTCAATTTATTATTTCGATTGTTCCTCCTATAAGGCCTCACCTATAAGAGATGCTTTTGCTGCGTACTCTGATGCCCCGCCATACTCTCATACGTGCCAATTTAACAATACCGTTTTCTAGTGGTACTTCATCCATCTTGAATTTCTTAGATTCCTATACTTATCTTATCATGTATAAGATAGTCTCCTCATAAGATCATGCTTCTTTGCTCATGCATATACTTCTTTCAAGATAATATTAGCTCATTCCTCCTATTTTGAATATCATAAGATAATCCTTTTCATTTAGTGATCTCTTTCATTATCCACAAGTCCAAAAAGTTACCTTCTTTCTATTGTGTCTAACTTTGCTTCTTGCCCTTGTTTCCAAGATACTTCAATAACTGATATGGTATCATTTGCTCTATAGTCAAACTCTTACTTAACTTTGAATTTCAACTGTCTGTCGTTTTCCATATGTGACTTGATTTCCTTGACCAAGGTTACATTCAAAAATGAAAGCCAATTAGTAGCCTCTTCTATCGAGGACCTTATCATATACTGAAAGAAAAATGTCCTAACTCCATGTTCATTAAACGCTTTCCTCTATTGAAGATTTTATCCAAACTCATGTCAAATGTTGATGGTCGATTCATCATCATGGGTCATATGTTTTCGTCTAGAAGCCTATCTCATTATTTCTCATCCATTTGTCATTTAGGATTTTCAGTAATGCTCTCATTCATGCAAAGTAAAAAGTTTCTTATAACCGAGTACCCTTACTTGGTCATGGTTGAATCCTTTGTCTTCATCCTCTTTGCCCTTTCTTTGCTTGATGATTTTCTTAGTAACTTTTTCAATCCAAAAGTTCTGTACTCAATCCAGTAGGGTTAGTCCTTAGGAAATTCCTTCAAATAATTTTTCGTACTTGGTATATGCTTATAACAACTAACTTTTTGTCTAAAGGCAAGTAACATCACATCTTCACCTTATAGTGTGCTAGCCTCCTCAACTTTTCTCTTTTCATTCCTTATGTCAATATATTGCCTAATCTTTTATTAAGGCTTTATCATCAACCATGCAGTCTGTATTGTCAGGAGGTATCATCATAAGTAGTGATTTTCTCAATTCCTCAACTTTTATCTTTCAAGTGCCTCCTTATTTTATCTTTCAAGTGCCTTCTCATAGCCATAATTCTCCCCCAATAGCAATTATATCAAATTGTACTGAAGTTGTTAACTCAACAAGTTCAACAAGACTCAGATAAGCATAAACATTTCCTTAGACATAGAAAGACTTTAATCGATTACTTATTGATCTCTTCCCAGATGCGTTATAAGCTCAAGGGCCTCTAGAGTGATCAGTACTTATCTTTCTTTCAATCCAAGTCCGTAGTAGATTTTAGACCTAAAGTAATTTCTTTACCTTGTCATGGTAGCCACTAAGGTTTGAAAAACCTTTCGCATTGGTTTAGATCACTTCTTATTTTTGCTCCTATCTCAGTTGCTACTGTCCTCATCAACTGACCATGTACCCTTAATTGACTTAGTTTGACAAGTACTTCTTTCAAGGAAAACTCAAGTCTAGAGACTTATAACATCCCTTTAAGTATATAACTTCGACTACTAACTCATAGATACTAGCATACTTGATTAGATATGGTGGGATACCCTTATTTTAGTCAATAGTACTCTAAAGGTAATGACTAAATAATGGTCTTAAGATATTTGCTCTTCCAATCTATGATAGTAAGATCTCAATTTGATCCTTGATGGTACCCTTCTTGCTGAAGATAGATAGATGGACAAGTCACTGTCTCCGACCGCATTCCTTTTTCAATACAACTTTATTTACTCATGTAGTGGCAAGGTGAGATATCACCAAATTTTCCTTTTTCATGGATTATATTCATTGGTGTTCCTCATACGCTAATGGATCTGATAAGAATCTAATTGATATCAAACCATTTGTAGAAGTTTAACTTCTAGTTGGTCGCCATTCTTCTTTGAAAATTTCTTGTCACATAATCTCCTGAAATTCGATACTCTACTCAAAATCTTAATCCCCATATGCTTTCTCTCTTTTCTACTCTTTTGCAATAAGATCACCAACTCATCTATCATCATTCCTTTGCATTTGTTTGATCTACCTTTCTATGGGATTCTATGTATCTCCATGAAGTCATGATCTTCTTCTTTGAATATTCAATATTCATCGAATACTTATAGTTACATCTCTATCTCTTTCTCTCTTTTCTTCAATATCCATTTGGTCTACCTGGATCAATGTCTCTATATGCGTTGTTGCATATATTTGATACTTCATCTATCTCTTTTAAGTAACATATATGATAAATTGAATGCTTCTCAGAAATTCTAAACTGTCTTAAGATCATTGAAATCCTCAATTGCTTGTAGCCTCAATAAAATTCATATATTGTCTTAATATTGACGTTTTGATCATGCTATGTTAGGATCAATCTATTATCATAGATCTATCATCCCCAATATTATCGTAAAAAATCTTTTGATAACTCGGTTGAATTCATTTCCTTATCATATTCGTGTTATGTTCCTCTTATTCACATAATATGTCACTTGTATACCTCTTCGATTTGCTCCATAATTCTTAGGTAATTATTTTTCAATAGCATTTTACTCTCCTGAATAGTATCCAAAATTAAGCTAAGTCCTTCATACCTTTGTGATCTAGTATGAGTCACAGTTATTTCCTAATATTCTCTTGCATCCTCATCACTCTTAGATTAAAATCTTCAAAGTCTGTCTCTTACATCCCCTATCATACTTATATCATATCCTTGTACTCATATTCTGATATTCTTTATGATGGTAAGATGGTCATCTAGGTTCTTCAATTTTCTCACTTTTGATGAGATTACTTTAGTGCAGGTCAGAACTATCTACTAACAAGTTCACTAACATACTCATTCATCATTCTCATCACAATATGATCCTTATATGAGATTTCATCTTTGCACCACTGCACAACAATCCTTATTTCTCATGATTTTGATAGGATTTAATCAATCCAATATCTAAGTATTTGCTAGGACTATCTCCTTTTTCACCTATGTGTTTATGGTGAAATGCCTTGAGCATTAATATTATAATCCTCAAATAGAAGTAGTCATCTCTACTACTCCTTCTTATACTACTTATCCTTAATTTTGTTTATTGTCTATGACCCTTGGACATGCTGGACTGGCTGTTAAAGGATAAAACCTAGACTCTGATACCAACTATGACGACCCGGGTTTTCTCATGCATTTTTAAATGCAATGTCAAATTTCCTAAGGCGGGATGCATCCCTATTTGAAAACCATTTTATAAAAACCATGCAATGCAGCGGAAAACCTTTTACATTAAACTCATTTTTGAAAACCCCGAGCGTCATTTGCTTTCACCACAATTAAGGTAGTTTTTGAAAAACTTCAGAAATCATAATTGTTTTTCCCCAGGTCTTTCCAGTCACAACGCACAGCCCAACTGTAACTAAGTACAAACACATGTCCAAAGGGTTGAGAGTTTTCTTACATGTGTATTTGTTTCCTTTTGGATTCACTTGCTCATAGCACTAACATAGATGTCCTCTTTGGGAGTGGAGTTGCCTTGAACCATGATATATATACGGACATATCCTGTCCTTGAGTGCTTACTGATATCTGAAAAATGTTGAGGATTGGGTGAGTATATAATATACTCAGTAGGGCCTATCACTACTAGTTTTATAAATGCATGAGATGTTTCAAAATCATATGCTCATTCAAAACATGCGTATGTTTGAATAGTCGAGTTCAATATCAGTATAAGAATCCATAGTCAACTGAAATTCAAATTATGCGTATGTTTGAATACTCGAGTTCAACATCAGTATAAGAATCCATAATCAACTGAAATTCTTATAACTTAAAAGATCACATAATCCAAAAGTGAAAGTATCATATATATGATGACATCATGATATGCAATAGATGCCTCATGGAGTCCCAACTCATGGATCTCTAGTTTGGTATGGTCGACCAACCTCATATCATGCTATATGAAATGCACATCAAATCATAGGGTCCACTATGCCCACGACCTCCTCGCCGTGTGGCTCTTGGGTACCTGAGGACACTTGGTTATAGCTTCAATAGGGCATATGACACGTCAACCCAGTGCTGTGACACCAATGGTAGCCCCCTGTCCCACATGCAGTCGACGTAGGGACGTTGCCCTTTTTGGGCGTGGTACCCATCCACCTAATAGTGGTAGAAGCTGGAGGCCAACCCAAACCTCTTGGCATAGCGCCCACGAGCTTATCAGCCCAAATTATATCAGATCAACCAAGCAAAAAACTCTTTTTCAAAACCTGTCCCCTTCGGGTCCCTCACAACTGCTTACCCAGCGTCTTTTGGTAACCCTCAAGGACATGCAATTTTTGCAAGAACTCAATGCTCCCAAATCATGCAATATATGCAATTATTTGCAAAACATGTCTATGCATAATGTATTTATCATATACACGCTGAAGTCATTTATATGCTAAACAAGTTATAAAATAAGTCATGCTAAACAAGTCATATACTTATACTTAAAACGTGCATTGTCAAAACAATCATGACTCTTTTAAACAGTTTAGCAGTGATAGAGCACCTACCTGGCTAGGTCGCGCTAATCCCCTTGTCCTCATATGCTCCTGAACATGTTTTAGGGGAACAAGGTCAGTTTGGCCTATTTCTATAGGTTTTAGAGTGGTTGATCTTGCTACTTAGGCATTAAGGGTTCATCCCCATGCCTATGGGTTTCCTAAGGTCCTAATTGGGCCTTGGCATCATCAAGTTTACAAAGGTTTAGTGGCCCCGCACCACTATTATAGTCTAAGGGTCGTGCCCACCTTAGATTGGGCCTTGATCAGGCATTTTATAGCTTGTGTGTGTTCGCATCATCGACATAGACACAACGCCTTTTGCAGCGCCTCAATCGGACCTCTAGATCTTAAGTTATAAGCTTTTTAGTATCACATGTACATAAAAGGGTCAAACAAAGCGAGGTGGAAGCTTGGGACGCTAATGCGTCCCGCGTAAGTGGCAGGCGCCTCAGCAGGCACGTCTCTAGATGCACCTGGCTTTCACCCGACATTCTCTTTTGCAGGCGCGTCCACGGATGCGCCCATTTGGTTCTCTCAACGCGTAGAACGCGTTTCGTTCACTAGGGGACCAGGGCGTCCTCGGGACGCCGTGGTTCGACCCTGTCGAACCAGTGTGGCCCAAGGATCGTCCCTGGGTCCTTTGTGACTCTCCAGGGCCTGTTTTTGCATGAATTTTCATACAAAAACTTAGCCTAGGAATAATGGGAAGAAGGGTTTGGAGGGATTTTGGGCATACCCGGCTTGTTGCTGGGTTTTTCTCTATGTTTCTCCTCTTGGTTGCTTCTCCAAAATGGGTTTTTCCCAAGCTTTTGGGCTGCCATTAGAGGCACCCAAGAGCTCTATTTATAGAGCTATAAGAGGGTTCTGGAGGGGGCTCTCACCGCCCTTGAATGGCGGTGGAGAAACCTCCAGAATGGGGGTGATTTCTCCTCCAAACACTGCCGTTCTAAAACCCTCTAGGAGGTTGAAGAAAGGGGGTGCTCGTATCAAAATGGGCCCCTATGTTTTTCAGGCTAAATCCGTTTTTAATAAAAATTACATTTTTGCCCCTGAACTTCAAAGAGCCATAACTTGCTCATTTTAACTCCGTTTTGGGTGATTTTGGTCTTGTTGGATTCCTTTTTCTGAGACACACCTAATGGTACCATTTTCAGGACCAAATTTCTGGGTTTAGTTAGGGTGAATAGTGAAATGACCAAAACACCCTTATTTCCAAAAAGTGAACTTTTCATTGCTAACTTGGGATTTTAATGTTACAAAAATTGGAGTCATTACATTCTTACCCCCTTAAGGGAATTTTGCCCCCTAAATTCTACAATATATATAGTCAAAAGATCTCGGGGTACTTTTCTCGCATTTCTAACTCCAGTTCCCAAGTCTCTTCTTCCATGTGCGCATTTCTCCACAAAACTTTGACTAAGGGTATGTCCTTGTTCCACAGCTTCTTACTTTTACTATCCAGGATCTCAACTGGTCTCGTCTCTAGCTTGAGATCCTCCGTCAACTCTATGGGTACCTGGTTGATGACATGAGCAGGGTTAGGCACGTACCTCCTTAGCATAGATATATGGAATACGTTATGCACTTCAGATAGTTCAGGGGGTAGTGCGATCCTGTAGGCCACCTTTCCCACTTTCTCCAGGATTTCGAAAGGTCCTATATAATGCGGACTAAGTTTTCCTTTGATACCGAACCACATAACTCCTTTAGTGGGAGATATCTTCAGGAAAACGTGCTCTCCTATGTCGAATTCCAATGGTCTCCTCCTTCGATCAGCATAGCTCTTTTAGCGGCTTTGAGCTGTGAGGAGGCGTCTTCTTATGAGTTTGACCTTCTCGGCGCATTGCTCTACCAGCTCGGATTGGAGCACCCTGGACTCTCCAACTTCACTCCAACTGGTGGGTGATCGACAGGTTCTCCCATAGAGCGCCTCGTACGGAGCCATGCCAATGCTCGACTGAAAGCTATTGTTGTATGCAAACTCGACTAGCGGTAGGTTTTCATGCAGCTCTGCTTCCAATCGAGGGCATAGGTTCGCAACATATCTTCGACTATCTGGATTGTGCGCTCTGACTGTCCATCGGTCTGTGGATGGAAGGTTGTGCTATAGTTCAAGGAAGATCCTAAGGATTTTTGAACGGACTTCCAGAGTTGTGAAGTGAAATGGCTATCCCTATCTGAAGTGATACTAAGGGGTATGCCATGTAAACTTACTATCTCTTTGATGTATAGCTGAGATAGGCTGTCGGTGGATTGGGTATGGCGTATAGGAAGGAAATGGGATGTCTTAGTCAATCTATCAACAATTACCCAGATCATGTCATGACCCTTAGAGGTCCTGGGTAACCTTACAATGAAGTCCATGGTAATATGGTCCCATTTCCATTCGGGTAACTCAAGGGGTTGTAACAATCTCGCAGGTCTTTGATGTTCAACCTTTACTTGTTGACGTGTTAGACACTTTGCCACAAATTCCCCTATGTCTCTTTTCATATCATCCCACCAATATTGTCTCTTTAAGTCTTGATACATCTTAGTTCCTCCCGGGTGTATAGTATACTTAGACTGATGAGCCTCTTTTAAGATTTCTTGTCTTAACTCTTCATTAGTTGGTACCACTAATCTTCCTTGCATGTAGATGCTACCATCTTCCTCTTTAGTAAACCCTGGTTTTCCTATGAAAGCTTGTATATCCAGATCTCCCTTCTGTTCTTGCTTAACCTTTTCATTAACAGCTGACTTTATTGTTGGACTTGCCATAATGATCTTGTGCTTACTTATGTCCAGTTTCCACGTTATTACTTCTTGTAATAGCTTCCATCTCTTAGTTAATAAACTTGCACACATCCTTTGGGTTTTTCTACTTAATGCATCAGCTACCACATTAGCTTTTCCAGGGTGATAATGAATGGAGAAGTCATAGTCTTTTAAGTATTCCATCCATCTTCTTTGTCACATGTTTAAGTCTGATTGGGAAAAGATATATTTAAGACTCTTATGATCTGTAAAAACTTCAAAATTTTCCCCATATAAATAATGTCTCCAGATTCGCAAGGCAAAGACTATGGCCACTAATTCCAAGTCATGGGTCGGATAATTGACTTCATGCTTCTTGAGTTGCCGAGAAGCATAAGCAATTACCTTTCCATGTTGCATAAGTACGCAGCCTAGTCCTTGTTGCGAGGGATCGCTGTATATCTCAAATCCGCCACTTCCTAAAGGTAAGGTAAGGACAGGTGCTATAGTTAGCCTTCTCTTTAGTTCCTGGAAGCTTTCCTCACATTTATAAGTCCATTCAAATCTTGTGTCTTTCCTGGTCAGCTTAGTTAGAGGTAAAGCAATTTGTGAAAAAACTTCAATGAATCTCCTGTAATATCCGGCAAGTCTTAAGAAGCTTCTTATTTCTGTGACTGTCTTAGGTCTTTCCCATTTCTGTACTGATTCAACCTTAGCAGGGTCGACTGCTATGCCATCTTGAGAAATAATGTGTCCTAAGAAATTAACCCTTTCCAGCCAAAACTCACACTTATTGAATTTTGCATATAACTTGTGTGCTCGTAGGGTGCTTAATGTTATCCTTAGATGTTCCTTATGGTCTTCAGGAGTTTCAGAATATATTAAGATATCATCCACAAACACTATGATAAATTTATCTAAGTACTCCTTGAACACCCTATTCATGAGATCCATAAACGCGGCTGGAGCATTAGTTAAACCAAAGGACATTACTCTGAATTCATAATGGCCGTATCAAGTCCTGAAGGCTGTCTTGGGGATATCTTCTTCTATAACTCGAAGTTGATGGTATCTGGATCGTAGATCAATCTTAGAGAAGACTCAGGTTGACTAAAGTTGATAAAAAAGATCATCAATTCGGGGAAGGGGGTACTTATTCTTAATGGTGACCTTATTTAGCATCCGATAGTATACGCACAATCTCATGGAGCCATCCTTTTTCTTAACAAAAAGGACTAGAGCTCCCCACGGAGATATGCTAGGTCGTATGAACCCTTTATCAAGTAGTTCCTGTAACTGGGTCTTTAGTTCTTTCAGTTCTGTAGGAGCCATTCAGTAAGGAGCTTTGGAAATGGGGGTAGTACTGGGTATAAGGTCAATGATGAACTCAATTTCCCTTGGTGGAGGTAGACTCGGTAAGTTCTCAGGGAATACGTCAGAAAATTCTCGGACTACCTCGACATCCTCTAGCTTTGGATGGGGACTCTCGACAGATTCAATCTTGGCCAAGAAGAAGGGGCATCCCTGAGCAATGTACTTAACTGCTTTCATGGCAGAAATAACACATGCTCCAGAATAATCCTTTCTTCCTTGGAGGGTGAAAGTGTCTCCATTAGGTAGGGTAAAAGTGACATGTTTCTGGCGGCAATCAATAAAGGCTTGATGAAAGGCTAGCCAATCCATACCTAGGATGATGTCGAAGTCATTCATATCTAAGTGAATGAGATTGGCATGATCCTTGATCAAAATGGGAACATCCTGGAGATAAGAATAGGTGGGAAGTGCCTGGCCTACAGGAGTTATGACTTCTAGAGTGAAGTCCAGGTCCTGTGGTATAATGTCCAAGGATGATGTAAACTCCTGGGATATGAAAGAATGAGTGGAGCCTGTATCGAATAGAACTTTAGCAGGTGTATCATAGATAGAAAGAATACCTTCAACTACTGCATTTGAAGCCTGGGCTTGACTGGAAGTGAAGGCAAATACATGTCCTTGGCTTTTTGGAACTTGATCTTCTTTACGCTCTTGTACTTTCCTTTTAGGACAATTACTAGCAAAATGTCCTAATTCTCCACAACTATAGCAAGTGATGTTGAAAGTGGGACATGGTTTTCCTGAGTGATTCCTGTTACACCTAGGGCATGTCTTCCAGTCTGGTCTTCTTCCTTTGTTTTCAA
Organism: Warburgia ugandensis; assembly: GCA_035236585.1. Lineage (NCBI taxonomy): Eukaryota > Viridiplantae > Streptophyta > Magnoliopsida > Canellales > Canellaceae > Warburgia > Warburgia ugandensis. The sequence continues at coordinate 3,599,400 of CP141129.1, read as the reverse complement.
ACAGCTTCTTGGAAGGTGGCCTAGGACTAGATGACTGAAATGGTCTCTTTCCTTTATTTCTCATGGTGTTGATGTTCTTAGTTTCCTTTATTGCCTGGTTCCTTTGATAATCTTTTTCGTATAGGGAGGCCATCTCTACAGCTTTGGCTACTGTGGAAGGTTGGAAACCTAGAACTCTGTTCCTGAGTCCTGGGTTAAGCCCATCTACAAATTGTTCTGCCACATCTTCCTCATCAGCACAAGCACATGGTGCAAATCTTCGGAGGCCGATGAATCTACTTTCATACTGTTGGACAGTCATATTTCCTTGTTCTAAGTCCATAAATTCCTTTTCCTTCTGTTTTCTTATGTATTTAGGATAATATTTGTCATTAAAGACCTTTTTAAACTCTTCCCATCTTATTGTTTCTCGCTGGTCAAAATATGTCCTTTCTGCTGTTTCCCACCAAAAGGTAGCCTCTCCTCCAAACACAAATGTGGCCATAGGTACTTTTCTTTCTTCAGCTATGTTCATGGCTTTAAATATCTTTTCAATATCAATTAACCATTTTTCAGCTGTAGATGCTTCATCTTCTCCTGTGAATGAGGGAGCTAATTTCTGAAACCTTTCTAACTGAACCTCAATCCTATCTATCGCTTTATCAGGGGAAGGATCTCATGTGGTAGGGGTTTGGCTTTGACTATTCATGTATTGTCCCATATTCTGTAGGAATTGCTGGAACAATTCATCCATCCCATTGCCTGACCCAGTGGAGTCCACTGGTGGGGCTTCAGGCCTTGGAACATTCCTTCCTTTCTTCTTAGGCATCTGTAATCACAAGGTAATTTACCAAACCTTAGTATGTGTTATCCTATTACCCCTTACTCTTTCATGGATGAAACTTGATTATAAGTTATTCTCCTCATAACTGGGCTGTGAGTAACGTTAAACCGTGCTTTGATACCAACTGTGACGACCTGGGTTTTCTCATACATTTTTTAATACAATATCTAATTCCTAAGGCGGGATGCATCCCTATTTGAAAACCATTTTTATAAAAACCATACAATGCAGCAGAAAATCTTTTGTTTTAAACTCATTTTGAAAACCCCGAGTGTCATTTGCTTTCACAACAATCAAAGTAGTTGTTGAAAAACTTCAGAAACCATAAATGTTTTTCCCCAGGTCTATCCAGTCACAACACATAGTCCAACTGTAAATAAATACAAATACATGTCCAAAGGGTAGAGAGTATACTCACATGTATAGTTGTCTCCTTTGTTGTAGCATTAATATCTCCTGAGACGTCTTCTATTTGTGAGTGGAACTATCTTGAAAAATGTTAAGGATTGGGTGAGTATATACTATACTCAGTAGGAGTCTATCACTGCTAGTTTTACAATGCATGCTATGTTTAAAATCATATGCTCTTTAAAACATGTGCATGTTCAAACAATCATGTTCAATATCGATATCAAAATCCACTATCGAATTAAAATACTAATGACTTAAAGAATCGCACAAACCAAGTCGAAAGTATCATATATATCATAAACATAATGATATGCATAATATGCTCAGCTGAATCCAACTCATGGATATCTGGTATAGTCGACCAACCTCATGTCATGCCACATACAATGCAAATAAATCCTCAAACCATAGGGTCCAACTATGCCCACGACTTTGCCGCCGTGTGGTCCTCGGGTACCTGAGGACACTCGGTCATAGCCTCAACAGGGCATATGACACGTCAACCCAGTGCCGTGACACCAGTGGTAGCCCCCTGTACCACATGCAGTCGACGTAGGGACATTGTCCTTTTTGGGCGTGGTACCCATCCACCAAATAGTGGTAGAAGCCGGAGGCCAACCCAAACCTCTCGGCATAGCGCCCACGAGCTTATCAGTCCAAATCATATCAGATCAACCAAACAAAAAACTCTTTTTCAAAACCTGTCCTCTTTGGGTCCCTCACAACTGCCTACCCAGCGTCTTTTGGGTACTCTAGCGTCTTTTGGTAACCCTCAAGGACATGCAATTTTTGTAAGAACTCAATGCTCCCAAATCATGCAATATATGCAATTATTTGCAAAACATGTCTATGCATAATGTATTTATCATATACATGTTGAATTCATTTATATGCTAAACAAGTCATAAAATAAGTCATGCTAAACAAGTCATATACTTATACTTAAAACGTGCATTGTCAAAACAATCATGACTCTTTTAAAAAGTTTAGCAGCGATAGAGCACTTACCTGGCTAGGTCACGCTAATCCCCTTGTCCTCGTATGCTCCTGAACATGCCTATGGGTTTCCTAAGGTCCTAATTGGGCCTTGGTGTCATCAAGTTTACAAAGGTTTAGTGGCCCCGCACCACTATTATAGTCTAAGGGTCGTGTCTACCTCAGATTGGGCCTTGATCAGGTATTTTATAGTTTGGGTGTGTCCGCGTTGTCGACACGCACACAACACCTTTCGCGGCGCCTCAATCGGAGCTCTAGATCTCAAGTTATAAGCTTTTTAGTATCACGTGTACATAAAAGGGTCAAACAAAGCAAGGTGGAAGCCTGGGACACTAACACGTCCCGCATCAACAGTAGGCGCCTTAGCGGGCGCGTCTGGGGATGCACCCGGCTTCCGCCCGACATTCTCGTTTGCAAGTGCGTCCACGGACGCGCCCGTCTGGTTCTCTCAACTTGTTTCGTTTGTTGGGGGACCAGGGCATCCTCGGGATGCCCTAGTTCGACCCTATCGAACCAGTGCAGCCCAGGGATCATCCCTGGGTCCTTTGTGACTCTCTAGGGCCTGTGTTTTGCATGATTTTTCATGCAAAAACTTAGGGAAACTTAGCCTAGGACTAATGGGAAGACGGGTTTGGAGGGATTTTGGGCATACCTGGCTCATTGCTAGGTCTTTCTCCACGTTTCTCCTCTTGGTTGCTTCTCCAAAACGGGTTTTTCCCAAGCTTTTGGGCTGCCATTAGAGGCGCCCAAGAGCTCTATTTATATAGCTATAAGAGGGTTCTGGAGGGGACTCTCACTGCCCTTGAATGGTGGTGGAGAAACCTCCAGAATGGCAATGATTTCTCCTCCAAACACCGCCGTTCTAGAACCCTCCAGGAGGTTGAAGAAAGGGAGTGCCCGTATCAAAACAGGCCCCTGTATTTTTCAGGCTAAATCTGTTTCTTAATAAAAATTACATTTTTGCCCCTGAACTTCAAAGAGCCATAACTTGCTCATTTTAACTCCGTTTTGGGTGATTTTGGTCTTGTTAGATTCCTTTTTCCGAGACGCACCTAATGGTACCATTTTCAGGACCAAATTTCTGGGTTTAGTTAGGGTGAATAGTGAAATGACCAAAATACCCTTATTTCCAAAAAGTGAACTTTTCATTGCTAAATTGGGATTTTAATGTTACAAAAATTGGAGTCATTAACATAAGGAAGCAATTGAAACCACAAATTTAATGCAAGGAAATAATGCATATCCAAATTAAATTGATAAAAGAAACATTTGATAACAAGAAACCTCTTGAACTTTATTGAATCATCTCCAAATTACAGCGAAAATCCAGCACATAATACATGTTCAAAAGCTAGAAATTGTGTCCAATTCCTAAGAATAAAACCTAATCTAAACTATAACAAAAGTGAAATGTAAAGCTCACAAACAAAAGCATGATTATATATAAAGAAAACCCAGAAAGAAATTCAAGAGAAAAAAAGTTAAGTTGGTGAACAAGGCAAGAAAATTAATCAAAAACTACACTGATAATAAGGTAAAAACTTGAATTTCAACAGGTAAAATCAAGGTTCTAAGAAATCTCTTCTCTTGGCTGTCACTACCAGAGATTATTTAACTTGAATCTTAGGGGAATAACAAGGAAAAAAAGTGAAATTGAGGTAAATAAGAAAGGAGATGCTAGACGGAAAGGAAGTTAGAATAGAACAAAGTAAAACAATGGAAACTAAAGCAAAGAAAACTAAACTAAAGCAAGCAAACTACTAACCTGAATTGTAGAGAAAATAACCAAGAAAATAACTAGAAATATAAAGGAATACAAGCATCTATGAAATCCCAAAGTCCAGCAGAAAATAACACCAAAAGAAATCTTGATTTCATATCACCCACCTCTACTTAAAAAATTCGTACGGACTATGGGGGTATATATAGATGAGTGGATTCCTAACTTAGAAATGGTTAAATCCATGAGGAAAGTGGCTCTAGGGCTATGTTATTGAATGAATAAGGTTAGGAAGAGAAATTATAGTTAGGAACGATGTCATTAAAGATGACATAAGAGAGAGAAATAAATATGAGCTATGTGGTCTCTAAATTAGAATGGGGAAAGGCATCCTTTTCCATGGAAGGAAAGTGGCCCTCCACCCTCCCAATTGGATGTAATTTGAATGATGAGAAGTGTGAAGGAAATAAGGTGGAAAATCTAGAAGAAAAGCTAGGATTTTTACACGTTTCCATGGACTTAGATATAGAATTTTTTAATTAGGAAACCACTTAATTTTGACAACTAAATAGGGGGCATCCTTCTCTTGGATGATTTCTCCCTCTTTCACTTAAAAATGTGGAAACCTAGTAATATGTGTAGATTAGGGTTAGGAAATGGATTAGGAAAGTTAGTTTTTCTCTATTAATAGGTCCTTTAATGTATGATCATCTTACCTTTCACTGTAATCTTTCAAAATCCCTTAAAAATCAGACTTTTCACATAAGAAAGTTGCTTGAATTGATGCTCCAATAGTATGGCTCCATGTGGGACTCCTCCTTGGCTTGATTGCTCATTCCTTGGTGGATTAAATTGCTGGCTTCAAGGATTGGGTAGGGTGTATGGTTTATCACCCTTTTTCATGGCTTTAATTGCTAAGTAGCTTGAATAGCTCCCATGCAAATGTGGTGGAAATGTACGACTTGGGCATGGGTCCACCTCTAATCACCTTTTGCTTCTTCAATTGACTTCTTGCTTTACCTAGGATGATCTTGAACCTTCATTACACCTTGGATTGATGACATTTAGGTTTTAGATTGCTTAGGTTTCCTAGTTAGGCTAGGAAACCTCATGAATGGCCTCAATTATTATCTCAATCAACCTTGGCCTTTGGATTACCTTCTCAATACCTACAAAAAAGGAAAAACCATAATTAAATACTAAAAAATTATGAGCATTCACATACTCTGCATTAGCTTCTTAACCTACAAAAATATCAAACTTTTGAATTATTAGGTAAAAAATGCATATGTTACAAAATTTTAGTCCAAAATCCTAATTTAACACAAAGTTATAACACATGGGAAACTTATTAGATACTTTTTATACAAAATTGAACTCATATCAACTTCACAATGAAAACCCAGAATAAGATTCCTGATAGTTACTAAGATTCAATTTGAACCATATAGTGAAGAACTATCTGATTTGGACCTATAATCTTTACCATTTAGCTTACCATGTGAGAGTTTAGGATCATCTGAAACCTTAACATTGACCATAGAATAGGACGAATAGTCAATTGATGTTTGGGTCCAACATCATCCAACTATAGGGTGTACATTTGTAGTTACTTAGGGTTTAAGCCCCATCATCTCTTTGGGTCTAAAGGAATAGGAACATCCCTTATGAGAGATGTAGATCCCTCTTAACCCTGATATCTAAGAAAATGTATGAGAGGAGGATGAATTTTATATATTGTTTGATATGGGCACTATTATTCCTCAATCTAGTAACCATTGACCATTCATCTGAAGTTGGTCCCATGAAATTAAGAATCATTGTGGTCTTTCGTGTCCTTATCACCACCATATGTTTTGGCATGGAAAATGTATATTGACTACCATGAAATTCTTAAATGGAAATTTCTCCATTTAATTGCTATAGTTAGGATTAGGATAGATATGTTTAGTAAAATAGGTTTAGGACTAGCGTAGAGTATAATAGTTAGATAGTTTAGTTTTAGGATCATATTAGTTTTGCATATTCATTGTACATAAATGTTGCATATTGACCGCATCAACAGATCACAACACTATTGTGAAAGTGCAGGTACAACTCTTCTCACCCTTTCCTCTCAGCTTTGTTATTTTCATTTTTCCCTAGTAAGTAATTTCAAACATTGAGGACAATGCTTAATTTAAGTCTAAGGGTGAAGTATTTGAAAATTGTGATGCGTTCGTTTGGGTTTTTAGAATCATTTTATTTTCAAAATTTTGAAATTTTTGAAAAATTTATGAAAGGTTTCTTTACAAGGATGAGAATTTTATTTTTCTGAAGATTCAATTATCTAGTGAACTTTAGCTTATTAATTGATTCGTATGCAATTAGTTCATCATTTTATCCTTTTTCTAAAGTTTTCCATGAAACATAAACTTGGACTAATTATTACACAATAGTTGTATGTATATAATTTAAGTTGAAAAGTAAATATAACTTAGAGATGCTGAAGAAGATAAGTGGGGACATATAACCCAAGTGAGCTTTAAAACCATTCTTCCTTTTATAAGGGTATATATAAATTCAAAAAATTTGTTTAGCAGACACAATTTCCTAGTTGGTCTCATTGTTCTTACTTTGGTCAACTATTGAGAAATCAACTGATTGACTATACTATATATCTCCTAAGTTTATGGTCTATTCAAATAATATGATAACTAAGATTTGATACAGGTTGTTCTTGGTAAACCCAGAGCCTATAGCCTTCTTTATGTTATTTTCCAATAGTTAGACCCTTAAGCCTTTAAATAGCTTTTTTCTTTGGGAACCCAATAACCATTACCTATATTGTACCCCTACAATATATCCATTACCTAATTGTATTGGAAATATATAGAGATGGCTGAAAATTGCCTTGAGAAAGAATACAAAAAATACAATTAAAGAGATGAACATTAAAATGGCTAAAAAGGGAAACTTTTTTAGGAAAGGACTACATACAAAGCCAAGTCAAAAGCAAAGAAGAAAATTCCCAATGAAGAAGAATGTTCTCTCTTGTGAGGAAAATAAGAAATAAAATTGTGAATACACTTTTAGAAGACCTTCACATATCTTCCAAACAATCTTTGATTTAAACGGTTTTAAAAGTCACCTACTTTTAAAGTTGTTTGATGTAAACAACTTTAAAAGTCTATATTTTTAAAGTCATTTATAGAAAACAATTTCAAACAACTTTAAAAACTAATATATTTTTTCTTGAAATATATCTATATTTGATATTAGTACTTTACAATATCTTACATAAATATACAATAAAATTGATTTTCTATGAGACTTAACATGGATTCATGTATTCCTTACAAACACAAACACACACACACACATAAAAAAAAACATGTGAAAAATGAAATTAAAGTATTTTTTTATTAGATTCAATGTTACATATTATTAGATCTTATTAATACAATATCATGATCAAAGAGATAATTTGATCTATTTCATAAAAATTTGGCCTCCTAATATTTAGCTGACACCACTCTATGAGGACAGAGAGGGTAAAGCTTTAAGCTGCAACTTCTTTGGCCAACTTGATGGTATAACGACCTCTCTTCATAAAATCCTAATTTTGGATTAGAACCACAAATTGTAATGTTCTCCCTTTCTCCAATAGCGAGGGTTAAAGAGAGAAGCATTTGTTATTTACAACAAAATCATAAGATTTTGTTAAAATTTGACAATCTAACACATCTTAACCCCATCATCTATAGTGATAAAACTCACTTGATCTATAAAATGCAAACAGAGAGAGTTGCTAACAAGAAACCAATGCCTAATAAAATATATGTTATGATTTACTTACAGCATTTCATGCCACAAACTATCAAAAAATCCAAAATGCAAAGCAAGAATGGAAAAAGGACAATGGAAAACACAAGGACTAGTGAAGGAGGTCATCATGCCACCTATGAGAAGAAGAATATGAACATGTGATACAAGAAAAATGAGATGACTTTGGCATTTTATAATGAACAAGGACTTTTGAAGTCCTTAAGTCCTAAACCACTTTAAAAGGATACATTTTTGAAGTTATTTGAGTCAAACAACTCTAAAAGTATACACTTTAGTCTGGTGCATAGAGGAATTTTATGTAGGAAAGGACTTTTAAAGTCTTTTCATCAATGACTTTCCAAGCTGTGACTTTCAAATTGTTTATTCCTAAACAACTTTAAAGGCCATTGACTTTTGAAGTGCTTTTGTACTAAATGACTAGAAAATTCATTAACTTTTGAAGCTATTTAGTACCAAATGACTTGAAAAGTCACTGAATTTTGAAGTCATTTAGGAATAAATGACTTGAAAAGTACATTTTTGTATAAAATTCCTCTTCCTGCTAGACTAAAGTATATACTTTTAAAGTCATTTGACTCAAACAACCTCAAAAGTGTATACTTTTAAAGTTATTTAGGACTAAACAACTTCAAAATTCAATCACTTTTAAAGTCGTTTAGAAATAAATGACTATAAAAATATAGGGTTTTAAAGTCATTTGAGTCAACTGACTTTAAAAGTCCTTTCTTGCAAAAAAATTCCTTGTCGTGTTAGACTAAAGAAGTCACTTTTGATAAAAAAAACTTCTTAAGTGAGATCTTATTATGGTTATGAACAAAAGGGAAATTGGTAGAGTACAACATTTTTAGTAGTTAGTATCCTTTAGTGAGACCTTATTATCATTCTTTATAAGTTCATTCTTTTGTATAAAATACATGAGATTTTTGGATTTGATGAGCAACATTCTACTCATATATTAATGAGAGATTTACACCCTTATGAGTGACTTCTTTGCCAAGTAAAAAGTATATCCTATGAGATTTAAAGTCAAAGCATACATTTGGAAGGTAATTTAGGTTATATTTTTTACCTAGAAACTAATAATTATGTACATGCTACCTATATGTGCACACTCATATTTTGAAGTTTAATGAATTAGTGGGATATTTTTTACATAAGAGTAGGATTTTACACTTTTCTTTTCATCTTTATTAGTAGGCTAAAGTTAGATATTTAATAAGAGCTGAATACAAGAAAATTCTCCCATCAGAGATTTAAAAAATGTTTACAGGTATCATTCTTGCAAACCCTTATGAGATTATAACTGGTCCACTAATGTTGACCAAGGGGTTTGACATTTTTCTACATATGCTAAATGTAGACAACAGCACATACAAAAGTGGTTAGGAATTTTTAGCGTTTTTCATATTTCTTTAGTAGTTCTTCTTGAGGACTAGCAAAATAAAAGTCTAGGGATATTTATATGTATATAATTACATAGAATACCTCTATATTTAGCAAGTTCTACCCTATTTTTTATCATAAAGATTATTAATTAGGGTTATTTCCATAAGACAAGGGTATAATTGTGAAAAGGGGTATTTTTGTCATTCCAAACCCTAAAAGTTGGATAATCTAGAGTTTGAGCATCAAAATACTCCCACCTACCAAATTTAATTAAGTCTAATTCAGAATGTAGAATGGGTTTCATTACCATTTTTAGCATAATCAAAAACCCTAAAAGCATCGCCAACCCTTTTTCATATAAAGCAGGCTAAATATCCAAATATAGGGTGGCATAACTTCTATGTATGCATGCATGCAATCTACCACCTTTTAGGAGCTTCTATGTGAAGCCACACATGTCAAAGGAACCACACATGTGAAGTACAATCAAATCAGAGCCCATTGGAGACTAAAAACCCTAGCTTTCTCTGCTGCACACATCAAAATGGGTCCACCTACATGTGTGCCATGAATTTTTCATGAAAAGGTGATGCATCCCACTTAAAATCATTTGGAATACATGAAGAGATGTGTATTATTGGTTGAGAAAAATAAGGAATGAGGAGAGAGACAAAAAACGAAAAATCTACGATTAGTCTTCATACAAGAATTTCAATAAAGACTCGCTAAGATCAATATACATCTAAGGCCATCATAAAGTAAACGATGAGAATCCATTTTATTTATAATTTATGGATGAAAAGAAGCCATGCAAGAGAGAGAAGACTAATCCATGATTAGTGAAGAAAATTTCAGTGAGCTGTCCATGATTTTTTAGGAAGATAACAATGTGTTTTAAAATGGTGCAAAATGTGTTTTTACTTTAATATTATTGGATGGAGATAAAAATGGTGGGTTGAGGAGAAAATAAAGGAGGGAATCATTTGAATAAGAAAATTTCAGTAGAATCCTAGTAGTTCAACTAGGGCATGCCCATATGACGGATCAAAAGAAAAGAAGCATTAAACTACATTCTTTTGATTGAAAACTTCAAGGAGACTTCAACCACTGATCCTAGTGCTGAAACATGATCCAATAGAAGAAAGGAGTAGAGAAATATATAACTCTAGCCACCTTGCCCTTGTTGAAAATTAAAATCAAAACCTAAATAGGAAAGATCTCTACCACTCATTTCAATCCACTGATTTGTATTCATATCAGATTTCTGAACTCCAACACAACCAAAAAATCCATTCCACGCCTACTACCTATTTTTATTCTCATTCCCACTTATTTTTTTAGATTTTCTCCCATCATTCCTATTCTGTTTCCTCCCTTAGCCTATTCCTGCTACATTTTTCCTTATTTTCTTTCCTTTCCACTTTATCCCCTTCCTTCTCTCCTACATCCTTATCCCCATGGACTCCACTACTCTTACCCTCTTTCTAACATATTTTACTTGACTAAATCATCACCACATATCCTTCCTTTGAGCCAAATGGTCTCCACACTCTATTCTTTAGGGCTTCCGTATCAAAAATCTAAATATAGGAGATTATTCAACCCATTTTGTCTACTCTCTCCATTCCCTTGTTCCACAACCTAGAAGAGAAGAAGAAAAATGGAATAACTAAGAGGAGTTCTCAAAACTATCAGATCACATGAAGTGATCAAACACAAGGGCGGGAACAACCCAAGGAGAAGGGAAGAGATAAGGAAGGCTTGTTATTTTTCCTCCATCATACTTGCATCATTTCATCTTTTTGTTTAATTTTTTTCTACACTTTATCTCACGTTCAAAATCATACCCTTAGCATCTATCTCATCATCTATCAAACACTAAAATATCCACCTAGAACTCATTCCATAACCCTTGCATCAATTTGTCCCTTTCATACCCTATTTTCAATCTTTTCTACCCAATTTTCTAACATTCTCCACTATTTGATTTTTATTTTTTATTATACTCAACCTTTCACTCTGAAATTCACAAATTAAACTCTCCACCACATAATAGTCCTATCAAAAAAATTTCACAAAAGATCCATTTCTAATCTCTTTTTTCACTCATGCCTTTCTGCACCAAATTTCACTTTCATTATCACACCATAATCATTTTTTATCTCGTTTTATTTTTCTAAAAAATTTCTCTTCATATTCTTGATTTGGAATTTATGCCTATACATTTCCATTCTATCCTATATCATTCTATCCATTTATCTCTTGAGGAACATTTCATTTAGAAGACTTTCAGAATCTCTTTCTCTCTTATTTTTGGATGTAAAATCTCTCATATTGGTTGTGCCTATTGGGAAACACCCTAAAATCTTGTTGAATGACATAAAAAGAGTAAGATATTGTTTGATTAATGTAAATTTTGGCAACAGTGTGTGGGATAGCAAAGTTGGCTAAGGAATTCTTTCAAGTGAGATGAAGTAGTCTTTTGGTGATTTCATACTAACCCATAGTTTTCCTTACTTACATTTATTTATTAAATTATAATAATTCCTTGTAACTATTGCTATTAGTAAAATAAAATTTTCCTTTTCATTGTTAATATGATATTTATTTTGTGCGTTATTCATGTTTTTGTTACTTGTTATGTGTAGCTTAGTTTTATATTTTGTTGTATGTTAATTAGTGTAATGCCCCGAGCAATTTACGCTATTGAATTAGGCATTCTATAGGAAATGAACTGTGTTGAATGTTTTAATTTATTTAAAATATTAAATTAAATAATTTTTAAGGAAACTTGGTACCAATAGTTTCTACTCAAAAAATGGAATCCAACGCCTCAAAGAACGCCGAAAACGGAGTTCGTATGAAGAAGTTACGGTCGTTTAAAGATTAAGGGCATTTCTGTAATTTAAATTAAAAAACGAAAAAGACAGAAAATGCAAGGGGCCGTTTTGATAACGGCACCTCGTCTTCTTCTTCCTCTAGACTTCTCCAGAAACCCTGTTTCCAGAGGTTTCTGCCACCGCCAATGGTGGCACCGCCATTGGCAGCACCACCATAGCAAGGCTATAAAAAGCCCTATCTCCCCCCTCTTCAAATCACGATTCTTCTGGCTATTTTGGGACTGGGGTTTCCGGTAAAAATTGGAAACCTGTCTCTAGCTTTCCCTGCACATTCTGGCCAAGCCCGAATCAGGCCGACCATTTCCATCACTCCACCTCCCCTCTTGTTCCTTTGGCCTCATCGGAAGTTGGAGTTTTCCCCCTTCTTCATGGGTTCCAGCGACAAAGGGTTTTTAGACGGAAAGAGGGAGCCGCACCCCCCGGAGGAGGGCATCCCCGGCTACCCAGGTAAGCCCCTCTTTCCCTTTCTCTCTATTTTGCTTCACTTGCGCCTAGGACAGGGTCCTTGGGACGACTTCTAGGCGTACGATAGTACGTACACTATCCCTAGTACGGCCTTTGGGTGTGCGTGCGACGTGGGGCATGGGTCCTGGCTCGACCGGGATGCACGGGGTGCCTTGGGAGTTGAGACACGCCATGCTACACCAAAGGTGCATCCGTGTGATGCCATCCAGGATGTGCGTCATAGCACGTCGCTTGAGCATGCATGTGTGCGTACAAAATGCGGTCCCTACGGCCTTTGGGCGTGCACGCACGTGAGGCGGTCGCGGTTCAACCAGTATGCACGGTTGTCCTGGGAACAGGCACATGCGGACCTAACGAGACTATCAAGTTAGAATCAGAAGACAATTTGTAGAGTTAACCATTGAATAGTGGATCCACATCGTAGGATCTAGCCTGACAATGAATTAGGCAAGGAGCCATGGACCTTAAAAAGCAAATCTTGTGATCTAATTTCTAAATAGATCAAAATTGATAAGGACTCCTTGTATCCATTCATGTCCAGGAGTTTATAAATGAGACCCAAGGACGGGTAGAGTGATGAAGGACGTGACTCCAGGAGACTTCGAGGTAGGTGCTCTATCGCTACTAAACTTTTAAAAAGAACCCATGATTGCTTTGAGATGCCATGTTTTAAGTTTTAAGTTACATGACTTGTTTAGCATGAAGTAAGCTCATAAATGAATTCAGCATGCATATGACAAATACATTATGCATAGACATGCTTTGCAAACGATTGCATATATTGCCAAGACATGTGCTACATGCATAGATTGCATGATAAGTGTAGCCTTGGCCGATGAGGGCAGGCTGATGAGGGCGGGCCAGAGAGAGCTGACAGGCTTCTAGGCTGGCTGGCTTCTAGGCTATCAGGCTTCTAGGTAGGGTTATGACTTTGACTGCGATACTAGCATGAGCAGATTTTATGCATTGCATGCATGTTTTGCAACCGATTTCATAAATTGCATGATTTACGACGAATAAGTGTCATATGCCCCTTGGAGGCTATGACCGAGTGTCCCCAGGTACCCGACAACCACACGGCGAAGAGGTCGTGGGCATAGTGGACCCTATGTTTTGAGGATTTACTTGCATTGCATATGGCATGACCTGAGGTTGGTCGACCATACCATATATCCATGAATTGGATTCAGTTGAGCATCTTATGCATATCATTATGTTTATGATATATATATATATATATGATACTTTCGACTTGGATTATTCGATTCTTTAAGTCGTCACTATTCTAATTCCATAATGGTTTTTAATATCGATATTGAACATGAGTGTTCAAACATGCACATGTTTTAAAGAGCATATGATTTTAAACATAGCATGCATTGTAAAACTAGTAGTGATAGACTCCTACTGAGTATAGTATATACTTACCCAATCCTTAACATTTTTCAGGACAGCTCTATTCACGAGTAGAAGACGCCTCAAGAAATGTTAGTGCTACGAGCAAGAAAAATCAAAAGGAGACAATTATACATGTAAGTAAACACTCTGCCCTTTGGACATGTATTTGTATTTATTTACAGTTGGGCTGTGAGCTGTGACCGGATAGACCTAGGAAAACATTTATGATTTCTAAAGTTTTTCAAAAAGTACTTAGGTTGTTGTAGAAGCAAATGACACTCAGGGTTTTCAAAATGAGTTTAAAATAAAAGATTTTCAGCTGCATTGCATTGTTTTCATAAAATGGTTTTTCAAAAAGGGATGCATCCCGCCTTAGGAATTTAGATCTTGCATTTAAAAATGCATGAAAAAACCCAGGTCATCACAGTTGGTATCAAAGCCCAGGTTTTATCCTTTCACAGCCAGTCCAGCATGTCCAAGGGTCCTAGACAATAGAGAAAATCAAGAAGAAGTAGTATAAATAGAAGTAGTAGAGATGACTACTTCTATTTGAGAATTACAATATTAATGCTCAATGCATTTCACCATAAACAAATAGGTGAAAAAGATGATAGGTCTAGCAAATACTTAGATATTGGATTGCTTGAATCCTATCAAAATCATAGGAAATAAGGATTATTGTACAGTAGTGCAAACAGGGAAACTCATATATGGATCATATTATGATAAGAATGATGAAGGAAGATGTTAGTGAACTTATTAGTAGATAGTTTTGACCTATAAGAGATCAATCTCACCAAAGATAAGAACATCGAAGAACCTAGATGGCTATCTTACCATCATAAAGAATATCATAATATGAGTACAGTATCACAAGGGATATGATATGAGTATGATAGGGGATGTAAAAGACATACTTTGAGAAAATTTTGATGATAATCTAAGAGGGATGAGAATGCAAGATGATACCAGGGGGTAACTATGACTCGTACTAGATCACAAAGGTATGGATCCTAAAGGACTTAGCTCAAATTTTGGATACCTTAATTGGAGTCTTATGAAGAGTGAAGTGCTATCGAATAATAACTACCTGAGTATTATGGAGCAAATCAAAAGATGTATACAAGTGACACATTATGTGATTAAGAGAAACATAACACGAATATGATAGGGAAATGAATTCAACCGAGTTATCAAAAGATTTTGATGATAATACTAGGGATGATAATAGATTGATCCTAACATGAACTTGTAAGAGAAGTATAGCATGACCAAAATGTCAATGCCATTATTAAGACATTGTATGAATTTTATTGAGGCTATAGGCAATTGAGGATTTCAATGATCTTAAGACAGTTTAGAATTTCTTAGAAGCATTCAGTTTATCATATCTATTAAGTAAAGGAGTAGATGTAGTATCGATTATATGTAACAAAGCACATGAAGACATTGATCTAGGAAGACAAAAGTGAGGATTTTGAAGAAAAGAGAGAAAGAGATAGAGATGTAACTACTAGTATTCAATGAATATTGAATATTCAAAAGAAGAAGATCATGAATTTATGGAGATACATACAAATCTTTCATCTTGAGTCCGATGGGAAGATAAACCAATCAAATTTGAAGGAATAATACTAGTGGAGTTGGTGATTTTATTGTAAAAGAGTATAATAGAGATAAAGTAGATGGGATTTAAGACTTTGAGTAGAGTATCGAATTTCAGGAGATTATGCGACAAGAAATTTCCGAAGAGGAATGGTGACCAATTAAAAATTAAATTCTACAATGGTTTGATGTCTATATCAATTATTGCAATTAGAATCTTATCGGATCCATTAGCTTATAAGGAACACCAATGGATATAGTCCATAAAAAGGAAAACTTGGTAATATCCTACCTTGCCACTACATAAGTACATAAAGTCTATTGAAAAAGAAAAGAAGATAGGACAGCGACTAGTCCATTTGTTTTTCCACAACTCGGGTGCGATCAAGGATCAATATGATGTCTTAGAGGAAGAGTGAAAGAGAAAGTATTTTAAGGCCATCAATTAGTCATTTCCTTTGGTGTATCGTTGACTAAATAAAGGTATCCCACCCTAATGAATCAAATATGTTAGTAGTCGAAGTTATTGACTCAGAGGGATATTATAAGTATTTAGACATGAGTTTTACCTAAAAGAAGTTACTTGTTAGACTAAATCATTTGAGGGTATGAGGTCAATTGATTAGGCCACGTCATGAACGAGCTACGAGTACGATGAGGACAGTAGCAACTGAGATAGGAGCAAAAAATAAGAAGTGATCTAAACCCATGTGAAAGATTTTTCAAACCTTAATGGCTACCATGACAAGGTGAAGAAATTACTTTGGGTCTGAAAAATACTGCTGACTTGGATTGAAAAGAAAGGCAAATAAGCACTGATCGCTTTAGAGAGATCGTTGAGCTTATAACCTATACATCTGGATAGAGATCAACATGTAATCAAATAAATTCTCTTTCTATATGTCTACAAAAATGTTCCATGCTTACCTGAGTGTTTTTCAAATTTGATGATTTAACAGCTTCAACATAACTTGATGTAGTGGCTATTGAACGAGAATTGCTATTACAAGCTAAGTATGAGGAAGCACTTGAAAAATAAAATTTGAGGAATTGAGAAAACCACTACTTATGATGATGATACCCCCTGACAATTAAGATAGAATGGTTGACGATAAAAGCCTTGATAAAAGATTGAACAATATATTGACATAGGGGATGGAAGGAGAAAAGGTGAGATGGCTAGCACACTATAAGGTGAAGATTTAATGTTACATTGCCTCTAGACAAAAAGTTAGTTGTTATGTGCATATACCAAGTACAAAAAATCAATTCAAGGAATTTCCTAAGGACTAACCCTACTGGATTGAGTGTAGAACTTTTGGACTGAAAGGTTATGAGGAAAACCATCAAGCAAAGAAAGGATAAAGAAGACAATGACAAAGGATTCAACCATGACCTAGTAAGGGTACGCGGTTATGAATAAAAGACTTTTTGCATAAATGGGAACATTGTTGAAAATCCCAATGACAATTTGATGTGAATAGTAAGATAGGCCTCTGGACAAGAACATTTGACCCATGATGATGAATTAACCAATAAAACATTTGACATGAGTTTGCATAAACTCTTCAGGAAGAAAAGCATTTGATGGCTTCACCGTCTATGAAACTTGATGTACAGTTCAGATATCCTAATCGTAATATGAGATAGTGTCAGTGATGGAGGATGCTACTTTGAATTATTTTATTTTGAATATAATATGGGTTGAGGACCCAAGTTATAGGAGAAAATCGACAGACAGTTAAAATTCAAGGTTAATCAAGGGTTTGGCTTTATCATTAATATAATTGGAGGACACATGATACCATATCAGCAATTGAAGTATCTTGGGGGAAAATATAAAACGAAGAAGATAAGAAGAAAAAGTTAGACCTACAGGAAAGAATGTAGCTTTTTGGGACTCTTGCTAATGACATACAACCAACCATTAGAAGGGGCCGTTGATGATGAATAGATCACTAGATGGAAGACAAGAGGAAAAAGGGATTATCCTATGCTATTCAAAATGAAATAGGAGAAATAAGATCATATGATCTCAAAGAAGTATGGAGTAATTTATACATCAATAAAGAAGCATGATCCTACGAGGAGACTATCCTATACATGATGAAAAAAGTATAGGCATCTAAGGATTTTGAGATAGATGAATTATAGCTAGAAACCAGTATTGTTAAACTGGCACGTATGGGAGTATGCATCAGAGTACGTAGTGAAAGCGACCCTTATAGGTAAGGCCTTGTAGAAGGAACAATAAAAAATCATAAATTAAGGTTGAGCCTGGATTTGATTCCTAAGGGGGGAATGCATTCACCAAGAAGTTATCTAAGAGACAAAATACCTTGAAGATGATAATTTATGGAATTTCGAGGACGAAATTCTTTTAAGGGAGTAATAATGTAATGCCTCGAGCAATTTACGCTATTGAATTGGGCATTCTATAGGAAATGAACTATTTTCAATGTTTTACTTTATTTAAAATAGTAAATGAAGGAATTTGTAAGGAAACTTGGTACCATTAGATTCTACTCGAAAAATGGAATCCAACGCCTCAAAGAACACAGAAACGGATTTTGTATGAAGAAGTTATGGTCGTTTAAAGATTAGGGGCATTTCTATAATTTAAATTAAAAAAAGTAAAACACAGAAAACACAGGGGCCATTTTGATAATGGCACCCTGTCTTCTTCTTCCTCTAGACTTCTCTAGAAACCCTGTTTCCAAAGGCTTCTGCCACTGCCAATGGCGGCACCGCCGTTGGTAGCACTGCCATAGTAACGCTATAAAAAGCCTTATCTCCCCCCTCTTCAAATCACAATTTTTTCGGCTATTTTGGGACTGGGGTTTTCGGAGAAAATCGAAAACCCGTCTCTACCTTTCCCTACACATTCCGGCTAGGCCCAAATCAGGCCAGCCATTTCCATCTCTCCAACTCCCCTCTTGTTCCTCTAACCTCATCAGAAGTTGGGGTTTTCCCCCTTCTTCATGGGTTCCAACGACAAAGGGTTTTCAGATAGAAAGAGGGAGCTGCACCCCCCGGAGGAGGGTGTCCCAGGCTACCCAGGTAAGCTCCTCATTCCCTTTCTCTCCGTTTTTCTTCCCCCAGGCCGGATCTGGTCTTTTCCCAGCAGATTTTTCCAGCTGGAGAATGACGAAGGCTGTTCCAACCGGCTCTGTACGAACAAAGTTGTCCCAAGGACGCCATGCTTCACGTGCGCCTAGGATAGGGTCCCTGGGATGGGTTTCAGGCATACGACAGTACGTACACTGTTGCTGGTGCGGTGCACGTGGTGCCCTGGGAGCTGAGACGCCCCATGCTACACCAAAGGTGCGTCCATGCCCTGCCATCCAGGACGTGCGTCATAGCATGTCACTTGAGCATGCATGTGTGCGTGCAAAACGTGGTCCCTGGCACAGCCTTTGGGCGAGCACACACGTGAGGCGGTCGCGGTTCAACCAGGATGCATGGGTGTCCTGGGAACTGGGACATGCGGACCTAACAAGACTATAAAGTTAGGATCAGAAGATAATTTACAGAGTTAACCATTGAATAGTAGATCCAGCTCATAGGATCTAGCCTAAGAATGAATTAGGCAAGGACCCATGGACCCTAAAAGGAAAATCTAGCGATCTAATTTCTAAATAGATCAAAATTGAAAAGGACTCCTTGTATCCATTCATATCCAGGAGTTTATAAATGAGACCTAGGGACGGGTTGAGTGATGAAGGAAGCGACTCTAGGAGACTTCGAGGTAGGTGCTCTATCGCTACTAGACTTTTTAAAAGAACCCATGATGTTTTGATGTAGGTGCTCTATCGCTACTAGACTTTTAAAAAGAACCCATGATTGCTTTGAGATGCCATGTTTTAAGTTTTAAGTTACATGACTTGTTTAGCATGAAGTAAGCTCATAAATGAATTCAGCATGCATATGATAAATACATTATGCATAGAGATGCTTTGCAAATGATTTCATATATTTCCAAGACATGTGCTACATGCATAGATTGCATGATAAGTGTAGCCTTGGCCGATGAGGGCAGGCTGATGAGGGCGGGCCGACAAGGGCGGGTCGATGAGGGCAGGCCAGAGAGAGCTGACAGGCTTCTAGGCTGGAAAGCTTCTAGGCTGTCAGGCTTCTAGGTAGGGTTATGACTTTGAATGCGATACTTGCATGAGCAGATTTTATGCATTGCATGCATGTTTTGCAACCGATTTCATAAATTGCATGATTTACGATGAATAATTGTCATATGCCCCGTGGAGGCTATGACCGAGTGTCCCCAACTACAGGGGACCACACGGCGAGGAGGTTGTGGGCATAGTGGGCCTTATGTTTTGAGGATTTACTTGCATTGCATATGGCATGACATGAGGTTGGTCGACCATACCATATATCCATGAGTTGGATTCAGTTGAGCATCTTATGCATATCATTATGTTTATGATATATATATGATACTTTCGACTTGGATTATGTGATTCTTTAAGTCGTCAGTATTCCAATTCGACAATGGTTTTTAATATCGATATTGAACATGAGTGTTCAAACATGCACATGTTTTAAAGAGCATATGATTTTAAACATAGCATGCATTGTAAAACTAGTAGTGATAGATTCCTACTGAGTATAGTATATACTCACCCAATCCTTAACATTTTTCAGGACAGCTCCATTCATGAGTAGAAGACTCCTCAGGAAATGTTAGTGCTACGAGTAAGAAAATTCAAAAGGAGATAATTATACATGTAAGTAAACACTGTACCCTTTGGACATGTAATTGTATTTATTTACAGTTGGGCTGTGAGTTGTGACCAGATAGACCTGGGAAAACATTTATGATTTTTGAAGTTTTTCAAAAACTACTTTGGTTGTTGTAAAATCAAATGACACTAGAGGTTTTCAAAATGTGTTTAAAATAAAAGATTTTTCTCTGCATTGCATTGTTTTCATAAAATGGTTTTTCAAAAAGGGATGCATTCTGCCTTAGGAATTTAGATCTTGCATTTAAAAATGCATGGAAAAACCCGGGTCATCACAATTAGTCACGTAGGAACGAGAATGAAATGTATGTTAAGATGAAATATTTTTAAGATGAGGATATTCTAAGATAAAAAAGTGGTGTAATATTAATTTCATATTCATAGAACTCTAATTTTTCATACTTAGTGATTGCTTGAAAAATAGGGATACTGAGTATAGTAAGAGAGAGGGTGACTATGTAAGAATCTTTGGTAGTCAATGCCCTAAGAAGACTGGTTATACTTTGACTAAGCATAGTGCGATGCTAAGAAGCTAGTATTAAGAAAATATTTAAAGAGAGATTTAAAAGAAATATTTTTCATGTGCTAGAAACATCATGCTTCTAATTACTTGTGTAGAATAACCTAGATAGCTTAATCCTTAAAATATATGATTTCTAATATATTTGATTTTTAATTCCTAGGCTAAGGTTTGATTCTAACACTTTATATGATTTAGGAGATTTTTAGCATTTAAGGCAATTAATTTAGTTTAATAAATCATATGACTAGGTTAAAGTAGTTTAAACTAGGCTTTAAATGAATTTTGTTAATTCTAGAGTCTCAACCCATACTTGTTGTGTTTATGCTATAGTGAGCCTTTGGAATATATTGTGCCTTAGGTTTAGGGTTTTGAGTAGTAGGAGGTATCTATTTCTTCTATTTTTGTTTATGACTCTCTCTGTCCTCCACATTCTCAGTTTTCTTAGTCAAACCTACCTGATTATATTTTACTTTTCCAATCTTAATAGTAACTATGGACTGGGATGACTAGCCCATACAGGATTACAGTCTCAGAATATGAGTTATTGTTGCTAAGATTTTTTAATGCATTTAACATCTTCACTTGCTCCAAAAAAATTTAGTGGAATGGGAGCTAGAGGGGCATGATGTAGTAGGGTGTGTTGTACTTGAACAAGTTGAATAAACCTCAGGTGGAGGTTCCATAATGGACTCTCTACCCAACATATCATGTTATGTAGGTCAGGAGTATCCCCTATCTCAGATATACAATTTTTTCGTTGCGGTTGTGGAAATCTTTCTATTATAATAGAATGATCCCATTGCAAAGAATTCTGAGATAAAGTTTCAAAGAAGTTTCATGCCTCCATATCAATCATATGCATGAGTCCCCCACCATTAGTGGCATCAATTGTATGTTGATTCTGTGAGGTCAAACCTTCATAAAAATATTGTATTTGTTGCCATTTCTCAAAACAGTGATGTGAACCCTTGAGCAATAGGTCCTTCAACCTTTTCCAAAATTCATAAAAATGCTCACCCACTTTTTGTTGAAAATTTATGATTTCGCTACAGAGGGCATTGGTTTTATGGATAGGAAAAAAATTATTTAGGAATTTCCTGGACAATTGCTCCCAAGTAGTGACAGACCTTGCTTCGAATGAATTCAGCCATGCCTTTCTTTATTCTTTAAAGAGAAGGAGAATAGCCGCAACTGAATAGAGTCACTATGAAGTATCTATATCTCAATGTAGCACAGATGTCAATGAAATCCTTGATGGTGGTAGGGATTCTTCTTATCTAGACTATAAAAAGTTGGCAGAAGTTGTAGGTAACTCTACATATGATGTAGAGTTAAATTGTACTAGCATTGAATAGTCTCTTAAGGCATGGGTTTCTAAATCTACCTGACTCCTAAGTCCTTGCCTAAATTGGCTCAACTTTATATATAATGGAATATATTCATTATATACAACAAAAGAACTTTGTTTTTTAATTAGTCTAGGGAAACCTAAACTAGATAATGCAACATAAATGTTAAATGATGCACAAAAAAAGATACACAGAATATTCCTAACCCAATTTCAAATAAGCTGAAAGATTGATTTTTCTTTAATTTCTTTGTGGGTGTGGCTTTTAAGTTACGTCTATCCTCGGTAGCTGCTCTCTCTTCTAGGCTTTGCCTAATGTTTAACAATTAGAACTTTATTGTAATCAACCTCTTCACACTCTTCTTAGTCATCCATAGGTGATTTGACTTATCGAATGTGTTGGTAGAGCTAGTTATTTAATTATAAATGCAGTTCATTAAATAGAATCACTAGAGTGACAATAGGTCACCTCCTTCCAAGGTGAGTTGGATGTCTCCTTCCATGAAGTGGGATGTTTTTCTCCTATTTTGTTGGTGGGAAGTCCACCAAAAATATCTCCACCAATAGGAATTTAGTTTGGTCTTCATTGCAGTCTATCTTCTCATTAGTCCATCCTTGATTAAGTTAGTTCTCATTGGTTGTTTAGGATATGCATAAGGAAAGATAGATGTTGACCTTTAACGCTTAAAAAGTAAGGATGATTTACAACCTTAGATTTCTCATAAAGTGTCTCTCCTCACGTTCTTTGTTTTCTCCACCTTTCTTTCTTATTTTTCTCAAGTAAAAACATGTAATAAAAGGGGGGAATATATGCTTACATTGAAAAATCATCCAATCCCTTAGGTGGCCCCCTCTTTTGGTTGAGTAGGATAGAGTGAAAGGAATGCATCTCATGCAGTCCATGATCTTCAACTTGTTTTGTTTCAAAAAGGCTCTCATTGCATGTGTATCCAAGTATATGATTTGAACTTTCCTTAGAAGCTTCTCAAGGTGGTGGATAGCTTACATGCTTGCATGGAAGTTCTATCACCTTTAACATTTGATACGAACACCCTTTTCTATATTGATAGGGTCAACGTTCTACTTAAGGTTTTGGCTGCACTAACTTTGATAATGGCACCCATTTATCATTTTGAGCTTCTCAGACTTCATGGTTTGAATGTGGGCCCATGATGCCACTTGGACTCTAAATTTGTTCTTTTAGGATTTTAAATGCCAAAAGTACTCTTTTAACTCATTTGTACCTTGGACCTGTTAAATATAGAATTAACCCTAATTAGTAATATTTATGAAAAGTTTAGGGGCTAAAACCTACTAAATATAGTGGTATGTGTGTAATATTTCTATATTTATAAAACATGATTCCATAGACAAGAAATCGATAGGAGCAAAAGCTCAACCCTAGCCACTATCCTATACAATGGATTCAATATGAGATAAGAAGAAAGAAATGAAACTTTCAACTAACCCATATCCCCACAATCTCCTCCCATTCCTATCTTACTATAATGACCCCAATTTTTGTAATATTAAAAGGCCATGAAAGTTCAGTTTTAAAGATAAGGGCATTTTGGTCATTTCACTAGTTGCCTTAACTAAACCCAGGAATTTGGTCCTAAAAGTAGTTCCATTAGATGTGTCTTGAAGAAAGGAATCCAACAAGACCAAAATCACCCAAAACGGAGTTAAAATGAGCAAGATATGGCCCTTTGAAGTTCAGGGGCAAAACTGTAAATTTCACAAAAACGACTTAACCTGAAAAACACAGGTGCCCGTTTTGATACGGGCACCCTGTCGTCTTCAACCTCCTAGAGGCTTCTGGAATGGCGGTGTTTCAAGGAGAAACCACCGCCATTCTGGAGGTTTCTCCACCACTATTCAAAGGCAGTTAGAACCCCTCTAGAACCCTCTTTAAAAGCCCTATAAATAGAGCTCTTGGGTGCCTCTAATGGCAGCCCAAAACCTTGGACAAAAAACCCATCGTGGAGCAGTGACCAAGAGGGAAAAACGTGGAGAGAAAACCAGCCACGAAGCAGGTACGCTCAAAATCTCCCAAAACCCATCTCACCCATAGTCCTAGGCTCAATTCCCCTAAGTTTTTGCATGAAAAACCATGCAAAACGGAGCCTGGGAGAGCCACCAAGGACCCTGGGACGTCCCCAGGGTCGAACCAGGGTGTCCTGAGGATGCCCCGGTCCCCAGTCGACGCAGACATTCCAGACGGAACGTGACACGTCGAATGCGTCAGAAGGAAACCAACGGGCACGTCCTCGGACGCGCCCGCAAAAGAGAGAGACGGGTAGAGAAGTCGCGCCTGCTAAGGCGCACACCGCAGATGCACAGCGTACTAGCGCACATCGAATTTTTTGTTACTTAAGGAAGCAGGGCGCACGTTGTAGACGCGCAGTGCCCTAGCATTCCGGTTTTTTGTCTTTAAGATTCTATGTACATACAATACTAAAACGCTTATAACTTGAGATCTAGAGCTCCGACTGAGGCACTGCAAAAGGCGTTGTGTCCATATCGACGACACAGATACATCCAAACCATAAAATCCCTGATCAAGGCCCAATCAAAGGATTGCATGACCCTTAGAATAGGATGGTGGTGCGTGGCCACTAGAACTTTGGAAAACTAAGGATACCAAGGGCCAATTAGGACCTTAGGACACCCATAGGCATAGGGATCGACCCCTAATGCCTAAGTAATAAGACCCAACTGCTCTAAACCCATCAAAGATAGGTTAAACTAACCTTGAGTCCCCAAACCATGTTCAGGAGCGTACGAGGACAAAAGGGTTAACAGGACCTAGTCAGGTAGGTGCTTTATCACTATTAGATTCTTTTAAAAGAACTATTATTATTTTGAGAACATATGTTTTTCTTGACTTAATTCAGCATGCATGATAAATGCTTTGTACATAGCCATGTTTTGAAATGATTGCATATACATTATGCACATATATGTTTTGTAAACAAGTGCATTAATTGCATGAATTAAGTACTTGCAAAGATTCCATTTCCTTGAGGGTTGCGAAAAGACGCTGGAGTGCCGAGAGCCAGGCAGTTGTGAGGGACCCAAAGAGGACAGGTTTTGAAAGATACATTGTGCATGTATTTCCAAGACATGTTCTACATGCATAGGTTGCATGATATGTGTAGCCTTGACTGATGAGGGCGGGCCGACGAGGGCAGGCCGATGAGGGCGGGCCAGAGAGAGCTGACAAGGCTTCTAGGCTGGCAGGCTTCTAGGCTGTTAGGCTTCTAGGCAGGGTTATGACTTTGAATGCAATACTAGCATGAGCAGATTTTATGCATTTCATGCATGTTTTGCAACCGATTTCATGAATTGCATGATTTACGACAAAGAAGTGTCATATGCCCCGTAGAGGTATATGATCCTGTGTCCCTAGGTACACGGGGACCACATGGCGGTGAGGTCGTGGGCATAGTGGACCCTATGGTTTGATGAGTTATGTGCATTTCATATAGCATGATATGAGGTTGGTCGACCATACCATACTAGAGGTCCATGAGTTGGACTCCATGAAGCATCTATTGCATATCATGATGTCATCATATATATATATGATACTTTCAATTTTGGATTATGTGATCTTTTAAGTCATGAGAATTTCAGTTGATTATGGATTCTTATACTGATATTGAACTCTAGTATTCAAACATACGCATATTTTGAATTTCGGTTGATTATGGATCCTTATGCTGATATCAAACTCGAGTATTCAAACATACGCATGTTTTGAATGAGCATATGATTTTGAAACATCTCATGCATTTATAAAACTAGTAGTGATAGGCTCCTACTGAGTATATTATATACTCACCCAATCCTTAACATTTTTCAGACATCAGTAAGCACTCACGGATAGGATACGTCCTTAGATATCATGGTTCAGGACAGCTCCACTCACAAAAGGAGGACATCTATGTTAGTGCTATGAGCAAGCAAATCCAAAAGGAAACAAATATACATGTAAGTAAACTCTCAACCCTTTGGACATGTGTTTGTACTTAGTTATAGTTGGGCTGTGCATTGTGACTGGAAAGACCTGGGGAAAAACATTTATGATTTCTGAAGTTTTTTCAAAAACTACCTTAGTTGTTGGGAAAGCAAATGACACTCGGGGTTTTCAAAAAAATGAGTTTAAAACTAAAGGTTTTCCACTGCATTGCATGGTTTTTATAAAATGGTTTTCAAATAGGGATGCATCCTGCCTTAGGAAATTAGACATTGCATTAAAAAATGCATGAGAAAACCCAAGTCGTCACAGTTGGTATCAGAGCCCAGGTTTTATCCTTTCGCAGCTAGTCCAGCATGTCCAGGGGTCATAGACAATAAAGAAAATCAAGGATAAGTAGTATAAATAGGAGTAGTAGAGATGACTACTTCTATTCGAGGATTATAATATTAATGACTCAAGACATTTCACCATAAACACATAGGTGAAAAAGGAGATAGTCCTAGCAAATACTTAGATATTGGATTGCTTGAATCCTATCAAAATTATAGGAAATAAGAATTATTGTGCAGTGATGCAAAGATGAAATCTCATATAAGGATTATTGTAAGGTGCAAATATGAAAACTCATATATGGATGATGAGAATGAATGAATGAAGATGATTAAAGGACTTGTTAGAAGATAGAGTTGATCTGCAATAAAGTAATCTCATCAAAGGTGAGAAAATTGAAGAACCTAGGTGGATATCTTTCCATCATAAAGAGTATCAAGGGATATGAGATGAGTATGATAAGGGATTTAAAAGACAAACTTTGAGATGATTTTGATAATAATAAGAGCGATGAGAATGCAAGATGATACTAGGGGATAACAGTGACTCATACTAGATCACAAAGGTATAGCTCAATTTTGGATACCTTAATTGGAGTCTTATGAAGAGTGAAATGCGATTGAATAATAACCACTTGAGTATTATGGAGCAAATCAAGTAACATATTATGAGATTAAGAGAAACATAACATGAATATGATAGGGAAATGAATTCGACCAAGTTATCAAAAGATTTTTGACGATAATATTGGAGATAATAAATCTATAGATTGATCCTAACAAGAACTTGTAAGAAAAGTATAGCATGATCAAAACATCAATACC
Source organism: Warburgia ugandensis (assembly GCA_035236585.1). Taxonomy (NCBI): domain Eukaryota; kingdom Viridiplantae; phylum Streptophyta; class Magnoliopsida; order Canellales; family Canellaceae; genus Warburgia; species Warburgia ugandensis. The sequence continues at coordinate 3,572,098 of CP141129.1, read as the reverse complement.
ATTATATGAATTTTATTGAGGCTATAGGCAATTGAGGATTTCAATGATCTTAAGACAGATATTCACTTTATCATATCTAAGTAAAGGAATAGATGAAGTATCAATTATATGCAACAAAGCATATAGAGACATTGATCCAGGTAGACCAAATGAGGATTTTGAAGAAAAGAGAGAGAGAGATAGAGATGTAACTATAAGTATTCAATATTAGAAGATCATGACCTTACAATGACACATACAAATCTTTCATCTTGAAGATAACCAATCAACCTCAAAGGAATAATAGTTGAGTTAGCAATGATATGAGAGGAAGCATATGGGATTTAAGACTTTGAGTAGAGTATCAAATTTCAGGAGATTATGTGACAAGAAAGTTTCGAAAAAAAAAAAAAATAGTGACCAACTAGAAATTAAAATTCTACAAATGGTTTGATATCGGATCCATTAGCTTATGGGGAACACCAATGGATGTAATAAAAAGGAAAATTTGGTAATATCTCACCTTGCCACTACATGAGTAAATAAAAAGGAATTAGGCCAGGACAGTAACTTGTCCATCTATCTACCTTCAGCAAGAAGAGTACCATCAATGATCAAATGAAGGTCTTGCTATCATCAATTGGAAGACCAAATATCTGAAGACCATCATTAAGTGTTGTCAACTAAATAGAGGCATCCCACCCTAATTAATCAAGTATGTTAATATCTATGAGTTAGTAGTTGAAGTTATATACTGAGAAGGATGTTATAAGTCTTTAGACTTGAGTACTTGATAGGCTAAGTCATTTGAGGGTATAAGGCTAGTTGATTAGGCCACATCATGAAGAGCTACAAGTACAGTAAATATGGTAACAACTGAGATAGGAGCAAAAATAAGAAGTGATCTAAACCAATGTGAAAGGTTTTTCAAAACCTTAGTGGCTACCATGACGAGGTGAAGAAATTACTTTGGGTCCAAAAAATACTACAGACTTGGATTGAAAGAAAAGTAGATAAGTACCGATCACTCTAGAGGCCCTTAAGCTTATCGAATAAAGTCTTTCTATGTCTAAGAAAATGTTTATGCTTATCTGAGTATTATAAAAAACTTGTGGAGTTAACAACTTCAGTACAATTTGATATAATTGCTATTGGAGACGAATTATTGCTATTATAAGCTAAGTATGATAAGGCACTTAAAAGATAAAATAAGGAGGCACTTGAAAAATAAAATTTGAGGAATTGAGAAAATCACTACTTATGAGGATACCTCTTGACAATACAGACTACATGGTGATGATAAAGCCTTGGTAAAAGATTGAACAATATATTGACATGGGGAATAAGGTGAGATGGCTAGCACACTATAAGGTAAGATTGGATGTTACATTGCCTTTTTGATAAATAGTTAGTCATTATGAGCATATACCAAGTACGAAAAATCAATTAAAGGAATTTCTTAAGGACTAACCCTACTGGATTGAGTATAGAACTTTTGAACTAGAAGGTAACGAAGAAAACCATCAAGCAAAGAAAGGACAAAGAGGATGATGACAAAGGATTCAACCATGACCTAGTAAGGGTATCCGGTGATGAATAAGAGACTCTTTGCTTTGCATAAATAGGAACATTATTAACACTCTTAATAACAAGTTGATGTGAATAGTGAGATAGGCCTCTAGAAGAGAACAATGGACCATGATATATTTGACATGAGTATGCATAAACTCTTCAAGAAGAAAAAGCATTTGATGACTTCAGCATCTATGAAACTTGATGAACAGTTTGGATGTCCTAATCGTAATATGAGGTAGTATTAGTGATGGAAGATGGTACTAATTGGCTTTCATGATTTCATTTTGAATATAACCTTGGTCGAGGAATCGTGTCACGTATGGAAAACAATAGACAGTTGAAATTTGAAGTTAATCAAGGGTTTCGCTATAGAACACATGATACCATATCGGTTATTGAAGTATCTTGGAGACAAGGGTAAGAAGCAAAGTTAGACACAATAGAAAGAAGGTAACTTTTTGGACTTGTGGATAATGAAAGAGATCACTAGATGAAAAGGATTATCCTATGATATTCAAAATATGAGAAATAAGATAATATGATCTTGAAAGAAGTATATGCATGAGCAAAGAAGCATGATCTTACGAGGAGACTATCTTATACATGATAAGATAAGTATAGGAATCTAAGGAATTCAAGATAGATGAAGTACCGCTAGGAAAAGGTATTGATAAATCGACACGTACGAGAGTATGGCGCTGCATCATAGTACACAGCGAAAACAGGCCCTTATGGGTGAGGCCTTACAGGAGGAACAATGGAAATGATAAATTCAGGATGACCCTAGAATTGCTTCCTAAAGGACAATGCATTCACCAAGAAATCATCTAAGAGAAAAATACCTAGAAGATAATAAGTTAAGGAATTTCAAGGACAAAATTCTTTTAAGGGGGTAATAATGTAATGACCCCAATTTTTGTAATATTAAAAGGCCATGAAAGTTCAGTTTTAAAGGTAAGGGCATTTTGGTCATTTCACTAGTTGCCTTAACTAAACCCAGGAATTTGGTCCTAAAAGTAGTTCCATTAGATGCGTCTCGGAAAAAGGAATCCAACGAGACTAAAATCACCCAAAACGGAGTTAAAATGAGCAAGATATGGCTCTTTGAAGTTCAGGGGCAAAATTGTAAATTTCACAAAAATGACTTAACCTGAAAAACATAGGTGCCCATTTTGATACAGGCACCCTGTCGTCTTCAACCTCCTAGAGGCTTCTGGAATGGCGGTGTTTCAAGGAGAAACCACCGCCATTCAAAGGCGGTTAGAACCCCTCCAGAACCCTCTTTAAAAGCCCTATAAATAGAACTCTTGGGTGCCTCTAATGGCAGCCCAAAACCTTGGAGAAAACCCATCGCGGAGCAGTGACCAAGAGGGGAAAATGCGGAGAGAAAACCAGCCACAAAACAGGTACGCTCAAAAACTCCCCAAACCCATCTCACCCATAGTCCTAGGCTCAATTCCCCTAAGTTTTTGCATAAAAAACCATGCAAAACGGAGCCTGGGAGAGCCACCAAGGACCCTGGGATGTCCCCAGGGCCGCACTGGTTCGACAGGGTCAAACCAGGGTGTCCTGAGGACGCCCCAGTCCCCAGTCGATGCAGACGTTCCAGACGGAACGTGACGCGTCGAAAGCGTCGGAAGGAAACCAACGGGCGCGTCCGGGGACGCGCCCGCTAAAGAGAGAGACGGGCGGAGAAGTCGCGCGTGTCTGCAGACGCGCCCGCTGAGGGGCACGCCGCAGACGCACAGCACGCTAGCGCACATCGAATTTTTTGTTACTTAAGGAAGCAGGGCGCACGTCGCAGACGCGCAGTGCCCTAGCATTCCAGTTTTTTGTCTTTAAGATTCTATGTACATACAATACTAAAACGCTTATAACTTGAGATCTAGAGCTCCGATTGAGGCGCTGCAAAAAGCGTTGTGTCTGTGTCAATGACACAGACACATCCAAACCATAAAATCCCTGATCAAGGGCCAATCAAAGGAGGGCATGACCCTTAGAATAGGATGGTGGTGCGTGGCCACTAGAACTTTGGAAAACTAAGGATACCAAGGCCCATTTAGGACCTTATGACACCCATAGGCATAGGGATGAACCCCTAATGCCTAAGTAATAAGATCCAACTGCTCTAAACCCATCAAAGATAGGTTAAACTAACCTTGAGTCCCCAAACCATGTTCAGGAGCGTACAAGGACAAAAGGGTTAACGCGACCTAGTCAGGTAGGTGCTCTATCACTATTAGATTCTTTTAAAAGAAGTATTATTATTTTGAGAACATATGTTTTGCATGACTTAATTCAGCATGCATGATAAATGCTTTGTACATAGCCATGTTTTGAAATGATTGCATATACATTATGCACATATATGTTTTGTAAACAAGTGCATTAATTGCATGAATTAAGTACTTGCAAAGATTCCATGTCCTTGAGGGTTGCGAAAAGACGCTGGAGTGCCGAGAGCCAGGCAGTTGTGAGGGACCCAAAGAGGAGAGGTTTTGAAAGATACATTGTGCATGTATTGCCAAGACATGTGCTACATGCATAGGTTGCATGATAAGTGTAGCCTTGACCGATGAGGGCAGGCTGATGTGGGCAGGCCAACGAGGGCGGGCCAGAGAGAGCTGACAAGGCTTCTAGGCTGTCAGGCTTCTAGGCAGGGTTATGACTTTGAATGCAATACTAGCATGAGCAGATTTTATGCATTTCATGCATGTTTTGCAACTGATTTCATGAATTGCATGATTTACGACAAAGAAGTGTCATATGCCCCGTAGAGGTATATGATCCTGTGTCCCTAAGTACCCGGGGACCACACGGCAGTGAGGTCGTGGGCATAGTGGACCCTATGGTTTGATGAGTTATGTGCATTTCATATAGCATGATATGAGGTTGGTCGACCATACCATACTAGAGGTCCATGAGTTGGACTCCATGAAGCATCTATTGCATATCATGATGTCATCATATATATATATGATACTTTCAGTTTTGGATTATGTGATCTTTTAAGTCATGAGAATTTCAGTTGATTATGGATTCTTGTACTGATATTGAACTCGAGTATTCAAACATACGCATATTTTGAATTTCAGTTGATTATGAATCCTTATACTGATATTGAACTCGAGTATTCAAACATACGCATGTTTTGAAATTTGCATATGATTTTGAAACATCTCATGCATTTATAAAACTAGTAGTGATAGGCTCCACTAAGTATATTATATACTCACCCAATCCTTAACATTTTTCAGACATTACTAAGCACTCACGGACAGGATACGTCCGTAGATATCATGGTTTAGGACAGCTCCACTCACAAAAAGAGGACATCTATGTTAGTGCTATGAGCAAGCGAATCCAAAAGGAAACAAATATACATGTAAGTAAACTCTCAACCCTTTGGACATGTGTTTGTACTTAGTTACAGTTGGGCTGTGCATTGTGACTGGAAAGACCTGGGGAAAAACATTTATGATTTCTGACGTTTTTTCAAAAACTACCTTAGTTGTTGGGAAAGCAAATGACACTCGGGGTTTTCAAAAAAATGAGTTTAAAACTAAAGATTTTCCATTGCATTGCATGGTTTTTATAAAATGGTTTTCAAATAGGGAGGCATCCCGCCTTAGGAAATTAGACATTGCATTTAAAAATGCATGAGAAAACCCGGGTCGTCACACTTACCTTCCCACATTCCCTTCCAAGCAAATACATGCCCCCTACTTCCCAATCTCTCTTAACTTCTTCCATCCTCCCTTATCTCTTTCCATTCCCTTTATCTCCTTCACTCTTTCTTCATATACTTTTCCATCTCACTGATGTGCTTTTATCCTATCTTTCCTTTTCATCACCATTCCAAAACTCTCGCCAATTCATTCAATGGATTCCATGTTCCCTTTCCTCTTCTTCTAAATCAACCACTCCTTACTTCCTTCTATTTATGATCTCATCCATTCATTCCCTACAGATTTGAATGTAGAAATGTATAAATAGAGGTGAAGAGAAGAGAAAACTATCTCACACTTTCTCTAAAACATTATAGAAAAATTATAGAGAGAGAGAGAGAGAGAGAGAGAGAGATCATTCTCACCATCACTCCCATAGATCCACACATCAGGATCCTAAGGAGTAGAGGTACGAGTCCAACCTTCAATCCATAGCCATCCTTCATTTGTTTTCACATTCTAAATCATCATTTTGGTGAGGCACCCTACTCTAGTGGCCTCCCCTACCTTAGGTTCATTTCTGTTTTCTATTATTTGATCCCTCCTAAGAAGCCACCCTCTTTCTAGAGTTTCTGGCATGAGAAGAAGCATATATTCTCTTTTCATTTCCCGCTCCATCTTCTTCCTTTTCTTCTCTTGTGGATGGTAATCTTTTAGGAATATGTTTAGGAACCTTCCTCTATAGCTGACCTATGAACTTTATTCCTAATTGTTATTTGGATTTGGGTTGAATAATATCTAAGAAAGTGGCATGTTGGGAGATTCCCTCTTAGCTTATTGGCTACGAGTCATGTGCGTCGACAACTGGAAAGAGTTGTAATGAGGATGTTAGTTTGGTTGTAATCTAGTGTATTTTTGGATGAAAAGATGTGTACAAGCTTCTATTAAGTGAACAACAAGCGAACTGTACAATGAATGTTTAAGCCTAGAAACCGGAAGTATTAGTGTATGTTTGGTGAAGTGGACCTATAAAGTTCCTTGTTGAGTAACACAATGAAGGAGTCAAGTACTTTTTTTGCTTCACTTTGTTACCTTTTCCTTTCTTTATGTATTCAATTCCATTAAAAGTAATATTTATTAATGAAAGTAGGTTTTAGCTAAGTTCTTCGTTAATTTTCTTTTCTTGTCTTATTTCCTTACTTTATTTTATTGTTAATAGTGCTTAAAGTTATTTGTTTTCTTTAAGCATTGACTAGGTTAAATTAAATTAGCTTAGGTTTTAATTGAATAACATTTATTAAAGAGTCTTTGTGGATCAGCCCCTATTTGCCAAGTCTATCCTATGATAGACTGTGCACTTGCAGAAGTATAAATTTGAAACACTTCAAGCTTTTGGAATTGTTACAAGGGACTCACAATGGTGTTTTTAGTTAGATCCAGGTTAAAATATTTTACTAGCACCCATAGTTATTAGGAGCTACATACATTATAGGTGTGTTAGTTGCATATTTTCCTAATTCTTATGATTTTTAGTACTAATTATTTTATTTTTTTTATCCTTTCATGAAGAATTTGGAGAAGGGCTTGAAGGAAGATTTAAGATAGTTCACATATTTTTTCTTTTTAATGAATTGTAGTGAGACTGTTGATGTAGTTTATTTGAATTATGATTCATTCAATTAAGGGTTATAATTATACTGGTCAACTTTGAGCCATCCTAACTTAGACAAAGAAGTAGTATGTACATTGACTCATTGTTGCACGAGAAGACTATTCCTAGGACCCCACAATGAGCTCTTATAATCTCTTTTCATTTCCTATATTAGGTTTGCATTATTAATTTAGTCTTCATTGTGGAAAGTAGTGTAAACTCATTTAGTTTCACTCATTTATTTGACGTTTGCATCTTACTTATGATTTTGCATTAGTAAGGAGTTGTTTAACTAGGATAGCCTTATAGCAGCTATAACCAACAACATAGGCTATTAACGTTATAATGTCTAGTTTATGGAGGCCCTGGCCCTTTGCTAAGTAGCATATATGTAGTAGTATTAGATTTACTTCTTTCCTTGCATTATAGGGCACATTTATTCCTTCAAGGTGAATATATGATGACCAAACTATCGTGGGAATGCTTAATTGATTAGTAAGGGTACTCACTCCTATAAGATCAAGGGTGAATTTCATTACAATCCCTTGCTCCACTTAAGTTAATCATCACCTTACATGCAACCCTAGGCTCTAAAATAATTAAAATCAGTTAGAAGAGACCTGTAGCATCTTACAAGCTCATAGGGCCCTCTCAGAAAGAGACAACTTAGATCACATATGGTTGATTGAGGTGGGTGTGAAGCAGTTGATTACAATAAGTATATTGCTAGTAAGCAATAAGACAAATCTATAAGATAGGAGGAGCTAATTAGAGTAGAAATAATCTAAAACCCTCCCCATACAGAAATCCAATAGAAATAAACCTTTCAGCTTGGTTACCTTTGGGATAGGCCTATTGTATATACCTTTGATTGTGGATCATTCTGCATTCAGATTCCATTGTGTAGTTTCAGTTTCCCTAGACTAGCTTTAGAAAAGAAAAAAAGTTTTCTTTTGTTATATGCAACGATTTGTTTTAATTGTATATAAATTAGAGTCAAATGCCCCAAAGATTGGTGTATGCATGGTCATAGATACCTCAATCTAGATCTAGTACTTTTATACTAGGAAATCCAACAAACTATTATGCAAGGCCAAAGAAATCAAGTAGATCAAGAAATCCTAGCCAAAGAAATGGTTAACCAAGTAATAGAGGTCAAGTCGTTGAAAATTTATTCTACTCCTATCCAATGCAACTCTCCATCCCATGTAGCTTTACCTATGACTTATGCCAACCACTTTGACTTTAAACTAGGGTTTTTTCAAGTCTTGCCAAAATTTTATGGGCATGCTAAGGAGTACTCATACCACCATGTTAAAGAATTGCTTGACATTTATTCCACATATAAATACCACAATTTTTCTAATGACTATGTTAGGTTGAGACTATTTCCATTTTCCTTGAAGGACAAATCAAAAGCATGGCTTAACTATTTAAAAGTAGGACCCCTCATCAAATGAGATCAACTATCAAAGAAATTCTTGAATAACTTCTTCCCAGTCTATGAAACCAATGCCCTCAGGAAAGAAACCATCACTTTTCACCAAAAAGGAGGGAATTTCTGTCAATACTAGGAATGTTGGAAAGACTTGTTATTGAAATGGTCACATTGTAAGAATCAAGATTAGAAGAAGTTTAGAATGCTATGCTGTTGTCATTATTAAATTTAGAGTAGTAGAAACCCCATGCATGGGACCAATTCACGCTAAAGAGGTTGTTATTACTGACTGATAAGGTTAGGAATTTTTAGTTCATCCATGCATGCAATCCATCACCTTGTGGATCCTCTATGTGAAGCTAAAATCACATACATTGGATCACATGTCTGGAGCTTATTTCCAAAGTGAAATAACTCAATGTAGGGTACACTTGAAGAACAATTTCACTAGCTTTTTCACTCACTTATTCTAGATGGGGGTCCCACTAGATTCCACATGATTTCTATATGTGGGAAGGCATGTCACTCTCCTATGTCATACATGATATTCATGATCAAAAAACAAGTAAAAAAATATAGGGCAAAAAATGCATGGTTGGAGAGTGAAATTAATGGGAAGTTTATGGCACAACTTCATCAAGACTTTTAAAGAAACAATAGCCAAGATCTACTCTCAATTAAGGTTACCGAGCAAGCATCTAATGAGAAGTGATTTGCATAATAAAATCAAGCAACTGCCAAGGTGGACCAACAGGATGGAAGCATGCAAGAGTGTGGAGAGTGAAATTCTATTGGTGGAGATATTTTCTGTAGGCCGCCCACCATTATTCAAGGAACTCTACATTAAATTCAAGGGCATAAAAGACATGTTTTCAATTGGAAAATAAAGGTTGGATGAGGTAATGTCAATCATTCATCTTCGAGTTATGCATGATCCTAGTGATGGAAAGAAAGAAAGGAGTTTCCTTGGTTGCTTGGCATGATAATTGGAGAATGGAAATAAGTGATAGGAGAAGAGGAAGCTTAATCCTCTATGTATGATCCAAAGAGCTTGAAATCTAGAGGAGAATAAAACACAAAGTCCTAGCCCCAAAGTAGTTTCACATGGAAGGCCAAAAATAAAAGAGGAAGGAAACTTTCTCCTATGAACTTATCACAATTTAAAGGAGTGGAAATAAGGTGTCAACACATGGCAATTCAGTAGGTGATCCAATGTGGAGATAACTAAGAATGATTGGAGTTCAACCAAGGGGATTCCATCCTTCTTGGTCATTCAAGGTGTAGATCATAAAGGATTGTGAGTGTGATAGTTATCCATGCAATCTGGGCTTGAACATGTTTCAAAGAAATATATATATATATATATATATAAGAAGGAAGCTTCCTCAATGGGTTGTCCATGATCTTGGTGTGAGAAGAAAGACAAGAAAGGATATTTCCAAAGAATTCAACATGAATACAATTAGAAGAGGTAGATCACAATGCAAGGGAGTTTAGAAAAGCCCTATTATCTAATTTGCATAAAAAGCACCCAATTAGTTTGCCATGTGTTACAACTTATAGGGGTAAATTAGGAGTTTTAGACCAAAACTTGTAACACATGCATTTTTTTTCCTAATAACCCAAAACTTTGATGTTTTGTAGGTCAAGAGATTAATCTGAGGTAAATATGTTATTAATCATATTTTTTGGATTTAAATAGAAATTTTCTTTTATAGGAAGAGAGATGATGATCTGACAGCTGAGAACGGTCAAGATGAAATTAAAGATCAAGTCAAAGCCTCAAAATCATCAATCCAACATGGAAACAAAGGTCAAGATCATCTTGTGGACCAGCAATGGATGTTATTAAAGAAGGTAACGGTGCCCAAAGCGGGCCCATGAAGTAAGCCCTACATTCCCACCACCTTTGCATGGGTTCCATGTAAGCCACCAAGCCATATTCAAGCTATGGACAAGGTGACAAGTTAAAGAACCAAGCTAACCACCAAGTAAAGCTAAGGAAGCTTCCAAAGCCAGCCATGAAGCTAGGCCAATGGACTCTTCAAAGGTAGCCATCTAAGCCATTAAGCTAAGATAAATGGAAGGCTAGGACTGGAGGAAAATCAAAGGATTACCCATGAGATTCTAAGATATATTTTGAATGAAATAAAGGAAAAATTCATTAAGATAAGTTCACATGTGGACCAATAGGAAGAGGCCCTTCTAATTTTCTTGTTTTTCCATTTTTACCCACCTTTTTTTATCATTTTCCAACTCATCACCAAGTAGCACCACGAATTTGATTTTGCATTCAAGATTCCTACCATTACAAGACTCCTCCACCTTCTTAAACTCCCATCCCAACCACCTAACCAATCCCCACTTCTTAACAAATCACCTAGCCAAACATATTTTTTCACCTCATCTTACTTTCCTAAACTTTTCCTACCCATCTCTTTCCTCCCACCTTCCTCTCTCTTTCTTAACTCATCCCATCCATCTAACTTGCTAATTTGAAGGAGTTCCAGAATTTTGGAAGGGGAAGAGGGATGTCCCTTTCTAAAAAAGTGGCGTCTCCCACCTTGATTCTACTTAAAACTCTTATATGGTTGCCCTATGTCTATGCATCCTTAACCCTTAGATCTCATCCTTTTTCTCTCCACCTTAGGATCACCTATGAGTTAAGACAAGATCTTCCCAAAATAAAATAAATGGGAGGAAGAAAAAAAATTGTGAAGGAGAACAATTAAGAAGGGGGAGAATGCACTCTCCTTGGAAGGAGGCATTTTCACTCCTTCCATCCTCAAAGCACTTCATCTTTTTCTCCTTTGGGAAGCTCATCTTCTCCACCTTTCCATGCCTCCCTCTTGAAGATATACATTTTTCATTGTTTGTTCTAGCCCCATATCTCTTCCATTGAGTTGTGTTCCTTGCCTTGATTTCAAAAAGTTTAGGTTAGTACACAGTTTTCCACTTTGTTTTTCTTTGCTTTCACTTTCCTTTGCTTTATATTTCTTTGCTTTTCCCTTAAGATATTTCTACCATTTTCTTAGTCCTTAATCAAGGATCTAAGCTTGTTCTTCCCTAGAAGTGGCAGCCAAAAAGAGGAAACTTATATCATTGACCTTCCTCTTTGATTCATTATTTGTTACCAGTTTAGACCCATTTTGTTAAGAGTTATTTCCCATGCATAGTTCAACACATTAGCATCTTTTCTCTTAGATTATTTCTTGGGATCTCTTGGCATGCCAATATTCTTGAGTTTATGAGCATAAGAGTGTGTTGAAGTGGATATTTAGAGTAGATTTCATGTTCTTAAATTGAATGCAATTTCTACCATCATGTATATATATTATGCCTTCAACTTTTTGGATGTAACTAGTATTGTTTCAACAAATCAATTGAAATTCTTGTTTACACTTGTTTCTAGTAGTGAAGAACTATTGAATGGAATGTTTTAATGGATATAAATCCATGTTTTTATGTGTTGATTACTTGAAAATTGGAAACAACATGATTCTGGAATTTTCAGCAACATAGAAATATCATCTTGTCTATGCTTATTTCTTTACATTATTTACTGCTAGTCTAAGTTATTCTCTAGGAAATTAATTAGGCCTTTAAGTTATGTGTTTAGTTCTTACAGTAGACTACACAATAGTTAGCTAGAGGTCCATTGGTTTCAGTCTATATTTACTATGTATATCATGCGCATAAACCCACAGATCATGTGCATGATTTCAAGGTGTTTTCCATTAGAAAAATTGCTTAATTAGATAACATTCTCATGCTCAAGTTCTAGTTCTAGTTCTATTCATGCATCTCATGTTGGATTAGTTTTGCATCATAGTTCATGCACATTGTCATGAGCATCCATACATCTTACTACTTTGTTTTATGCATTCATTCTAGTTTAATTTCATGCATACCACTTGTTTAGTTGTTTCCATAAGTATTACATGTTTTGATTTCTTAGTTAGAACATTGTTTAGGTTTAGTTTGCATGTTAGGTTAGCTGAGAAAGTTTCCATGTTTAAAGTTCTAAATTTATAAAGTTTCTAATTTCATGCATTTTTTTCCATTAGTAGTTTAGGTTAAAATCTCATTATCTTCTCTAGGTTAAGTAATTTAAAGTAGGGAACACTAGTACCACATTCGTTCGATTCCTCTTGGGATCGACCACCTCACTTGAGAATACTACAATTGATTTGCATGCTTGCAAATTTTATTTAAAACAACAACAGACCCTCCTAAAGTTCAAAGCAAGAAGGAAAAGAGAAGAAAGGAGGAAGTGAAAGAAAACTCTCCCATCTTCAATGCTATCCACAATGACACCCTAAGGATAGGAAGAGCATCCAAAGAGGAGCATCATCATCACCATCCATCAATTGTCTGTCCATCTATTTCATCATCATAAACCCTCCATTCATCTTCACCTTCCACATGCATCGCCATTATCTATATCCTCTCTCCCATTCTGTCAATGCACACCTTTCTATATAATCTCTCTTACATCTCAAACCATCCCACATAGCCATCCCTCTTCTATCTCAATCCATTACCTTCATTCCCCTCTCCTACTTTCTCTCCAATCATCACACATCCTACACTTTCCTCACCTTCATTCCTTCACATCTAACACAACCCTCTCCCTCTCACTCTAATTCTCATGCACAAGCCCCTCCAAACTCCTTTACACTCAATGCATCTTACTTTTCCCCCCTCTTTTCATCCCTCCACACACGACCTTCCCTCTCTCCCATCTAATGCACACATACTTCTGTCTCTTAATTTCACACTTATCATCCCTCCATAGCTCTCTGTCCCCGTCAATGAACCACCCCACAATCCTCTTATCTTTCTTCATATCCCAATGCATGGCACTCACCCACTCACTCTTTTCGATTGCACCACCCCATTCTTTGACCATTCCCTCTTACCTTACCATGTTCAAATGCTTGGATGTGAATGATTGTTGGTGAGTGAGTTGTTGTTTCCTAGGGTTAGTGACTATAGGGGTGGTGTCCTTTGTGGTGTTGAGTGAAACAATAAAATAAGACATCAGTTGGTTAATGTTTGAAGGAAGTAGCATTAGTTGGAAAAGAGAATCTCAGATAATTTGTGTCCTAAGAAAATAAGCTATACTTTGAAGCATATATTAAACTAGGTGAAACCCCAAAATTGAGAAAATCTAGCAACTAGGACTTTTCAATGATAATATCTTTTGTGTTTCTAATTTATTGAGATTTTATTACCATTGTAGTAATAAATATATTTTATTTTTTTATGAATATATCTAAATTCATTATGGTGGATTCCAAACCCTAGACTTGGAAGTTTGATTAAATTTATCTCTTTTAATGATTTTACATTTATTTGCTTAAGTATTGTTAATTCATTGGTAGGTTAAAGTGATTTAATATTGATTTTAATTGAAATTCTAAATCAATCAATTGAGTCCTTGTAGAATCAACCTGTACTTGCATGTACTATACTATAATATATTCTTACACTTGCACTTATTTTTAAAACACATCAAGCTTTTAGCATTGTTACCATGGACTAGCAATGAAATTTTAATTGGACATTAGGTTAAGTTATTTTACACCTAGCTATAGATTAGGATTGCATGAGTTTTAGTTGCATTTTTACATATTTGTTCTAATTTCTATGATTATTGATGCTAGCTTTTATTTATATTTTTGGAGGAATTTGGAGAAGGTCTTGGAGGAGAAATTAGGATATCTTATAATAATTTTATTTTTAAGTGAATTGTAGTTAAGAAGTAAATCTATTTTATTTAAATAGTGATTTTTTTAAAAAGGGATGTAATAATGCAGGTCAAGGGTGAACCATCCTAACTTTGAAGAGGAGGTCGTTTATACATGGTCTTAGCCTTGCATGGGAATACTTTATCCAAGACCTCACTATGAGAATCCTACCTTCTTACATTTCTTAGATCAGGACATAGCATATTGAATTAGTTTTGCATTGTGGATGGTATTTAATATCATATAGTGTGCATTTTATAATAAATGTTGCTATTTTAATTAAGATTTGTGAATTTGTTTACTATTTTTCTTCTTACATTTTTAGGGTACATTTATTGCTTTAAGGTGATATATATAATAACCAAATTGCCATGGGAATGATAAATTATTTAGTTAGGGCAATCAACCCTATAAGATCAAAGGTGGATTTCATCACCACCTCTTAGCCCATCTACATTTATCATTGACTGACATACCCCAACCTTTCATAACTAATTTAAAATCAATTAGAAGAGACCTATAGTGACCCATGAGCTTATAGGACCCTCCAGGAAAGAGGCAAATTATTGTCAATCTCGTGGTCTTGAGCTAATCAACTACAGTAGTATTTGAATGACTAGCTCTACCAACACATTTGATGACTCAAAATACTTACAACTAACTAAGGAGGGTGTGAAGTGATTGATTGTGTTAGGATCCAACTAGTAATTAGTAAGACAAGTCTGAAAGGGAGAAGGAGCAATATATGTAGTATTAATCTAAAATCCACTCCTCGTATAAGAAGTCAAGTGAAATAAAAAATTTAGATTTTTTTCCTTAGGACTAAATTTGTTGTGAATCCTTCGAATGTGCATCATTTTTTCATATTTTTTTTTGCATCATTTACTTTAGGTTTTCCTAGTCTAGTTTAACAACACTCTTTCACTATACTCGTGCATGCACGGTCATCAATTGTTGAACCTAGATTTATTACTCATAGATCCATATATCAAAGAGACTACAAGGCAAAGGTTACAAAATCATCATGATCTAACTAATCCTATAATAGAAATGGCAAATGAAGTAGCTATTCCCTTCTCTTCAAAGGATAAAGTAAAGACATGGCTAAACTCTTTAGAGGTAGGTTCCATCACATATTGGGAGCAATTATCTAGGAAGTCCCTAAATAAATTTGTCCTTGTCCACAAGATAGATGCCCGCAAAAAGAAAATAATTAATTTTTAATATAGAGAGGTTGAGCATTTTTACAAATGTTGGTAAATGTAGAAGGACTTATTGGTCAAATGCACTCATAATAGTTTTGAGAAGTGGCAATAGGTGTAGTATTTCTAAGAAGGTTTTTCAGCACATAACCGACATATGATCAATGCCACAAGTGGTGGGACAAAAACAATCAAGAGTTCTAGAAATCAATATGTTGGGTAATGGATCTTCTATACAACCTTGGTATGAGGTTTGTTCCATCTATTCTAGTTTAAAACATCCTATTGCTTCATCCCTCTTAGGCTCCACATTTCTTAAATATTTTTTGATGCAAGTAAAGTAATTAAATTCATCTAAATAATAGCAATAACCCATACTCTAAGACCTACAATCTGGATGGCTTGGCTACCAAATTTTTCTTGGTTGAAGAACAACCATCAAGGGGGTCTACTTGGAATTCCACACTATCATCAACCTCCTTAATAGTTTCCTCCACAATAGAGGAAATAGTAATGAGAGGAGACCCTTAATATTTTCAAACAAAGTTCCCACTAATTTCAAAATGATACAAAATAAACTCTACATTCCCTCTCATAATCTATTACAAAGTTGGAGTACCAAATGTGTCAAATTTTAGCTGCACTTACAGAGAGAGAAAAGGTTAAATTTCTTAATTAGTCTTTTTCAAACCCGGTATGAGATTGGTTCCACTTCTAATGAGAAGAACTTCCATGAAGAAGCCAAATCCATAACTACCCTATCAAGTGGTACAACTACAGATAAGCAAGTGGGCTTGATTATGGAAAAACATTAACATGAGGAGAATGAGAGTCATACAAAGACTTAGAAGAGGAAAGAGAAGTGTGAGAAATCCCCCACTTCCTCTAAACCTAGTCCCAAGGTATCTTATATTCCAAAGGCTCCATATCCTTATCATCTTAATATGGCAAACAAGGGAACAAATTTTAATGAGATGATTGATGTTTTTAAACATGTAAATATTTAATATTATATTGCTCAATTCTATGAAGGAAATACCCTCTTATGTTGAATTTCTATAGGAACTCTGCACACAAAAGAGGAAGCTTTATATGCAAAAGAAAGAAATTCTTGCTGGTCAAGTAAGCTCCATCATTCAACATGATACCCCACCAAAATATATAGATCCTGGGTGCTCCACCATATCATGTGATAAGTATCTATTTTTGCATACAAACCACTCAATTAGTTTCCCATGTGTTATAAGGGTAAATTATGGTTTTTGACCTAAATTTATAACACATGCATTTTTGACCTAATGACTCAAAATTTTGATATTTTCTAGGTCTAGAGGCTTATTTGAGGTATGTGATTAATTAAAATTTTCTAGGATTTAATTAGAGTTTTTAACTTTTTGTAGGAGGCGATATGATGATCCGACCGTGGAGATTGATCAAGAAGAAAATGGAAGATTAAGATCAAAAGATCGAGTCAAAGTCTAACAATCATCAATCCTAAGTGAGATAAAATTTCAAGATCAGTAATGGATACAATTATAGGAGCCAAAGATGGCCAAAATAGGCCCATGCACAAGCCATGCAAATTCCACCACCTTTGCATGGGTTTCACTTAAGCCACTAAGCCATATTCTAGCCATGAAGAAGATGACAAGCTAAGGAGCCTAGCCAGCCACCAAAATTAAGGATTTGAGCCATCAAGCTAAGCCTGAGAAATCCATCTAAGATAGCCGTGAATCCAAGCCAATCAAGCTATCAAACATAGCCATCAAGCGACATGAGCTAAGCTACAGGAAATGCTATGATTAGAGGAGAATCTAGAGTATTATCCTTGGGACTTATGAGGATGTTTTTAAGGTAATTAAGGAAAGATTCAATAGGATAAGGTAGCATGTGGACCAATAGGAAGATGCCACTACAATTTTAATGTTTTTCCCACTTGCCACATCACCACTAAATATCACTACGAATTTCACTTTTCATTCAAGAGTCCTATCTTTATAACACTTCCCCACATTCCTAAAGTTCAATTCCAACCATCCAACCAATCCCCACCTCCTAAAAAACTACCTAGCCAATCACTTTTCCCCACCTCACCTCTCCTTCTTATCTTTTCCTATCACTATCTCTTCCTCCCAATAAGTGGCGTCTTCCACTTTCATGCATTCTAACTTTGGCTACCTTGTTTCCTCTTTGCTAAAAACCCTAGGCAACACTCTAAATATAATCCTACCCATCCAATTCCCTTTATTTTTTATCCCCAAGCTACCTTTACTTGGAGCTACCCTATAAAACTTAGGGAACAAAATATAAAAGAGCAAAAAAAGGGATTCAACAGGAACACTTTTTTGAGGATGAAAAGAACACCTACTCCAAAGGGAGTAGGAGTCATTTTCCTTATTCCTTCCCTTGCCTTCTAGAATTCAAGGTAGTTCTCCTAGGGTAGCAACTCTTTTTTCTAGTGTTCCATGCTTGATTCCAAGCCCTTGATTACTTTAGTTATTCTTTGAAAGATTAGTTGGTTCCTTTTGATCTTCTCTCTTTGTTGTTCTTAGCTTCCAATGTTTCTTAGTTTAATGCTTTTCCATTCCATTAATTTCTCTTACTATTTTATTCAAGATCCAAACTCACTTTTCCCTCAAAGTGACAACCAAGAGAAAGCCACATTGAATCTATCCTTTTCTTTGTTTTTCATTGCCTTTAGATTTCCTTTAGATTCATTGAAATCCCTTCTTACTTTCCTTAATGTTTCTTAAGTTTGCCTTTACTTTCTAGTGGATTTTATCTTGATTTCTATGCCTTGTTTATTTTTTATTGATGTTGGAGCATTGAAGAAGGTTAGCTTGAAGTTTTAGGTTAATTAAGATCAAGTATCATTCATTGTAATAGGAATTAATTTTCAAATTTTGATTACATGCATTGTGGGATTTATGTTGATGGATTTTAATATAATTCAATGATGTTTATTGGAGTTTTCATTTCATACTTGTGTCTAGTAGTTTATAGTATTCATTCTTGAATGTTTGCTTCATTAGAATAGATTAATTTCATTTTATACAAGTTCTATTCATTAAATGATTCAAATAGCATGCCCCTGGAATTTGATATGATGGATTGTTTATGTTAATTTTCAACACCATACACTTCATGTTTACTTGATTTTTCAAGAACCCAATTAGATTAGTAAATTGCTTATTTGATGATTGAGTTAGATTTCATGTTCTAAGTTTTCAAAATAGTTGATTAAATCCATTCCTATCCAATGAATCATGCGTACCATTCCTTGGTCACACACATGATGCTTGGGTAGTTCTCCTTTCTTCTCTTGTCTAGTAATTGTTGTTTTTTAGTTCTCTCATTTACTTGTAGTTTAGTTAGATCCCATTGTTTACAAGTTGCATCTTACTTTAATTTCTAAATTCTTAGTTTAGAAAAGTTTCAAATTTCAAAAATTTTCATTTAGAAAAGTTTTGTTTTTAGAAAGTGTGTTTTAGCAATGTTTTTAAGTTTAGCATGTTTACTTTTAGCATAATTTCACCTTTCATGTCTTGTATTTGTTTTTAGTTTCCATCATTAGTTTAGGTTAAAAATCTCATGATCTTTGGCTAGGTTAGATAATTTAAGAAAGGACCCACTAATTACACAACTGTTCCATTCCTCTAGGATCGACCTCCTCTCATGAATTACTATAGTTGATTCATGCAGTTCTGAGTTTAACGAAAAATCACAACAAGTATTTTGCAACTCTGTCAAGGAGTCACAATGTTTTTTGTAGTGGACCTTGCCTTAGATTATTTACCTCTAATCTTGGTTTAGGTTGCATTAGTTTAGGTTTTGCATTAATTTTTCATTTATTTGCTATTTTCCTCATAGTGACCAATTTTTAATTTTTTTTTTATAAGGAGATCAGCAAAGGAGAGGCAACAATCCTATAGACCATGGCTTCATCAACATAGATTAGGTTTTCACTACTTTCCTAGATTAGGATTTGATTAAAAATTATGGTGAGGCCCATTGTAATTTTATTTAATTTATAAATGGGTTGTAATAATATAGGACAAGTGTGGGGTATGTGGCTTGCACTTGATCATCATCAGACCCCTCATTGTGAGCACTCCTCACCCAATTTTTAATTTTTGGGATAATGTGTATTTAGTGTAATTTTTCATTTGTGATGGTACAATAAATCATAAAGATTAGAGTCGTGCATTGATAACTATTGCATAGTACTTAGGATTGTTGCATTAGTTTGAGCACCTATTTAACAAAGGTTAGTCTAAGCTTGGCTATAATCAAACCATAAGCTACATTGTTATAGTTTTCCATCTATGAAGGTGCCTGAGCATTTGTTTGATCTTTGTTTTGCATTGCATGCTTGTAACTAATTGTGAAATGGAACTTTAACGCTAGTAAGGGCCCTAGAGGAACTCTTATAAGATAAGGACTAGATTTCATCACCAGCTTCTTGGCCCACCTAGGAGTAAATCAACATCCTTGTATGTCATGATCTGAACCCTTGAACATTAATTTAAAATCAACGAGAAATAGACTTAGGGAATCAAGCTCATAGAACCCTTGTAGAATGAGTAATCTAATGTCACTCCATTGAGCATGGTAGTTATAGTGGGTGTTTTCAAATCCAAGTGATTTTCCTACGCCTTCCATTGAAGTTGGTTGATATCTAAATGCTTCCTAAAAGAAGGATTGTATTAACCACTTTAGAGTAGAACCCAACTAGTAAGCAGTAGTCAAATCTAGATAAAAGGAGGAGTTATCTAGATTTAGGTCTAAGAAACTACCACCTATGCACTAAGCAAAGATAATCAAGACACTACTTGATTAGTGAATATTAGGATTTGATTGTGCATCATTTAGCTTATGATTAGCATTTAAGTTTCATATAGTTAGGGTTTTTAAAAAAAAAGAAGAAAAAGTAAGTGCTCATTTGTTGTATACAATTATTTATTTTGTTGTATATAATGTTGAGAACAAGGGCCTATTAAGAAGGGGATATATTCGATACATCAATAGATAGAATATATATTATGGCACGTCAATTGCTTAGGATGATATCTTCTAAGCAAGTTGCTCTATAGCCTTAGTATCGTAATAACTGCACCTAGTTTGAACCTCAATATCCCACTCCTTCATGGTCATCAAGCTCCACATACAATGAATACTATTAGGAGCCAGTGGATGCACCCAATGCCTTCACACACCTTAGAATTTTTTATTTTGAGACAAATTACCATGGCTATAATGGATGCACTAGGCATCATGAACAACTATGGTCTCAAGACTATCAAACATTCCAGGAAGAACCCTTATGGCCCCACCTTGATTTACCCTTTCATGATTATAAAGAATATCAGGGTCAACCATCATGGGTTCAACCTACACAACCCTTTTTTAGTGCCCTAATGCCACATCAATACCAACCCTATGAGTCATTCCATCTACAACATGAAGAAACACCATTGGAAGACAATATATGAGGGAGGAATAGGAAGAGAAAGGAAACCAATATGAGAAAATACTGACAAAAACATTGCTAAATATATAAAAAGGATTGAGGAAATGAAACAAATTAGGGATAATAAAGAGTCATTTATTACTAATAATGGGATAGAAATTTCTTATGATCATTCTGAGCGACAAAGTCCAGAACTATCCATAGAAACCTCCAACTTATATCTACTCGAGTCATGTCATGCTTCTTGTTACAATTATGATAAAGAGACTTCCATTGCTAAAGAGAATGAAACTGCAGAAACATCCATCCCAGATCCTCTAGAATCATGTCCCACTTATTTTTATGAATTTGATGAATACATATCCATTGAGGAGGTGAACAAGTTGTTGGATAATGTGCCTTTGATGGACACTTCTCAATGATAAGCTAGAGTGGGAAATACAAATTGAGCCTAGTAATGTAGAAGACATACTTGATTAGGACCTACAAACCTTATTCGAACAATCATAAAATAGAAATATATGTCCACCTAAAACCTTAATTGAGACAATTGAAAAGGATGAAGAAGAGTTAGTTGATGTACTAGTCCTACATCAACCTACTCTAGGATACACCTCAGAAGATAATTAGGGTTTAAGAAAAACCACATTCTAGGGTCTGGTAATAGAAGAGCAACCTTTTAGGGAAGGGCAAAGTCAGCTTATACCCCATTTTTAGGACAATGTAAGGGAAATGGAGAAAATAGATGAATTCAATATAATCAAATAGGTTGCCATATTTTAGGAGCCCAAACTATGTGATTGAATAAATCCTTCACTGTCTCTTACAAGTCAAGGGCTCCTTCCCCTTCTTCAAACTCCAATTCATATTTTCATATAAAAATATCTAATCAATGATAGAATAGTTCTAGAAAAAATGATTTCATGGGGGCCAATGACTACTATGATCTGTGGGTTTTTGATGAGTTCCATGAACTCAGGAAGATATAAGAATGTATGGGAGAATTCATCTTGAATTGATCCCAAGAAATTCATGGTCGATCAAAATGTCATTGTTTTACCACCATTTCAAAATACTAGGTGGAGGAATTACACCGACTACTATGAAATTTTGAAGATGGGGGATCATCAATATTATTCCCAACAACTCAAAATCATGGTGGTCTACAGTGTCTTAGTGGTACCATCATCAAAACTCTCCAAGTGGAGGAAATATGTAGACTATCATGAGATTGTAAAGTGGTGTGAGAAATCTTGCAGTTGTTCGTTAAGGTTATGGTTAGGAAAAGTTGAACTAGTTAGGTCTAGGTTTAGATGGTTAGATTAGTTATAAGCCATGTCTGGCTAAAGACGTTAATCTTAGTGCTCATTGGGAGGCAATCAAGGAGTTTTCTAGAAAATCTAATTAGTCTGCATTACCCATTCATTATTTAGGTATCCTATATTTCTAAACAATGAGTACAATGTCTGATTAAGCTTGGGGGTGTAGATATACATGAGATTTCTAACTTTTCTTATGCTTTAAAATTTTTTTGAAAAAATAATAATTTAATGATAAGTTCCTTTATAAAGATGAAAATTTATATAGCTTGAATATTCAATTATCTTTTGTACTTTAGCTTATTAATAGAGTTGTACATAATTAGTCCACTATTTTATTCTTTTTCTAGAGTATGTCATGAAAAATTAAACTTGGAACATTAATTGCACAAGATATCTATATATAGTTTATGTTGAAGAGAAAATATAACTTAGAGATCTTGAAGAAGATATGTAGAGACATATAACCCAAGATAGTTTTGAGCCATTCTTTCTTTTCTCAAGGTTATACTTAAATTCAAAATTATCTTTAGTAGACATTATTTCTTAGATAGTGTCATTATTGTTCATCTTAATCAACTATTGAAAAATTACAAAACACTATACAATATATCTCTTAAGTATATGATCATCTCGAAGTCGTATGAAACTTGGGGAATGATAGAGGTCATCCTTATTTAATCCAAAGCCTTTAGCCTTCTCTAAATTATTTTTCGATAGTTAGACCCTTGAACCTTTTAAAATAAACCTTTTCTTTGTTAGCTAAACAATGTTCACCTATATTGAACCCTAATATATATCCATTACCCATTTGTTTTGGTAATATGTAAAGAAGATTGAAGAATACCTTAGAGAAAGTATGAACAATAGAATTCAAGAAATGATCATTGAAAAGGTGAAGAAGTAGAAAAAGTTCAAAATGGCTATATATAAAGTCAAGTGAAAAGGAAACCAAAGATAGCCATGAAAAGAGAAAAATGTTCATTCCTGTGAGGAAAAATGGAAAAGTTGTGAATACAGTGATAAAAGACCTTTACATATTATCTAAACAACCTTTGTTTACCTCTATATCCATTCTTTTGATAACCTTTATCCAAGCCTACATTTCATCCTAATAGATGTTCTAGCTTGATCTTAGGAGTAGTATGGCTTAGATATGGTTATGAGTGAGGAGGGAATTTTGTAGAGTGTAAGATTCTTAGTAGTTGATGTCTTTTCATGAGACCGTTATTATCATTTTTTCTAAGTTATCATTCTTTTTGTATGAAATATGTGAAACTTTTGGACTTGATGGACAACAATCCACTCACATATTAATTAAAGATTTGTACTCACTTCTAAGGGACTTCTTTCTGAGTGACAAATATATCCTATGATAATTGAAGTCAAAGCATACATTTGGATGGTAATTTAGCTTATATATGACTTGGAGACTATAATTATATATTAGTTATAACACACATTCATATTCCAGAGTTGAATGAAATAATGGGATATCTTTAGCATAAGGATAGGATTTTAAACTTTTTGTTCATTTTTATTAGTAGGCTAAAGTTAAGTACTTAATATAAGCTGAATAGGAGAAAATTTTCTCAGATGAATAAATGACCTTCATAAATATTTTAAGAATTTTATGGGCATATTCACTACAAATGCTCACGAGGCATAACTTGTCCACTATTCAAGTGCTTGTTGCATGTGCTTTATGATGAGCACCTATGAAAGTGGCACTTTGTATTAGTTTTTGTAAAATAGTTTTTTTGCATGTTTTTCTCAAGACTAGCAAAATGCTGGTTGGGGAGTGTGATAAATTTCTAATTTTTCTTAAAAACCACCCAATTAGTTACCCATGTGTTATAACTTACAAGGGTAAATTAGGGTTTATGACAAAAATTTCTAACACGTGCACTTTTGACCTAATGACTAAAATTTTTGATATATTTTAGGTCAAGAGGCTTATTTGACGTAAGCAATTAATCATATTTTATAGGATTTAATGAGAGTTTTAACTTCATGCAGGAATTGAGATGGTGATTCAATGACCAAGATCGATTAAGGAGAAAATGGAAGATCAAGATCAAAAGATCGAGTCAAAGCTTAACAATCATCAATCTAAAGTGATATCAAATGTCAAGATCATATTTGGGACATGTAGAGGATGCAATTAGAGGAGCTAAAGGTTGCCAAAGTGGACCCATGCACAAGTTATGCAAAGTCCACTTGCATGGGTTTCACTTAAGCCACTTAGCCATATTCAAACTATGAAGAAGATGACAAGCTAAGGAGCCTAGCTAGCCACTAAAACTAAGGATTTGAGCCATCAAACTAAGCCAAGAAATCCATCTATTCTAACCATGAAGCCAAGCAAATCGAGTTGTCAAACTTAGCCATCAAGCCACATGAGCTAAGCTACATGGAAGGCCATGATTGGAGGAGAATCCAAAGTATTATCCTTGGGATTTATGAGGATATTTTTAAGATAATTAAGGAAAAATTGACTAAGATAAGGTAGCATAGGGATCAATAGGAAGATACCTCTTCAATTTTAATGTTTTTCCCACTTTTTTCTTACTTGCACCTCACCACTAAATATCACTACGAATTTCTCTTTTCATTCAAGAGTCCTATCTTTCTAAGACTTCCCCACCTTCCTAAACTCCCATTCCAACCATAGAACAAATCCCCACTTCCATGGAAACTACTTAGCCAATCAATTTTTCCCACCTCACCTCTCTTTCTTATCTTTTCCTATCACTTTATTTCCTCCCATTTACCTCTCTCTCTCTCTCTCTCTCTCTCTCTCTCTCTCTCTCTCTCTCTCTCTCTCTCTCTCTCTCTCTCTCTCTCTCTCTCTCTCTATTCAGCCAACCAACATGCTATTTCAAGGAGATCCATGATTTTTGAAGGGGGAAGATGCCTCCTCCCAAAAAAGTGGTGTCTTCCATTTTCATGCATTCTAAATTTGGCTACCTTGTTTCCACTTTGCTAAAATTCCAAGGCATACCTCTATATCTAATCATACCCATCCAATTCCCCTTAATTTTCATCCCCACCCTACCATTACTTGGAGATACCCTAGAAAACATAGGTAACAAAATATAAAATAACAAAAAAAGGGATTCAACAAGAACACCTTTTGGATGAAGAAAAAGAACACCTACTCCAAAGGAGAAAGCATTTTTTTCCTTCTCCCTTCCCTTACCTTCTAGAATTCAAGGTAGTTTTCCTAGGGTGGCTACTCTTCTTCCTATTGTTTCATGCTTGATTCCAAGCCCATAGTTCCTTTAGTTATTCTTTGAAAGGTTAGTTGGTTCCTCTTGATCATTTCTCTTTGTTGTTTTTAACTTCCATTGTTTCTTAGTTTAATGCTTTTCCATTCCATTAGTTTCTCTTACTTGTTTATTCAAGATCTAAGGTTGCTTTTCCCTTGAAGTGACAGTCAAGGGAAATCCCCACTTCTTGCTTTCCATGTTCCTTAAGTTTGCCTTTACTTTCTCATGGATTTTCTCTTTATTTCTATGATTTCTTATTCATGATTGATGTTGGATCATTGAAGAAGGGTTATCTTGAAGTTTTAGGTTGATTAAGATCAAGTATCATTCATTGTAATAGGAATTTTGGATCATTGAAGAAGGGTTATCTTGAAGTTTTAGGTTGATTAAGATCAAGTATCATTCATTGTAATAGGAATTAATTTTTAGATGTGGATTACATATATTGTGGGCTTTTTGTTGATGGATTTTAATGTAATTCAGTGAAGTACATTGGATTTTTCAATTCGTACTTATGTTTAACAGTTAATAGTCTTCATACTTGAATGTTTTCTTGCATTAGAATCAACTAATTTCATGTTTTACATGTTCCATTCATTGAATGATTCAAATAGCATGCCGCTAGAATTTGTTTTGATGGATTGCTTATGTTGATTTCTAGCACCATACACTTCATGTTTACTTGATTTTCAATAACCTAATTCAATTGGTTGATGATTGTGTTAGACTATATGTTCAAAATTTTCAAAATCATTGATTAGATCCATTCCTACCCAATGAACCATGCGTACCATTCCATGGTCACATGCATTATGCTGGAGTGGTTCTCCTTTCTTTGCTTGTTTAGCAATTGTTTTCCTTTAGTTCTCATGTTTAGTTGTAGTTTAGTAAGATTCCATTGTTTACAAGTTGCATCATGCTATAATTTGTAAATTCTTAGTCTAGAAAAGTTTCAAACTTAGAAAGTTCTCATTTAGGAAAGTTTAACTTTTTAGAAAGTGTGTTTTCAGAAAAATTTTAAATTTATCATGTTTACTTTTAGAATAATTTCACCTTTCACATCATGCATTTGTTTTTAGTTTCCATCATTAGTTTAATTTAAAAATCTCATGATCTTTGGTTAGATTAGATAATTTATGAAAAGACCCTCATACGTTCATTCGATTCCTCAACGGAACAACCTCTTCGCAACTACAACTTATATGTGCGCTTATGAATTTAACTTAAAATCAGAACATCATGTGTGATATGGGAACATACTACTAACAGGGCATTTCTGTATATGTGGAATTAGGTGTAGATGAGATGAAACTAACTACCACCACATTGCATTGGCTGAAAATCAGAAGAAATTTCTGATGGTGTGGTTGAGTATGAACTATTGTAGGTTGATAAGTTTTTATTTCCTTTAGACTTTCTTGTATTAGATACTCAACCTATATAATATCTTGGTAGTCAAATTCCTATCATTTTGAGATAATCATTCTTGGCTACTCCAAATGGTATAACAAAATGGTCCTTTGAGAACATGGACATCAAGCTCATTGTTTTTAATACTAGACAACTATAATCTAAAGATCCTTATGAGGTTAACATGATAGAGAGTCTAGTGAATAAGTCATTCCCACCATCTAATAGCACTGATCCTCTCGAGGTATGTCTAGTTCATAATTTTGATATAAACCACTCTATTGATTAATTGAATACATTACTTGATACTACACCATTAATGGATGGTTCAAAATGGAAAATCCAATTTAAACCATTTACTATTCTTGAAATTAAATTTGATCCATTTGTTGAAGAACCACTTGATTTGGAACTAACACCTATCCTAGATAATTCAAATTGTGAAATTTTAAGTTCATCTAATCCCTTGCCTATTACTAATGTCTTAGACTATGACAAAGAACAGGAAGGTGAACTACTTGATGTTACTACAAAACATCACCAGTACCATGGTGGACATTAGAGGATAAAGAAGGTATAAGCCCTACCATTTCTCTGAATCAAGAAGAGAATGAACAACCTTTTAGTAAGATGTAGAGCAAGCTTAATCATGATATACGGGAAGATGTAAGGGAGGAGGATTTTCAGCAAATAGAAGTTGGCATCTTGTTTCCCAAATCTGATAGAACTTAGAACAATTCACTACAAGTTGGAAGAATTAACACTAGTCCACCATGTTATTTCGCTATCACCCCCACAACAACTCACTAAGTGAAGAATGTATATCGACCACTATGAGATTTTGAAGTCAGTGAGTTTTTTCTAGACGCTCCTCTAAGCTTAGTGTTTGTTTAGGATCTAGTTAAATTAGTTAGTCTTGCATTTTGCATGACCATTCATTGTACCTTTTTGCATATGACTTTTCACATCTATAAGCCCATGCACCATCATCAGCATGTAGATACACTTCTTCTCACCCCTAGTTCTTAGATTTGTTATTTTACTATTCCATGGTTATAGTTATAAATGTTGAGGACAATTTTGATATAACTTGGAGGTGGGGCATTTAAAATTTTGATGTGTTCATGGTAAGTTATTATTATTTTTGAGTCATTTGGTTAAAAATATTAATTAAAAAATTAGATTTCATGGTGAGTTCCTTTACAAGGACGAGAATTGAAATTATCACAGTTTTTTAGCATTCAGTGTCATATTTAGACTTAGCTTATTAATATATTTGTGTACAATTAGTTCATTTTATTATCCTTTTTCTAATGCTTTCCATGAATATTAAACTTGGAACACTTAATGCACTATAGCCATATATATATATATATATATAGTTTAGGTTGAAGAGTAAGTATAACTTAGTGATCCTATAGAAAATTAATAAAGACTTATAACCCATGTGTGATTTGAACCATTCTTTATTTGTGAGATAAGTTCCAATTTTTCTTGAGCAAATAATGATTGGTCATTGGTATCATTATTCTTTATTTTGGTCAAATATTAAGAAATCATATTAAAGACTATACCATATATCTCATGAGTTTATGGACATATTTGAATCATATATAGACCTACAAAATGATAGAGGTCGTCTTTGTTTAACCTAGACCTTTTAGCCTACCTTATGTCATTTTTCCCTACTTAGCCCTTCTGAGCCTTTATATTATAATTTTTCTCGTTAACCCAAAAACCATTGCCCATACTTTAACCATATATTATATCCATTACCCAGTCTATTTTGGAAATGTGTAGAGATGGTTGGAAATATCTTGATACATTAGCATGAACATTATAATTAAGGATGTGAGCATCAAAATACTTTAAAGAAAAAATTTTAAAGTTGAAAAGGCTATTTAAAAAATCAAGTGGAAAAATAAAAGAAAATGATAACCAAGAAAAAGAAAAATGTTTACTCTCATATGTAAAAAAAGTATCAGGATTACTTTAGTAGAGGACCTTTACATAATCTTCAAAACATTTTGTTTATCCTTATACCACTTTCATTGATAACCTTGCCCCATGACTTATGTTTCTTGCTAGTGAAAGAACTCACATGATCTCTGGTGTAATATGGATTGGATATGGATATAAATGAGTAGGGATTCTGGTAGAGTGTAACATTCTTAATTCTTGGTGTCCTTTCCATGAGACAATTTATCAATTTTTGCTAAGCTACCATACTTTTGTATGAGATATATGAGATAATTTAGCAATGATATACATTGTTCTTGTGACGACCAGGGTTTTTGAAACACATTTTATAATATATATTTTTCAAAGGCAAGGGCGTCCCCTCAGTAAAAAAATTTAGCAAAACAAAGCACAATTTGTGTACAAAATAAAATTCCATTGAAGGAATATGATTTTATTAAACTTTCAGGATCCATCTAGTGGTTCACAGTACACAACTTATTGTATCCTTACAATACTTGTCCAAATACACAATTCAAATTACAAAGTTCTAAATACAATACATGCTCTCTATACAATGTTTCAAGGGACATACCCTTATTACTTATTCTTCACTAATTCTTCAAGTCTTGAGCTCCTAAGTCTCCTTCTCTATATCTGAGATATTGTAAACATTTGAACATTCACAATATCTAAGCAAGCTATGCTTGGTAGGGGATAAGAATGTAAGTTATTGACAGTAAAATCTCAATATTCAACTATCCCATAATTCATTCTATCATAAACACATTCACAGACCATTATTATTTATATGAACATCTCATTTCCTTATCATTTGTGTTCACCTTTATACATACATAGTATATAAGAACAAATTCGTAAAAATTGTAAAAATAATCAATAATCATTTCCATACAAAACTGATCAACTCCTTTCATTATAGGAGATTTGTATTTCAGCTAGTTACTATACTGGGATTTTCCCTTCTTGGGAAAAATATTGGTAATATACAATTACATGGCATTTCATCATGCCATCCCTTAAGGCATTTCACTATGCCAATTTCATATGCATCATAATGCAAAATAATCAAGGACTACTGTGCTTGCAGTCTGATCCATACAGCGCGCCTGGATAACTGTTCAATAATCCACTTATACCATTATCAATGGAAATTACAATATCCATGTCCATATGGGAAGACCATGGCTATCACAGTGGTGGCCTTCCCATAATTGCCCCACCCGACTTTTAGCCTTTCTTAGGCTTGGTATTCAATATCATCAAGTTTTAGAGAGTGGGTGGCCAAACCCTCTTAACTCTCCTAGCATAGCATCCCCAGGCATATGCCTCTTTAAAACAACACCACAAGCCTCCAAGCTTGTATGTAAAATAATACTTATACATATCAGACTATCTGTCTGTTTATCTAGGGCTGGAATATTTTCTACTTTCCTATTCACTTAGGGTTATTCTCAATTCTCAACTTAACCATTTAATACTTATTTTCCTCATCATTTGGTTGGATCATATTTCAATTTGAGGTATTTACCTTAATATATTGGTATCATACATGTCAATACTTCAAAACATAAGATCATGTATTAGACATGTATCTTCATGTAAAGGCATTCTTAATAATCCACCTACCTCAATAAGGTATTCTTACTCCTTGAAATCTACCATAGTCTCTATCAACATATATCTGTCAAATCATATGTATAATGTCATTTTTCTAATCAAGGGTACATACTACATGGTCTTTTGATCATCCTTATGTAGGATGATCTGAATCTTTCTTCCTTGAATATCATATATCCAAGGGTTTAATATCATCTATACAAATACTATCTATATCATACATAAACAATCTAATCTACATTGGTGTTTCTTTTTCCTTATTATTTTTTATCATACAAGATCTCATCTTGTTTGATCATCCTTATCTTACTTACTATTTTTATTAAGATTAGAAAATTTGCTATCTTTTTATGTTCTTATTATTATTCAACCAGTTAGTGTCTTACTTGGTTGAAAATAATTTATTTCTTCCTATTACTAGACAACTCCTCCTTATTTCAGGATGACTAGTACTTACCAGTTAAAGTCTGCTAAAAAAGTGGTTAATACAACCCACATGTAAGGAGGCGTTTAGACCTCTCTTACGTCTACGGGAGGTGAGGGAAAAGCACTTGACTCTTGTATACCCCCTATAACCACAATGTTCAGAGTCCACTGGAGTAGTACTAGCTCAACCTTTGAGAAGGTTCTTATGAGCTCTTTACCTTAAGTCCCTTCTCTAATTGATTTTAATTAATTTCCATGGATATGCATAATGTCATCCATGGATGTTCATTATTTTCCTACTTTGGGCCAAGGAATTGGTAAACCATTCCTTATATTGTCCTAATAACTATAGCCCTTATTAAGTCAAAATCATTCATTCATCTTGGTTGTCCATGAATCTCTATATTTCATTAGTTTACATTTTTGGTGATTTATGCTCCTTATATCTTAACAACTACTTAAAAATTGAATAAAATTTGACAATAAGTAAATCATCAACTTGAAAGCATAAATCAAATATAAGTTTAACAACTATATACTAATATTCTTCCTATTAATGTAACTTAAGCTAGTGAAATAAAACTATACATAAACTAACATGATCCTAAGTTATGAAATACATAAAATTGTACTTCATCTTAATGGAATCATGTTTAAATCTCTAATTTACACTACCATGGCCCTAAGATAATCAAATATACTAACAAACTAATCATTTAGGACATAGCATGCTAACATTTAAAGATTACACTATCGTGCTTTCTAACTTATAACATAAATCAAGTTTACACTTCTATTATTCAATACAAGACAATTAAGCTAATTATATTAAGATTATTATAAACCTTTAAATATGATCCAACCATTAGATCTTAGGTGTTTTCCTTTAGATCAAGGTTTTTAATTACCTTTAGGGCTTTTAATCCATTAAGATCCAAAAATCATATCCACTTGATTTTGTCACATTTCATCCATCATCGAACTAGATTCCATCATAATATCATCCATTTAATCCATCCCAAGGATCTGATCATACTTGATCTCATTGATCAAGTGGGGTCCCTTTGTATTTTTTTTTTGAGGTTTTTCTACCATAATGGGTAGATCTCCTAATTTATCCTAGATCTGTCCAAATTAACCATAGATATTACTTTATTATAGTATTATATCATCATTAAAGTAAATTTCAAAGATCTGATCACCTCAGATCTTGAAGCTCTTAGAAATCAGACACTTATTTCCAAAATACAGAATAATTCAGGAATAATTTTTAAAAATATTATGACTTCATTAGAAATTGGACATTACAAGCTTTCCATAGCTTCTTTCCAATCTCAATTTGGAGGTCATATGACTCCACAATCTTAAATTGAAGTTTATAGTCGTTCCTAGGGTCCAGATTTGATTTGGGCCCAACAGAATTAATCTCTCTCAATTGAGGGTCCAAACGTTGTTAGATTTTCTTGAAAATTGTACCCTAGGGGTTTTTGACTATTTTGGATCGATTGGAGAGCTCAGAATTTCCATCTGAGCTCTCTATCACCATAAATTGAAGGCTCTGGTATTTACTTTATTTTTACCATTTTTCAATCAAATTAAATTACAGAAAAATAAAAATTACACTAAACCATAATAAATATGTATGGGAAGTAGTTCCACCAACCTTATTGGAGAAAAAACATATATTTGATGCTCAATTTGAGAGAATTACCGGTTGATGATAATATAGCCCGATTGTCCCCGTTTTTGTCATTTTCTGTTGTTGGAGCAGTTGGATCGTGAAATTGATTTTGGGATTTTATGTATACTGTAGTATATGAGGTTATGGATGGTGAAATTTATCAGACTCAACCTGGAATGGAGTGCCTAATTGAATTTAGGTCTCTTGTTCCACTTAGAAAGAGGAGAGAGAAATAAGAAAATTAGAGATTGGGGAGGCATGAATGAGAATTTGGAGCTGAAACTCCAGGGAAGATTTGAAAATTTTGTGGTTAAGGTTTGGAAAATTTTTGGAAAGTTTTGGGACATATTAATAGCCAAATTTGAATTTTTTATCATTTATTTTCATAAGATATTTTATTACTTTAGAATTTTTTATTATAAGTGCATTCTCCATTCTCCACTACCAAAAATAATGCACTGAGAAATTATTGTTGCTTCTAGAACGTTGGCCCACTTTGTGGGCCCTACTTTTATGTGAAAAGATGTTTTTGCCCTTTGAACTCCAAAATTGGAGAATAATAGGCAATATTTGTCCGAACTCGGAATCAAGTGTACTTAGTGGCGTTGGAATAGTATTTTTAAGTACTTCATGAATATTGAGGTCTTATTTCTTGGATCTGGAATATGGTTAAAATTACCATTTTACCCCTAAATGGAGAAAATTAAGGAATTTTCATTTTAACTCAGAATTGAACGTACTTAATGTTGTTTCGATCAGTTTTCCAAGTACATCCATAATTTCTATCTTTTAATTCATGATATAATCTCCATAAAAAAAAGAATTTTCAATAACCTAATATTCCAACCCAGAATTTCTAAAAATTCAAACTTTATTAATTTGCCTTAATAAGTTACAAAAATTCAGGGTCATTACAGTTCTGCTTACATATTGATCAAAGTAGGATGATATATAGTCCTACCATCGAGACTAAAGCCCACACCCATGAGAGTGATTGGCATGTCCAACACACCCACAATCATAACATATACCCCCTCGGGATCCCTACTGAGTTGCACAACCAACTTGCCGTGGGCACTAGTCTAACTCTCATGAGTAGCCTACATACATGTTAGCTCATGTGTGGATGCCTATATTCATAGAGTTCTACCATCACCCTAGCGACTATATCATAGGCGCATCCCCATAAAGCCTACTCCTAAATCAAT
The DNA here is from genome assembly GCA_035236585.1 of Warburgia ugandensis. Lineage (NCBI taxonomy): Eukaryota > Viridiplantae > Streptophyta > Magnoliopsida > Canellales > Canellaceae > Warburgia > Warburgia ugandensis. The sequence goes on along the minus strand of CP141129.1, from coordinate 3,538,446 downwards.
CTCCTGTCTAGTTGCTATCTAGTATAATCAATGGATAGATGCCAACTGGTCCTCTTAGCATAGGGTTTCTAGGGCTTATAGCCCACTCACAATGCACTTGCTTCTAGGACTTACAATTTCTCATAGAGCTTACAATTTCCCATAGAGCGCTTTCCTCTAGCACTTGCCGAAACATTGATCAAAATCGTATCCCAGGACTTACAACTACTCATAGAGTACTTGCCTCATCATCAACCAAATAGCATCTCTAGGATTTACATCCATTAGAGTGCTTGTGTAAACATCAATCAAATCATAGCATGAAAAATCATGTAGCTTGTAAAGCCATACACAAAAATATAGAATGTCCAACTCTCATGTAAGGTATGAAAACCTTCCATTCATAGCCATGCATGCCATAAATCATGGTCTTCAAGTTCAATTGTTCCATAGAATGAATTACAGGTATGCCATAAGCACCCATGCTAAGTGATGCAGATTATGATGGTCATTTATGATAGTTTATTACTATCTCTTATGAGTTGGAAACTATCCTAGGGTTTGCATGTGTTTTCCCTTAGTGTAATCATTCTTTGTTAAGTTGCCATTCTCAATGATCAATGCTTTTAAATGATCATTAATATGAATCACCTTAGGATGTGTGTAATTAGGTAGTTGGTCATCCATTATTCCTCTCTTTGGTTCTTACCATATGCATATCATTTTAATCCATATTTCATCTTACTATGATCGACAATGATACTTGTCTTGTTATGATTGTCCTAAGGATAGTAACCACAGGGTTTGCTATCCTAAATATGTCTCTAACCATATCTTGTCTCCTACTAAGTCAAATCTACTCATTTTCCTTACTTTTGTGTGTTGCTCTTAGATTGTTGCCTACTATTTAGGTAGCTTTCTACCTTGGAATCTAGGTTTACTTTGTCTCATTTCATTTCATTAAAGCCAAGCAAGGGTTACACTTTATTTACTTACACTCCTAAGTGGAACTAGGTGTATTTCTTTAGTGTTATTTCCCATTCTCACTCTCCTACAATTAAGTTACTTTAGGTGAATTATATCTTACTGATTTTCCTTGATTTTATCTTGAAATAAGGTTGGTTATGATAAAAAAATCAAGTCCATATACTTCTTGTATCAAAGTGGCCAAGTTGGTTATTTAGCTAGTTAAGTTTTCATTACCAACTTAGCTTTTCATCTAAGTGTTCCATCATATCTTTCATTTCCCTTCACATTTCACGCTCAAATCAACTTTCACTACTTATCATCCACAATTCAATCATGCATCATTCCATCAACATCCAAATGAAGGTCAAATTAGGACCATTCCCATCTGGATTTGGCCTCCCACCCAAGGGCCAAGGCTTCCACTCAATACATATTTGCTTGTAGTTTTTCTAGCAAGGAGTGTTTCATTTCCTTAACCATTCTACTACATACAATTGTCATCATTCTCATTTCTATGTGTGGATTACAATTAAACATGTAATAATAATATTTCATAATATAAATTTAGCATTTACAAGTCCATATGATAGTAGCTAGTATACACACTTTACCACTTGGCAAAACACCTCCCTGTAGTTTCCAATAGGGAGCATTTTTTATAATCATGCGAGAAACCTTACTAAACAAGCATTTAAATGATGGGAATTGGCATGATTCATATATTAATACATAATTGTTCTTGTTAAAATAAAATTTTGATGTTTCCATTCATCTAATTCCCAGATATAGTCAACAAGTCAAGCTTCCCAAATTGCCTGAGTGTAGTTTCTAGCAAGAAGTGATTTTGGCATCCACTCTAGCGAGCAGTCAAGACATGAATATTTCTAATGGAAAACTTCATCGATATCATGGTAAATGATGAAATTGCAATATAGAACAAAAATATACATTAAACTATTCATAGATAACAACTGATTCATCCCTCAAACTTCTAAGTGAAACGCATTCTTGCTATTTCCACCATGAAGCAATTTCACTTAGGTGGGGGGTGTTCACCCTCCAATTTGCATTAAAACTTAGCGATTCTTATATAACTGTGAAACTTAATAATAGGAATTTAAAAGAAAAGTGAAATTTGGGCATTTTGGTCAAGGAAAATTAGTGAATAACCCCAATAATGGAAGAGTTTTGGCATCCCATTGCCACCCCAAGAGGCTAGGAAAATGGAGTCAACTTTCAACCCCTCAACCACTGCCAAAGCTCCAAAATTCTAGTATGTTAATCGCCTTCAACCCATCAATAAAACATCAAAGAAGTGGCAAGGAAACCATTTCCAAATGAAGGAAATATAAGGTTTCCCCCAATGGGATTCACTCTTGTGTTTCCATCATTTTTAATAACCCTCAAATCATGCAATTTAAATCATGAAATACATGTCAATTGACATATCATATATTAGTTAACCCTAACAATACTTGCTTCAATTTCAACAATTGTACTAAACACTTCCTAACTAATAAAACACCCAAAATCTTTGCTTTTAAGTCATAAACCTAAATACATATTAGTAATACTCCTTTTCCCACCTACCTCTTTGAATCCCTCTGATGGATGTCCCTTAGTCTAGCTTTTGCATCTCAGAAACTAGCTCCACTTCTTGCCTTGGACATTCTGCTTTGACTGTTTCAAATTGCCTTCTTTTCTTCTATCTCTTCTTCCTCACTCTAAGATTTCTTTATAAGGCTTGGGTGTGTCTCTCACCCTTTCTTCCAATCTCCAAATCCCTTTCCTATAAGTTTTATATTAAGGAAATTCAACTCAACAAGAATGGAGTTTTCTCTATTGAAGTGGGAAAAAATGCATGGAGCTAGAAGAGAGGCTTCATGGCCTTCCCTTAACATTTATGCTCCAATTCATTCTTAAAGGACACTTGTCATTCATCCCTTACTCCTCTTGAACACATGGCAACTATCTGCTTCTCCTCTTGGACACATGGAAACTCTCTTCTTTTCCTCTAAATCACTTAGTATTGTCCTTCAACTTCATCAAACACACTGCAAGCTTGGCTACATGTAAGAGGCCAGGTGCCCCTTCCTTAAGAAGAAACGTGGGAGCATGGTAACTCTTGCAAGGAAGCCGGCCCCCATTTTGATCTAACCAAGGTAGGTAATCATGGTGTAGTTTTCCTATAGATTCCCTTGAAAAACTTGCCTATAATGCTCTCCTATACTCCCTTGTTTGCATTCTAGACCATAGCCTAATCTAACAATTCACTACAATAGGGGGACTCGGAATAAGAATGAGAATCGCTATGGTAGTGGTGCTATCAGGTAGTGATTTATTGTATAGAAGAATAGCATTTGACTATCTATCTAAACACTTATTACATTAATTTTTATGTATTACATTTAAGTATTTGTAGCATTATTATCCTAGGGCACTATGGTACCCTATTCTTTATCTTTTTTAACTAATGCCTTTAATCTCTTCAACCAAGGGTTTCCATCATCTACCACTTACATCCTAGGCTACTTAGGACACTTCCACTCTCCATTAATCTATCAAATCATGTCCTTCCTCTTCTCCTTATAACTCATTAATAAATTAGCTCCTTGAAGTTTAAAGAGAAAGAGAAATAAAGTGAGATAAAAATGGAAATATACCCTTTTTTTCTTATTGATATTTATTAATTGTGGTATTTACATATTGCCTATGTTACACCCTCCCCTTATAAAAAAATTTATTCCCTAAAATTGTGCTAGTATGTGAGATCAAAACAAATTAGGAAACCTCTGTCTCACCTCGCTCTTGACCTCCCATGTGGCTTCCTCATGTGAGTGATGCTACCACAGAACCTTAACTAGAGGAATTATCTTGGTTTGCAAGGTCTTATCCTTCCTATCCAAAATCCACATTGACTGCTCCTGAAAGGTGAGAACTAGCTATAACTCAACTGGTACCTGATCAAACCTAGGATACTACACACCTTAGTCACAGTCTTAGATTGCTCCCAGTTAACTACTGCTTCACCTTTTGAGGATCCAATACAACCCAATCCATGGATATGACATGTCCAAGGAAATGAACTTGGTCCAGCCAAAACTTACTCTTTGAGAACTACGCATATAACTAATGTGCCCACAAAGAGCTTAATATCATTGATGGATACTATCATAAACTTGTTTAAAAGTCTCTGAACACCTAGTTCCTCAAGTCCATCAATGTCACTGGCACATTTGTCACTTTAATGGCATCATTAAGAGCTTGTAATGGCCATAGAAAGTCCAAAAGTCAATCTTAAGCATGTCATCATCCTATATATTCAACTGATGGTACTCAGTCCTTAGATCAACCTTTGAGTAGACTTTGGTTGGCTGCATTTGTTCAAAGAGGTCATCGATATGGGGCAAAGGGTAATTATCCTTAACCGCGACCCTGTTCAGCTCCCTATAGTTAACACATAACTGTAAAGAGCCATCCTTATTCTTCATAAATAAAGCTGGAGCTCCCGATGGTGATACACTAGTGTGAATGAAATACTGATGTTGTCATTTTAAATAAAACTTACAAGTGCACGAATTGTTTGCAATATAGTATGCTAGTGAGGTCAATCCCACGAAGAGTTGACTAATGTGATGCTAGAGGTCCCTACTTTAAACTATCTAACCTAGCCAAATTCAAGTGATTTTTTACCTAAACAAAAAAATAGAAATTAACAAATGAAATTGGAAACCAAGCAAAAACAAGAAACATGCAAAATTAAAAACTTTCCTAAGCCATGCACTTTCTAATCTTAAAACTTTCCTAAATTAAAATTTTCTAATTTTATGACTTTCCCAAAATGCAATTTATCAACTTTCCTAAAATAACATTCCTAAACATGAAATTAACAACTAATCTAAGGGAACCATGCTTTAACAAACTACTTTCCTAATCACGCAAAACCAAGAAAACTAAGCAACTAAATCAACTACTTTAGCAAGTGTGATGAAATTAATTAATTTTGAAACTAACTAAGATGTAAACTAATGAAATCTAACTACAACTAAACAAGAGAAATAAAGGAAAAGTTACCACTAATAAAAAATAAAAGGAAAATTATCCAATCATTAAACATGTAACCATGGAATGGTATGTGTGATTGATTGGATAGTGGAGGATTTAATCAACTACTTTGGTAACCTAATCATGCAATCTTATTCTAACATTAACTAAGCTATCTAAAATCTAGTTGGGGTCTTGAAAAATCAAGTGAATATGAGTTGTATGGTGCTGGAAATTAACATAAACCATTCATGAAAAGAAATTCCTGCAGCATAGTAATTGAATCATTCAATGAATAGAACATGTAAGACATGGAATTAATCACTTCTAATGCAATCAAACATCCAATAACAAAGATAATTAACTGCTAGACACAAACATGAATTGAAAATTCCAACTAATTTCATTGAATCAAATAAAAAATTCATCATCATAATACTCCATACATGGAATCCAAATCTAAAATTTAAATTCTATTACAATGATGTTCACTTAATCTTAATTCATCCTTAATTACAAGCCAATCCTTCTTAAATTGTTCCAACAATCACTCATGAGCAAGTATGCTTGAAATCAAGGAAGATCCTATGGAATATTGAGGCAACAACCAATGGCAACTCATGCAAATAAATTGGAAAATCAAGAGGGCTGAAGGGGAACAAAGATGAAATGAAAGGTAAAGGGAAAAACTAGATTCAAGATGACTTCCTCGGCTGTCACTTCAAGGGAAAACCAGTCTTGAATCTTAGTTTTCAAAGTAAGGAAGGATATAGGAAAACAACACAAATTAGCATGAAAAGAAGTAAATTCAAGCAAAGAGAACAAGGAAGCTAACCAACCTCTAAAGATGAATCAAAAGCCTCAAAAAGCCTCAGTTGAACACTTGACAAAGAAGCACACACCTTGGAAGGAAGTGGCAACACCCAAAGAGTCCACAAAACAATAAGCAAAAGAGATGAAAGTGGGCCATAGGAAGAGAGCATCTCCTTCTAAAGGAGGAGACGACTTTTTCCCTTTAATGAAAAGTCCTCTTTTGCTCAGATGTTGATGGGTTTTATGATTGTTCTTCTAATTTTTCTAGCTTTCACTAATGCTAAGTTATGGTGGGGATTAAAGTGTGTCAATTTGAATGGCTAGGATGGGGTAAAGGTTAAGATTTCAAATAGGAAAGTGTGTGGAAGGAGGGGAGTAGGTGGGGACTCCAACTTTTTAAGAGGGGGCGTCTCCCCCCTTCCTAAGACATTAAGCATCTTTTAAAATAGAAAAGTGGGTGGGGATTGGATGGGAAAGAGATGGAGGGTCTTAGGTGGAGAATTTTGGTTGGTTGGGAAGTTTCCTAAGAGGTGGAATGTGATAGAGTTTTGGAAAGATGCAACTCTATAATGGAAATTTGTAGTGCATTTGTGGGTGAGGTGAAATTGAAGAAAAAGTTCGGAAAAGTGAGAAAAATACCAAAAATGGAAGGATCTTATCCCATTTGTCACATACGATCTTATTATAATAGAGTTTAATTATCTTCAAAATATCTCATGGATAACTCTCTTGAATATCCTCCAATCCTAGCCTAAGCTAAATGGCTTAGATGGCTAACTTTGAAGGCTCCATTGACTAGGCTTCATGGCTGGTTTTGGAAGTTTTCTTGGCTTGAGTGGCTTGACTTCCTTGGCTTGCCACCTTCTCTCATGGCTTATATGGCTAAGGTGGCTTAAGTGGCTTCCATGCAAAGATGGGAGAAATGCATGGCTTACTTAATGGTCCCACTTTGGCCATCTTGAGTTCCTTTAATCACATCCATTACTGATCCACAAGAAGACCTTGGCCTTTGGTTTATGTTGAAACGATGATTTTGAGGCTTCGACTCGATCTTTTGATCTTGATATTCAATTTCATTCCAATCTATCTTATTCATTGGATCACCATCTTACTTGTTATAAAAAATAAAAAACACTAATTAAATCTTAGAAAGACATGATTAATCACATACCTTGGATTAACTTCTGAACCATCAAAATATCAAAATTTTGGGTTATTAGGTAAAAAATGTGTGTTATGAATTTTGGTCTAAAGACCTAATTTATCCCTATAAGTTATAACACATGGGTAACTAATTGGGAACACATTCCTATGCTAGTGTACTACATCAACATCCTCTATGTAATGGCATCAACTCCTCCTGTGTCTCCACATAAGATAAATAAGCCTGGCACTGGCTAGATAAGAGGGGAGCAACTGGACTAACATAAATGATACTCACACCTGAAGTTTCTAATCTCTCGTGAAAGAGTACATGTTCTCCTTTTGGAGCATATAATGTCACTTGTTTCTTCCTGTAGTCGACTATAGATCTGTGCTCCACCAACCAATCCATGCCTAATATAATTTCAAATCTATCATGCCCAACCACAATTGACTATAGGTCTGCATTAAGTCTCTTACCCGTGATGATCATGGGTACATCCTAAACAAACTCCCGAACCACAATTGACTAACTAACCAGTGTATGAACCTCTAGAAGAAAACCTAGTCTATTAGTAGTAATGTCCAAACATGGCACAAAACTGTTAGATATAAAAGAATTAATAGATTTGGGATCATTCAGAATATGTACATATCTATTAAATACTAGGGAAGTACCATCTGTGATAGAACTAAATTCACAAATCTGGTCAATAGTGAGAGTAAAACTTGCCCCTAACTTCTACGGGCCTAATCTTGCTGCGATGTTTGGTTTTGTATGGCGGTGTTGTTCTCCTGACCCTAGGACAATCTTGTACAAATTGGCCCTTCTGACCACAAACAAGGAACATGCTTGTTGTACCGCCACTTTTGGCTCACACCTTGGTCACAATCCATGCCTTTGGCTTGACCCACTACTAGCTTGTTCAGCCTCATAAAATTCTTCCATGCTACAAACTTTATCTTCCAACACTTCCAATTGCTGGCTTAGAGCCACTAAATCTACCCTCATCTCTGCTACAATCTTGCAGCTTCCTCTCAAGTATAGAGGCAAGCTTCATAACCCCAGCTACTAAGGTGGTTGTGATGTCAAAATTTGCTTCTTCAATTGCAGCTTAACCCATAAACAAACTTTTGGGCCACCTTCGGTTCTAAAGTGCACACATTTAATGCAAACCGCATAGACGCTCAAACTCCACCTCACACTGAGCCATAGTTCTCAAGCCCTATATGTGATGCCATAGGTTTTCAAATACACATTTTGAATCATTTTTCAAAAGTTGGGATCCCATTTATGAAAATTGGTTTTTGAGAAAAAACAAATAAAAAAATTATATTTTAAAAAATACTTTATAAAGCCCTAGGTGTCATAACTTTCACAAAATTTTGGATTTAACAATGAAACAGATATACCATTTCTACCGAAAATTTTACAGAGTTTCCTCTTTTTTTTGGACATCTACATTTAATGCATGCGATACGATAATACTTGATAAACTCACGAAAATCATCAAATATACTTGGAGACTTTACCTCCACCCTAATACACTTAGATTTTCAAGAATTTTAATGAAGCAACAATTTTTAACAAACAAATATTAAAATAGAAGCATTTACCCAAAATCTCTTCCAACCACAATCCATAGTCCATTATAATTATCCCATAAGTAGATATGTCCAAATGATAAAGAAGGTTCAAAGTTAAACAATTATACAGTCCAAACATAACCAATAGTTCAAGTGTTTAGAAATATACATAAAAAATGCTAACTTGTACAACTATAGTCCTAGCCTAATTCTTTTGGCAATAAGGCTTGTCCGCCTCTATCCAACTGAACACTGCTCCAATTACTTCTTCAAATATGAAATATTGTAAACACAACACTAGCTCAATAAGTTATGCTTGTGTAGGTGTCCAACATTGCATTTATTATTTAATAAATTCAATTACTCATTATATTCCATGTAAGAATATAAAAGTAAAATTTGATGATTTTAAATAATCATTATCATGTAAGCAATATGGTTAATTCAAATAATGCAAAGGTACAAACTGAAATACAATTCAAATACAAGATTAGATAATTGAAGTTCAGATTCTTTTCAAAATCAATCTGAAAGTAATAATTCACTCAAGAAGTTACAAAACTCATTCATTGTTTTTGAAAGTATAAAGTTTCTTAATTAGGAAATTACTCCATCTCACATGCTTTCAAGAGTATTTTAAAAATCACTCCATCATGAGTATTCACACCAACATCTAATCATCATCATATCGTAATAGTAGACAGAATCCACTACTACACACGGGGCTTTTAAAGTTGATTAAATGTGATCATTGAAGTCATTTAATAAACAACTTCTATTGAGATGACTTGGAAAGTCAACAACTTTTTGAAGTCGTTTAGGTAAATGACTTTAAAAATCAAGGACCTTTGAAGTTGCTTAAACAAACAATTTCAAAACTTACAAACTTTTGAAGTCATTTAGGCTAAGCGACTTGAAAAGTCACAAATATTTGTAATTTTTGAAGTTGTTTAACCTAAATGACTTCGAAAGTCCAACACTTTTGACGTCATTTAGCACCAAGAGACTTCAAAAGTTTGTAGCTTTTGAAGTTGCATAGCCCTAAACTACTTCAAAAGTTGTGACTTTTGAAGTCTCCTAGCCCTAAATGACTTCAAAAAATATATATATTTTTTTTAATTTTACATTCGAGACCACCTTTATACATTGAATAACAAACATCCTATATACCCTATAATTCAAACAATCTTTATAAACATGAAAAACCAACATCCACTACAACATGCATTGTTAAGTGTTCAATTTTGGTCAAAATACCCCTAATTTAGCATTCAATTAGATCATCTAACTGTTCAACTTTACAAAACTTAGCTTGATTTTGAATTTAAATCCAATTGACCATCCAAACCTTAATTTGTCAACATCAACGGTCAGATGATCATTAGAGTTCATTAAATGACTAATGTATGGTTCAGATGATTCTAATTTAGTCTTTTCTTTTGCAGAGCAACCAAAGGACGCATGGATGACTAAGATCAAAAGTTAACGGTGTAGATCATCTTAAAGAGGATTGGATGGACCAGATCACCCATGAAGATGGATGTGATAGTTTCCTAAGCGATAATTGAGCTCAAGTGGAAATCATGGACAAAAAGGGCAACTTGCAAATCTATAGGAGTTTCCAAAGTCAAGAGAGGGGACCCAATTTAGCAAGGAGCAAAAGGCAACCCCTTCCCCCACTTCTTTCTTTCCTTTTCTTTTTCTTTTTTCTTTTTCTTTCTTTTCCTTTTCCTTCTTTCCTTTTCTTTTTCCCTTCCTCACTCTCACGTACCCACTTTCCTTACTCTCTTTTTGGCCTTTCTTCTTAACATACCCAACTTCCCATTCTCACCCGCCTCTACTCTCTTTCCCACGGTTTCCTTCACCTCTCCTCCACCTTCCACTTCTCCTCCTTCTGTGATGACCTGGGTTTTATATGATGCAAATTTGATAAAAAGGCGAGATCTCTTGTTTTATAACTATGAAATGCATGAAAATCGTTTTTTGTTGGAAAACAATCTTTCATAAAAACCCCGAGTGTCAAAACACATTTTCAAATTATCTAGCCATGGCATAGTTTTAAATCAACATTATTCCCAAGAAAGTGTTAGTCACAGCCTCAGCTATTGAGAGTAACTACAATCAAGTAACATTGAAAGACAAGGTAGGGGTTTACTTACTTGAACTTAATCTGGGTGTCTTCTGTCACAGGCGTACTCTGTCCTTAAGTGTTTACTTTGTGTCTAAAAAATGTTGAGGATTGGGTGAGTATATATTATACTCAGTAGGAGTCTATCCAGGGTGATAATGAATGGAGATGTCATAGTCTTTTAAGTATTCCATCCATCTTCTTTGTCGCATGTTTAAGTCTTGTTGGGAAAAGATATATTTAAGACTCTTATGATTTGTAAAAACTTCAAACTTTTCCCCATATAAATAATGTCTCCAGATTCGCAAGGCAAAGACTATGGCCGTTAATTCCAAGTCATGGGTTGGGTAATTGACTTCATGCTTCTTGAGTTGCTGAGAAGCATAAGCAATTACCTTCCCCTGTTGCATAAGTACGCAACCTAGTCCTTGTTGCAAGGCATCGCTGTATATCTCAAATCCACCACTTCCTGAAGGTAAGGTAAGGACAGGTGCTGTAGTTAACCTTCTTTTTAGTTCCTGGAAGCTTTCCTCACATTTATCAGTCCATTCAAATCTTGTGTCTTTCCTAGTCAGCTTAGTTAGAGGTAAAACAATTTGTGAAAAACCATCGATGAATCTCCTGTAATATCTGGTAAGTCCTAAGAAGCTTCTTATTTCTGTGACAGTCTTGGATCTTTCCCATTTCTGTACTGATTCAACCTTAGCGGGGTCAACTGCTATGCCATCTTGAGAAATAATGTGTCCTAAGAAATTAACCCTTTCCAGCCAAAACTCACACTTACTGAATTTTGCATATAACTTGTGTGCTCGTAGGGTGCTTAATGTTATCCTTAGATGTTCCTTATGGTCGTCAGGAGTTTTAGAATATATTAAGATATCATCCACAAACACTATGATGAATTTATCTAAGTACTCCTTGAACACCCTATTCATGAGGTCCATAAACGCGGCTGGAGCATTAGTTAAACCAAAGGACATTACTCTAAATTCATAATGGGCGTACCGAGTCCTGAAGGCTGTCTTGGGAATATCTTCTTCTCTAACTCGAAGTTGATGGTATCCGGATCCTAGATCAATCTTAGAGAAGACTCTAGCTGACTGAAGTTGATCGAAAAGATCATCAATTCGGGGAAGGGGGTACTTATTCTTAATGGTGACCCTATTTAGCATCCAATAGTCTATGCACAATCTCATGGAGCCATCCTTTTTCTTAACAAAAAGGACTGGAGCTCCCCACGGAGATACACTAGGTCGTATGAACCCTTTATCAAGTAGTTCCTGTAACTGGGTCTTCAGTTCTTTTAGTTCTACAGGAGCTATTTGGTAAGGAGCTTTAGAAATGGGGGAAGTACCGAGTATAAGGTCAATGATAAACTCAATTTCCCTTAGTGGAGGTAGACCTGGTAAGTCCTCAGGGAATACGTTAGGAAATTCTTGGAATACCTCGACATCCTCTAGCTTTGGTTAGGGACTCTCAACAGATTCAATCTTGGCTAAGAAGAAGGGGCATCCCTGAGCAATGTGCTTAACTGCTTTCATGGCAGAAATAACACATGCTCCAGAATAATCCTTTCTTTCTTGGAGGGTGAAAGTGTCTCCATTAGGTAGGGTAAAAGTGACACGTTTCTGGCAGCAATCAACAAAGGCTTGATGAAAGGCTAGCCAATCCATACCTAGGATGATGTTGAAGTCATTCATATCTAAGTGAATAAGATTGGCATGTAGCAAATGGTGCTTGATCAAAATAGGGACATCCTGGAGATAAGAATAGGTGGGAAGTGCCTGGCCTACAGGAGTCATGACTTCTAGAGTGAAGTCCAGGTCCTGTGGTATAATGTCCAAGAATGATGCAAACTCCTGGGATATGAAAGAATGAGTGGAGCCTGTATCGAATAGAACTTTAGTAGGTGTGTCATAGATAGAAAGAATACCTTTAATTACTGCATTTGAAGCCTGGGCTTGACTGGAAGTGAGGGCAAAGACACGTCCTTGGCTTTTTGGAACTTGGTCTCCTTTATGCTCTTCAACTTTCTTTTTAGGACAATTACTTGCAAAATGTCCTAATTCTCCACAACTATAGCAAGTGATGTTGAAAGTGGGACATGTTTTGCTTGGATGATCCCTGTTACACCTAGGGCATGTTTTCCAATTTGGCCTTTTTCCTTTATTTTCAAATGGCTTCTTGAAAGGTGGCCTGGGTCCAGATGACTGAAATGGTCTCTTTCCTTTATTTCTCATGGTGTTGATGTTCTTAGTTTCCTTCATTGCCTGGTTCCTTTGATAATCTTTTTCGTATAGGGAGGCCATATCTACGGCTTTGGCCACTGTGGAAGGTTGGAAACCTAGAACTCTATTCCTGTGTCTTGGGTTGAGCCCATCTACAAATCTTTCTACCGCATCTTCCTCATCAGCACAAGCACGTGGTGCAAATCTTCGGAGGTTGATGAATCTATTTTCATACTGTTGGACAATCATATTCCCTTGTTCTCTAAGTCCATAAATTCCTTTTCCTTCTATTTCCTTATGTGTTTAGGATAATATTTGTCATTAAAGACCTTTTTAAACTCTTCCCATCTTATTGTTTCTCGCTGGTCAAAATAAGTTCTTTTTGCTATTTCCCACCAAAAGGTAGCCTCACCCCTAGACACAAATGTGGCCATGGGTACTTTTCTTTCTTCAGCTATGTTCATTTCTTTAAATATCTTTTCAATATCAATTAACCATTTTTCAGCTGTAGATACTTCATCTTCTCTTGTGAATGAGGGACCTAATTTTTGAAACCTTTCTAACTGAACCTCAGTCCTATCTATTGCTTTATCAGGGGAAGGATCTCGGGTGGTAGGAGTTTGGCTTTGACTACTCATGTATTGTCCCATATGTTGTAGAAATTGCTGGAATAATTCAGCCATCCCATTGCCCGACCCAGTGGAGTCCACTGGTGGGGCTTCAGGTCTTGGAGCATTGCTTCCTTTCTTTTTAGGCATCTGTAATCATAAGGTAATTTACCAGACCTTAGTACGTGTTATCCTATTACCCCTTACTCTTTCATGGATGAAACTTGATTATAAGTTATTCTCCTCATAACTGGGCTGTGAGTAACGTCAAACCGCGCTCTGATACCAACTGTGACGACCCGGGTTTTATATGATGCAAATTTGATAAAAAGGCTAGATCTCTTTTTTTCTAACTATGAAATGCATGAAAATCTTTTTTCGTTAGAAAACAATCTTTCATAAAAACCCCGAGTGTCAAAACACATTTTCAAATTATCTAGCCATGGCATAGTTTTAAATCAACATTATTCCCAAGAAAGTGTTAGTCACAGCCTCAGCTATTGAGAGTAACTACAATCAAGTAACATTGAAAGACAAGGTAGGGGTTTACTTACTTGCACTTAATCTGGGTGTCTTCTGTCATAGGCGTACTCTGTCCTTAAGTGTTTACTTTGTGTCTGAAAAATGTTGAGGATTGGGTGAGTATATACTATACTCAGTAGGAGTCTATCACTACTAGTTTTACAATGCATGCTATGTTTAAAATCAGATGCTCTTCCAAAACATGTGCATGTTTGAACACTCATGTTCAATATCGGGATTAAAAACCATTGTCGAATTAGAATACTAACAACTTAAAGAATCACATAATCCAAATCGAAAGTATCATATATATCACAAACATAATGATATGCATAAGATGCTCAACTAAATCCAACTCATGGATATCTGGTATGGTCAACCAACCTCATGTCATGCCATATGCAATGCAAGTAAATCCACGAAACCATAGGCCCCAACTATGCCCATGACCTCACTGCCGTGTGGTCCCCGGGTACCTGAGGATACTTGGTCATAGCCTCAACGGGGCATATGACATGTTGACCCAGTGCTGTGACACCAGTGATAGCCCCCTGTACCACATGCAGTCGACGTAGGGACATTGCCCTTTTTGGGTGTGGTACCCATCCACCAAATAGTGGTAGAGGTTGGAGGCCAACCCAAACCTCTCGGCATAGCGCCCACGAGCTTATCAGCCCAAATTATATCAGCTCAAACAAGCAAAAACCTCTTTTTCAAAACCTGTCCTCTTTGGGTCCCTCACAACTGCCTACCCAGCATCTTTTGGGCACTCCAACGTCTTTTGGTAACCCTCAAGGACATGCAATCTTTCAAAAACTCAATGCTCAAAAATCATACAATGTATGCAATTGTTTGCAAAACATATCTATGCATAATGTATATGCAATTATTTGAAAAACATATCTATACATAAAGCATTTATCATATGTACGCTGATTTAAGTCATGCTAAACAAGTCATATACTTATACTTAAAACATGCATTCTCAAAATAATCATGGCTCTTTTAAAAAGTCTAGTAGCGATAGAGCACCTACCTGGCTAGGTCGCGCTAATCCCCTTGTCCTCGTATGCTCCTGAACATGTTTTAGCGGAACAAGTTTAGTTTGGCCTATTTCTATAGGTTTTAGAGTGGTTGATCTTACTACTTAGGCATTAAGGGTTCATCCCCATGCCTATGGGTGTCCTAAGGTCCTAATTGGGCCTTGGTACCATCAAATTTACAAAGATTTAGTGGTCCCACGCCACTACCATAGTCTAAGGGTCATGCCCACCTTAGATTGGGCCTTGATCAGATATTTTAAGGTTTGGATGTGTCCGCGTCGTCGACACAGACACAATGCCTTTCGCGGTGCCTCAATCGGAGCCCTAGATCTCAAGTTATAGCCTTTTTAATGCCAAGCATGCATAAAAGGGTCAAATGAAACGAGGTGGGAGCCTGGGACACTAACGTGTCCCGCGTCAGCGGGCATGTCTACAAACGCACTAGATTTCCCGCCTGACGTTCTCATTTGCGGGCACGTTCGCTCGTCTGGTTTTCTCGACGCACAGCGTGCGTTTCGGTTTGACAAGGACCTGGGTGTCCTAGGGACACCCTCGTTTCGACCCTGTCGAACCAGTGCGCCCCAAGGATCGTTCGTGGGTCCTTTGTGACTCTTTAGGGCCCAATTTTGCATGATTTTTCATGCAAAAACTTAGGGAAACTTGGCCTAGGACTAAGGGGAAGACGGGTTTGGAGGGATTTTGGGCATACTTGGTTCGTTGCCGGGTTTTCCTCCACGTTTCTCCTCTTGGTTACTTTTCCAAAACGGGTTTTTCCCAAGCTTTTGGGCTGCCATTAGAGGTGCCCAAGAGCTCTATTTATAGAGCTATAAGAGGGTTTTGGAGGGGGCTCTCACCGCCCTTAAATGGCGGTCAAGAAACCTCTAGAATGGTGGTGATTTCTCCTTCAAACACTGCTGTTCTAGAACCCTCTAGGAGGTTCAAGAAGAGGGGTGCCCGTATCAAAACAGGCCCCTATGTTTCTCAGGCTAAATCCGTATTTTAATGAAAATTACATTTTTGCCCCTAAACTTCAAAGGGCCATAACTTGCTCATTTTAACTCCGTTTTAGGTGATTTTGGTCTTGTTGGATTCCTTTTTCTGAGACGCACCTAATGGTACCATTCTTAGGACCAAATTTCTAGGCTCAGTCAGGGTGAAGAGTGAAATGACCAAAATACCGTTATTTCCAAAAAATGAACTTTTCATTGCTAACTTGGGATTTCAATGTTACAAAATTGGAGTCATTACACCCTCTCTCTCTCATGTACCACTCCCCCTCTCTCTCTCTCTCTCTCTCTCTCTCTCTCTCTCTCTTGCGTTCTCCTTCCCCTCACCTTTGCTTCCTGCTCCCTCCTCTCTCTGCTTCATCTCCCAGCTCTCCTCTATTGTTCCCTCTCTTACCCACTCCTCTCTCATGCTCTATCTATCCCTCTCATTTCCACTCCTTTGTTCACAGCACCTTCCATCACCACATTTTAACAAAACTTTGGTTTTGCCCCTCTCTTAAAATTCAATTCCATTTCTGTCCTTTTTTAGAAATTACATCTGTGTCCTGCATTATTTCGATTTTGTTCTATCTATGTTTTTCTTATCCAGGAACTGCCTAATCTCTACCAGATCATTTAAGGCTTAACCCATCAACGGTTTTGCCTTAATCAAAACCAAAATCTTCAATTTCTCCTTAGTTTCTTCTTAGATTTTAAATTAATTTTACAGGTTCATTCTTAGGACATCCCTAGACATAATCAAAGTTTTTGATCTTAGATCTGAAATTCCTAAATCAATCTGAACCTCCAAATCTTGAAATTACAATTTAGCCCAGATCTTGACCATTTTGAATAATCTGTCAAATCTGACTGGTGGATCACTAATCAAGAAAGTGTTGAAGATATCTATAAAGGCGGATCAGCTTTTAGAAGACCAGAATTGAAGATTTTGATAAAGATTGATCTAGGAAAGTAGTTTTTTCTCATTATTTGATTTTATTTGTTTTATTTCAGAACTGAAAATTCTGTATTTTTGAGAATTTGATTAGATCTGAACATTGATACTCATTGCAATAATTCTAGTATTTTTGAGTGCTTTCTTTTTAATTTTACATAATTAAATTTTATTCAAACTCCATTTTAAATCAAGTCCTTGTTGGATTGACCCGTGCTTGCATAAGCTACACTACAATAACCCGTACATTTGTGGTTAAACAATTAACAGGTTTTTGGGGCCGTTGCCAGGGACTTGCAAAGGATTTTTCATAAAATTTAATTAAAAAATCCAAAAAAATTAAAATTTTCAAAAGAAATTAAAAAATTCAGAAAAATAAAAAAAAAATTAGGAATTGCAATTTTTAGCATTTTAGGAAATTTTAGGTGCAGTTTTTCAATTGTTTTTAGGGCATGATCACCTTGTTTCTTGAATTTGGTACTAATTTCTAATTTTATTTTTTAGGAAATTGAAAATTGGATGAATTGGGCAAGTGGATCCTCACCAAAATAGAAACTTCCTTGTTTTCCTAGAATAGGACTTTCTTTTTTTCTTTTCAATGAATCTTGTATTGAGGATCCTTGTAAATTACAATTTTCATTTTAAAATTTAAAGGGTTATATAATACAGGGCAAGTGTGGGATAAGGTGGCCCACACTTGATCTTCATCAAAAACCCCACTGTGAGTTTTCTTACTCATTTATTTCCAAGATTAGGGTTTGCATTTAGAATAATTTGCATTTTTTGGTAGTGTAACTCATATAGAAGCATCTTTTATAATTGTTGCATTTTAGGATTTTGCATTAGTTTACTGCTTTTAATTGCATTCTTAGGGCATGTTTAATGTTTTAAGGTGATTTATACGCTGATCAAATTGCCATGGTATGTGAAATTAATTAGTAAGGGCACCCTACCCCCATAAGATCAAGGGTGGATTTCATCACCACCTCTTGGCCTACTTAGGATAATCACCTCAAGCGCGCAAACATTCCTTTCACATTAATTTAAAATCAATTAGAAGAGACCTATAGGGCCATCACGTGCTCGTAGGACCCTCTTAATAGGACACGATTTACTGTCACTCTAGTGGCTTTTGATCACTGTGGTTATTGGGGGTTATCTAATAGAGCCTCGCTCTTCCCCCACCTCCTATTGACATTTGTTGAGGTCTAAACGCCTCCTTACACGAGGGTTGTATTAACCACCTTGGTTAGAACCTAATTGGTAAGTAGTAATCAACTCCTAAAGAGAGGAGGAGCGCTAGTCTAGGCTAATAAAAAACATCGTCCCCATACAAATCCAAGAGAGTCAAATATATTGTTGCTTATTAGCCTTAGGATTATTTGAGTGAGCCCTTTTGTTTGCACATCATTCTAGAAGTTAGGTTGCATCATTTAGGTTAGTTTTCTCAAAGACAAAAAACAAAAAAACAAAAAACAAAAAGAAGCTTCCCTTGTATGCACTTTTGGAGATGCGACAAAACCGGAAGGTTAGTCAAGTATGACCAAAAAGACATACAACAAGATCAGGACACATCTATGACTAATCAACGCTCTAGGGGTAATTCACCCCATGGAAGTCAAGGGGCTCCACTCATCATGACTGAGGACCCACCACCCTTAATGGAAGATGAATATCAACCTCCACCAAGGAGGAATAATCATCAACCAAATAGAGATTGGAGAAGAAACAATAGGGAGTGGGACCAACAGAGTGAACATGGGGATGATAATATTGAGGGTTATCAAAACTTTCATGGTAGAAATTTAAAAGACTATCTTTAGCCTACACGCACCAGCACACCAGCCTGTGTAATTCTTCCTCAAAAACTGGAGTAATCCAATTACTTCCCAAATTCCATGGTTTAGATAGTGAGAGTCCTTACTTGCACCTTAAAGAATTTGATGAGGTATATAGTACCCAACGAACACAAAATGTAGGTCTAGATACTGTCAGGCTTAAACTTTTTCCTTTTTCTTTAAAGCAAAAAGAAAAAATGTGGTTTAATGCACTGCCATCAGGTTCCATAAGAACCTGGAATGAAATGACTAGGGAATTCTTAAAGAAGTTTTTCCCTACCCATAAAACAAATACGCTTCGTTGCAAGATAATGAACTTTACCCAAAAGGATACAAAATCATTCTATCAATGCTGGGAAAGGTTCAAAGAACTACAACTCACTTGCCCACATCATGGCTATCAACCATGGCGCATCATCAGCTTCTTTTATGAAGGACTAAATTCTGACATGCGCTAGTTTGTAGAGATGATGTGTAATGGCAACTTTCTCAACAAACAACCAGATGAGGCAGAGGAGTATTTGGAATGGCTAGCTGAAAGTGCACAAACCTAGGCTAACTTAGAAAGAATAGAACATACAGATAGACTTAAGCCCAATAACACCCATGCTAGGGGAGGCATGTATGCTATGTCAGAAAAAGATGATATCAGTGCCAAAGTAGCATCCCTAGCGAGAAAAGTAGAAGCCATAGAAATGGGAAAGAAAAACTCAAATAAAGAAGAACAAGTGTGTAGCATTTGTGAAAGTACGTCACATCTTACTCAGGAATGTCCTACAATCCCTGCTTTTCAAGATGTACTTCATGATCAAGCTAATGCACTTAACACATATAAAAGACGTTTCTCCCCATATTCAGACACTTATAATCCCAACTGGAGAAACCATCCAAACTTTAGTTGGAAAAATGGACCTACTGCTAATGTTCCACAACCAGCATAATATTAACATCATCAACAAAACCAAGGACTTCTTATCTTACCTTATCAAACTCATCAACCTTCTCCTTCTAGACCTTACTTGCCCCCACCTAAAAGGCATGTTGAGGATAATCAAAACATTCAAAACCAGAAAAGGAAAATTTCTCGATTAGAAAGTCAAATAAAACAAACCAACCAGTCCATGAATGAATTAAAAAATATGATGAGTCAAATGATGCAAAGTATGGAAAAAGGAAAGTTCCCAGCTCAACCACAAGCAAACCCTAAGAGAGTGCATGCAGTTAGCACTAATGCATCTGATGAAACATCTAGCTCTACCATGGAATAGACTAAGGCTGTTACCATTCTTAAGAGCGGTAAAAGAATTGAGAAAGATGAGCCTCAAAAGACTGAAAAGGTAGAAAAATCCATGAAAATTAAAGAAAACTCCAAACAAAAGGACCCTGTTTCACCTATTGATCCATGTCCTATACCTGCTCCATTTCCTCAAAGGTTGCGTCAAGCCCCAAAGTCTGCCTCTAATGATGAGATTTTAGAGATTTTCAAGCAAGTTAAGATCAACATACCAATCTTAGATGCTATAAAACAAATCCCATCATATGCCAAATTCTTAAAAGACTTATGCACCATAAAGAGAAAATTGAATGTCTAGAAGAAGGCATTCTTGACTGAATAGGTTAGTTCTATTCTTCAACACCATACACCACCAAAGTACAAAGATCTTGGTTGCCCCACTCTTACTTGCATTATTGGCAGCTACAAGATTAACCAAGCTCTTCTTGATTTAGGATCTAGTGTAAACTTATTACCATACTCGGTATACGAATAGCTAGGTCTGGGTGAACTGAAACCTACATCTACTACGCTCCAACTAGCTGATCATTCTGTAAAAATACCGAGAGGGGTAATAGAGGATGTGTTAGTCCAGGTGGAACAATTTTGCTTCCTTGTCGATTTTCTAGTTATAGATACACAACCAGTGGTGAATGAGAAGAATGAAATACTAGTTATCTTGGGACGAAATTTTTTGGCTACGTCCAATGCCTTAATCAACTGTAGAAATGGTGTCATGAAACTGTCCTTTGGCAATATGACATTAGAGCTAAACATCTTTAACATTTGTAACCAACCTAGTGAAACTACTGATGATTTGCACAGTATTAAGATGATCAATTCAGTTGTGCAAGATCAGTTTTAGTCATCTTCCTTGTCGGACCCACTAGAGGCCTGTTTGGCCTATTAATGAGTTTAATGAGGATGCATTAATAGAGGAAGTTAGTGCCCTCCTTGATTCTGTTCCTATCATGGATACAGAAAAATGGAAACCTCATTTTGAGGACCTTCCATTAAGTGAGATTACTCCCCTCCCATCATTAGTAGAACCACTTACAGAGCCTAAAATTCCAAATAAGCCTTTTAAAGCAGAATATGTACCTAATTGGGACCTACAGCCTTCATTTGAATAGCCATTATATACAAATTTAGGTCCATCAAAAACCTTGCCTATGGCAATAGAACAGGTAAAGAAAGAGTCCATCGATATACTGTCCGTATATCCACCGACTCTAAGGTACACACTAAAAGATAACCAGGATGTAAGCACAACCATGCTCCCTCCTCTATTAATACAAGAACAATCTTTTAACGAAGGGCATAGTCAGCTTATACCTCAATTTTAGGAAAATGTAAGGGAAAAGGAGGATCATCCACATCCATATGGTCCAACAGAATTCAAATTAACAGTAGTTCACATTGTTATAGAGATTCCACCACCTAAATTTTCAAGGTGGAGTTATATTGATTACCATGAAATTTTGAAGATAGGAGATCATCAGAGTGGTTTCATTCAATTTACATTCATGGTAGTCTACTGTGTTATAATTCTACCATCACCAAAAATTTTAGGGTGGATGAACTATATAGACTATCATGAGATTTTGAAGTGGCGTGAGAAATCTTGTCATTTCATTATTGGAATCAGGAAAACTCAAAGATAAATGAGGACATATGTCTGGCTAAAGACATTAAACTTAGCGCTCACTGGGAAGCAACCCAAAGTTTTTCATTTTTGTTGTTTTCTACATCACTCATATTCATTTTAGGTCCTACATTTTAAACATTGAGGATAATGTTTCTGTTAGGTTGGGGGATGTAGAATTCTAGCAAATTCTAGTTTTTTTTAGGTTTTTAGGTGCTTTCCTTGATTTAAAAAAAAAAAAAATTTGAAAAATTTTAGGTCATTTCCTACACTATGATGAGAATTGGATATTCATCATTTTACTCATTTTCTAAAGTATTCTATGAAAGCAAAGTCTCAATTAACATGTGCACATGTAGTTGCATATAGATAGTCTAGATTGATAAGTGGCTATAACTTAGAGATTCTTAAGAAATTCAATGGAGACCTATAACCTAAGTGAGTTTTTTTTTTAGCTATTCATCTTTTCTGAGAGGTTATAAATGTTCCTAATTTTCTTCAGCATGCTTAAAGAAAATTGATCCCACAAAATTTCTTAATTTTGGCTAATTACCTGAATAATTAGAATATTATCTTTAAAATTCTAGAAGTTCATTGAATTTGATGGATTATAGGAAACCTAGAAAATGATTTAGGCCATCCTTGTTGTTATAACCTAGAGATATAAAGCCTACCCAGAAGTATTTTTACCACTAGTAAGCCAACTTGAGCCTTTTATAAAGCCTTTTCTTTTGCCAACCAAATTACCCTTTATCCATATTAACCCAGTATAAATTATCCATTACCCATTTTCTTTGAAAAATAAGTTAGAGAGGAATGAAGAAATACCTTTTAATTGCAATAAAAGTAGAAAAGTGGATATCAATAAAAGAAATATTCTTCAAGGTGATTCAAAAGTACTAAAAGAGTATGAAAAAAAAAAAAAAGGTTTAAAGAATACAAAGAAAAAAGAAGAAGAAGAAATATTCACTTCATCGAAGAAAAGAAAAAAAAAAAGAGTTATCAACTTTAGAAGACCTCTACTTATTTTTGAAGAAACTTTGAATATCCTTATACCCTTTCTTTGGTACCTTGTCCTAAGCCTATGTTTCGTCCCAGTTAAAGACCTATTGATTCTAGGATGAATATAGTCTTGATGAGGAAATGAATGGATAAGATCTAAAAGAGTGGTATTTCTAAATGTTCAAAGGTAATGGCATCCATTCCCAAGGGATCAAAACAATGAAATTCCTTAGTAACTTCTGTTTTTCATGACTATATGTGAGATAATTTTGCTTTTATTGACTCTTTCACATAATTAAAAGAGAGATATGATTTGAACCTTCTATCTGAGAGATGTTGTTTCTGAGCGTATGTCATTAGTGACGATTGGTCAAAACATATTTTAGATGGAGTTAAAAAGTCAGAAGTTTACTTAAGAGATCAAGATGATTCTATATGTAAACTGAACATACACGCACACAAACTCTGAGATCTGAGCTTAAGTAGAATGATTTTGGCATATGGGTAGGGTTTTGAATTCTTCAGTCATTTTTATTAGTATGCTAAAGTTGATGTGATTTATTGAAGATAATTCTATGAGGAAAAAGAGGAGTTGACTTAAAAAAATAAAATTTGACATCTTGAAATTTGGTTTTTCTCATGTTTTGCTCGAGACTAGAAAAATGCTGGTTGGAGGGGTGTTAAGTGTTCAATTTTGGTCAAAATACCCCTAATTTAGCATTCAATTAAATCATCTAACCGTTCAATTTTACAAAACTTAGCTTGATTTTGAATTTAAATCCAATTGACCACCCAAACTTTAAATTGTCAAAATCAACGGTTAGATGATCACTAGAGTTCATTAAATGACTAATGTACGGTTCAGATGATTCTAATTTAGTCTTTTCTTTTGCAGATCAACCAAAGGACGCATGGATGACTAAGATCAAAAGTTAATGGTGCAGATCATCTTAAAGAGGATTGGATGGACCAGATCACCCATGAAGATGGATGTGATAGTTTCCTAAACAATAATTGAGCTCAAGTGGAAATCATGGACAAAAAGGGCAACTTGCAAATCTGTAGGAGTTTCCAAAGTTAAGAGAGGGGACCCAATTTAGCAAGGAGCAAAAGGCAACTCCTTCCCCCACTTCTTTCTTTCCTTTTCCTTTCCTTTTCTTTTTTCTTTTTCTTTCTTTCCTTCCTTTTCTCTTTTCTTTCATTTTCCTTCTTTCCTTCCTTTTCCATTTTCTTTTCCTTCTTTCCTTTTCTTCTTCCCTTCCTCACTCTCACCCTCATGTACCCACTTTCCTTACTCTCTTTTTAGCCTTCCTTCTTAACATACCCAACTTCCCATTCTCACCCGCCTCTACTCTCTTTCCCACGGTTTCCTTCTCCTCTCCTCCACCTTCCTCTTCTCCTCCCTCTCTCTCTCTCACATACCACTCCCCTTCTCTCTCTCTCTCTTGCATTCTCCTTCCCCTCACCTTTGCTTCTTGCTCCCTCCTCTCTCTGCTTCATCTCCCAGCTCTCCTCTATTGTTCCCTCTCTTACCCTGTAATGACCCCAATTTTTGTAATATTAAAATCCCATGAAAAGTTCAGTTTTAAAGATAAGGGCATTTTGGTCATTTCACTAGTTGCCTTAACTAAACCCAGGAATTTGGTCCTAAAAAATGGTTCCATTAGATGCACCTTGGAAAAAGGAATCCAATGAGACCAAAATCACCCAAAACGGAGTTAAAATGAGCAAGATATGGCCCTTTGAAGTTCACGGGCAAAATAGTAAATTTTATAAAAATGGTTTAACCTGCAAAACACAAGGGCCCGTGTTGATACGGGTACCCCTTCATCTTCAACCTCTAAAGGGTTCTAGAACGGCGGTGATTGGAGGAGAAATCACCGCCATTCTGGAGGTTTCTCCACCGCCATTCAAAGGCGGTGAGAGCCCCCTCCAGAACCCTCTCTTAGCTCTATAAATAGAGCTCTTGGGTGCCTCTAATGGAAGCCCAAAATGTTGGAGAAAACCCATCGTGGAGCAGTAACCTAGAGGAGAAAATGTGGAAAGAAAACCAGCCACGAAGCAGGTACGCCCAAAAACTCCCCAAACCCATCTCACCCATAGTCCTAGGCTCAGTTTCCCTAGGTTTTTGCATGAAAATCCATGGGGAATAGGCCTCTAAGGAATCACCAAGGACCTTGGGACATCCCCAGGGCCGCATTGGTTCGACAGGGTCGAACCAGGGTGACTTAAGGACGACCCAGGTCCCTAACGAGCAGGACGATCCAATAGGAATGATCCAGACGCGCAGCGCGCTAGCAGCGCACGTTTTTTGGTTCCTTAAGGAAGCCAGGGTGCATGTCGCAGACGCGCAGCGCCCTAGCATTCTGTCTTTTTATTTTTAAGACTCCTATGTACGTACGACACTAAAATGCTTATAACTTGAGATCTAGAGCTCCGATTGAGGTGCTGCAAAAGGTGTTGTGTCTGTATCGACGATGCGGACACATCCAAACTATAAAATCCCCGATCAAGACCCAATCAAAGGTGGTCATGACCCTTAGAATAGGATAGTGGCGCGTGGCCACTAGAACTTTGGAAAACTGAGGATACCAAGGCCCAATTAGGACCTTAGGACACCCATAAGCATAGGGATGGACCCCTAATGCCTAAGTAATAAGACCCAACTAGTCTAAACCCATAAAAGATAGGCTAAACTAAACTTGAGTCCCCAAACCATGTTCAGGAGCGTACGAGGACAAAAGGTTTAACGCGACCTAGTCAGGTAGGTGCTCTATCACTATTAGATTCTTTTAAAAGATCTATTATTGTTTTGAGAACATATGTTATAAGTATATGACCTGTTTAGCATGACTTGATTCAGCATGCATATGATAAACGTTTTGTACATGGACATGTTTCGTAAATGATTGCATATACATTACGCACATATATGTTTTGCAAACAAGTGCATACATTGCATGATTTAAGTACTTGCAAAGATTGCATGTCCTTGAGGGTTGCCAAAAGACGCTGGAGTGCCGAGGGCCAAGCAGTTGTGAGGGACCCAAAGAGGACTGGTTTTGAACAAAGGTTTTTAACTTATTTGATCGTACATGATTTGGGCTAGTAAGCTCGTGGGTGCTATGCCGAGGGGTGTGGTTTGACCACCCAGCCTCTACCACTATTAGGTGGATGGGTACCATGCCCAAAAAGGTCATGTCCCTGCTTCGACTGCATGTGGTACAGGGGGCTACCACTGGTGTCACGGCACTAGGTCGAAGTGTCATATGTCCCGTGAAGGTATATGATCCTGTGTCCCTAGGTACCCGGGGACCACACGGCGGTGAGGTCGTGGGCATAGTGGGATCCTATGGTTTCGTGGATTTATGTGCATTGCATATGGCATGATATAAGGTTGGTCGACCATACCATGATAGATATCCATGAGTTGGATTCAGTTGAGCATCTGATGCATATTTTTATGATTATGATATATGATACTTTCGACTTGGATTATGATATTTCTTTAAGTCGTTAGTATTTCGATTTGACAGTTGCTTTTAATATTGATATTGAACGTGATTATTCAAACAACATGCATATGTTTTTATGAGCACATGATTTTAAAGATCGCATGCATTATAAAACTAGTAGTGATAGACTCCTACTGAGTATAGTATATACTCACCCTATCCTTAACATTTTTCAGGATGATTCCATCCACAAGTAGAGGACATCTATGTTAGTGGTACGAGCACGTAAATGAAAAAAGAAACACTTATATATGTAAGTAAATTCTCAACCCTTTGGACATGTATTTGTATTTAATTACAGTTGAGCTATGTGCTGTGACTGGATAGATCTGGGGAAAAAAAAAACATTTATGATTTCTGAAGTTTTTCAAGAACTACCTTAGTTGTTGTGAAAGCAAATGACACTCAGGGTTTTCAAAATGAATTCCAAATAAAAGATTTTTTCCGCTGCATTGCACTGTTTTTCAAATCGGGATCCCACTTTAGGAATTTAGATTTTTCATTTAAAAATGCATGAGAAAACCTGGGTCGTCACGTACCCACTCCTCTCTCATGCTCTATCTCTCCCTCTCATTTCCACTCCTTTGTTCACAGCACCTTCCATCACCACATAATCGTTTCACCCAATAAGCCCACTAGTTTCCCAACCTAGATACGCCCTTTAGTTCCCCTTCTATTTTCATAGTCGTTCGCTCTCCAGTCTACCTTTTCATTCCAAACAGACATGCCCCAACTCTTCACTGGCCGGTCACGACATCTCCAACTCGTCTCTCTATCTCTCTATCTCCTTCTTTCGTCTCTTTCCACTATTTATATCGCCTGTATACAGCACCACTACCTAGCCCCTTCTCTTTTCATTTCTCCTCTGTTCATTGTCAATTCCCTCACCTCTTTCGTCTACCACAGAAACCCAATTCACCACCTGGTCCCATTTACTTCGAACGGTACCAGACGACGCTCAGCCGAGACCACACAACCGTACGATGCCCCACCTTCTCCTTCGGCTCCCTCTTCTCCACCTCCGGCGTTGTTTCTTTATCATTGAATAGACCAGAGGTGAAAACCCAGATCTGGGTTTCACTTCCCCTCTCCTTTTTCCTCTTCCCCTCCTTCTCCTCTTCTCCTCTTCTCTTTTCTCCTTTCTCTCTTCTCCTCCTCTAGTCGTTCTCCATCGGGTTTCCTGGTTTTTCCTAAAAATCCAGATTTTAACAAAATTCCAATTTTGCCCCTCTTAAAATTCAATTCCATTTCTATCCTTTTTCAGAAATTACATCTGTGTCCTGCTTTATTCTGGTTTTGTTCTATCTACGTTTTTCTTATCCAGGAACTGCCTAATCTCTACCAGATCATTTAAGGCTTAACCCATCAACGATTTTGCCTTAATCAAAACCAAATCTTCAATTTCTCCTTAGTTTCTTCTCATATTTCAAATTAATTTTACAAGTTCATTCTTAGAACATCCCTAGACATAATCAACAATTTTTATCTTAGATCTGAAATTCATAAATCAATCTGAACCGTCCAAATCTTGAAATTACAATTTAGCCCAGATCTTGACCATTTTGAAGAATCTGTCAAATCCGACTGGTGGATCACTAATCAAGAACGTGTTGAAGATATTTGTAAAGGCAGATCAGCTTTTAGGAGACCAGAAGTGAAGATTTTGATAAAGATTGATCTAGGGAAGTAGTTTTTTCTCATTATTTGATTTTATTTGTTTTATTTCAGAACTGGAAATTCTCTATTTTTGAGAATTTGATTAGATCTGAACATTGATTCTCATTTCAATAATTCCAGTAATTTTGAGTGATTTCTTTTTTATTTTACATAATTAAATTTTATTCAAACTCCATCAGTTTAAATCAAGTCCTCGTGGGATCGACCCATACTTGCATAAGCTACACTACAATAGCCCATGCACTTGCGGTTAAACAATCAACATGCATCCACATCTTTCTTGATGGAATACTACCTATATACATTGAATAACAAATATCCTATACACCTGATACTTCAAACGATCTTTGTAAACATGAAAAACCAACATCCACTACAACATACATCCACATCTTTCTTGATACAATACCACTTGTATACATTAAATAACAAATATCAAATACACTTGATACTTCAATCTTTATAAACATGAAAAACCAACATCCACTACAACATGCATCCGCATCTTTCTTGATACACTACCACCTGTATACATTGAATAACAAACATCTTATACACCTAATACTTCAAACAAACTTTATAAACATGAAAAACCAACATCTACAACAACATGCACCCTAATCTTTCATCCAATATAACACACAATACATCCATAATGGGTACAAAACATCCAAACTCATCATTATCCATCCACATCTATCTTGAAAATATTTATAAAAGAAACTACAACACATGCATTCTCTGTAACAGTCACATTCATTTCATTTGTAAATCCTTACATATTCGCATTTACTTTCACACTCTTAAGTAACCCATTCATTTGTCATCTCATAAAAGTTATATAATTTAATGAATATATTGAAAACCAATTTCCACATATTTACTTCATGTACAAACTCCAAATTCACATCATCCATACTCATTTATTCCCACACTCCAAGTCTCCACTCATTCAATGCTTAATATAAATATATATATATATATCAAAGAAAAAAATACAAACTAAAAGAACACACATACTCAACCCATCCAATTCGTATTTCGTTTTGATTAACTTTGGAGTAACTCTTCTTATTTGCCCATTCAGAAAGCACATCAACCTTTAATACAACATATTTAATTAAGGTCACATATTTTAGCTAGATCCATAAAACACTATAGAAAAATATAATATTATGAAAAGTAAAAAGTGTTTTACCTTTCTTAAAAGTGAGACAAGAATACTATTGAATATGAGGGTCCTCATGTATCTCAAGACATAGTGCACACACTCCCAATCAGACTATTGTTTAGGACACTGTACAACGAAAAGACTCCATAAATGTCATCTGTAATATTATAGGTTTAATTAGTGGTAACATAGAGTCATTAAATATTTCCCATACCTTGACATTCTTCCAAGTGAGTTTTGGTGGCTATACAATCTTGATCATAATAGCCCATTCAAACCATGCTCTACAAATTTAAGTTTCAAATGCATTATAGATGAACAATAAATTAATTATCTATGCATAACACATGAAAAAATAAAATCTTACTTATTTATAATTTCTATGAGAGTAGGACGGATGTATGATCTACAAGAATAAAAAAAGAAAGCATGCCCATTGTGCACATCCAAAACAAGTAGCATCCAATAAACCTACATGGACAGTCATATAAATTGTAATTAAAGTTGACATTCCATAAGTATAGAATAAGTTGTCAAAAAAATAGGAAAATTAAAACTTGCTTGCTATTGTAGGAAATTATTAAGCCTTATCCCTAAAAGTAGCAAAACAAGCCTGGTAAAATATCATGAACATGCCACTTTATCGGCCATTGCTTCGCTACTCCAAAAATGATGCCATGGTCAGGAAATTGGTAAAGTGTACCCTCACCCTCAAAAGGACTAGTAGCATCATTCAAGAAGCTACATGAAAGAAATAATTATTACCTATAAGCTAAAAATATAACATGTCAAATGTCAAATATTTTATAAGCATGTATGTGCATATACCTCATGTAGGAGAATGTGAGGGTGCTAGAGTTAATCCTATAGGCAAATTCATAATAGGTCCTCTACCATAAGTGGCACTTTAAAAACATCCTCGGCAAGCATTCCCTCCTTGATTCATGCTAGGTTGATTGCCATATCGTCATTGATGAAACCGTAGATTAACCTTAGGGATTGATAAGTGTTAGGTGAGACTTCCATGAGCTCCTTAGAAGCCTGCTATAAAAGATGTAATAATATTAATAAATGAAGAAGACCTAATTTATGATGAAAAAAAAAACACGAAGATATATACAAGTACATATTCCATTGGTGCCACAGTAATAGGTGATACTGCAAAGGCGGCCGACCTCAATGCTACATGTTGCTGCTAATTAAAAGCATAAAGTTATTAAACAATTAAATCGAGGTCTTTAACTAAAAAATAATGATAAGGAAGGTAGCATGATAAGATACGTACCATGGACTCTATGGGAATGACTAGTGCATCCGCCCTATTGAATAGGTTATAATATTTTCTATTTCTAATGGGAATGGCAGCTTGGCATTAGCATTCAAAGCTGTGGTAATGGACACCCACTTAGTATGTGGTGGCATACTAATTTGATATAAAATTGTTGGTTCATGCTCATAGCATGAACCAAATATCATGATGTTTTGATAGGAATCAAGGGCCAATAGGCATTGATCCACCTACAAATGAAATATACAATAGAGAGGTTGAGATGGAGAATTATTATAGAAGGATAATGAAAATTTCCATTTTTGTCTATATATACATCTTGGGCTGAAATTTCCTTTTCAAGGGGCGCCGAATGTCCTTCATGATCTTCTGCAGTTGTGGAATTGAAACTTGCATTTGATGGGGGTGTAGGAGCACTACAAGAATGATGTGCAGGGGATGGAGTAACTATCATCAAACCTCCCTCATGCAACTAACTAAATATATCTGTCTTTATTTTCTCAACTAGCATATTGTAGGCCTCTTCATCATCTTGAACAGTAGGTAAATGTCCTTTACCAAAGAATTTAAAAAGAACAATGTTATGAGCCATGGGCCTAACTCAACTAGGGTGGTCCTTCTTATTGCCCATAGCCCTATATAGGAATTCCTTGTTGGCTACAGTGGTGCTTAAAGTTCCCATAGTTGTGCTCTCTTGGGGAAGAATGTTCTACAAAATTTAATTAGAAAGACATGATCATGTCATCTAATTAATTTTATGAAATTTATAAATAGGTGGAATCACTTACAATGTGAGAAGCAATTTGTGCAGTACTTTCATCTCAGAATTTGTTGCCAGTATGGCCCACCGAATGCCCCATCTTCCATAGGATGGAGCTATTAATGGGTTTTGTAGTCCCAGTTTTCTTTTGCTATAAAAAAAAGACACTATAGTTAGAGAACAAAATGTATATAACTATAGTAGCATTAATTTGAAAGGGAAAAATTGTTACAGATGCTTACTTTGCACTCTTCAAAATGACTGTAGCCCAACCAGGACTACTGGTGCTGCATATTTGTTTCATGCACCTTTCTTCCCCTTGCACTTTTCACTTGCACATTTGCACATACATGATTAAGTGCAAAATTAGATGTTAGTGTAATTAATTAAATGAAACATCATTTCTACACATACCTCAAATTCGGTGTAAGTTCTGTTCAAATGCATTCTAAACCTCTTGGCCAATGATGTCGGAGTAAATGGTACGTAACATGGACAACCTCGATGGATTGTTGACATATGGAGCTATGTAATTGCAGAAAAGGTAGTTCTTCCATTTTGTCCATTGCACACTAGCTCCTTGCAATGCATGCACCTTCTTACCATCATGCACATCAAAGGAAGTCTACAAATTACACAACAAATTATTGTATTTGAAAATAAGATAAGTTATAAATTATATAATACATGTTATTAATGTTTACATACCTTCACCATTTCCCATATTGAATCTTTTTTCTAGGGTGGCACAAGTCTCTAGTCCTCAAATATGATAAAAACTATGCTTCTTACTATAGACCAGAGGAAACTACTATAAGTAGTTGCACTTTCACCTATCTCTTGCCCTCTGCTATTGTATTGGATAGTTTCTTTAATTCATTTAGACTTTCTCTTGATAACCTTTTCCATTGTTGTTTTCCCTCTACCCTTTCTCTTTTGGGTAGTGCTTATGTTGGCCTCTTGTTTGTCCTCTTCATTTTGATGTTCTTCTCATTCCATCATTACTACAAAGAAGAACACAATGATATTAGAACAATGACATAAGAAAAGGCCCTATAATTCATTTAAAGAAAACAAACTAACATGCCATATGCGACAAACAAACCAAAAGCAAATTAGATAAAACATGCATGACAATAGAAACTTTCTAAGGTACACATACTTCTAAAATTAAACTTTCCTAAAACTAAACCTAGAAACTAATTTGCATGATTCTAAGTAAATCAGGATATAAGTAGAGCATTAGTAACTTGCACAATTCGAGCCATCACATAGCACATGTATATACACATTCATTTGCACTCATATAAATAAGAAGGAAACAATTTAGCTTTATTTAAGCAACTACTACCATTTGACAATTAAGAGATACATCTTAAAGCATTTACCACTAAACATGCATGTATGTCTTGTTGCATCTTGTTCATGCCCATTTCTAAAAACACATTATAAGTCATTCTTATGAAAATTATCAACTGTGTACTTGGACCACCTATTGATTAATTTTCAGAAACAAGCATGTATTTGCTTCAATTTTAGTCCATCTATATTCTTGAGAATCTAATTACACTTATCCTCAAACACATACACACACCCATCTTTTATTCTTAAACATGGTTAGGAGAAATGAAATTATTAATTCTCAAGTTATTTAATGATGTTTAAAAATCTTGTATCATGCTTCTTTTCTAAAGATCAAGATTTTCAAAGAAATGAGCACTACATTTCTACCAAAAATCCAGCAAAGCCTCCTCTATTTTTTGGACTTACTCATTTTATGCATGCAAATGTGATGTCCCTGATAAACATAGTTCAAGTAAAATAAAATAAAGGAGACTCATATGTGGCAAACAAACAGCAAGCAAATCAGATAAAGTATGCATGAAAATATAAGCCTACTCACTATAGATATCTGTAAGAGTAAGGGCTACAAATCCTAGAGACCTTTCACTAGTCTTTAACTAGAGCATCCCGTTCACATTTGTCAATGGGAAGGATGGATCCCACACTAAGTCTGCGAACATAGCTTACTAATGGTCATTCATAAGATTTCTTAAGGGTTGAACTTCTTAATGTTAAATGACTTCTATTTATTTGATTGGCACTAAGCTTCCAAAGTTTACTTGTGCCACAAAACATTGTAGAAATAAACCCCTATAGAACTAAAGAAATGTGATAACCAAAGAAGTACAAAAACTATAGTAAGAAAATAACTTTAAGATATATAAGATGATTAAATTATGAGGTGGGAAGTGTGTGTGTGTGTGTGTGTGTGTGTGTGTGTGTGTGTGTGTGTGTGTGTGTGTGTGTGTGTGTGTGTGTGTGTGTGTGTGTGTGTGTGTGTGTTAACATGTAGGTAAAGGAGAATTCTTTCTTCCTCTCATCTAAATATAAAGAATAACCAACATGTACTTCTTACAAATACTTTGAAAACTTTACAAGAACAAGAGAGTTATTGTATTCTCTCAAATACAAAGAAGTTTCAAAGAAGAAGAACTCTCTCTTCAAAAGAAAGCACAAATGTAAAGATTAGACAAAGAAGGTCTTCAATACAATAGATGGAAAGAATTAGAATAGAATAGCTTAGAGTTCCTAGCTTGAGAACATGCTTGCTAGCTACATTTTCTATTTTTCTACAAAATTTTTTATGGCTATTAAAGTATCTAATTTATTGTGTGGTAGCCAATTGATATACTCTAGATAATGAAGTTGTTTAGTGTATACGACTTTAGCAGTCACTACTTTTAAAGTTGTTTCTAGATAAACGACTTTAAAAGCATATATTATTAAAGTTGTTTAGTACTAAACAACTTTAAAGAAATGACTTTAAAAGTAACAAACTTTTAAAGTAGTTTACACTAAATGACTTTATAAATTATATATATTTTATGTTTGTACTTTACAATATCTAACAATCAATATGCAAGGATGTTTGTACTTTACACATCACATATAGCTCACTTATCAATCCATATAGCTCATGACAAAAGAGCTAATTATAAATCTAGAATTATATTGCAGCTAACTAATACAATCAATAAAGCCCCAATTATATATATTTTTCAAACCAAGACACCCTCCTCACCATTTTCACATACATAATCCTCATTGTCACCAAGTATTACTTCGATTGATGGGCTTGTTCTGGTAATAGAAGGGTAATCTATTTCAATATCTCTAGGTCATCTTCATCATAAAAATTCCTCAAACGGGATGATAAAATAGTTGACCATCTCTTATCACATTCATCTTGCATTTAAAATACTTGTTTTGCTTGAGATGCCAAAATAAATTGGTCATTTTTATAGTTGATCATATTGAGGTTAACCAATGTCAATCTAAGGGCATCAATTTTGATGATATCTTTGTTGTACTCCACCCAATCACAATTAAACACAACCATAGTTGTGAAAGTATAATCCAAGGCCCATATCTCTCTTACAACCCCATAATAAATATCATCCTCCATTGTTGGCCTATTATCCTTTGAACTAGAAAAGAATGTAGCATTGGCAACTATGCTAATCCCACTATTCTATTGTATTCTTGAGTTATCATGATCTTTTGTGTTAAAGCGATAACCATTGATGTCATATCTAGCATATTTTATTGTATCTGGTCATGTTTCCATTGTCATCCAACCCAAGGATTCAAATATACCATTACCTACTACTTCTCGCTAATCTTGAATGTATGGATACACATATTAAGTAGGATATATGATTATTGCAATTAAATAAGATTATATATAAAGAATGTAGTTTATTAATATTAAGTCAGAATTCTTTCATTTTACCTTCTTATGGAGCAAAGTATTGAAAGTGTGACAATGCTCAAATTGTAGCCAATTCTATTTCTTTGCATAACTTGGATTCTTTGCCTTAAGGACATCTATGTGTTGGCTACACACACACCCACACCCACAAAATAATGGACTCATCAAAGAAAATATAACCATCAACAATTAAATTTTACTTAAGTGCATGATCAACTTACTCAATGTATGGTTAGAGTTCATCAACATTTCATAATACATACAGATTCACTTTGTCCCATTCTTTATAGTCAACGGTCAATATATGACTACCCGATAGAGGTTCGCGAACCTTAGGATCATGAAATGCAACTGATTGTTTCTTTCTTAGGATTCTAATGGCATCCACTCCTGAAAAGTACTCTATGCAAAACTCTACTGCTTCCTCTACAATATAACATTCAATTATATACCCCTTTGACCGGTTGTGATTACATACATACCCTTTTAAAATTTTCATGTAACTCTCAAATGAGTACATCCATTGCAAGTAAACTGCCCCATAGACTCTGACCTCATCAATGGAGTGCACTACTAAGTGTACCATGATATCAAAGAAGGATAGTGGTAAGATTGTCTTAAGCTCATATAAAGTTTTCACTAGGTGACCTTGAATTTCTTATAATTATTAAACATCCACCACCTTCGTGCACAAAGTATTAAAGAAGTAGTAGAATTTTGTAACAGCTCCCATAACTTTGTTTGGTAACACCAAACGTATTGTTAGGGGCAGGAGTTATTGCATCAATGCATGGTAATCATGGTACTTCATCCCTAATAATTTCAAATCTTCCATGGAGACAATGTTTCTAAAGTTTGAAGAGTAGCCATCTAGGACTTTGAGCTCAAACAGGGTTTTACACATTATTCTCCTCTCCTCTCTATCGAGCGTGTAATTTGCCTTAGGCAAGTATGTTCATTGACTGCTCCTATCCTCTAGATGCAACCTCCTCTTTAAAGCCATCTTCATAAGATCCTTTTGAGTTGCAAGTACATCCTTTGTTTTCTTGGGATATTAAGCAAGGTACCGATCAAGCTTTGACGCACAATCTTCTCAATGTGCATGACATCAAGCACATGGCATAAATGTAGTGATTTCCAGTATATCAGCCTAAAGAATATTGATTTCTTCTTCCAACAATTTCTACAATTACTTTCACCTACACATTTACTTTATTTCTTCTTTCCCCACAAGACATTAATGTTTTCAACCTTCTCCAATACTTGTCATCCTATCAACATCTTTGGAGGTTTCCTTGTCTCTACACTACCATTAAATTCTCCCTTCTTAAAACAATATGGATGGTCTCTGTGCAACCATCTTTTGTGTCCAAAGAATGCCATTTTCCTACCATGTTTCAGTTGTACATGACATGTTTGATCACTACAGATAGGACAAGCATTATATCCCTTCACAGTGCATCTAGACAAGTTACAATATGCATGGACGTTGCTTATTGTCCACAACAATGTAGCCTTTAGGGTCAATGACTCATTCTAGTATGCATAGTATGCTTCAATGCCTGTGTCCCATAATGTCTCAAGATCATTTATCAAGGGAGACAAGTACATGTCAATGTCATTCACTTGCTGCTTTGGACCATATATTAGCATAGTTAACATTATAAACTTAATCTTCATGCATAGAGATGGTGGGAGGTTGTAACAGACTAATATAATGGGCCAACAACTATACTTTTTGCTCATAGAACCATGAGGATTAATCCCATCTACAAATAATGCTAGTTGGAGGTTTCTAGGTTCTTCACCAAAATTAGGCCACATGAAGTCTATGAGCTTCTATGTTGGGCTCTCTGCCAAATGGCATGAAAAGCTATCAACTCTCTATCCTTGACATGCCATACTAATTTCTTCACTATTTTGATTATACAAAACATTCTTTTGAGCCTTGGAATAGGGACAAAAGTATCAGAAAACCTTTGTAGGAACATTTGTAACTGTCTCACCTAAATTTTCTTTAACACGCAACTTAACTATCCACAAGTTGGGCATGCACTTCTCTGCATATGCTCCTTCCTATACAAGAAAAAATCATTAGGTCATGCATGTATCTTCTCATACTTCAACCCTAGTGCAACTAGGGTTTTCTTTGCCTCCCATGTGGACCCAACTAATATATTATCCATCGATAGCATCTTACCCACTACTTTCAAGGCTTGTGTAAAACCTTGATCTGAAAAACCAAATCTTGATTTCACATTATAAAGTTCTACCACTGTAGAAAACTTGGTATAATCTGTACACTCTTAGTACCACAGCTCATCAGCTTCCTCTAATGTAGTATGAAATTGTTTAGGGCCATCCCAAAAAGCATCATATGCATCTCGAAACATACAGCTATACTTTCTGCAACACTTCCTACAGTGTCTTGATCATATCTTCTAGGCCTTGTCAAGCCTATACAAAATTTCTTCTACACTGTAGAAAACTTGGTATAATCTGTACACTCTTAGTACCACAGCTCATCAGCTTCCTCTAATGTAGTATGAAATTGTTTAGGGCCATCCCAAAAAGCATCATATGCATCTCGAAACATACAGCTATACTTTCTGCAACACTTCCTACAGTGTCTTGATCATATCTTCTAGGCCTTGTCAAGCCTATACAAAATTTCTTCTACACACCAAATCCATGGGTGACAGCTTTCATCAATTCCATTGAAGCACAAGTATTCTCTCAACACCCCCATAGTTACTTTTTTCAAGTTTCCACATTTTGAGTATGGACATCACATGCAATTACAATCAACACTTGCCCTAAGTGTGAATTTTATGAAATTTTCTATTCCCCCCTCATATTCTTTTGATATTCTTGTCGCAATCATCCAAGTATATTTATTCATTATCATAAGAAATTAAAGTAAATCTATGTGGAGTCTTGTTAGACATGAAAAGATTAGGTTCAACATTTTACCAAACACTAGGTATACAAGAATTAGAAGTATTTGAAATAACTACATAACAAGGAAATTTTCAATTAACAATGAAATAAAAGAAAAATATGACAGATACATTCAAAAAGAAAATTAACTTTAAAAAGTAAAGTTTATAACTCATAACCTTGTAAAAATTATTCAAATATGCATAATACATATGAGCCAAGCAAAGTGATACTAACGACTTTAAAAATTTACATATTTTCACTTTATATATACATATAAATAAACACATGAACAAGGAAATCGAATTAGTTTTTTATTACATCCAATGTTACATATATCAAATGTTACATATTCTTGGATCTTATTAAAATCTGGTCTCTTAGTATTCAGCTAGGAGAGGGAGTGTCCTACAATTTCCTCGGCCAAAACTTGATGGCATAAGCACCAGTCTTCATCAAACCCAAAATTTGGATGAGAACAGCAAATCAAAATGGTCTCCCTTTATCCAATAGTGAGGGTTAGAGAGAGAAGCAGTTGTCATTTGCAATGAATCATACAATTTTTGTAAAATTGGGATGATCTAACAAACTTCTTAACCCCATCATCTATAGTGAGAAAACCCACTTGATCTACAAAATGAAAATAGAGAGGGTTAGCAACAAGAAAGCAATTTGTGATGAAAAGAAGTTATGCTTTACTTACAATATTTTTCATGACACAAATAATCAAAATATACAAAAATGAAAAGCAAGAAGGGAAATAGAGAGAAGCACTAGGACCAGACAAGAGTGACGTCATGCCACCCATGAGAAGAAGGGGATAAAGGTAAAAATGATATGATGTTTGCTATTTATAAATAAACAAGGACTTTAGAGGTCGTTTAGTACTAAACAACTTAAAAAGTCAGTAGCTTTTGAAGTTGTTTAGTAATAAACAACTTCAAAATTATATGTGGCAAAGGACTTAAGAAGTTGTTTGACTCAAGCAACTTCAAAAGTAATTGAATTTTAAAGTCATTTAGTGCTAAATGACTTCCAAAGTTATTGACATTTGAGTTCATTTAGAGTCAAATGACTTTAAGAGTCCATTCCACCATAAAAAAAACTTCGTGCCAAATTTATGTGTATACTTTTGAAGTCACTTAGCCTAAATGACTTCAAAAATTATTGACATTTAAAATTCATTTAGGTCTAAATGCCAATAACTTTTGGAGCCATTTAATTGTAAACAACTTTAAAAGTCCTTCCTGCAAAAGGTTTCCTCTTCATGCCAAATTGTTAAAGTCGTTTGCAATTAAATGACTTCTTAAGTCTATATTTTTGAAGTCGTTTATTTCTAACTAACTTGTAAAACATTTATGAAGTCAACAGTCAATATAATAACTTTTTTATGTCAACTTTAAAAGCCTCGTGTGTAGTAGTGATCATCACCCTACTACACTCATAACACCATGTCACATCCACATAAAAGAAAGAAACACATGGACTACTATGCATCTACAACCTGAACTTAGGTCGTTTTCATGCTCAGTTGCCAATACCATAGTGAGGAGACTATGATTCACACCACATTGGTTGTGTTGATCAATGCTAGGTGGGCATTCCCTTGATACCCACACTAGAAGAAGCCAATCACGTCAACAACAAATATCTAAATTTTGGAGAGTAGGTGGCTGAACCTACTACTCTCCTAACACATTGTCTGCTGGGCCCCATCTAAAACAAATCCTTGAAAAAATAATGCACTAAATCTAAGACCTTTATATCTAATGGGACTCATTAGTCGCATACTAATCATTCTTAAAATCAAATTGTAGAATACTTATATCAATACTATGAAAATGTATCATTTTAAATAATGCTAAATTTACTAGAGTTTATATTCAAAATATAGAGTGGCATAAACCAGAACTATAGACAATTTAGAACTAAATATTTTAACAAGATTTTGAAGATCTTAATAATAATCATAATAACTTTGAATGTGACAATTCTCAAAAATCAAATTAAGATTTCATCTATTTGAACATGACTCTTTCAAAATCCAATTTGTTCAACTTTGTCAAGATCCATATAGTGCATAGATCATCCCAAAATCATAAAACCATTAGATATATAGAATTTCATCTTATATCAACATGAATTCTTATAATCTTAGCCTCAACATTGATTAATTTGATGAGCTGATGTAACATTTATTGCTTTGTGTAATTTCATATAATGCATTGAATTTCCAATCAATAATTAAAATTATCTTGAATCATTAGTCCATGTAAATGAATGATCGAATCTGTAGATCAATGTCCCCAACTACTGATTTATAATATGATATTATTAATGGATCAAATCTATGTTATATGCTCTATCATCCTCTAAAACATATCAAATTTACATTTGATTGCTATTTGATGGTCAGGATCTAATCAATTATGCAAAATAGTACTAAATAGTTAAATTTATTTATCTGATCGTGATCCAGTGGCTAGGATTTAATTATATTGTCAAAACAATGTCATCCATCCAAATCAATGCATTTGATCTTGATTTGATGATTAAATATCGGCAGATCTTCATTACATGCTTTGTTTTAATAAAGCTAATGCAAATCTGACCTCTAATCCAATCATGAATAGTCAGATTTGATAATTCAAAGATCCTCAACTGGTGGTCAGATTCATGCAATGTTTATAATGGTTTAGATCAAACTAATTAGAAGTTTAAAGTGATTGATCGAACATCCAATACTTAGATCAATACATAATAGATTATCTAGGTTCTTACATTAAATTTTTATTCATTGATCAGTGAATTTTAATCAGATCTAAAACAATCTAAGCTATAAAACATAGATCTGGTACTTATATTGGCAGGAACGTTAATAATTAATGGAGATGCATTCAAAATCATCTTACTTGAAATGTATGGTTCAGATCATTTGATCATTGAGGTTGAATTTTTTTCTAATTTTGATGCTAAACAATCACTATCTATGTCATATAACTATTACAAAGTCAAATCATTACATTAGTACTTGATTTATCACTTAATTGATCAAAAAAAATTTAAAATTTTGATAAAACCAGGCTTACTATTTTTGCTTCAATTCATAATTGTTTCTTACCCGATCTTGCTTTTATTCCTCTTACAATGAGAAATAAGATAAAAGGATCCCATCTTCAAAATTTGTCCTCTTTTTCCATGCCTAAAGTCATCTTCTTCATCGGTTCTCTATTGTTCTCCATTGTTCTCCATTGATATTTTCCAGCAATATGGCGATAGATTGATGGTATGGATGTGGTATTGGTCCTTTTGGTGAGGACAGAAAGATGATCATTTTGGATTACCAATCACAATTGTCATTTTCTACATTTCACTTGGTCTCCAATGACTATAGTTCACGCATGTTCTCCCTTCTAATGATGCTCTTTAGCTTTTCCAGCAAAGATTCCTCCTTCTTCCTCTTTCCCTCCATCCCTTTTTGTCCTCCCTCTTCTTCTTCTTTCATCCTTTCTTTTTCTTCCTTCTTCCTTCCTTTCTCGTAATTTTCTTTTCATTGGATTTGTGTAATAGAACATAATGTCTATTTCAATTTTGTTTTAGAGGAGGGGGGTTTCAATATCAAACCATCCCACCCTCCTTAAGTAAATGTTTACCCATTTTTTATTTCATTGGGTCATTCACTTATGGGGGTTCCAATATGAAAATTGCCCCCCCTCCCTCACATATTTGCCATATTCATAAATCCATAACTTTTCCATCCGAACTTCAATTTCAATGTTCTTTGTGCCATTGGATTCATTTCTTTGAGTATAATCCAATTATTCGTTTCAAGGGTAAACTAAGTGTCTTTCAAAAGGTCAACTCTGTGGGACATAAAACACAAAATTTTGAATTTGTATTTTATCAAATTTAATTAAGATATCATTTGAAATGAAATTTAAAAATTGGGATTATTACATTATGCCCCCTTAGAGAAATTTCATCCTCAAAATTCTTATTACATCAATCCTTAAAAGGTTCAGGATATGTCCATCTCATCTCCTCCTCAGCCTCCCCTGTAGCTTGCTCTAGTGAATGATGCTGCTAAAGAAACTTGACTAATGGAATGGCCTTAGTCCTCAGCTTTTGTACCCTACGAACTTAAATCTATACAGCTCTTTCCTTGAAGGTCAAGTCTAATCTTAGCTTTGTAGGAACTTGCTCCAGAACCTATGATGGGTCAATAATATACTTTCGTAGCATCAACACGTGGAAAACATCATGTACAAATGCATGTTATAGTAGTAAGCCCAACTGATTAACTATTGCTTCGACCCATTTTAGGATTTCAAATGGGCCAATGAACTAGGGATTCAACTTCACCTTAACTCCAAATCTCTTCACAGCCTTCATTAGAGAAATCTTCAAGAACATAGGATCTCTAAATGTAAACTTGATGTCTCTACGGTGCTTATCTACATAGCTCTTCTGACAACTATGAGCTGTCAAAAGTTGTTTTAAGATTAACCAAGCTTTCTCTACACATTACTCAACTAGTTTGGACTGCAACAATTGTCTCTTGTCCACACCACTCCAACACAAGGGTGATCAGCATGGTCTTCCATAAAGTTCCTCATAAGGAGCCATGTCAATACCTGCATAAAAGCTATTATTGTATGCAAACTCAAGAAGTGGCAAATGCTCACCCCAACTATATATCTAGTTAACAACACATGGTCGTAGCATGTCCTCTATCATTTGGATAATCCTCTTAGACTAGCCATCAGTCTGTGGGTGAAATACAGTCCTGAATCTTAGTGTCGATCATAAAGTCTGTTAAGCACTTTGCTAGTACTTATACATGAATCTACTATCCCTGTCCGAAATAGTAGTCAGAGGAATCCCTTGCAAGCTCACAATCTCCTTAACATATAGTCTTGCCAAGCTATTACTACACTGACTTTGTTGAATGGGAAGGAAATGGTAGACTTCATCCACCTATCAACAGTCACTGAAATCATATCATGCCCACTTGCTTTCCTAGGCAAAGCCATGTTGAAGTCCATGGTGATATGATCTCACTTCCACTTAGGAAGCTCTAAAGTCAACAACATCCTTGCTGGTCTTTGGTGCTCTACCTTAACTTACTGATGTCTCTCCTTATCCCATTCCAGTAGAAGTGTCACCTCAAGTCCTGATACATCTTTATACCTCCAACATGAATAGTGAATCACTATTGGTGTCCTCTTAAAGTAAGAAGCACCTTCAAGTCATCAATTGTTGGCACTATCAATTTCCTAAAAAACATGCACCTCCATCTTGTGCTCTAATGAAACCTCCTTGTCACACAAGCACTGTGTTTCTACATATTCTACCTGTGCCTAAATGAATCTATTAGTAAACTTCAATCTGATAGATAGATTGACAACTACTACCCTCAACTTCCTACGCAAAGCCACATTGACTTTCTAAGGTGATGCTGGATAGTAAAATCATAAACGTTGGGATATTCCATCCATCTCCGTTGTCTCATATTCAAATCACTCTATGTAAAGAAATACATGAGGCTTTTATGATCAGTGAAAACCTCAAACTTCTCTCCTTATAAGTATCAATGACATATCTTCAATTCAAATACCACTACTGCCAACTCCAAATTATGTGTAGAGTAAATAACCTCATGCATTTCAACTATCGAGATGCATAAGCAATCACCCTGCCATGCTGCATTTTAAGTCTCCTACCAGATGCATCATAATTAACAACAAAAACCACCACTACCCACTAG
This sequence comes from Warburgia ugandensis, assembly GCA_035236585.1. Lineage (NCBI taxonomy): Eukaryota > Viridiplantae > Streptophyta > Magnoliopsida > Canellales > Canellaceae > Warburgia > Warburgia ugandensis. The sequence continues at coordinate 3,494,790 of CP141129.1, read as the reverse complement.
TAAGTTCAACATTTAGGAGGTACTTCTCCTCTTGAGTTCTTGGAAGCATGCCTCACAAGAATTAGTCCACACAAATTCATGTCCTTCTGGTCAGCACGGTTAGAGATAATGTAATCCTAGAGAATCCCTCAACAAACCTACCATAGTAGCCTACCAGATCGAGAAAGCTACAAATCTCTGTCACCTTCTTGGGACGCTCCCAACCCATAACTACATCAACTTTCACTAGCTCTTCTACCCATCCTTAAATATAGCATGACCTAGAAAGTTCACCTACTCCAACTAGAAACCACACTTACTGAACTTTGCGAATAAGTTATGCCTCTGTAAAGTTTCAATAACAATATGCAAGTGTTCCCTATCCTCCTCTCTGTTAGAAGAATAGACAAGTATATCATCCACAAATATAATAATGAACTTATCTAGATAAGCTCAAAAGACCTGGTTCATGAAGTCCATGAATATTGCTAGTGCATTAGACAACCCAAATGGCATCACCAAGAAGTCATAGTAGCCAAATCCTGAAAGCTAGCTTAGGGACATCCACCCAAATCTTTAGCTGGTGATACCTTGACATTCTATAGATCTTCAAAAAGACCTATACATAATGGAGGTGGTCAAAGAGATAGCCAATCTGCGGTAAAGGATATTAGTTCTTCACGGTGATGCTATTTACCAAGCGATAATCAATACATAGCCGCATAGATCTGTCATTTTTCTTTACAAATAGGAATGACATTCCATAGGATGATCTACTATGTCTAATGAAACATCTATCCAATAATTCCTATAACTGGCTCTTGAGTTCTCTCAACTTGGATGGAGCCATTCAATATGGCACCATAAAAATACGAGCTATGTCTGACAAGAGCTCAATCATAAAATCGATGTTGCTCTATAGTAGTAATCCAGGAAGTTCCTCTTGGAGAATTTCCTAAAAAAATTTACCATACCTATCTCGTAAATTTATGGTTGTTCAACCTCCACCACAGCTATGCTTGTTAAAAAACTCAACATCCCTAAGAGTAGTGTTGTGTTGCTTTCACGGTAAAGTAATACAAGTTCTTATGGCACTCTTCTGACACTAGGATGAGATCATCAGTTATTATTGTACATGATCTTCTTTCTATGACAATCCACTATCACCCAATGTGTTGCCGACCAAAAGCATCCCCAAAATAACATCAAAATCAACCATATCTAGGATGATGAGGTCAGCATCCATCATCTTACACATTATCTCTATGGGCATACCCTGAATTAATTCTCTAGTCTTGATTAACTCTCCCACTAGTGTCATCACATCTAACCCAAAACCTAAGACATGTATAACCAAGTCCACGCAAGAGGAAAAAACACAGCAAATGAATGAATGGGTGGATCCTAAATCAAATAAGACTCTACAATGCCTATCTACAAGTGGAAAAGTACCTTCCACAATAACATTTGAGGTTTGCACCTTCCCTGACGTGATAGTAAATACACGCCCCTAATTGCATTGAACCATATTTGTCCTAACCCCACTATCTATCTGTCTATCCACTTGTCTTTCTCTTGATGCGATCCTTAAGGAAATTTATGGAATCTTGCAACCATAGAAACATGACAGCTATCTCTATTATGGCTGCTTTTGGAAATGTGGCCTTCTTGCACTAGGAGATATCTGACCAAGATGGTTCCCCTTGCACCTAGGGCGTTGTCTCCACCGAAAACCTTCGCCCTACCTAATAGGCTATTGCAATTGTCCCTGTGACATCCTAGGGTTTTAGAAATAAATTTTCATAAAAAAAATTAAATTGGTTAGAATCCATCCTTAAAAATTTTTACTTTATATATAATAATATATTTATTTAAACTACTTCTTCAAGCCCAAGTATGTGAAATAGATCTCTATAATACATGTCAAAATAAAAGTTAATATTTTCCAACTAGTCAGGACCTACTAGTCATGGCCCAAATAATACTAAGTTCAATCACAATATAAATTTTTAAAAGTTATAATATATTACAAATTTACTAAAGTCTTCTAATAAGGTAAAATTATCCCTACTTTTTCATACTTTAAAACTCCAAGTTTTCTCAAGCTCCCACACATCAATCCAAATCTATTCCTTTTGCCTTCACCTCTGGGGTTGTTTGGTGAGTAATATGAGTTACCTAGTAGAAAATCTAAAACTAGCCAAATGTGATGACTCACGTTTCTGTAACACAATTTGTAATACATTTTTCAAAGGCAGGGCCCTTAGTAGTAAAACTTTTTCGCAAAACAAAGCAACAAAATTTATTTTCTTTAAAACTTGCTGTGAAAAACCCAAAATTCTTTTAAATTATGTTTTAATCTCTATAAAAAGAGAATTTCCAATAACCTAATATTCTAGCCCAAAATTTTTTAAAATTCAAACTAAATTAATTTTCTTCATCAATTTACAAAACTTGGGGTTGCTACAATCTTCCCCCCTTATAATAATTTTGTCCTCGAAATTCGCATTTCAACTTACCTATGAGTTTTTATTAATTCATTCATAAGTTTGCTCATGTGGCCTTGCCACTTAAGGAAACCTCCATTTCCTTTCATCCATAGTTCATGTTATCTTCTTCTTAAAGGTAAAAATCCTATTTTTGGGACATAACACAAATCTCACTAATAATGCTAATGCATTAATCACTTATCCTGATTCTTTGCTAGACTTTTCAAAAGGATTTATGGCTCTCAAATTGAGTTACTCTTTTGTTCACAACTTTCTATTTCTCTTGACTAGTATACTAAATTTCTATCCCTCATTTTCACCAATCTTTTAATACTTCATACTTTTCTATTCTAACTTCTATTGCTCATCCTCATTCCTTTTCAACATATATAGTTTTGGCATATTTTCCCTAATATGTGTAGTCCTTAGACTATCTACTAAAATGACATATTGCTTGATTCTATAATTTCAACTATTGTTCTTTGTAACAATCTTCCAAGGATATATTTATGCAAATTCATAATAAAGAAATTTTTGCATCATTATAAGGCATAAACATAGTATCTTCCATCTTTCCTTTGGATGGTTTAGCTTGGCTATTGGTGATAGCGAATACCCTTCCTTGATGTCTAGGGATATTCTCTAGATTCGCCTCCTTAATTGCCAAAGGTTTGTTGCAGTTGTTGGCAATGTTCCCAATTTCCCCGCAATTATAACATCTGATAGGGGGCCTTTGCTGTATTGGAGTAGGACACATATTTCCAGGGTGGAACCTTCTACATTTGGGACATGGCCTTCTTTCTGCATGATTTCTTTGATTTCTTGGATGTCTAAAATTGTTTAAGGGTCTCTTGCCCTTCTTCAAAGACCTTTGATTATAGTTCCCTCCTTCACCAAATTTAGTGATTTGGTTCTTTTGTAATTCTTCTTCAAGCTTTGATGCCATCTCCTCATAGTCTGCCAAAGTCATGGGTTTAGTACACATTACTTTCACCTTTAGCTTTGGGTGCAACCCTTCGAACTGATTCACTGTGTGTGTTTCAATGTTACACACATGAGTTGCAAATCTCCTTAACTCTGTAAATTTATTATCATACTCAACCATTGACATGTTTCCTTGTCTTAGTTCAAGAAACTCAATCAGTTTTATTTCTTGTATATGAGAAGGAAAATATTTGTGGTTAAAGACTTCCTTAAATTCCTCCCATATAGTATCTATAGAATTTGATAAGAAGGTGTTATTAGCTGATCTCCACCAAAATGCAGCTTTTTGTTTTAATAGATAGGTGAAAATTTTCACCTTCAACTTTGGAGGAGTACGTAGAGTATTGAAAGTCCTTTCTATTTCATATATCCATTCATCAGCCTTCACAGCTTCACCCTTTCCATTATACCACGTAGCCTTCTTTTGAAACCTTTCCATCATTTTGTCAACCTTTTCTGGGGCTAATGGAGAATTCCTAGCTTCTTCACTTGGTATAAGGGAAGATTGACCCTGTACCAGTGTGGGAGTATTTGGTGTTGGTGTTGGTGTATTGTGCCTCACTTCAAGTTGAGCTTGAGCCTGAGTACTTAGAACTTCTACTGGTGGTGATGAACTTTGGGGCTGTTGAATGTTCCTCACTACTCTTGTCACCATCTCTTCCACATTATCCATTGTTAATCTCTTCATATTATTTTCTGGAGTATTTTGAGCTGTCAGCCTTGTGACTCTCTTTGGCGGCATCTACTCATAAACCAAAATTCCTATCAGTATTCCATACAACCATTTCTATCATATAAGTAGAATCAATATTCCTAAATTCATCATATTAATATCCATATTCATTTATAGGTCTTGAATTTCCATTCTATCATCAATGCAAATTATAGTCCCTAATTATTTCCATATTTTAATTCTATCATATAGTTAATCAATATTCCTCTAAATTTCATCTCCTTATTTATGTTTATTAAAACTCCTCATTCACAAATTTTGTAAATATTTACCTATCTCCTTAAATTCTTTTGAAATAAGATCACTCTATTTTGATAATTAAATCCTTTAATTAATTGTCATAATACTACATCTATGCAGTAATTGTAACTCTTACATTTATATTTATTATTATTAATTTCAATTTTTGTAATAATTCTAAGGTTTTATCTTTAATATTTATTTCTCATAACTTTCTATTTCACATTTCCTATAAAGATTGGATTTTATCCTTTGTTTTCCTTTCCATCCTATTTTTCTAATTTATCATCTTTTACTCTTAATCTCCATTATTTCTCCTAATAATAGCTATATTAATGTATTTTATTTTTACAAGTATCTTTACTTAAGGTTTCAGGTTATATTTGAATATCATACATTACATCTTCCTCTATTCTAAGGTTTTCCATACTTGTTTCTAAACTTACTATTCCCTATATTGATAGCATTAACTTACTAAGTAGTACTCCTAGTTCTTTCACTAAGTAAAATCTACTTATACTCCACTAGTACTTCATGAGTTAATTTCATTAACTCCTCACCTAATGAGTCAATCACATAACTCTTCCTATACTTATTCTTAACTAATGAGTCGATCACATAACTCATTCTCATCAAATACTATCTTACTTCTTATTCACTCACTATTTCTCATCCTCTAATTGGATTGTCATCTTTATATTGGACATAAGGGTACTATACTATGACTGGATGAATGGCTCTAATACCAACTGTGACTACCCAGATTTTTGTAACACATTTTGTAATACATTTTTCAAAGGCAGGGCCCTTAGTAGTAAAAAAATTTCCTAAAACAAAGTAGCGAAAATTATTTTCTTTAAAACTTGTTTTGAAAAGCCCAAGTCATCACTTCCTACATAACATAAGTAGAATTTTTGTATAAGATAAAATTCCATTGAAGGAATATACTTTTATTAAATTCAAGAATCCATTTAATGGTTCACAGTACAGCCCAAGTGTCAGTACCATACTTGTCCAATTACATAATCCAAACTTCAAACCTCACCATACATTAAAAACTCTCAATACAATACAATGCTCTCAAATAAATATACATGTCTTCAAGGGATATACCCTAACTGATTATTCTTCCAAGTCCTTGAGCCCTTAATTCTCCTTCTCTGTATCTGAGATATTGTAAACATTGAAACATATATAATATCTCAGCAAGCTATACTTGGTAGGGGATTTTAAGAAGCATAAAACTTTGATAGTATAATCTTAATACTTTATAATCCCATTATTCATACTCATGAAACAATCTCTTTACTTTGTCATATATGTACATCCTTACACATATACATGGTATACTGTGTATAGATATATACATACAGTCAAAACAGTGAAAAATAGTTAATATCTTAAAACATAATCATATCCACCTTATGGTGAGTTGATAAATCATCCAAACTCTATTGTAAATACTCATGAAACAATCTCTTTACTTTGTCATATATGTACATCCTTACACATATACATGGTATACTGTGTATAGATATATACATACAGTCAGAACAGTGAAAAATAGTTAATATCTTAAAACATAATCATATCCACCTTATGGTGAGTTGATAAATCATCCAAACTCTATTGTAAATACTTCCTCATTTGCGTAGTATTGGTAATCCACAATTACCAGGCATCTCATCATGCCATATCATAAGGCATTTCACTATGCCATACGTCAGAATGCAAAAATACTCAAAGGGCTACTATGCATGCAGTCAGAAACCATACCAGTGTGCCTGGATAACTACTCAATAACCTGCTTATACCATCCTTAGTGGAAATCACAATATCCATGTCCGTATGAGGAGGACCATGGCTGTCATAGTGATGCCCTTCCCATAATTGTACCACCCAACTTTTAGCCTCATTTAGGCTTCGTATCCTTATAATAACAAGATTTGGAGAGGGGTGGCCAAACCCTACTAACTCTCCTAGCATAGCATCCCCAGGCCTATGTCTATTTAAAACAAAACCACAAGCCTCCATGCATGTATGTAAAGTAATTCTCAGACATATCAGACGATCTATATGTTTACTTAGAACTAGAATACTTTCTAATTTCCTATTCACTTAGGGTTTTCCTCATCTCTAACTTAACCATTTCACATGCATTTTGGTTGGATCATAAGGGTTTTCAACAGGTTTAATACAAGCATTTACATTATACTTGTCAATATTTCCAGACATAAGATCATGTATACAACATGTACTTCTCATGTAGATGCATTCATAAAATGCTCCTACCTTCAAGTAGTGATTCATCTCTTCAAATCTTCCATGATCCTAATTGACATATGAAATTTGTAAATCCATACATATTGTCAATATTTGTACAATTGTGGATAATCTCCTATCTATATTTTTTATCTAATCTTGTCCTTTGACATAAAGTATCTAGATCTGTCTTATGTTGCCATCATCCATATAATCTATCTTCCTCACATAGTATTTTATCCTATTGATCAATAGATTTGATGGTTAGAATGGTCTTCTAACCTTTTAGATCTAATTATTTTCTATCTCTATGTCTTTGTGTATCCCTTTCTTTGATCTTGATCTTTCATAGATCCTTTAATCAACAATTTATACTTGTTGATAAAGATCAAGGGCTTAGATCTTCTATCATCTAGTTCTTCTTTGATCTAAGTTTAGTTGTTTGATCATCCCTAAGGAGGATGATCTTGGTTCTCTTCCTTGAATCATAATTGATTAAGGGTTCAGATCTTCTATTTGATCTAAGATATTTTATTATATTTGAACTAAGTTGCAAGCAATATATATATATATATCATCATCAAGAAGTATCTATTTCTTTTTATTGTTCTTGATCATTCAAGATCCAATGGATCTTGTTTGATCATCCTTATCTTGCTGACAATTTTTATTAGGGTTAGATAATTTACTAACCTTTTATGCTCTTATTATTATTCAACTAGTTAATGTATTACTAGTTGAAAATAACTTATTTTAGCCTAAGTCTAGACTGCTCCTCTTTTTTCCAATTGGCTAAGGCTTACTAGCTGAATGGGTGAACACAAAGTGGTTACTTCAATCCTCATGTAAGGAGGCATTAAAGCCTCACAAATGTCAATGGAAGGTAGGGGAAGAGCGAGGCTCTATTAGAAAACCCCTTTAACCACCATGTTCAATATTTACTAGAGTGACCTTAGCTCAACCTTTCATAAGGTTTGTATAAGCATGTTAACCCTAAGTACTCTTTCTAATTGATTTTAATTAAGTCCATGAACATTTAAAATGTCATTAATGTGGCTTATTATTCTCCTAGTTTGGGCCAAGGATTTGATAATCCTGATATTGTCCTACTAACTATAGCCCTTACTAATATTAAGTCCAAGTCATTCACTCACCTTAATTGTCCATGAATCTCTATTTCATTAGATTTCATTTTTGGTGATTTATGAACATTGAGACATAACCACTAATTAAACAATTATATCTACTAACTTATAAAAAATTAAGATGCTTATACTATGATTTGACAATTCAAATAATCATACACTTTAAATCATAAGACAATTGTACATCTATATCATTCTAAGGTCATTCATACTCTAATATACTAACATAGATCCTAAGTTATAAAATACATGATATTTTACTACTAATCTAATGGAATCATGCTTAAACTTCAAATTTAAACTAACATAGCTTAAGATAATTAAATATATCAACCTAATATAACAATTGAATAACACATAGCATGCTAAATTTTAAGAACTATCATGCTTTATAACATGAATCACATTTACAATGCTATTATAAAATAAAAGACAATGAAACTAATTAGATTAAGATTATTAGAAACCTTTACTTATGATCCAACCATTAGATCTTAGGTCTTTTTCTTTTAAATCAAGGTTTTAATAAATTTTAGGGCATTTACTTTATTAAGGTCCAGAATCATATTCCTTTGTTTTTGGTCATATTTAATCCATGATTTCAATGGATTCCAACATAATATCATTCATTCAATCCATCCCATGGGTCTGATCATACTTGATCTTATTGATCAAGTGGGTCCCTTTGTATTTTTAGGGTTTTTCTACCATAAAAGGTAGATCCCCTAATATATCTTAGATCTGTCCAAATCAATCATGGATATCAAACATTATACCATCAGTAATTTAGATTCCCAGATCTGATCATCTCAGATCTTGAAGATCATGGAAATTAGAAACTTAATTTTTGAAAATAGAAAGTTTTTGGAATGGTTTTATAATATAATGGTTTTAGAAGAAAATAGACTTTATAAGCTTTTCATAACTTCTTTCTTATCTCAATTTGGAGTTAAGATGACTCCACAATTGAACTGTGAAGTTCACAGTTGTTCCTAGGGTCCAGATTTGATCTGAGCCCAACAAAATGGATGGCCCAGATTTGATTAGGCGAAGCAGGCCGAGCGAAGCGATCTCACCATGCCTGTCATCGGGATGCACGCGTAATGCTCTCTCCTATTGACCGGCGCTGTTGCGCGATTGTCCCATCGGGATGACGTCGCATGCAACGTGCGCGCATGGAAAGGCTCTAACAGGGTGCGTTACCGTGCGTGCAAGGTTCCAACTTGATTTGGGAGATCGGACAGTCTATTTAGACCGTCCAATCAATCCCTTTACAATTAAGGTCTCAAAACTCAATGAAACTTCTTAAAATTTCTACCCTAGGGTTTTGGGACCCTTTTGGATCAATTAGAAAGCTCAAATTTTCCATGTAAGCCCTTCATCATCTAGAATTGAAGGGTTTTGGTCCTTACTTTATTTTTACAAATTTTAACCTAAAACTAATTATATATAATGCCTGAGCAATTTACGCTATTTTTAACAAAAATTGGACATTCTATGGGAAATAAACTGTGTTAAATGTTTAAATTTATTTAAAATAGTAAATGAAGGAATTTGTAAGAAAACTTGGTACCATTAGATTCTACTCGAAAAATGGAATTCGACGCCTCAAAGAATGCCAAAAACGGAGTTCATATGGAGAAGTTACGGCCGTTTAAAGATTAGGGGTATTTCTGTAATTTAAACAAAAAATGAAAAAGACAGAAAATGCAGGGGGCCGTTTTGATAACGGCACCCCGTCTTCTTCTTCCTCTAGATTTCTCCAGAAACCCTAGTTTCCAGAGATTGCTGCCACCGCTAATGGCAGCACCGCCATTGGCAGCACTGCCATAGCTAGGCTATAAAAAGCCCCATCTCCCCCTCTCCAAAACACAATTTTTCCGGTCATTTGGGACTGGGGTTTCTAGCAAAAATTGGAAACCCAGTTTCCCTGTGATTTCCGGCAACGGCTAGGACCGAGTCAAGTGGCCATTCCCATCTCCCCACCTCCCCTCTTGTTCCTCTGGCCTCATCGGAAGATGGGGTTTTCCCCCTTCTTCATGGGTTCCAAACAACATGGATTTTTGGCAGGCGTAGAGGGAAATACACCGCAGGAAGAAGGGCATCCCCGGCTACCCAAGTAAAGCTTCTCTTTCCCTTTCTCTCGGTTTCACTTCCCCCAGGGAAGATCCATGCCAGATCTGGTCTTTTCCCAACCGGAGAAGACGAAGCCAGTTCCAGCCGGCCCTATACGAACCAGGCGTCCCGGGGATGCCATGCTTCATGTGCGCTTGGGACAGGGTCCCTGGGACGGGTTCCAGGCATACGACAGTGCATACACTATCCCAGGTGCAGCATTTGGGTGCGCGCGCGACATGGGGCATGGGTCCTGGATCGACCAGGATGCACGGGGTGCCCTGGGAGCTGAGACGCGCCATGCTATACCAAAGGTACATCTGTGCGATGCCATCTAGGATGCGCGTCATAGTGCATCTCTTAAGCATGCATGTTCGCGTGCAAAATGCGGTCCCTGGCATGGCCTTTGGGCACGCATGCACGTGAGGCGGTCGCGGTTCAACCAGGATACACGGGTATCCTGGGAACTAGGACACACGGACCTAATGAGACTATAAAGTTAGGATTAGAGGACAATTTACAGAGTTAACCATTGAATAGTAGATCCACATCATAGGATCTAGCCTGACAATAAATTAGGCAAGCACCCATGGACCCTAAAAGGCAAATCTAGCGATCTAATTTCTAAAAATAGATCAAAATTGATAAGGACTCCTTGTATCCATTCATATCTAGGAGTTTATAAATGAGACCCAGGGACGGGTTGAGTGATGAAGGACGGGACTCTAGGAGACTTCGAGGTAGGTGCTCTATCACTACTAGACTTTTTAAAAGAACACATGATTGTTTTGAGAATGCATGTTTTAAGTTTAAGTTATATGACTTGTTTAGCATGACTTAATCTTATAAATGAATTCAACATGACTTAATCTTATAAACAAATTCAGCATGCATATGACAAATACATTATGCATAGACATGTTTTGCAAACAATTGCATACATTGCATGATTTGTGAGCATTGAGTTCTTGAAAAATTGCATGTCCTTGAGGGTTACCAAAAGACACTGGAGTGCCCAAAAGATGCTGGGTAGGCAATTGTGAGGGCCAGGTAGTTGTGAGGGACCCAAAGATTACAGGTTTTAAAAAAGAGGTTTTTGCTTGATTGATTTGTATATGATTTGGGCTAGTAAGCTCGTGGGCATAGTGGGCCCTATAATTAGAGGATTTACTTGCATTGCATATGGCATGACGTGAGGTTGGTCGACCATACCATATATCCATGAGTTGGATTTAGTTGAGCATCTTATGCATATCATTATGTTTATGATATATATATATATGATACTTTCGACTTGGATTATGCGATTCTTTAAGTCGTCAGTATTCCAATTTGACAATGGTTTTTAATATCGATATTGAACATGAGTGTTCAAACATGCACATGTTTTAAAGAGCATATGATTTTAAACATAGCATGCATTGTAAAACTAGTAGTGATAGACTCCTACTGAGTATAGTATATACTCACCCAATCCTTAACATTTTTCAGGACAGCTCCATTCACGAGTAGAAGACGCCTCAAGAAATGTTAGTGCTATGAGCAAGTAAATCAAGGAGACATTTATACATGTAAGTAAACACTCTACCCTTTGGACATGTATTTGTATTTAATTACAGATGGGCTGTGAGCTGTGACTGGATAGACTTGGGAAAACATTTATGATTTCTGAAGTTTTTCAAAAACTACTTTGGTTGTTGTGAAAGCGAATGACACTCCGGTTTTTCAAAATGAGTTTAAAACTAAATATTTTCCGCTGTATTGCATGGTTTTTATAAAATGGTTTTCAAATAGGGATGCATCCCGCCTTAGGAATTTAGATCTTACATTTAAAAATGCATGGGAAAACTCGGGTCGTCACAGTTGGTATCAGAGCCCAGGTTTTATCCTTTCACAGCCAGTCCAGCATGTCCAAGGGTCATAGACAATAGAGAAAATCAAGAATAAGTAGTATAAATAGGAGTAGAGATGACTACTTCTATTTGAGGGTTACAATATTAATGCTCAAGGCATTTTACCATAAATAAATAGGTGAAACATAGCTTGGTTTAACAAATAATTAGGCAGAGGATAGTGCAACCCTTATCCAAAAATCTAGTCTAAGACGACTTAAGGATTAAGGATTGTTGTGTGGTGCAAATATGAAAACTCATATATGGATCATATTATGATAAGAATGATGAAGGAAGATGTTAGTGAACTTGTTAGTAAATAGTTCTGACCTATAATAGATCAATCTCACCAAAGATAAGAACATCGAAGAACCTAGATGGCTATCTTACCATCATAAAGAATATTAGAATATGAGCACACTATCACAAGGGATATGATATGAGCATGATAAGGGATGTAAAAGACAGACTTTGAGAAGATTTTGATGATAATCTAAGAGGGATGAGAATGCAAGATAATATTAGGAAAGAACTGTTACTCGTACTAGAACACAAAGGTATGGATCCTGAAAGACTTAGCTCAATTTTGGATACCTTAATTGGAGTCTTATGAAAAGTGAAGTGAATACGAATATGATAAGGAACTATATTAGACAGTGTTACCAAAAGATTTTGACGATAATATTGGGGATGATAGATCTATGATAATAGATTGATCCTAACATGAACTTGTAAGAAAAGTATAGCATGATCAAAACATCAATGTCATTATTAAGACAATGTTGAATTTTATTGAGGCTATAAGCAACTGAGGATTTCAACGATCTTAAGACAGTTTAGAATTTCTAAGAAGCATTCAGTTTATCATATCTGTTAAGTAGAGTAGATGTAGTATCGATTATATGCAACAAAGCACATGAAGACATTGATCTAGGAAGACAAAAGTGAGGATTTTGAAGAAAAGAGAGAAAGAGAGAGAGATGTAACTATAAGTATTCGATGAATATTGAATATTAAAAAAAAAAGAAGATCATGACTTTACGGAGATACATACAATTCTTTCATCTTGGATCCTATAGAGAGGTAAACCAAACAAATGCTAAGGAATAATACTAGTTGTGTTGGTAATCTTATTATACAGGAGTATAAAAGAGAGAAAGCATATGGGGTTTAAGACTTTGAGTAGAGTATCGAATTTCAGGAGATTATGTGACAAGAAATTTTCGAAGAGGAATGATGACCAACTAGAAATTAAATTCCACAAATGGTTTGACATCAATTATTACAATTAGATTCTTATCGGATCCATTAGCTTATAGGGAACGCCAATGGATATAATCCATAAAAAGGAAAATTTGGTGATATCCCACCTTGCCAATAAAATATATTGAAAAAGGTGTTAAGCCAGGACAGTGACTTGTCCATTTAGCAAATAGGGTACCATCAAGGATCAAATTGAGGTCTTACTATCATAGATTGGAAGACCATAAATCTTAAGACCATTATTTAGTCATTACCTTTAGAGTACTGTTGACTAAATAAAGGTATCCCACCCTAATTAATCAAGTATGTTAGTATCTAGGAGTTAGTAGTCAAAGTTATATACTCAGAGGGATATTATAAGTATTTGGACATGAGTTTTACCTAAAAGAAGTTACTTGTTAGACTAAGTCATTTGAGGGTATGAGGTCAGTTGATTAGGCCACATCATGGAGGAGCTACAAGTACAATAAATATAGTAACAACTGAGATAGAAGCAAAAATAAGGAGCGATCTCCACCAGGGAGACAGATTTTTCCAAACCTGAATAGATACCATGACAAACCATAAAAATCATTGTGGGTCTGAAAGATGTTGCTGACTTGGATTGAAAAGAAAGGTAGATAAGTACTGATCACTTTAGAGACCCTTGAGCTTATGACAAAGATATATCTGGAAAGAGATCAATAGGTAATCAAATAAAGTCTTTCTATATATCTACAGAAATGTTCCATGCTTACCTGAGTGTTTTTCAAATTTGATGATTTAACAGCTTTAGCATAACTTGATGTAGTAGCTATTGAACGACAATTGCTATTATAAGCTAAGTATGAAGAGGCACTTGAAAGATAAAAATTGAGGAATTGAGAAAATCACTACTTATGAGGATACCTCCTGACAATACAGACTGCATGGTTGACGATAAAACCTTGATAAAAGATTGAACAATATATTGACATAGGGAATTGAAGGAGAAAAGTTGAGGTGGCCAGCACATTATAAGGTGAGATTTGATGCTACGTTGCCTTTAGACAAAAAGTTAGTTGTTATGTGCATATACCAAGTACGAAAAATCAATTGAAGGAATTTCCTAAGGATTAACCCTACTAGATTGAGTATAGAACTTTTGGACTGAAAGGTTACGAAGAAAACCATCAAGCAAAGAAAGGACGAAGAGGATGATGACAAAGGATTCAACCATGACCTAGTATGGGTACTCGGTTATGAATAAGAGACTTTTTGCTTTGCATAAATGGGAACATTATTGAAAATCCTAATGACAAATTGATGTGAATAGTGAGATAGGCCTCTAGACGAGAACATTTGACCCATGATGATGAATTGACCATTAACATTTGACATGAGAAAAGCATTTAATGAATTCAATAATTATGAAACTGGATATAAAGTTAGGACATTTTACATTCAGTATATGATAGGGTCCTCGATGGAAGATGCTACTAATTGGCTTTCATGATTTTATTTTGAACGTAACTTTGGTCGAGGAATCAAGTCACATATGGAAAACGATAGACAGTTGAAATTCGAAATTAATCAAGGGTTTGGCTGTAGAGCACATGATACCATGTCAGTTGTTGAAGTATCTTGTGGACAAATATAAAAGATAAGAAGCAAAGTTAAACACAATAGAAAGAAGGTAACATTTTTTTTTACTCTTACTAATGACATATAACCAACTATTAGAAGGAGATGTGGATGATGAAGAGATCACTAGATGAAAGACAAGAAGAAAAAGGGATTATCCTATGATATTCAAAATGAAATAGGAGAAATAAGATCATATGATCTCAAACTAGTATGGAGGAATAATTTATATATGAATAAAGAAGCATGATCCTACGAGGAGACTATCCTATACATGATCAAAAGGGATATGAGCATCTAAGGATGGGTAATACAGATAGACACCTGTAATGATAAACTAGCACTTATGGGAGTATGCATCAGAGTACGCAGCGAAAGCGGCCCTTATAGGTAAGGCCTTATAGAAGGAACAATAAAAATGATAAATTAAGGTTGAGCCTAGATTTGATTCCTAAGGGGAGAATGCATTCACCAAGAAGCTATCTTAGAGATAAAATACCTTGAAGATGATAATTTATGGAATTTCAAGGACAAAATTCTTTTAAGGGGGTAATAATGTAATGCCCGAGCAATTTACGCTATTTTTAACAAAAATTGGACATTCTATGGGAAATAAACTATGTTAAATATTTTACTTTATTTAAAATAGTAAAAGAAGGAATTTGTAAGAAAACCTAGTTCCATTAGATTCTACTCGAAAAATGGAATCCAACGCCTCAAAGAACGCCGAAAATGGAGTTCATATGAAGAAGTTATGGTCGTTTAAAGATTAAGGGTATTTTTATAATTTAAACAAAAAACGGAAAAGACAAAAAAACGCAGGGGACCATTTTGATAACGGCACCTCGTCTTCTTCTTCCTCTAGACTTCTCTAGAAACCCTAGTTTCCAGAGATTTCTACCACCGCCAATGGCAGCACCGCCATTGGCAGCACTGCCATAGCAAGGCTATAAAAAGCCCTATCTCCCCCTCTCCAAAACATGGTTTTTTCGGTCATTTGGGACTAGGGTTTCTGGCAAAAATCGGAAACCCAGTTTCCTTACGATTTTCGGCAACGGCTAGGCCCGAGTCAGGCTGGCCATTCCCATCTCCCCACCACCCCTCTTGTTCCTCTAGCCTCATCGGAAGTTGGGGTTTTCCCCCTTCTTCATGGGTTCTGGACAACATGGATTTCCGGCAGGCATAGAGGGAAACGCACCGCCGGAAGAAGGGTGTCCCTGGCTACCCAAGTAAAGCTTCTCTTTCCCTTTCTCTTCGTTTCACTTCCCCCAGGGCAGATCTATGCCGGATCTGGTCTTTTCCTAGCCGATTTCTCCAGCCGAAGAAGACGAAGCCGGTTCCAGCCAGCCTTGTACGAACCAGGCGTCCCAGGGACGCCATGCTTCATGTGCGCCTAGGATAGGGTCCTTGGGATGGGTTCCAGGCATATGATAGTTCATACACTGTCACAGGTGCGGCCTTCGGGTGTGCGCGCGAGGTGGGGCACGGCTCCTGGCTAGACCAGGATGCAGGGGTGCCTTGAGAGCTGAGACGCGCCATGCTACACCAAAGGTGTGTCTGTGCGATGCCATCCAGGATGCGCGTCATAACGCGTCGCTTGAGCATGCATATGCGCATGCAAAATGCAGTCCCTGGCATGGCCTTTGAGCGCTCACACACATGAGGCGGTCGCAAATCAACCAGAATGCACGGGTGTCCTGGGAACTGGGACACGTGGACCTAATGAGACTATAAAGTTAGGATTAGAGGACAATTTACAGAGTTAACCATTAAATAGTAGATCCACATCATAGGATCTAGCCTGACAATAAATTAGGCAAGGACCCATGGACCCTAAAAGGCAAATCTAGCGATCTAATTTCTAAAAATAGATTGAAATTGATAAGGACTCCTTGTATCCATTCATATCCAAGGGTTTATAAATGAGACGTAGGGACAGGTTGAGTGATGAAGGACGCAACTCCAGGAGACTTTGAGGTAGGTGCTATATCGCTACTAGACTTTTTAAAAGAACCCATGATTGTTTTGAGCATGCATGTTTTAAGTTTAAGTTATATGACTTGTTTAGCATGACTTAATCTTATAAACGAATTCAGCATGCATATGAAAAATACATTATGCATAAACATGTTTTGCAAACAATTGCATATATTACATGATTTGTGAGCATTGAGTTCTTGAAAAATTGCATGTCCTTGAGGGATACCAAAAGACACTAGAGTGCCCAAAAGACGCTAGGTAGGCAGTTGTGAGGGCCAGGCAGTTGTGAGGGACCCAAAGAGGACAGGTTTTGAAAAAGATGTTTTTGCTTGATTGATTTGTATATGATTTGGGCTAGTAAGCTCATGAGCACTATGCTGAGAGGTCTGGGGTGGCCTCCTAACCTCTACCACCATTAGGTGGAATGGGTACCACGCCCAAAAAGGGCATGTCCCTACGTCGACTGCATGTGGTACAGGGGGTTACCACTGGTGTCACGGCACTGGGTCGATGTGTCATAGGACTCGTGGAGGCTATGACCGAGTGTCCTTGGGTACTTGGGGACCACACTGCGGTGAGGTTGTGAGCATAGTGGGCCCTATGGTTTGAGGATTTACTTGCATTGCATATGGCATGACGTGAGGTTGGTCGACCATACCATATATCCATGAGTTGGATTCAGTTGAGCATCTTATGCATATCATTATGTTTATGATATATATATATATATATATGATACCTTCAACTTGGATTATGGGATTCTTTAAGTCGTCAGTATTCCAATTTGATAATGGTTTTTAATATTGATATTGAACATGAGTGTTCAAACATGTACATGTTTTAAAGAGCATATGATTTTAAACATAGCATGCATTGTAAAACTAGTAGTGATAGACTCCTACTGAGTATAGTATATACTCACCCAATCCTTAACATTTTTCAGGACAGCTCCATTCACGAGTAGAAGATGCCTCAAGAAATGTTAGTGCTACGAGCAAGTAAATCAAAGGAGACAATTATATATGTAAGTAAACACTCTACCCTTTGGACATGTATTTGTATTTAATTACAGATGGGTCAGGGTTTGTATTTGGATAGACCTGGGAAAACATTTATGATTTCTGAAGTTTTTCAAAAACTACTTTGGTTGTTGTGAAAGCAAATGACACTTGGGGTTTTCAAAATGAGTTTAAAACTAAAGATTTTCCACTGCATTGCATGGTTTTTATAAAATGGTTTTCAAATAAGGATGCATCCCGCCTTAGGAATTTAGATCTTGCATTTAAAAATGCATGGGAAAACTAGGGTATCACATTATAGAAAAATAAAATTTACATAAAACAATAATAAATAAGTATAAGAAGTAGTTCCACCTACCTAATTGGTGAAAAAACATAGATTTGAAATAAATACCCTTTGATAATAAAATAGCCCAATAGTCGCTTGTTTTGTGATTTCCTGTTGATTTCATGATTGGATCTTGAAATTGATTGGGGATTTTGTAGATTAGGAAATCTAGGATTGTATGGATGGAGGGATTTGTGAGATTCAACTTGGAACAAAGTGCTTAATTGAATTTAGGTCTCTTGTTCCAATTAGAGAGAGGAGAGAGAAAGTGTAAGAAGGGAGATTTTTGGGAGTTTTGGAATTTTGGGAAGGAATCTAGATCTTTTTTTTTATAATAAGCAAGATAATTTTGTGGGAATTTTAAGGAATACTTTTTCCGGATTTTTGGAGGGGTATTTATAGGTGTTTTTGAATTTTTCATAATTACTTGTAATTATCATGTTTCAATTCTTTTAAATATTTAATTAACATTGGATGCTCCACTACCACCTCCTTCTCCACTAGGAACTAGTAGTGGTTTGACCACTCATTACATGTTTTTTGGCCGTTGGATTTGTTTGTGGGAATATTGTGGATTCCTTGTGGGCCCCACGGGGGTGTGAAAGGACTATTTCGCCCTTTTATGGAGAAAAATTCATTTTATTCTCCTGAACTTAGAATTGAGTGTACTTAGTGGAGTTGGATTTGTATTTCCATGTACTTTCTAAATATTGATGTCTTAGATCTCGGTTATGGGAAAATTACAATTTTACCCTTTTATTCATAAAAATGAAGAAAATTAGGAATTTCGATTGATTTTTTGAGTACATTCATAATTTATAAGTTTTAAATTATGTTTTAATCTCTATAAAAAGTGAATTTCCGATAACCTAATATTCTAGTCCAAAATTTTTGAAAATTCAAACTAAATTGATTTTCTTAATCAATTTACAAAAGTTGGGGTTGTTACACCAAAAACTACAAAAATCATGCTATGTAGAGTACACAAAATATGACTACGTGTGCTCATTATCAATCAATGCTTGGTCTCAATTCACCTAATTACTTGTCAAAATTGAAGACTAATTACTTGTCAAAATTGAAGAACCATGTGCTAGTCACTATTCAATACTTAGTGGTTATGTGTCTTATCACTAGTCAATGATCGATGCCCTTGAGCCTAAGCCTACTGCAACACTCTGCATGTGAATATTGTCCAGCATACTACATGCCTAAGCTCTAATCGGTGTATGGTGTGATTGTCATATAATGCAATATGTACCAGACTTTGATTGATACATAATGTAATTTTATGTCAATGACATCATGTGCTAAATACAACTAGATACCTATAAGCTGGTCAATACTCAATACTCTTACATATGGATGTTATAATATGCTTTTCAATAATGGGGTGTATATGAATTAGTTGATGCTGAATGTCCATAAATATATTTACTGGTCGGTACTTGGTATCTATGCTCTTGGTTATTAGCCAATGCTTAGTATGCCATGTGCCTGAGTCTGGCCCCGTACACCATGCACTTGAGTATTGTCCCACATGCCCTTCATTTGAGCCTTACACAATGTATGGTGCGACTAGAATTTATTCAGTGCACCATGTGCCAAACTTTATCAAAACTTCTTAATGTGAAGTCTAATGTTGTCTTGTGCATGCATAATTTTGAGTGAAAGACTAGCATCACATCCAAAGTAATTTAGTGATCCATGTACCACTTGTCATGTAGGCCTTACTATGTCATGTGGTAGTACATAAAATGTGTCACAGATGATCGTTACATTTCTTTTTACAAGGGGTTATCTTGCAAATATTGGCACTCAAAGATGGACAATAAAGCTAAAAGATAGGAACTAATATGATTAAGCCACTACACAAAAATTTTATAAGCCAACCAAATAAAAGATCAAAAAGTATCCTATTCAATCAAATCAGAAGGAACAACTACTCTTCCTATACTATTTTCACTATCATATTTAAACAATAGCATGCAAGTCATAAGCACCATAGTAATTCATGCAGTTATAGATTGCACACATCCTTGAATAATCAATTTTGATCGTGAATACTATCAATACCCAAAGAGATATACTACTCATATTTTAAAAACTCCATGCACAATAGTAGTATAATAAAACTTTTTATGCTAGAAATTTTCTCCCTTTTTATGAACACATAAGTAAACTAAATGGTGAATTAGTTCTCTAGACATTAGAATATATGGACCATCCATTTGATATCTAAATGCAACCAATTTAGATGCAAGTCTAAACAACAAACTACTAGAAGATGAACATGCAATAGAAAATGGCTGATTATAAAACTGAAATGAATAACAAAGAGATGTTTGAACCTGTAAATATGTAATCCACTAAAAAATGAACAAAGGATATCACGGTTGTTATGAAAGTAGATGAATGGAAATGCAAGTAGAATGTACAGACCATACAACTAATATTTTTATTGCTTTCCATTTAACTCCTTGAGTTATGTGTCAAATTCCAAGTTGTAACAAGATCCTAATACATAAATAATTGGTCAAATTTATTAACAAATCAAAACATAGGAAACACAACAATTAGGTATCCAATCATTATAGAATCAATAACACAATTTCATACCAAAATCAGGGGTAAAAATTCAATGTTTTTTCACTTTAAAGAGAAAATCGAGGTTTAGTTTGAGATCCCCTTCCACAAAATGTTATACCTTGCTTTGCATTTCTTAATTCCTCATCAATCCAAGGTTTCTCTCTAGCCCAGTTTTCTTCCTCGTATTCCTCCTTTCTTCTTATTCTTCTTCTTCTCTCTCTCATGCACCCCTCTTTTCCTCTCTAATTTTTTTCATGCAAGAAAATGCTTAATTTCCCATCTTAACATCTCTTCTATGAAGATTTACTATGTAAATTCTTTATCATTAATATTATTTATCTTATATTCTTTTTCTTTATGGTTGCTATGTGGCAACTTTTAATTAGATCATATATTGTACACATCTTCTTAACTTATCTCTAATCATTGGATCATCACTGAGAAACTTAGTTATGTAACTTATACATATTGTTTCTTCCATTTGTAACCTTAACTTGTTCATTTCCCTATATTGGTAACCATTGGATCATCATCCAATGGTCATCCTTCACAATAGTTCTCAATCCATTTGACTTCTTACATTTCCATCACATGGTATTAGTATCACACCACATAGGTTTCTAGATTTGGATGCCTTTATGGTAAAAATTCAAAAGTAATAATTAAAATATGATTTCCTTCTAAAAACCTGTAAAGGAGGTGGCTTGAAGTTCAGGCCTCAACATGACAAATTGTCTGTGGAACCACTTAGCTACACATAGCTTAGGCTATCATGTTTTACCAAATTATAGTTTTATTAAACCATTAATACAATTAGAACACTTATAACATACAACCAAATTAATAAACTATACCTAGCCAATTGCTTTTGGCTTTACTTTAACTTATTTTTACACTTTAATATCAAATATTCACTTATTTAATTTCATCAAAAGTTTGAGCCATTATAATCATCCCTCCTTTTCCTTGTAATATAGATTCCTTGGTGGTTTTATCTTATATGTAAGGTCTAGAAATAGGTTTGCAGGAATTTGATTAAAAACATGAGTTGGAAGAAGAATATACTTCCTTAATATTGGCACATGAAAGACATTGAGCTCATCTAATATTTATGGTGGCAATGCTAGGTGATACGCTACCTTTTCAATCCTCTCAAAAATTTCAAATGGTCCAACAAACCTTGGACTCAACTTTCCTTTAACTCTAAAGCTCATGACTCCCTTCATAGGTGAGACATTCATGAATACATGATTGGCATAACTCTTTTGTCAATTATGTGCTATCAACAATCTCTTCATGAATAGTCTAACCTTCTCTGCACATTGATCTATCAACTTAGACTTTAAAAACTATCATTCTCCAACATCACACCAACAGGTAGGAGTCTTACATGGTCATTTGTATAATATCTTATATGGTGCCATTCCTATAATAGAATGATAGCTGTTATTATAAGAAAATAGGACTGAAGGCAAATTTTCATCCCTGTTTCCCTTCCAATCCATAGCACAATTTTCGCAACATGTCTTTGAATGTCTAAATCATCCTCTTAGAATGTCCATCTATCTATGGATGGAATGCTATACTAAATCGGGTAATCATGCTAAGTCCTTCCTATACACTCTGCCAAAAGTGAAATGTAAACCAACTAGCTCTATAAAATATGATCGTCAAAGGAACTCCATGTAAGCCTACAATCTCCTTGATATAGAGGTTTGCTAAACTCTCTAAAGTCTGCCTCTATCTAATTGATAAGAAGTGTGCTGACATGGTTAATCTATCAACAATGATCCGGATCATGTCATGACCACTCAACATCCTAGGAAATTCCACAATGAAGTCCGTAGTAATGTGGTGCCACTTCCACTTTGGATGTTCTATTGTCTGCGAAAGTTCACCTAGTCTCTAATGCTTTGCCTTCACTTACTGATGGTAAGACATCTAACTACACAACTGCCAATGTATTTCTTCATCCCATTCCAAAAACTTCATTTTAGATCCTAATACATCTTAGTACTACCAGGATGAATGGCGTACTTCGATGTATGTGCTTCCTTCAACACTCCTATATCAAATTATCTATAGGAGGTACCACAAATTTGGCCTGAAATATGATGCTTCCATTAGTCTCTTTATTGAAACCTCTACTACCCACTAAGGCCTATGCCTCCTCAATATCTTTCTATGCTTGGAGACCATGATCAATAAATGACGATCTCACTAACATGTTTATCAACACTACATAAGATCTTCAACTTAAAGCATCTATGACCACATTTTCCTTCGTAGGGTGATATAGAATAAAAAATTCATAATCATTTAGGTACTCTAACCAACAATGTTTTCTCATGTTGATGTCACTCTGTGTGAATATATACTTCAAACTTTGGTGATCTGTGTATACCTCAAAATTTTCCCCATAGAGAGAGTGTGGCCAAATCTTATGAGAAAACACTATTGCTACCAGCTCCAAATCATGTGTCATGTAGTTTACTTCATGAGTTTTTAGTTGTTGAATGCATATTTTGTAACTCTCTCGTGTTGCATGAGTATACATCCTAAGCCTTTCACTATGTACTACAAAACCTCCTGTACCAATAGGTAATGCAAAAATAGGAGCCCTTGTAAGCCTCTTCTTCATCTCCCTAAAGCATTGCTCACACAAATCAGTCCACTCAAACTTGGTGTCTTTCCTAGTCAACTTGGTCATTGGTTGAGGTATCCTTAAAAATCCTTCAATGAAACATCAATATTACCCAGCTAACCCCAAGACACTTCTTATCTCTATGACAGTCTTTGGTCTCTCCCACTTCATGATGGGTTTGATCATTATTGGATCGATTGAAACTCCCTCCTTAGAAATAGCATGACCAAGGTATTGTACTTTATCCAACAAGAACTCACACTTGTTGAACTTTGCATATAACTGATGCTTCTACAATGTGCTAAGTACAATCCTAATATGCTCCCAATGCTCCTTCTCACTCGACGAGTAAATAAGGATGTCATTGATGAACATTATCATAAACTGATCTAAATATTTATGGAATATGTCATTCATCAAATCCATGAATGCTACTGGGGCATTAGTTAGTCTAAATGGCATTTGTAGAAATTTATAATGTCCATACTGGGTCCAAAATGCTATTTTAGGAATATCCTTATCTCGTATCCTCAACTGATGATAACCCAACCTCAAGTCAATTTTTGAGAATACTCTCATAGATTGTATGTGACACCTCAAGTTTTCAATATAGAATTTTAAATACTATTTCAAAATTTGGGATATCCCTTGATGAAAATTCTTTTTAAAACAATACAGCAAAAAAATCTATTCTTTTAGAAGTGTTTTCAAAAAATATTAATTGTTATTTCTTACACAAACATAAGGATTTTATGGTGAAATGAATGTTTGATCCCTACCAAAATCTGGCATGGTTTCCTCTCTTTTTTGGAAATATGTGCATTTAATGCATGCGTACTAAACACCTAATAAACACAAATAGATTTTCATATTTTAAAAGAACAAATACCAAAGTTCATCAAATTCCAAAACTTCTAGTCATAACCACATCACAATACAATCCACTAAATAGAAGTGAGTCCACAACATCAAAGCTATTATACATTCACATTCTCTGATAAAGCATAAATCAATTCTCAAGTGGAAAAGCTCATCCTTCAGATAATGAAAATCTCAATCTCTTAAAAATTCAAACTCCAGTATTTGTTTTGACGTTCACATCTCAACCTATACATCCTTCCACTCTAATTTTTTGAGTCTGAGACATTGTAAAACAAATGACAATGTCTCATCAAGTTTGCGCTTATGTGGGTAGAAAAAGTCACTTTTTTTGCATACAATTGATGATTTACAAAAGCAAATATTTGTTGATAATTTATCATACCTAAACAAAATTCATGACGTTTCAAAATATATGCTCATGTTGAAATTAAAAATTTTCAAATCATACATTCAAGAAATTAGTTTATATGTATAAATCAATACATTTGATGAATCATTAGACTTTCATGATTTTTGAAGATATCACTACCCTATCTTTTCATGAGGATTCAAGTATTCTATGCTTTCATTATTTCATGAAATATTTAGTCATGCTAAGATCATTTTCCATGCACAAACACATAAATCATTGCAAATTCATCCATAACACAATCTTTCAAGATCATTTATTATGTACGATCATTCAAAATATCACTATCAATGTCTAAATTCTTTGGCAATCAATAGTTGTATAGATTTATAAAGATTGAGATAATGAATATTATCATTATCAAGTATAAAGGCAGTCATCTAACATGCTCTCCTTCATGTATGAACAACATTTCAAATGCAAGAATGATTCAATACAAAATCTTTTAGAAATCACTCAAAATGCATGATTAATTCAACATATTTGTAAACCAGCATTGGAAAAATAATCTCTCTTGAGACAACAATATATATCATAATCAATGTCAAAAGTCATTAGTAAAACAAAAGTGTCCACATATGGTATCAACAAAAGAAGGGGTTAGTCAATATGGTGCTAAAAGTAGAGTATCTGATACTCTGTGTGTGTGTGTGTGTGCGCGCGCGTGTGAGTGTGTGTCTGTGTGACCTAGATGGGCAAACATAAATCTTGTTTCATAATCATCCAAAATATCATGTTGACCATAATAACATAACATGTGAGATGAAAAACTAATGACTTAAGTCACACACAAAAATCTAAAAATTGATAAACCATCAGCTTGATAAAAGCTCTCAATGATAGTGAAAAGTTGAGATGTGTGTCCCTTAGTCCATAATGAAAAATCCAAACCCATATCATCATGGAAAAGCAATCGCTATGAATCATAATGGTATATAGTCATACCATTACAAATGGCGACATACTATCTTATCACTATGGACCAGTCTACACTCTCACATGGCCAACATGCTAAAACCACACAAACACTTATGCTCATAGGGCCCTTCCATCACACATTGGTGACTACCATGACTCTATATTGGCTTGTGGATACCTCATGGCCATGACTCACTGGACCTCATGGGGACTACCCAGTTACTACTCCAAGCACTTCCCTATGAGAAGTTACTCCTATGGGCCACCATCTCTTTTGTGGAGCTGATATCAAATATCATCTCAGAGGTTAGTGGCCAACTACACCTCCTACCATAGGATCTCCAGAATTACTACACACTCACCAAGTGTACCTGCCAATAACGATCAAGGACATAGGGCACTCTAGGATTGCCTACCCAAAACATCAATGAAATCCATATCCATTACGGCTTATAGTTGCTCATGGAGTGCCTACCTAAACCATCGATGAAACCATAAGCATCAAAGCCTATAGCTACACATATAAGCTAGTCTAAAACATAAATAAATCCATATTCATCAGGGCTTATAGCTACAGAGCTAGCAGAAAACATTGGCAAATCCATATCCATCATGCTTATAGCTACTCGTAGCATTCTAGCCTCAAACATCGACAAATCCATATCCATTAAGGCTTACATCTCTCATAGAGTGCTTGCCTAAATCATTAATGAAAATCATACATCAAGGGCTTATAGCTACTCATAGCATGCTTGCTTCCAGGTCTTAGTGTCACGCAGGCGTGCATGCCTATGGGTCTTATAGTACTCATAGAACACCTTCCAAAAATAGTGATTAATTAGACTCTCCTAGACTTATAGCTTCTCAGTGAGTGCTTACCAAAAATATCAATGAAATGTGTATCCCCAGGATTTACAATGACTCATAGAGTGCTTGCCTAAAACACCAATCAAGAAGCATCTTGAGGACTTACAATAGCTCATGGAGAACTAACCTCAAACATCGGTCAAATACACTTCTAAAACCATGTTATGAGGATAAAACTATCATTCAAAGTCTTGTAACAACCATACAAATCTATTTATTTCTAAGGTATGAGAACCTTTCAAACTCATGCCTTCAATGAGCTATAGAAACATGCTTTGTTATCAAACATGCTTTCATCCTTCATTTGATAATACACTTCAAGTTCTTAAAAGTATGCATCTAAGATCCACGTCAAAACCATTAATATCCAACCATGCATGCTTAGTTCATAAAGTCATCATATTAAAGATAATGCAACTTTCTCATTCTTTCAATCATTAAAAAATTCATTCAAAGCAATGATTATAAAGGATGGGTCTTTAAACAATTACAAAAATGCATGTCATTAAGTGGACCATTGTTAAACTAGTGATAAAGTTTTTATTAGTAATGACAAATGAGTTATGGGCCTAAATATCTATCTTGTTTATCCATGGAATTTTGAGATCCTTCCTAAGCATGAATGTGAAGCATTTCATATAAATATCATCAATTCCAAGTCATACATATCAATAGCAAATACATTTAAACAAATAGCAGTAAAATCACATTAAAATAACCTAGATTATGGGTATTGGTAATGCAATTTGTTATTCTCTCTTAGTTATCAAGACTTTAGGATTCTTTCCTTTAATTACCATCATAATTACACATATGAGTTTAACATGTTAAGCTTTCTTCTACCTTGAGACCAATTAATAAATCATTCTTAAAATATTAGTTTTACAAGTATGGCCACTTTTAACACTTTATGTA
The DNA here is from genome assembly GCA_035236585.1 of Warburgia ugandensis. Taxonomy (NCBI): domain Eukaryota; kingdom Viridiplantae; phylum Streptophyta; class Magnoliopsida; order Canellales; family Canellaceae; genus Warburgia; species Warburgia ugandensis. The sequence continues at coordinate 3,467,535 of CP141129.1, read as the reverse complement.
GGTCTCTCTATAGTTCAAAAACCTTGTGAGCTATTCTATAAACATTTCTAGTGAACTCATTTGCATTCCTTGTAATTGGGGCATTCCTTATGTTGTAGTATCAAGTTTACAATTTCCTAGGTGTTAGTGGCATATACATATACATATACATATATATATATATAGTTCAATAATGTTTAAGGTATTTGCAATGTCCACTAGATTAAGAGTATATTTCAACCAAGGCATACAGTCCTATCACTCGTTTGTTCCAATGTTATAATTAGGATAAACTAAGTTTTTCAAGTACTTTTCACATTTGTAGCTAGTCCAAAGTAAATCATTTGTTTCTAAGTATTTCTATATCATCTAAGTGGTGGTAAGTTCAAGTCAAAGAGTGTAGTCTCCGCTATTTTGTTCAACTAAGGAAATATTAGCATTTTCAATTCAAATTCAGTTAATCCATTTTTTGATGCATTAAAGTGAAAATGTTTCATGAGATAACCATTGTGATTTTCACATGCTTTCAAAATTTTAGTAATTAAAGACAATATTCAAATAAATTGATCATCTACATTAACTCATTCATTTTAACACATGGCAATTATTAGACTTTCCAAAATAGTAATCTTAATCTATCTACTTCATGTGGCCCTTGTCATTGGTACACAAACGTTCCTCCTTTAGCTTTTACCTTAGACACACTTCCACATCAATCTATCCACGCTTTAATCGATATAATGTATAGCAATTCTATTTTTAATACACACATACACTTAGATATTTAGACTGAATTATGATCTAATGGTCCAGATCATCTTAGATCATTAAACTGTTAAATTTATTTACAGTTCCATAATTTTTATATTTATGGTTTATTTGATCTTTAATCATTGTATATTAAGATGATCCTACCTTTATTTATTACTAATCATTGATTCGTTTACTTCAACTTTGTCAGATCATAGACCATTTATTAGAGATCAACAGTTTGGATTGTCATAATTTCTTCCAATCCCACAGGTTTGTGACTTATGGAATAGGCTTTAATATATCCATGGTCTTGTTGATTGACAATTAGATCTAAGATTTGTATATTATTTGTGGCTAATATTGGTCTATTTACACCTGTGTTTGTTTATCAGCATCTTATTAAACGACTAGTTTTGTGAACCAAGGATGTCACTACGTAATGATCTGATTTTTAATCTATTCACACAATACTATAATAGGTTTTTTATTTACGCATCCGATTGTGATTTCATCATCAACATCAATTTTCATCATATCTAAAGCAAACTTGATCTCTGATTTCATCATGGATGGTTAGATCAATCAAGGATTGTTATTTATAGTTCAAACATAATAATCATGAGGTTTCGATCTGATTAATCAATCAAAATCTGATAGTTTACAATCATTAAATATAATCACGATCTGGCATTAGGTGTATAAATCACATTAAATTAAAATAAGAAACTATTAGATCGCGGATATAGCTTGATTTTATCATCATTTTAAGAATCGAAGATCAATGAAGGATCTTAACTTTTAATATAAATTCCTAGCTTCGTTTGTCACAGAAAAATGCCCAAAACACCTTTTGATCGAGGTAATAGGCTCCGATCATGACCATACAACACTAATGCATTTGGATCTCTATTGAGTTTTCTTAGTGGCATAGAGAGGATTATGATGAATGGCTTGGATCTTGGATCCAAGTAATTTTGGGCTCCAAGTGTGCTATTCTTAGAGACTATTCACTATTGTAGGAGTTTTGTCTCTACCTTATGCAACCAATCATGCAGGTGGCCAGAGAGGGGAGATTATCCATAGTGCCTAGCCAGATTGGCGGATCTGTGCATGATTGGTTGCATCAGAGAAGGGGAAACACACTGACCCTGTTAGGGCAGCTGTGATCCCACTCATTGGTGACAAAGGAATCTGATCGAAGAAGGGTTGTTGGAGAGGGGTCTAAACTAAGGGACGTTACCGGGGTTGAAAGGGAGGACTTCAGCCATGTTCTAGTCAGGTTAATCATGCCTATTGTCACTAGAGAACAAGGATGCCAAAAAGGGGATTTTGTGTTGCTGATCAAAGAAGGTGAATTTCATGCCGATGAAGAACAAGATGATCAAAGTGAAGTGTTTTTCCAGTTGAAAATCTAGGTAAATGGGAACTTGTCGATAAGGAAATCGAAACAGAGGGAGCTTGGGGTCACTAGGTTTCTACCTCCCATAGGTATGCCTCTTTTGTTTTCCAAGTTTTCATTACCTCTTGATACAAGATAGAGCAGATGATGTGTAGTGGACTGGCCCACAGCATGCCAAGCTTAACTCCTAGTGTTGATGGTTGATCTGTTGTGCCGCATCAAAGCTCAAATCATGGGCATGACATTATCAAATTCCCCCCTATATTAGTAAATGTTTTGGTGCTTTTCACCCTAGTTTTTGTTTTGCACAAAATTAGTATCATTGGAATCATCTCGATGCATACATTCCAATTATTGAAGTCTTGAGGGTCAACTAAGTGTCCTTCAGAGAGTCAATTGGACTGAGCTCAAAATGAGGGACCCTAAACTCACATTTTAGTCATAACAAAAATTGACCATTTACATAACATAGCATTTAGAAATTGAAGTGCTAACAACATGTAGTCGAATTATTTTATTGAGGATTGTTAGTAAGATGTATGAAGAAATATGAGATTGATTTGGAAATAAAAGAAAAAAATTACTCCATCTTTTTTATAATTGTGATTGGTTTATTCAATTGTAAATGAATATTTATGCATATCGCACTCTTCTTCTCTTACAAAAAAATTTCCACCACAATTATGCAAGTATGTGTCCTTCATTGGAGATTTCTTCAAAAATACCTAGTCCCCAACATGGAACTCTAAATCTTTTCTCCTCAAATCAGTATAGCTCTTCTTCCACATTATTCCTTAAGCAATTCTAGATACATTCATTTTCTCAAATTTCTTGTGCCATTCATTGAACAATTCTAGTGAATATTCATCTCATCTATTAATCGATTTTAGTTCTAAGTTACGATCTAGGCTTAAACAATTTCATTATTTAATTCAATTAAGAAGTTTCTTATATCTCCACTTCCCTTTTTTTTCAAAATTTTTTAATCTTCAAAACCAACTAAATCCTAAAAACATATGATTTTAACTTCATATTTTTATTCTTATATTGTCTTTCAATAAATTTTAGTACAAATTTCTTAATCTTCCCACTAGGTCTCCGCTCATAATCATGCAATTTACATCCTTTTCTTTCAAGCCTTTTTATATCTATCTTGTTTCTCATTAAAAATCTACTGAATTGTCAAATTTTTAAGGTCAGCTAAGTTCTTTGTGGAGAGTTGGTAAATTATAAGATTATCATATTGGAAGCACATGATTCAAAATCAATATTAATCTTTTTGTTAATTATTTCTAAGATACATATTTGAACAATTGACCTCACTTACTTTATCGGCTTACTTTTCACAATGGTCCTCCCCTTCTCATTTATATTATTTTGTAGCTATTATTACAAAAGGAATATTTTTCTTAACTAAGTATTATGTACTTTGCCAAGTTAGTACTAAATTCTCCAAGGTTGTCGCATCAATGAAACCATCATAATTCATAGTTCATCAATTTGAAAATTCAATCTACTTGATGAGACTAATTTCTTTCTTTGCAAACTTGTCCCCAATTATATCTAAATTCATTATTTAGAATCACTTTATTATTATATATCATTTATCTCATCTACATCAACCATAAAACCTTTCTTGCCCAAAATTTTATTACTGAACTTCCGTAATACCTCAAAATTATCAATAGCAAGTCCCCATTACATATTTAGACTAATTTTATAGTTCTCCAAGTATGCACTCTACCCACACTTAAACTCTCAAAAGGTCATCTATAAAAAAAAAGAACTTCCATTACACACTAATGTCTTGACTTAAGGTTACTAACTTATACACTCTCATACCCCATTCTTTTTTGTATTTGTAATTTGTTTATTCATTGTAAACAAATTACCCCTAAGGGTACTAGTTTAAGGTTACTAGTCAAAAAGGTCATCTCTATGTGGTAATGGATACTTGTTGTTAATTGTGATTTTGTTTAGCATTCAATAGTCAATACCTAACAACATAAAACCATCCTTCTTCTTTATGAATTGTACTAGATATTTGAATCCCTACTCAAAGAAGCCAACTCTACAACCTTCACTAGTAAACTAGGGGATGACATAAAAATATGGCTCCAAATGGCTGTGCATAATCCATGGACAAACTTCTAATCAGCTTTGAGGTTAGTAGGGCAAATCCTCAGTGCAAATCTCCTTAGCCTAGTGAAGTGAGTCTCATACTCGTCAACTATCACAGAACCTTAAAACAGGTTCATGAACTCTCTCTCTCCTCTTAATGAAAAAGTTAGCAATAGTGACATGCCAATCTTCTAGCACCATCATCCCCTTGAATAGCTTTTCACACTCATAGGGCTAGATCTCATCTACTTCAGCTCCCTCAACTCTAAAAAGCATTAGACCAATCTTCTTGGATAGCTCCAACAAAGTGCCATTCTTCTCCCCTGTGGTAGAATCCTCTTTTAACGATGGTTGAAGAAGGTGGGGATGGCATGCGTTTTGGGTTGCACCAAACAAAAGAGAACAAGACAAAGAGGGGAGATGATCTGTAGTGGCTGGCCATATTGGGGGATCTATGCATTGTTGGTTGCATCAGAGAAGAGGAAACACACTGCTCTACTAGGCTAGCTGTGATCCCACTCGCTGGTGATAAAGGAATCCAATCAAAGAAAGGTTGATGGAGAGGGGTCTAAACTGAGGAACATTATCGGGGAGGACAAAGAGGACTTCAGCCATGTTTTAGCGAGGTGAATCATGCCTATTGTCACTGAAGAATAAGAATGATGAAAGGGGGTTCTATATTACTGATCGAAGAAGGAGAATTTCTTGACGATGAAGAAGGAGATGATCAAAGTGAAGGGTTTTTCTGGTGGAAAATCTAGATAAAGGGGAGCTTGCCAGAAGGAAATTGAAATAGAGGGAGCTTGGGGTCATTAGGTTGCTAGCTCCCTCAGGTGCTCCACCATTGTTTTCCTAGTTTTCAATACCTCCTAATATGAGATAGAGTATACGACATGCAATGGACTGGCCCACAGCATGCCAACCTTAGCTTCTAGTATTGATGGTTGATCTATTGTGCTACATCAAAGCTCAAATCATGGGAGTGACATTATAAAATTTGCCCACCCCACTTAGATTAGCAAATGTTTGGGAGTTTTTCACCCTTGTTTTTGTTTTGTGCAAAATTAGTGTCATTGGAATCATCTTGATGTATACATTCTAATTATTGAAGTCTTGAGGGTCAATTAAGTGTCCTTTAGAGGGTCAATTGGACTGAACTCAAAATAAGGGACCCTAAACTCACATTTCAATCAAAACAAAAATTGACCATTTACATAGCATAGCATTTAGAAATTTATGTGCTAGCAACATGTAGTCAAATTAGTTTATTGATGATTGTTAGTAAGGTGTATGAAGAAATATGAGATTGATATGGAAGTAAAACAAAAAATTTACTCCCTCTTTTTTTTATAATTGTGATTTGTTTATTCAATTGTAAATGAATATTTATGTATATCACACTATTCTTCCCTTGCAAAAATTTTGCCACCGCAATTATCCAAGTGTGTGTCCTTCATTGGAGATTTCTTCAAAAAGACCTAGTCCTCAACCTGGAACTCTAAATATTTTCTCCTTAGATCAGTATAGCTCTTCTTCCACATTATTCCTTAAGAAATTCTAGATACATTCATTTTCTAAAATTTCTTGTACCATTCATTGAACAATTCTAGTGAATATTCATCTCATCTATTAATCGATTTTAGTTCTAAGTTTCGATCTAGGCTGAAACAATTGCATTATTTAGTTCAATTAAGAAGTTTCTTGTCTCTCTACTTCCCTTTTTCTTCAAAATCTTGTAATCTCCATATTCAATAAAATCCTAAAAACATATGATTTTAACTTCATACTTTTATTCTTATATTGTCTTTCAATACACCTTAGTATAAATGTCATAATCTTCCCACCAAGTCTCTAGGCAAAATCCTGCAATTTCACATTATTTTGTTTCACGCCTTTTTATATCTATCTTCTTTCTCATTAAAATTCTACTGAATTGTCAAATTTTTAAGTTCAACTAAGTTCCTTGTAGAGAGTTGGTAAATTATAAGATTATCGTCTTAGAAGCCCTTGATTCAAAATCAATATCAATCTTTTTATTAATTATTTCTAAGATTCATATTTGAACAATCAATTTCACTTACTTTACATGCTTACTTTTCATAATGGTCCCCCCTACTCATTTATATTCTTTTCTAGCTATTATTAGAAAACGAATATTTTGCTTAACTAAGTAGTATGTACTTTGCCAAGTTAGTGCTAAATTCTCCAAGGTCGTCACATTAATGAAACCATCATAATTTACAGTTCATCAATTCAAAAATTCAATCTACTTAATGACACTGTAATTTCTTTCTTTACAAACTTGTCCCCAATTATATCTAAATTCATTATTTAGAATCAGTTTATTATTATATTTCATTTATCTCATCTACATCAACCTTAAAACCTTTCATGCCCACAATTTTATTACTGAACTTCCATAATACCTCAAAATTATCACTAGCAAGTCCCCAGTACATATTTAGACTAATTTTATAATTCTCCAAGGTTCTAAGAGATTTTACTACTACAATTATCTCCTAAAGATTTATGAACTCTACACACACTTAAACTCTAAAAAAGTTATCTATATAAAAAAGGAATTACCATTACACACTAATGTCTTCACTTAAAGTTACTAGCTTGTACACCCTCATACCCCATTTTTTTGTAATTGTAATTTGTGTATTCATTGTAAATGAATATTTACATATATGGCACTGTAATAAGTCAAAAAGGTCATCTATATATGGTACTGGATACTTGTTCTTAATTGTGACTTCATTTAGCATTCAATAGTCAATACTAACAACATAGAACCATTGTTCTTCTTTATGAATAGTACTAGAGCTATCCACGGCAACACACTCTACCTGATAATGCCTAGATATTTGAATCACTGCAACTATTCCTTGAGATCTTTAAACTTTATAGGTGCCATGATGTAAGACACCTTTGAGATGGGAGTTGTACCTAGTACTAGCTCTATGGTAAAGCCCATCTCTCAACCTTGGTCACTCATAAGGAAACTCTCCTCCGAATCTCGTACAACATCTATGTCCTCTATCTTCTACTTGAATTCCTTCTAAGGTGCCAAGCTCACTAAGTAAGCTATATGGACCTTGGCCAAGAGTCTTTGTGATATAATCAGTATTCCTGATGTGTCTAATCTTCCCTAGAATATGTATGTGTTACCCTCTATCTCCTCGAATCGTACCTCTTTGTGCAATAGTCAATAGTAGCTCCATATCTTGACAAACAATCTATACCCAATTTGATGTTAAAGTCCATCATATCAAATAGGATTAGGTTAGCCAGAAACTCCCAATCTCCCATTTGAATCCCTATATCACTGATATACTTAATCGCAAGGTAATACAATATAATCCAAAGTTGATGCAAAGTTTGTGATATGAAAGAATGTGTAGCACTCGAGTCTATTAGTACTTTAGAAAACTAACCAAGAATAGGTAAAGTACCTTTGATAATTGCATTCGAAGCTCTGGCATGCTCAGTTAGGGCAAAAACCCGTCCTTAACCATGTGATACAATCTTCTATTTTTGAGGCATATTTTCTTTCCTTCCTTTAGGGCAATTATTCAGAAAATTACCATTCTCTCTATACACAAAAGACTTATGCTCTTAGATATAACATGGTTTTCCTGGATACCTCTTTCCATAGTGTCTACAAAGGTTTTAGTCCACTTCCTTCTTTTTGAACTCTGGCGTCCGTGGTTGTAACACCTCGGGGTTCCAACAGTCACAATATTGTCCGCTTTTAGGTGCCCATATACCCCTCACAGGTTTGTTCTTTCCCGGTTTCCCAGGAAAAACCCGTTGTGACCATTAGAGTTCCCCAAACTCATATAAATAGCTCAATTTCCTCTCCACAAGCAATGTGGGACTAACTCTCTATCCTTCATCTTAGCCTAGAAGCTTGCCAGCCTTCTCCTGGCCTACCTCATTAGCCCAAGCCTTCACAGTGGTGGTATAGAACAAAGTGGAACTACTACTTCCAGTGGGGGTCTAAATAAGGTTGGCCCATTGCGCTTCCAGTTTGACTTGTTTTCTCATGGTGTAAATGCCTCTACTCTCATCTCCCACAACTCCCTCTCACACAAAGAAGGCAACCTTACAGCCTTTACTAGTAAAGTAGGCTATGACATAAAAATATGGCTTCAAATGGTTGTGTGTAATCCTTGAACAAACTTCTGAGTAGCTTTGAGGTCAGTGGGGCTTATCCTCGATGCAAATCTCCTTAGCTTAGCAAAGCGAGTCTCATACTAATCAATTATTATAGAACCTTGAACCAAGTTCATGAACTCTCTCTCCTCTTAATAAAAAAGTTAGAAATAGTGACTTGCTGATCTACTAGCACCATCATCGCCTTGAATAGCCTTTCAAACTCATAGGGCAAGGTCTCATCTACTTCAACTTCCTCAACTCCAAAATGGATTAGAGCAATCTTCTTGAATCACTCTAACAAAGTGCCATTCTTGTCCCCTCTGGTAGAATCCTCTTCTGAAAATGCCTGAAGCTTCAGTTTTATTTGCTAAACATCAATTACAATAGTTCACTGGCAAAATTTTCTAATGCCCTCACACTCAGTTGTGCTTGTACTAATGGTTTTGGTATGTCCTACTAAACCTCCATGGGTGTAGATGTGGATACATGTACATGTGTTGATTTTCAATAGTACTAAACTCTTCTACTAGTACATATGTATTCATTCTACTAAGATGCGATGGAATCTATACTTTAAAATTAAGTACTTATGAGAATTTTGCTAAGTTATCTAAGTTAAAATGTCCCTATGATTCATTTTCTTGACTTGATACACCTTACTTCCTAGTATATCTGGCTATGAGTAGTTCAGGCTCTAATACCAACTGTGACATTACAGGCTTTTAGAAATAGATTTTCAAAAAAAAAAATTTGGATCAATCCTTGAATTTTTTTTAAAGATTATATATAGTAACATATTTATTTAAACTACTTCATCAAGCTTAAGTACATCAAATAGATTTCCATAATACATATCAAAATAACAGTTCATATTTTCAATGCAATTAAGACCTACTAGTCACAGCCCAAACACTGTTAAGTTCAATCACGATATAAAGTTTTAAAAGTTATAATTTATTAAAAATTGACTAAAGTCTTCAAATAAAGTAAAACTATTCCTAGTTCTTCATACATTAAAACTCCAAGCCTTCTCAATCTTCTATGCATCAAACCAAGGCCATGTGTTCTACCCTTCATCTGTGGGGTGGTTTGGTGGTAATATGAATTACCCAGTAGATAATCTAAAACTAGCCAAAAACTACAGATATCATGCTATGCAAGTTTTTTAAATTTAAAAGCATGGACATGTACATTTAAACATGTCATCATCAAATCACCAAACTTCAATTTATATTCAAACAATTACATCCAAATAGAAGCAAACATAATGTTCCATAATTCAAATAATATCCATGGAATATAAAAAATTGAGTTAAATCCAATCCATATCCATTAAATGCTTAATTCATCAATCAATCTATTCACTGATCAATTTATCGCTAAGTGGCACCTACCATCCTACAACAAACACTAGTCAATTTTCTCGAGATCTATCAACATGTCAGCCCATGTCCAAATAAAACACACTATCAACTATGCATGTACCAAAACCAAAGTCTCAATAGCACTCGATAATGGGTGCCACACCGACTGCATGGGATAGTCGGACCAAACCTATACAAGGGTAGTCTTACCATGCAGCCATACAAGGGTAGTCTTCCCTTGTCATAGGCTATTACATGTTCAGGAGTTATAGGCCAACTAACTCCCTAATATAGCAACCATGAGGTTTCATATACAATCCCCATGCTAGGATCAACTCTTAAGAATCTCCTGATTTCTTAATCAACTTTAGTTGTGAAAGAGTGTGAAAATATCTAATAGTATGCCTATAAATAGGTAGCGAATTTACTACTTTTGTTAATTTCAAACATAAACATATTTCAAAGATCAATGTATGGAAACTTTATTAAACTAATCAATTACATTCATATCTATTTCCAAAAAGATCAAAATATAAGTATGTACAATTTTCTTAAAAATCAATTTAATTTCATAAATAGCATTACAATCATTGACTAAAGTATGAGATAATCAAATCCAAGAGAAATATATGTATTCATCTACTCTAAACATGATGCACTTTCAAACTATACATAAGTTCCAATAAAATAATTCTATGATCATTCAAGAACTTAATGTTGCCTATTATATACTTCAAAACTAGAATCCAATCCAAACATTTTCAATTACAAATCTCATATGTTAAGATACCATTTTAGCTTTCCCAAACATTATCAAATACCAAGTTTCATGTGCCATATGCCTTGTAATATGCTCATTGTGTAGAGTGCACAAAACATGACTCGGTGCATTATTTATCAATTAATACTTGGTCTCTGTTCACCTAATTACTAGTCAATATTTAAGACTGATGTGCCTGATCACTAATCAATACTTAGTGATCATTCACTTAACACCATTCAGTGGATGATGCCCATGAGCCTTGGCCTAGATCAACACCATGTCACTTGAATATTGTCCAACATACAACATGCTTGAGCTTTGATAGGTGTATGGTGTGGTTGTCATTATAATGTGATATGTACCAAACTTGTGTTTGATACACCAATTAATTTCATGTCCAAGGCATCATGCACTTAATACAACTTGATATCTATAAGTTGGTTAGTACCCAACACTCATACATTTGGGTGCTACAATATACTTTTTCAGCAATTGGGTGCCTATGAATCAGTCAGTGTTGAATGTCCATATACATATTTACTAATCATTGCGTAGTATCCATGAACTTGCCTGAGTCTGGTCTGACACACTATGCACTTGAGACTTACACAACGTATGGTGCTACTAGAATTTATTCAGTGCCCCATGTGTCAAGCTTGCATGGAACTTCTTAATGTGAAATCTGGCATGGTGTTGTGCATGCATAATTTAGAAAGAAAGTCTAACATCACATCCAAAGTAATTTATTGATCCATGTGCCACTTGCCAAATAGGGCTTACAATATCATGAGGAAGTACAATAAAAGGTGTCATAGATGATCATTACAATTCCTTCTGCAAGGAGTTATCTTGCAAATGTTGGCACTCAAAGATGGGCAATAAAGCCAAAATATGTGTACTAGTATCATTAAGCTGCTACACAAAATTTTTATAAGCCAACCAAATAAAAGATCAAAAAGTATCCCACTCAACCACATCAAAAGGAAACAATTATTCTTCATATACTATTTCCCCATCATATTTACACAATATCATGCAAATAACAAGCACCATAGTAATGCATGCAATTCTAGATTGCACACATACCTAAATAATCAATTTCAATCATGAATGCTATCAATAGCCAAAAAGATGTACTATTCATATTTTAAAAACTCCATGAGCAATAGTAGTACAATAAAACTTTTGTCTAACCGACCATCATTTTTTTTGTTAATTACAGTGAAAATTTTCTCCCATTTTACAAATGCATTTGAACTAAACTAAATGGTGAAGTAGTTCTATAGACATAATAATATTTGGACCATCCATTTGATATCTAAATGCAACCAATTTAGACATAAGTCTGAAAACATCATTCTGCTAGAAGATGAACATGCAATAGAAAATGGTGATTATAAAACTAAAATAAATAGCAAATGGAGATGTTTACACCTCTAAATCTACAATCTACTAGAAAAATGAACAAAGAAAATCACTATTGTTAAGAATGCAAATGAATGAAAAATGCAAGTAGAATCTATGGCTATATGATTAATATTGTTGTTGCTCTCTAATTAACTCCATGAGTTATGCATCAAATGCCAAGTTGTAAAACAAGATCCTAACACATAAATAATTGGTTAAATTTTCTAACAAATCAAAACGTATGAAATACAAAAATTAGGTATCCAATAACTTTAGAATCATAAACACTATTTCATACCAAAATCAATGGTAAAACTTTATTTCTTTTGAAGAGAAAATAAAGGTCTAGTTCGAGATCCCCTACCTCAAAATGCTAATCCTTGCTTCACATTTCCTATTTCCCTAGCAATCAAAGGTTTCTCTTGGGCTTAGTTTTCTTCCTCGTCTTTCTCCTTTCTTCATCATCATCATCATCTTCTTCTTCTTCTTTTTCTTCTATCTTTAACTCACTTCTCCTTTCCTTTGTAAAGTCTTATTTCCTACATGGCAAATTTTAAGTAGATCACATATTGTACACATCTTGTTAACTTAATTGTGGTTGTTGGATCATCACTCAAATACTCAGATCTGTAACTTATACATTATTGTTTCTTTCATTTTTAACTTTAGTTTGTTCATTACCCTTTATTAGTAGTCATTGGATCATCATCCAATGGCCATTATTTGTAATAGTTCTCAATCCATTTGACTTCTCACATTTCCATCACACAGGATTAGTATCACACCACCTAGGTTTCCAAATTTGTATGTCTTTATGGTAAAAGTTTGAAATAAATAATTAAAATGTGATTTTCTTCTAAAAAGCTATTAGGGACGTGACTTGAAGTCCAAACCTCAACCTGACAAGTTGTTCATGAAACCACTTAGCTTAGGTTGTCATGTTAAACAAAATTATAGTTTTATGAACCCATTAACAAAATTAGAACACTTATAGCATACAACTAAATTAATAAACTATTCCTAGCTAGTTGTTTTTGGCTTTACTTTAACTTATTTTTACACTTTAATATCAAACAATTGATTTATTTAATTTTATAATTTGCAAAAGTAATAACTTTTATTTCCTAAAAAATGTGACTGCCATCCTGCTTATTCTCCTTCCACTTTGTCCTATCGTAGTTGAGATCTTGCTCCATAATAGCCCACTATCACAATGGCTTTGGGCATGGGTAGATCGTTGCGTCAACAAACATTTAAACACTCTCTTAAAAATGTCCCAAGTAGCCATGCCACTAGAAAAATGTGTCCTCTCTTTAGTCTGCCATTAAAATCTGGCCTCTCTTGTCAAAATATGCATCACAATCTATACCAATGTATCTACTGGCACCTCCATGGCCTTGAAAGCCTTCTCCACCTCAAAAATCCACCTCTCAGTAGCCTCATATTCACACTCACCTGAGAATGAGGACACCATCCCCTAAAATTGATCCAGTAACTTATCAGCTCTACTAGAATCATTTTCTAAGCTACCTACCACTTTACTAAGTACAATCTATGTTTGAGTCTAGGCCTAGTCACTAGATGCTACTACAGGCAGTGATTGGGGCTACTCATTGGATGTTGATGCAGGTTGTGTGTATGAATGCCCACTAGAAACTACCGCAACATGTGCATGGGAATATTGCTGCTATAGATGTGGCAAAAGACCCTAAATAACTTGGGCTACTATTTCTACCACCTAATTTCCTTGCTCAAATAACTTGGCATGTGAGGTGCTTAGCATGGCAAGAGTAGATCTTTTCCTTCTTTGTGGAGCCATCTATACCAAAATCAATATAATTTGTGTGAGTTTCCACCTAACTCCCTCTTCACTACAACACTTTTGGACTTTTGGGCAAATTGTGAATAGAGTAAATTGAGCTCAAATACCAACTTTGAAGCCCTAGGTTTTTAAATACATCTTTAAATCATTTATCCAAAGTCAGGATCCCTATGATGAAAATTTCTTAAAAGAATAAATAATAAATTTATTTTCTTTAATAAAATACTTTATAAAACTCCGGATTACATAACTTCATAAAAAAATTGGATTTACTAGCGAAATGGGCATACCATTTCTACCAAAAATTTAGTAGAGTCTCCTCAATTTTTTAGACATTCGTATTTAACGCATGCAATGTGGTAATACTTGATAAACTCACGATGATCATCAAATATACTTGGAAACTCTGTATCCACATCAATATACTTAGATTTTTAGAAAATTCAAGGATGCAATAATTTTTAATAAATACATATTAAAATATCAACAATTATGCAAAATCTTCTCCAATTGCAATCCTCATTCCACTATACTTATCCCATAAATAGATCAACTAAATCATAGAGAAAGTTCAAAGTCAAACAATTATACATTCTGAACATAATCTATAGTTCAAGTGTTCATAAATATATGTCAAAAATGTTAACTCATAGTATTGTAGTCTTTGTTTAACTCTTCCTAGGGTAACTCTCATCCACCTCTATCCAACTGAGTGTTGCTTCCAATTACTTCTTCAGATTTGAGATATTGTAAATACTACAATATCTCAACAAGTTATGCTTGCTTATGTCTAACAATACATTTAACACTTAATAAATTCAATTACGCATTATATTCCATGCAAAAAAATAAAAGTAAAATATGATGAGTTCAAATAATCATTATCATGTAAGAAAAATGACTAATTCAAATCATGTGAAGGTGCAAAATATTCAAATACAATATTACTAATAATATTAGATAATCACCATTTGCATGACTCGTGAAGTTATACACATGGTTCATGAGTGAGAAAATGGTTGTAATGCAAGAACTAAAATCCAGCTAACATGGGATCTAACCAAAATAGTAACTAAACTTTTTGAAAAGCTAAATGGGTTCCTAAGGAATCAAACAAATAAAGTGTGGGGACAGTTAGAAATTTTTCATGAATCATGAAAGGTACAGATAGTCCACTCCTGCAAGAATGTATAGATGGTTATTAGTCTTGCACTAGCACCTTGTGGTCAATGATCTTGCATGCTATGAATTCCACCCATTTGGGCACATAGTCCACTCCTAGAAGGATGTATGGATAACCAAAGGAGTTGGCAAAAGTCTCAAAAACTCAATGCCCTGAACATCGAAAGTCTTAATAATAAGAATGGGAATTAAGCGCATCATTATTTATTTTATTTTTTCCTATTCTCCCTAACTGTTGGCATCCAGCACATACTATGTCATAAGCATATGAATCCCCAAGAATAGTAGGCCAATAAAAACTACACTGCAATGGATTTGTCTATATTAAGATCACAGTTAAAGTACACTACTAGACATGCCTCAAGTGGGTCTAGTATAGAAACTAATGTATTAGCATCTTAAAGTAAACATTCAATTAAATTTACTACACAAGAATCATTTAGGTCAAGATGTTGATGATTGGCATTAAGAACATTGAGCTTGACTTTCATATTACTGAAACATAACTTCATCACACTATTTCTACAATTGATGATGACATTGGACATAGGCAAAATTGAATGTTCAAGGATTACCAGGATCTAATAGAGGTTGGATATAATGGATAATAAAATCTATAAGAAAGTAAAACTGGTCCACTTATACTAGAACATCCTCAACCATGCCATGTGGAACCTTCACTAATCTATCTACTAACTACAAGGTGGTATTGGTTCATTTAAGGTCATCGAGCCCAATTTGCTCATAGATCGAAAGTGGTATCTAATTTACACTAGCCCCTAAACCAAGTAGTGCCCTACCAATGACATGGTTTGTGACGACCCGGGTTTCATATGATGCAAATTTCATAAAAAGGAGAGATCTCTTGCTTTAGAAATATGAAATGCATGAAAATCTTTTGTTTTGGAAAGCAATCTTTCATATAAAATCCCGAGTGTCAAAACACATTTTCAAATCATATAGCCATGGCATAGTTTTAAATCAACTCTCTTCCCAACAAAGTGTTAGTCACAGCCCCAACTACAGAGAGTAACAACAATCATGTAACACTCACTAAAAGATAAGGTAGGGGTTTACTTACTTGTACTTAATTTGGATGTTCTCTGTTACAAGTGTATCCTGTCCTTAAGTGTTTACTTGTATCTGAAAAATATTAAGCATTGGGTGAGTATACACTATACTCAATAGGAGTCTATCACTACTAGTTTTACAATGCATGCTATGTTTTAAACCATATGTTCTTTAAACCATGTGCATGTTTGGACACTCATGTTCAATATCGATATTAAAAGCCACTGTCAAAAAATAATACTGACGACTTAAAGAATCGCATAATCCAAGTCAAAAGTAACATAGATATCATAAACATATACTATGATATGCATAAGATACTCAACTGAATCCAACTCATGGATCTATCGTCGACCATACTCATGTCATGCCATATGCATGCAAGTAAATCCTCAAAAACATAGGGCACACTATGCCCATGACCTCAGTGCTGTGTGGTCCCCAGGTACCTAGGGACTCCCAGTCATAGCCTCCACGGGGCATTTGATACTTCGACAGGTGCTGTGACACCTCCAGTGGTAGTCCTCGTTTACCACAGCAATCGAAGTGAGGACAAGCCTTTTTGGCATGGTACCCTTTCCACCTATAGTGGTAGAGGCTGGGAGGCCACCCCAAACCTCTCGGCATAGTGCCCACGAGCTTACTAGCCCAAATCATATACTATCTAGCAGGCAAGAACCTTCTTTTTCTTTCAAAACATGTCTATGCATGTATCATGCAGACAAGAATCATTTTTCAAAACATGTCTATGCATGTAACACATGTCTTGGCAATATATGCGCAATGTATTTTTCATATGCATGCTAAGTTCATTTATAAAATCAATTCATGCTAAATAGGTCATGTGCATAAGGATGTAACATAAGTTTATATGATATACGCATAAAGACAGGAGATGTAACTTAAAAACTTAAAACATGCATTAGAAAAGCAACCATGACTCAAAACATGCATTAGAAAAGCATCATGGGTTCTTTATAAAAGTCCAGTAGCGATAGGACACCTACCTGGTTTGATTGCGCTAGTCCCCTTGTCCTCATTCGTTCCTAGACATGGTTTAGGGGAAAAAGGTTAGCTTGGCCTATTTCTATAGGTTCTAGAACAGTTTAATTAGGCATTAAGGGTTCATTCTCATGCCTAAGGGCCTCCTAAGGTCTCTAACTAGGCCTTGGTATAGTCAAGTTTGCAAAGGTTTAGTGGCCCCACGCCACAATCATGGTTTAAGGGTCATGCCAGCCTTAGATAGGCGATTGATCAAGTGTTTTATGGTTTGGGTTGTTTGCGTCGTCGATACGGACACATTGCCTCTTGCAGCGTCTCAATCGAAGTCCTAGAACTCAAGTTATGGGTATTTTAGTGTTAAGAATACATACAAGGCCCAAAATAGGCCTTGCATCCCAGTTGAGCGACGACCGGCCTGCACATGCAGTCCCACACTCCCGGGCGTCATCAGACTGCGTGTTCCGCTTACGTGGAACACGTGGTGTCACCGTTGCAGGCCCACACGAGATGGGCGCCTGGGACTCTAACGCACCGGGCATCTGCCCCTTTTCTCGTTTGTGGGCGTGTCCAAAGACACGCCTGTCAGTTTCCCTTTAATGTGCTGGGTGCGTTTTGGTTCTGTGGTGACCTAGGCATCCTCGGGACACACTGGTTCAACCCCGTCGAACCAGAACGCCCCAAGCACCTGCCCTGGGTCTGTTGTGGCTCCCTAGAGCCCCATTTTGCATGGTTTCTTATGCAAAAACTTAGGGACATTCAACCTAAGACTGAGGGGGAGATGGGTTTGGAGTTGGTTTAAGGCATACCTGGTTCATGGCTGGGTATTTTTCACGGTTTCTCCTCTTGCCTGCAACTCCAAGACTGATTTTTCCCAGGGTTTTGGGTTTCCATTGGAGGTGCCCAAGAGCTCTATTTATAGAGCTTAAGGAGGGTTCCGGTATCAAAACGGGTCCCTGTTTTCTCAGGTTAATTCGTTTTAAATTTAATTACAATTTTGCCCTTGAACTTCAAAGGTCCATAACTTGCTCATTTTAACTTTGTTTTGGGTGATTCTAGTCTTGTTGGATTCCTTTTTCCGAGACACACCTAAGGGTACCATTCTAAGGACCAAATTTCTGAGTCTAGTCAGGGTGAACAGTGAAATGACCAAAATACCCTTATCTCAAAAAGTGAACTTTTCATTACCAACATGGGATTTCAAGGTTACAAAAATGGAGTCATTACATTCTTACCCCCTTAGGGGAATTTTGCCCCCAAAATTCTATAATATATATAGTCAAAAGATCTTGGGGTACTTTTCTCGCATTTCTAACTCTAGTTCCCAAGTCACTTCTTCCATGTGCGCATTTCTCCACAAAACATTTACTAAGTGTATGTCTTTGATCCGTAGCTTCTTACTTTTATGATCTAGAATCTCAATTGGTCTCGTCTCCAGCTTGAGATCCTCCGTCAACTCCATGGGTACCTGGGTGATGACATGAGCAGGGTCAGGCACGTACCTCCTTAGCATAGATATATGGAATACGTTATGCACTTCAGATAGCTGAGGGGGTAGTGCGATCTTATAGGCCACTTTTCCCACTTTCTCCAAGATTTCAAAAGGTCCTATGTAATGCGGACTAAGCTTGCCTTTGATACCGAACCGCATAACTCCTTTAGTGGGAGATATCTTCAGGAAAACATGCTCTCCTATGTCGAATTCTAATGGTCTCCTCCTTTGATTAGCATAGCTCTTTTGTGGGCTTTGAGCTATGAGGAGGCGTTTCTTTATGAGTTTGACCTTCTCGGTGCATTGCTCCACCAGCTCGGACTATAGTCCCCTTGTCCTTGTTCGTTCCTGCACATGGTTTAGGGGAAAAAGGTTAGCTTGGCCTATTTCTATACATTCTATAACAGTTTAGTTAGGCATTAAGGGTTCATTCCCATGCCTAAGGGCCTCCTAAGGTCCTTAAATGGGCCCTGAGACGTCTCAATCGGAGTCCTAGAACTCAAGTTATGGGTATTTTAGTGTTAAAAATACATAGAAGGCCCAAAACGCACACCTGCATTCCGGTCGAGCGACGACTGGCCCGCACGTGTGGTCGCACGCTCCTGGGCGTCGTCAAGCGACGCGTTCCGCTTACACGGAACGCACAACATCATCGTCGCAAGCCCACACGAGGCGGGCGCCCAGGACACTAACGCGTCTTGTGTCAGTGATGCGCGCCCCATAGGGCGCATCAGCCCACGCACCGGGCCTCCACCCCTTTTCTCTTTTGCGGGCGCGTCCAGGGATGCACCCGTCGATTTCCCTTTAATGCATTGGGTGTGTTTTGGTTCTGTGGTGACCTAGGCATCCTTGGGATGCCCTAGTTCGATCCCGCCAAACCAGAATGCCCCAGGCACCTGCCCTGGGTGTGTTGTGGCTCCCTAGAGCCCCGTTTTGCATGGTTTCTTATGCAAAAACTTAGGGACATTCAACCTAAGACTGAGGGGGAGATGGGTTTGGAGTTGTTTAAGGTGTACCTAGTTCGTGGTTGGGTATTTTTCATGGTTTTTCCTCTTGCCTGTAACTTTAAGACTGGTTTTTCCCAGGGTTTTGGGCTGTCATTGGCAGTGCCCAAGAGCTCTATTTATAGAGCTTAAGGAGGGTTCTTGAGAGGGGTTTCCACTGCCATGGAATGGCGGTGGAGAAACCTCCAGAATGGAGGTGGTTTCCCCCCTGCACATGAACATTCTAAAATGTCGGTGATGCAATATGTTTGGGAAGAAGGGGGTGCCCGTATCAAAATGGGTCCCTGTTTTCTCAGGCTAATTCGTTTTAAATTTAATTACAATTTTGCCCTTGAACTTCAAAGGATCGTAACTTGCTCATTTTAACTCCATTTTGGGTGATTCTGGTCTTGTTGGATTCCTTTTTCCGAGATGCACCTAAGGTACCATTATAAGGACCAAATTTCTGAGTCTAGTTAGGGTGAATAGTGAAATGACCAAAATACCCTTATATCAAAAAATGAACTTTTCATTACCAACATGGGACTTCAAGGTTACAAAAATGGAGTCATTACATGGTTTCCTATAAGACAAAAAATGGTAGGACAACTTGGACCTCTAAACTTAGGAGGGGTTTGGTCCTAGATTAAAGAGCTCACATGCTTGGTGAGGAAGGCTTTCTTTTGCACATTAAGCTTTTGTGTGCAAAGATCTTTAAGAAATTTGGCATAAGCAAGAATGTCTTTCATAGCATGGGCAATGAAATATTTATTTAAACATGCTTAAATACATCATTATCTCATTGAAATTGGTTCGTTTCTTTACCTTATTTAGTGATTGATGGAATGCAGCTTTCGGCACATGAGGCACCTCCACTATAAGCTTAGATGGAGTAGTAGGTTTCTATATTTTCTTTTTCTCCTATGCTTTAACTAGGTCATTCCACTCTAGTATTTCCTTAGTCTAACCAACCTTATTATCAACCCGATGGCCACTTCTAATGTAGTTATGGACTTTTCTTGCTCATGTTGTCTACTTAAACTTGACCCTATTTCAAACTGGCCCTTAGGATTTTGAATTGGATGACTAGGAATCTGTCCCTTTCCACTGTTATTCAATGTAGCACACAACTAACTCATTAGCATTTCTAATTTGGCAATAGCTTAGGAAATTGCAGTTTGTCTTTATATACTCTCATTCAAGATTTAAAGTCCTCCATTATTGTGACCCCATGTGGAATGTGATAAGTGTTTAATTTTTCTTAAAAACCAATCCATTAGTACCCATGTGTTACAACTTATAGGGGTAAATTAGTATTTTTAGACCAAAATTTTTAACACAAGCAATTTTTACCTAATAATGCAAAAGTTTGTTATTTTATAGGGTCAAATTTTAGTCCAAGATAAGTATGTGATTAATCATGTTTTTCTAGGATTAATTAGGATTTTTCAATTTTTGTAGGAAGTAAGATGGTGATCCAACGGTTGAGATCGATCAAGATGAAATTGAAGATCTAGATTAAAAGATTGAGTCAAAGCCTCAAAATCATCACTTCATCATAAAAAAAAGGCCAAAATATTCTTCTAGACCAATAATGGATGTCATTAAAGGAACTAAAGATGGCCAATGTGGGCCCATAAAGTAAGTCATGCATTCTCACCACCTTCACATGGAAGCCACTTAAGCCACCTTAGCCATATAAGCTACGAAAGAAGGCGGCAAGCTAAGGAATTTAAGCCAAACCATATAAACCACTCAAGCCAAAGGATGAAATAAGAAGCGAAGCTAGGAAAGCTTCCTAAGCCAGCCATGAAGCTTAGCCAATTGAGCCTTCAAAGTTAGCCATCTAAGCCATCAAGTTAAGCTAAATGGAAACCTAGGATTGAAGCAGATTCAAGAGAGTTATCCATGAGATATTTCGAAGATAATTAAGGGTAAATCTATTAGAATAAGATGGCATGTGGACCAATGGGATAAGATCATTCAATTTTTAGTGTTTTTCTCACTTTTGTTCACTTTTTTCATTATTTTCCACCTCACCCTTGAGATGCACTACGAATTTCCAAAACTCTATATCATTCCACTTCTCAAGAAACTTCCCAACCAATCAAATTTCTCAACCTAACCCCCATCACCTCTTTCCCAACCAATCCCCACTCACCTTCCTAAAATATAAAGCATTCAATGATTTTGGAAGGGGGGAGACATCCCTTCCTAAAAAGGTGGCATCTCCTACCTACTCCCATCCTTAAGGTAGCCAACCCCCTTCCACAATTTCCAATTTGATGTCTATTGATTTTTTAACCGCAAGTGCACGGGCTATTGTAGTATAGCTATGCAAATACGGGTAGATCCCACGAGGACTTGATTCAAAATTATGGAGTTTTAAATAAAATTCAACTAAAAGAATAAAAGCTAACCAAAAAAAAATCCAGATTTATTCAATTGTTCCAATGTTCACAAATATTTATTCCAAGGAAAACAGAAAATAAAAATAAAATGTGTCTTGGATAAGCTTGTCCTTGGATTGCACTGTCTCTGGATTAGTCTGTCCTGGATTGCACTGTCCCTGAATAGTCAGAATGAAGATAAGTTAAAACCAAAATAGCACAGGGACACAGTTGTAATTAAATCGGGGACACAGTTGGTATTAAACAGGGGACACATTTGGAATTTCTGAAAAAGGACAGAGTTGGTATTAAAATGGGGACTTGTTGGTCATTCCAGAGATCTGCCAGGGGTAGACTTGGAATTCCAGGGGTTTCTGGTTTTTAACTAAAAACCAGGAAAAAAAACGATGGAGAAGAAAACCGTAGAGGGTAAGAAGGGAGAAGAAGGGAGGAAAAGAGGAAGGAGAAGAAGAAGAAGAAGAGAAAGGAAAAGATTGGGAGAAAACCCGAGTTGCGTTTTCTCTCCCTGAGCCGGCCGATGATTGTCGAAACCGGAGAAGGGGGAAGAAAAGAGGAAAGAGGAGAAGAGGAAGGAAGAAGAAAGATAGAAGGGAAGATCGCAGGAGTGGAAACCCAACTTGGGTTTCCTCTCCCTGGGCGTCCAGTGAAGAGAAGAAAAGGGATTGAGAAGAAGGGAGAACCCAAAACGTGGGAAGGAGGACGATGGGAGAAAACCGGAGATGGTTTTCTCTCCTTGGGTCGTCCGGAGTAGACGTCTAGGCAGTCGAGAGCAGAGCCGGACTTGATCTGGACTGGGGCTTGCTCCTGGCCGGTGAAGATGGACGGCTTGGGGAAGTGCTGGATCACGGTGGAAAAAAACGACGGTATGGGTCCGACGATGCAGAGAGGTCTGGAAACACGATCCGTCCGTGCGATGGAGAAGAGCTAGCAGTTTAGTGGTGAATGAAGCAGAGAGTAAAAAAACTAGGCGATGGTGCTGGTGGACTGGAGAGAAGAACAAGAGAGAGATACAGGGAATTGGGAGATGATGCGATTTCAGGTGAAATAGAGGGAGATCGGGTGCTGAGTGTCGTCTGGCAGAGGTGGGCAGACAGGGGAGTTGAGAAAGATAGTTGAGAAAGAGAGGGACGGGGCCAACCGAGTTGATGCAAGTGAGTGAGATAGAACGTGAGAGAGAGTAGAGGGGATGAGGAGAGATAGAGAGAAAGTCTATGATGGTGCGATGAAAGATGGAGGTGAAGTAGGAAGCAGAGGGTGGGTGAGAAAACAAAGAGAAGGGTAAGTGAGGAGGAGAAAGAGATGGGAAAGGAAGAGAAGGGTGGTCTGCCTTGTACGGCCCAACCAAGGGAGAGAAGAGAAGAGAGAATGGTGGAGAGAAGAGGTGGTGAGAGAGAGAGGTATGAGGAGGAGAGGGGAGGCTAGAAACGGGAAGGTGCAATGAACCAAGAGAGAGAGAGAGAGCCCAGCCTGCACCTTCCTAAAAGGGAAAAAAAACATCCCCTTTGGAGAAGAAAGAAGGGTCTTTTAAAAGAGAGATAGGGAGAGACGTATAGGAGAGAGGGATAAGAGAGAGAAAAAGAGAAAAGAGAGGAGAAAGATAAGAGGAAAAGAAAGGAGAAAGATAAGGAAGATAAGAGAGAGAGAGAGAGAGAGAGAGAGAGAGAGAGAGAGAGAGAGAGAGAGAGAGAGAGAGAGAGAGAGAGAGAGAGAGAGAGATAAGAAAGAGAGTGGGTCCACTGGAATTCTAGTCTTACTAGAACTCTGCAAGTCTTCAATCTTGTTTTGTACTATGACTCTTCAAATTCCATCTGATTTCCATGATTCAATCTGGAGCGTCCATGCCTGAGTTGACCGATCTGCAATGCACAGGACTCAATTAGCGAAATCTAAACCGTCCATTAGCTTTAATAGTCATTTAACCACTAAATTTTACAATTCAACGGTTGGATGGCCAATTAAAGCTAAAATGAAATATTTGATTTAAAATCTTAAAATTAATGGTCTAGATGCTCTAATCAAATACTAAATTAGGGATATTTTGACCAAAATTGAACACTTAACACACCCCCCAACCAGCATTTTGCTAGTCCCTAGCAAAAGATGCGAAGAAATCAACTCAATTTTTAAAATTTTTTTTTTCTTTTTTCAGGTCATCTCCATTTTTTTCTCAGATAATTATCTTCAATAAATCTATCAACTTTAGCAAACTAATAAAGATGACTGAATAATTCAAAAAAACCCCTACCCATATGCTAAAAATATTCCACTTAAGCTCAGATCTCAGATTGAGTATGTGCATATTCAGTCTATACATAGAATAATCTTTATCTCTAAGTAGACTTCTAACTTTTGAACTCCATCTGAAATATGTTTTGACCTCAATCCTTACTAATGGCATACGCTCAGAAATAAAGTCTCTCAGATAGAGGGTTTAAATCATATCTCTCTTTTAATTATGTGAGAAGAGTCAATGAAAACAAATATATCTCGCATATACTCATGAAGAACGGGAGTTACTAAGGAATTTCTTTTGATCCCTTTGGAATAGATGCCATTACCTTTGCATATTTAGAAATACCACTCTTTTAATCCTATCCATTCATTTCCTCATCAAGACTATATTCATCCTAGAATCAATAGGTCTTTAATTGGGACGAAACATAAGCTTAGGACAGGGTACCAAAGAAAGGGTATAAAGGTATTCAAAGTTTCTTCAAAAAATAAGTAGAGGTCTTCTACTAAAGTTGACAATTCTTCTTTTCTTTGCTTTTTTCTAAAGTGAATATTTTTGTTTCCATTTCTTTGCATTCTTCAAACTCTTTTTTTTTTTTTTTTTTTCTTTTCTTTTCACTTTTCTTTCTTTTCATATTTTTGACTCACTTTGAAGAATATTTCTTTTCTTGATATCCACTTTTCTACTTTTGTTGCAACTAAAAGATATTTTTTTCCTTCTTCTCTAACTTATTTTTCAAAGAAAAATGGGTAATGGATAATTTATACTGGGTTAATATGGGTAAATGGTAATTTGGGTGACAAAAGAAAATGGCTTTATATTCAAGGCTCAACTTGGCTAACTAGTGGTAAAAATACTTCTGGGTAGGCTTTATGTCTTTAGGTTAATAACAAGGATGGCCTAAATCATTTTCTAGGTTTCATATAATCTATCAAATTCAATGAACTTTTAGAATTTTAAAGGTAGTATTCTAATTATTCAGGTAATTAGCCAAATTTAAGAGTTTGGGATCAATTTTCTTTAAGCACGCTGAAGAAAATTTTGAACATTTATAACCTCTCAAAAAGGATGAATGGCTCTAAAACTCACTTGTGTTATAGGTCTCCACTGAATTTCTTCAGAATTTCTAAGTTATAGCCACTTATCAATCTAGATTATCTATATGCAACTGCGTGTACAAATGTGATATGAGACTTTGCTTTTATGGAATACTTTAGAAAATGAGTAAAATGATGAATTAATCATATTCAATTCTATTAATAAGCTAAAGTTATCCAGATTATACTTCAGAAAATCCAATTCTCATCATGGTATAGGAAATGACCTAAAATTTTTCATCATTTTTTTTTTTTTGAAAAAAACCAAGGAAAACACCTAAAAACTAAAAGAAAACTAGAATTTGCTAGAATTCTACACCCCCCAACCTGACAGAAACATTGTCCTCAATGTTTAAAAAGTAGGACCTAAAATGAATATGGGTGATATAGAAAACAACAAAATACAAAATATGGTACAAAGAGATCAAATTCACTCAATCCTGATAAACAGGATCCTCCAGAGTTGTGGACTCAACTTCTGGATTCTCATAATCTAGGAAAGGCTTTAAACGTTGACCATTCACTTTAAAAGAATGACCAGTCCTAGTATTCTCAATCTCGACAGTCCCATATGGAAAAACTTCTTTTACTATGTATGGACCGGTCCATCGAGATCTAAGCTTACCTGGAAATAGGTGGAGCTTAGAATTGTAAAGTAGAACCTTTTGGCTTGGAGTAAAGGATTTTCTCATTATGTTCTTATCATGAAAAACTTTCATCTTTTCTTTATATATCCTATTACTCTCATAAGCTTCTTGCCTGATCTCTTCCAACTCATTAAGTTGGAGCTTGCGATGTGAGCCTGCTTTATCCATATTGAAATTGAATGTCTTTATTGCCCAATAGGCTCTATGTTCCAATTCCACAGGCAAATGACAAGCCTTATCGTATACAATACGATAGGGAGACATACCAATCGGGGTGCGATGTGCGATCCTGTAAGCCCGTAGCGCATCAGTCAGTCTAAGAGACCAATCTTTACGATCTGGATGAACGGTCTTGTGAAGGATTTGTTTGATGGCCCGATTTGATACTTCTACTTGTCCACTTGTTTGTGGGTGATACGGTGTTGCAACTTTATGTGTAATATTATATTTTTTCATTAGTGCTTCAAATGGTTTGTTGCAAAAATGTGTACCATTATCACTTATAATGGCTCGAGGAGTCCCAAATCTAGAAAAAATGTTTTCTTTTAAAAATTTAAGAACTATTTTGTGATCATTATGCCTGCATGGGATAGCCTCAATCCATTTTGAAACATAGTCTACGGCCAATAAGATATAAATGTAGCCAAAAGAAGGTGGAAATGGACCCATGAAATCTATACCCCAACAATCAAAAATTTCTATGATAAGAATAGGATTTAGAGGCATCATATTCCTACGGGTTAATCCTCCTAACTTTTGACATTGCTCACATAATTTACAAAACACATGTGTGTCTTTGAACAACGACGACCAATAAAAACCGCACTGCAAAATCTTTGCCGCTGTTTTCTGGGTAGAAAAATGTCCACCACATGCTTCTGAATGACAAAAGGAGATAACACTATGTTGTTCTAAGTCAGGGACACATCTCCTAATGATTTGATCTGGGCAGTATTTAAACAAGTATGGATCATCCCAGAAATAGTGCTTAACATTGGAAAAGAATTTTTTCTTTTCTTGTTTAGTCCAATGTTCAGGAATTTTCCCCGTGACTAAATAATTTGCAATATCAGCAAACCAAGGAGGATGGGAAACATGAAAAAGTTGCTCATCAGGGAAAGTGTCTTTAATTGGCAACTCATTTAAAGGCTCTGTTAGGACTAAGCGAGACAAATGGTCAGCTACCACATTCTCTACTCCCTTTTTATCTTTTATTTCAATGTCAAACTCTTGGAGTAGGAGAATCCATCTAATTAGTCTAGGCTTAGCATCTTTCTTAGAAAGAAGATACTTGAGGGCCGAATGGTCAGTGAATATGACTATTTTAGATCCAACCAAGTAAGACCTGAATTTATCTAATGCGAAGACAACTGCTAAGAGTTCTTTCTCCGTAGTAGAATAGTTCATTTGGGTGCTATTTAAGGTCTTACTGGCATAGTAGATGACGTATGGCTTCTTTTCTTTTCTCTGTCCTAGTACAGCTCCTACAGCATAGTCACTGGCATCACACATGATTTCAAAGGGTAGACTCCAATCAGGCGGCTGCATGATAGGTGCAGTGGTCAACTTGTCTTTCAACTTTATAAATGCTTCTTGACAATCCTTAGTCCACTCAAAAGGAGTATCCTTTGTGAGGAGGTGACATAGTGGTCTAGATATTGCACTAAAATCCTTAATGAACCTCCGATAGAATCCCGCATGACCTAGGAAAGATTGAATGTCCCTAATAGATTTTGGAATGGGTAGATTGGAAATTAGATCAACTTTAGCTCTATCTACCTCTATACCTTTAGATGACACAATGTGACCTAAGAAAATTCCCTTAGGAACCATGAAATGACATTTTTCCCAATTAAGCACTAGGTTCTTTTCTTTACAATGAGTTAAGACTTTTCTTAGATTTTCAAGACATGTTTCAAATGAATTACCGAAAACAGAAAAGTCGTCCATGAAAACCTCTAAAATTCTCTCCACCATATCACTGAAAATGCTTAACATGCAACGTTGAAATGTGGCAGGAGCATTACATAATCCAAATGGCATTCTTTTGTAAGCAAAAGTGCCAAAAGGACATGTAAATGTGGTCTTTTCCTGATCCTCGGGTGCAATTTCTATTTGGTTATACCCTGAATAACCATCTAAGAAACAATAGTACTGGTGTCCTGCAACCCTTTCTAACATTTGATCAACGAAGGGCAAAGGAAAATGGTCCTTCCTTGTAACAGCATTCAACTTTCGATAGTCGATACACATACGCCAACCAGTAGTAACCCTGGTAGGGATCAATTCATTGTGGGCATTAGTTATTATTGTCACTCCAGACTTCTTTGGAACCACCTGAGTAGGACTTACCCATTTGCTATCACTTATGGGATAGATGATTCCCACATCAAGCAACTTTAGGACTTCTGCTCTAACCACATCTTTCATATTAGGATTTAACCTTCTTTGCATTTGACGACATGGTTTAGCTTCATCCTCTAGATATATCCTATGGGTGCAGATTAAAGGGTTAATGCCCTTTATATCAGCTATGGTCCATCCTATAGCACCTTTGTGTTCTTTTAAAGTGTCTATTAATTTGTCCTCCTGAGATGTTTCTAATTGGGAGGAAATTATTACAGGAAAAGTCTCTTTGTCTCCTAAAAAGGCATATTTTAAATCTGATGGTAGAGATTTCAATTCAAGCTTAGGAGGTTGTATGAATGATGGACGGAAGTGGATTCCCTCAGTGGAAGGTCCTCGAAAGGAGGTTTCCATTTTTCTGTTTCCATGATAGGAACAGAATCAAGGAGAGCATTAACTTCCTCTATTAATGCATCCTCATTACACTCATTAAAATGGGCCAAACAGGCCTCAAGTGGGTCCGATAAGGAAGATGATTGAAACTGATCTTGCACAACTGAATTGATCATGTTAACACAAAGGCAAATCATCAGTAGTTTCACCAGGTTGCTTACAGATATTGAAAATGTTAAGTTCTATTCTCATATTGCCAAAGGACAATTTCATCACACCATTTCTACAGTTGATTAAGGCATTGGACGTAGCCAAAAATGGTCGTCCCAGGATGACTGGTATTTCATTCTTCTCATTCACCACCGGTTGTGTATCTAGAACCAGAAAATCGACAGGGAAGCAAAATTGTTCTACCTGGACTAACACATCCTCTATTACCCCTCTCGGTATTTTTACAGAACGATCAGCTAGCTGGAGCGTAGTAGATGTAGGTTTCAATTCACCCAGACCTAACTGTTCGTATACCGAGTATGGTAATAAGTTTACACTAGATCCTAAATCAAGAAGAGCTTGGTTAATTTTGTAGTTGCCAATAATGCAAGTAAGAGTGGGGCAACCAGGATCCTTGTACTTTGGTGGTGTATGATGTTGAAGAATAGAACTAACTTGTTCAGTCAAAAATGCCTTCTTTTGGACATTTAATTTTCTCTTGATGGTGCATAAGTCTTTTAAGAATTTGGCATATGATGGGATTTGTTTTATAGCATCTAAGATCGGTATGTTGATCTTAACTTGCTTGAAAATCTCTAAAATCTCATCATTAGATGCAGACTTTGGGGCTTGGCGCAACCTTTGAGGGAATGGAGCGAGTGGAATTTGGACATGGCTCAACAGGTGAAACATGGTCCTTTTCTTTAGATTTTTCTTTAGGTTTTTCAATCTTTTTAGGCTCATCTTTCTCAATTTTTTTACCACTCCTAAGAATAGTAACAGCTTTAGTTTGTTCCATGGTAGAGCTAGATGTTTCATCAGATGCATTAATGCTAACCGCATGCACTCCCTTAGGGTTTGCTTGAGGTTGAGCTGGGAATTTTCCTTTTTCCATATTTTGCATCATTTGACTCATCATGTTTTTTAGTTCATTCACAGACTTTTCTAATTGAGAAATTTTCCTTTCCTGATTTTGATTAACTTGATTATCCTCTACATGCCTTTTAGGTGGGGGCAAGTAAAGTCCAGGAGAATGAGGTTGATGAGTTTGGTATGGTGGTGGAGCAAGTAGTCCTTGGTTTGGTTGTTGATGACTCTGGTATGGGCCTGATTGTGAGACATTTGCATTAGGTCCATTTCTCCAATTGAAATTTGGATGGTTTCTCCAGTTGGGATTATATGTCTCAGAATATGGGGAGAAAGGTCTTTTATAATTATTGAGTGCATTAGCCTGATCATGAAGTACATCTTGAAATGCAAGGATGGTAGGACATTCCTGAGTAAGATGTGATGTACTTTCACAAATGCTACACACTTGTTCATCATTAGTTAAGGTTTTCATTCCCATTTCCATGGCTTCTACTTTTCTAGCTAGGGTTGCTACCTTGGCACTGATTTCATTTTTTTCAGTCATGGCATACATGCCTCCCCTAGTAGATGTGGTAGTGGGCTTGGGTCTATCAGAATGTTCTACTCTTTACGAGTCAGGCCAGGTCTGTGCACTTTCAGCTAGCCATTCCAAATACTCCTCCGCCTCATCTGGTTGTTTATTCAAAAAGTTACCATTGCACATCATCTCTACAAACTGGCGCATGTCAGAATTAAGTCCTTCATAAAAGAAGCTGATAATGCGCCATGGTTCATAGCCATGATGTGGGCAAGTAAGCAATAGATCTTTGAACCTTTCCCAGCATTGGTAGAATGATTCTTTATCTTTTTGGGTAAAGTTCATTATCTTACGACGGAGTGTATTTGTTTTATGTGTAGGGAAAAACTTTTTCAAGAATTCCCTAGTCATTTCATTCCAAGTCCTTATGGAACCTGGTGGCAGTGCATTAAACCACATTTTTGCTTTTTCCTTTAAAGAGAAAGGAAATAGCTTAAGCCTGATAGTGTCTAGACCTATATTTTGGGTTCTTTGGGTACTACATACCTCATCAAATTCTTTAAGTTGCAAATAAGGACTCTCACTATCTAGCCCATGAAATTTGGGAAGTAATTGAATTACTCCCGTTTTTAATTCTAACGCACCAGCATTTTGAGGAAGAACGACACAAGAGGATGTACTGGTGCGTGTAGGTTGAAGGTAGTCTCTCAAGGTTCGTCCATGAGGATTCTGATAAACATCATTTTCTCCATGGTCACTCTGTTGGTCCCATTCCCTATTTTCATTCCTTCTCCAATTTCTTTGTTGATGATTATTCCTCCTTGGTGGAGGTTGATATTCATCATCAATTAGAGGTGGTGGGTCCTCATTCATGATGAGTGGAGCTTGATCACCTCTAACATTACCATGGGGTGAGTTACCCCTTGAACGTTGATCAGCCATTGTTGGTCTGTCTTTTTGGTCGTACGAGACTAACCTACCGGTTTCGTCGCGTATCCAAAAGGGCATACAATGAAAGATCTTTTTAGTTTTTTTATGTTTTTATTTTTTTCTATCCTAAATGATGCAACCTAAATGCCTAAAATGATGCACAAAATAGGAGACAATCAAGCAATCCCCTAAGGCTAGCAAGCATAGATATTTTGATTTTCTTGATTTTCTGTGGGGACAATGCTTTTAATTAACCTACTCTAACACTCCTACTCTCTTTAGGAGTTGACTACTGCTTACCAGTTAGGTTCTAACCAAAGCGGTTAATACAACCCTCGTGTAAGGAGGCGTTTAGACCTCAACAAACGTCGACAGGAGGTAGGGGAAGAGCGAGGCTCTATTAGACAACCCCCAATAACCACAGTGATCAAAAGCAACCAGAGTAACAGTAATTCGTGTCCTATTAAGAGGGTCCTACGAGCATGTGATAACCCTATAGGTCTCTTCTGATTGATTTTAAATTAATGTGAAAGGAGAGGTTGGGCGCTTGAGATGATTATCCTAGGTGGGCCAAGGAGTGGTGATGAAATCCACCCTTGATCTTGTGGGGTAGGGTGCCCTTACTAATTAAATTTCACACACCATGGCAATTCGATCAACATATAATCCACCTTAAAGCGTTAGACGTGTCCTAAAATGCAATTGAAAGCAATAAACTAATGCAAAACCCTAAGATGCAACAATTATAACATATGCTTTCTATATGCAATTAAGAACCAAACAATGCAAATTATTCTAAATGCAAACCCTAATCTAGAAAATAAATGAGTGAGAAGACTTACAGTGAGGTTTCTGATGAAGATCAAGTGTGGGCCACCGTGTCCCACACTTGCCCTGTATTATTACAACCCTTTAAAAATTGAAATTGAAAATGCAAATTACAAGGGGCCTCACTACAAGATTCACTCAAAAATAAAATTTCTAATCTAGGAAAGCAAGAAAAATCTATCAATTGATGAAGCTCCACTCCAATTTCCTGAAAAAGAAAAATAACAATTAGTACCAAATTCAGGAAATAAAGTGATTATGCACTAAAAATGCCTAAAGATGCACCTAAGAATGCCTAAAATGCAATTCCTAATTTTTTGTATTTTTCTGGATTTTTTCTGATTTTTTTTTTTTTGGATTTTTAATTAAATTTTATAAAAACTCCATTTCAAGTCCCCGGCAACGGCGCCAAAAACTTGTTGATGTTTTAACCGCAAGTGCACGGGCTATTGTAGTATAGCTATGCAAATACGGGTCGATCCCACGAGAACTTGATTTAAAATTATGAAGTTTTAAATAAAATTCAACTAAAAGAATAAAAGCTAACAAAAAATAAAATCCAGATTTATTCAATTGTTCCAATGTTCACAAATATTTATTCCAAGGAAAACAGAAAATAAAAATAAAATGTGTCTTGGATAAGCTTGTCCTTGGATTGCACTGTCTCTGGATTAGTCTGTCCTTGAATAGTCTGTCCTGGATTGCACTGTCCCTGAATAGTCAGAATGAAGATAAGTTAAAACCAGAATAGCACAGGGACACAGTTGTAATTAAACCGGGGACACAGTTGGTATTAAACAGGGGACACAGTTGGAATTTCTGAAAAAGGACAGAGTTGGTATTAAAATGGGGACTTGTTGGTCATTCCAGAGATCTGCCAGGGGTAGACTTGGAATTCCAGGGGTTTCTGGGTTTTAACTAAAAACCAGGAAAAAAAAATGATGGAGAAGAAAACCGTAGAGGGGAAGAAGGGAGAAGAAGGGAGGAAAAGAGGAAGGAGAAGAAGAAGAAGAAGAAGAAGAAGAGAAAGGAAAAGATTGGGAGAAAACCCGAGTTGGGTTTTCTCTCCCTGAGCCAGCCGATGATTGTCGAAACCGGAGAAGGGGGAAGAAAAGAGGAAAGAGGAGAAGAGGAAGGAAGAAGAAGGAGAAGAGGAAGGAAGAAGAAAGATAGAAGGGAAGATCGCGGGAGTGCAAACCCAACTTGGGTTTCCTCTCCCTGGGCGTCCGGTGAAGAGAAGAAAAGGGATTGAGAAGAAGGGAGAACCCAAAATGTGGGAAGGAGGACGATGGGAGAAAACCGGAGATGGTTTTCTCTCCTTGGGTCGTCCGGAGTAGACGTCTGGGCCGTCGAGAGCAGAGCCGGACTTGATCTGGACTGGGGCTTGCTCCTGGCCGGTGAAGATGGACGGCTTGGGGAAGTGCTGGATCACGGTGGAAAAAAATGACGGTATGGGTCCGACGATGCAGAGAGGTCTGGAAACGCGATCCATCCGTGCGATGGAGAAGAGCTAGCAGTTTAGTGGTGAATGAAGCAGAGAGTAAAAAAACTAGGCGATGGTGCTGGTGGACTGGAGAGAAGAACGAGAGAGAGAGATACAGGGAATTGGGAGATGATGCGATTTCAGGTGAAATAGAGGGAGATCGGGTGCTGAGTGTCGTCTGGCAGAGGTGGGCAGACAGGGGAGTTGAGAAAGATAGTTGAGAAAGAGAGGGACAGGGCCAACCGAGTTGATGCAAGTGAGTGAGATAGAACGTGAGAGAGAGTAGAGGGGATGAGGAGAGATAGAGAGAAAGTCTATGATGGTGCGATGAAAGATGGAGGTGAAGTAGGAAGCAGAGGGTGGGTGAGAAAACAAAGAGAAGGGTAAGTGAGGAGGAGAAAGAGATGGGAAAGGAAGAGAAGGGTGGTCTGCCTTGTACGGCCCAACCAAGGGAGAGAAGAGAAGAGAGAATGGTGGAGAGAAGAGGTGGTGAGAGAGAGAGGTATGAGGAGGAGAGGGGAGGCTAGAAACGGGAAGGTGCAATGAACCAAGAGAGAGAGAGAGAGAGCCCAGCCTTTACCTTCCTAAAAGGGAAAAAAAAAACATCCCCTTTGGAGAAGAAAGAAGGGTCTTTTGAAAGAGAGATAGGGAGAGAGGGATAAGAGTGAGAAAAAGAGAAAAGAGAGGAGAAAGATAAGAGGAAAAGAAAGGAGAAAGATAAGGAAGATAAGAGAGAGAGAGAGAGAGAGAGAGAGAGAGAGAGAGAGAGAGAGAGAAAAGAGAGATAAGAAAGAGAGTGGGTCCACTGGAATTCTAGTCTTACTAGAACTCTACAAGTCTTCAATCTTGTTTTGTACTATGACTCTTCAAATTCCATCTGATTTCCATGATTCAATCTGGAGCGTCCATGCACGAGTTGATCGATCTGCAATGCACAGGACTCAATTAGCGAAATCTAAACCGTCCATTAGCTTTAATAGTCATTTAACCACTAAATTTTACAATTCAACGGTTGGATGGCCAATTAAAGCTAAAATGAAATATTTGATTTAAAATCTTAAAATTAATGGTCTAGATGCTCTAATCAAATACTAAATTAGGGATATTTTGACCAAAATTGAACACTTAACAATGTTTACCCTTTTCCCCCATCCCAGCCATTTAGTTTTACATGCTTTAATCCACACCAACCCTTAGTATTATCTTACCCTAGGAAAAATAGGAGAAGACTTATAAAACCAGCCCAAAACATAAGCAAAAGGCATACTTTTCCTCTTAGGAAAGAGATGCCTCCTCCGCTTGGAGGAGGACATCCTCTTCCTAGCTCATCCTTCTCTCTCTTTTACTTCATATTTTCCTTTGTTTGGTGGATACCACTTGTTTTCCTAGGGTGTGAGACAATTCTTCAAGTTATCCACACCTAGTTCATGTGATTTTTCCTTCCAAGGTTAGTTCAACTTCTTCACTTGATTACTCTAATTCTTTTCATGCTAGTATGCATTGTTTTCCTTTATCTTTCCTTTCTTTTAAAACTAAGATTCAAGACTGGTTTTCCCTTGAAGTGATAGCCAAGGGAATTCATCTTGAATCTAGTTTTGTTCTTTATCTTTCATTGCATCTTTATTCTCTTTCAGCCCTCTTGATATTCAAACTTAGGTTGCTTAAGTTCCATTGTTTGTTGCCTTAGTTTTGCACAGGATTTTTTCTTGATTTTGAGCATACTAGTTTATAAGTGAATGGTGGAACAATTGAAGAATAATTTGTCTTACAGTTAAGGATTGATTGAGATTAAGTGAACATCATTGTGATAGCATTTAAGTTTTAGATTTGGACTAGATGTATAGAGCATTATGTTGATGAACTTTTGAATTGATTTAATGAAGTTATTTGGAATTTTCAATTCATGTTTGTGTCCAGCAGCAAATTATCTTTGTCATTGAGTGTTTAAATGCACTAGAAGAGATCAATTCCATGTTTTACATGTTCTATTCATTGAATGTTTCAATTACCTTGCTGCTATAATTTCCTAGCATGAATGATGTATGTTAATTTCCAACACCATACAATCATGTTCACTTGATTTTTGAAGAGGCCACCTATATTGTTAGATAGCCCAGTTAATGGTAGAATAAGATTGCATGCTTAGGTTTCCAAAGTAGTTGATGAAATCAACTCCTAGGTTTCCAAATTAGTTGATTAAATCCACTCCTATCAAATGAATCATTCGTAGCATTCCATGGTTTCATGCATGATGATTGGGTAGTTTTCTTTTCATTGTTTGTTAGTGATAACTTTTCCTTTATTTCTCTTGTTTAATTGTAGTTAGATTCCATTAGTTTGCCTCTCAGTCAGTTTGGAAAGTAATTAATTTTGTCACACTTGTTAAAATAGTTGAATTGGTTGCTTACTTTTCTTAGTTTGCACGATTAGTAAAGTCATTTGTTAAAGCATGTTTTCCTTAAATTAGTTATTAATTTCATGTTAAGGAAAGTTTTACTTTAGGAAAGTCATAAAATTACATGTTTTTAATATAGGAAATTTTTAATTTTAGAAAGTGCATATGTTTTAGGAAGGTTTTCAAATTAGCATGTTTCTTGTTTTTGCTTAGTTTCTAATTTCATATTTTAATTTCCATTCGTAGTATAGGTCAAAAATCACTTGAATTTTGGCTAGACTAGATAGTTTAAAGTAGGGATGACTAACATCACATTAGTTCAACTCCTCATAGAATCGACCTCACTAGTGTACTATATTGCAAATGATTCATGCACTTGCAAGTTTTATTTAAAACAACAATAGTATGGCTCTAATGGGGCTTGGTGGCTCAATGCATAATGGCTTAAGTAGCTAAGTCCTTCGACTTCAAGGCTTGAATGGCTTAGCTTCCTTAAGTTTCCTTGTTAACTTAGAAAACTTGTATGCATGGCTCCAATTCTCATGCAAAGGTTGTGGAATTGCATGGAATTTTGCACATGCCCATTTTAGTCACCTTTTGACCTTCTCATTGCCTTCTTGCTTATCTTAACATGATCTTGAATCTTGTTGAGCTTTTGAATGATAAAATTTAGGTCTTTGGCCCTCTTTTGATATTGATCTTCAAATCTTATCTAACTTGTTCTCAGCCATTGGGTCATCTTCTCAACACCTAAAAATGATGAAAAATCCCAATTAAATCCTAAAAATAGTCTATAATAGCTCTTGAACCTAGCAAATATCAAACTTTTGAACTATTAGGTCAGCAATGTATGTGTTATGAAATTCCAAAAGCACCTTAGAATAATGTCTATAATTTATAACACATGGGATACTAATTAGGTACTCCTTTTACAAAATTGAATACTTATCACTTACAACAAGGAACAAGATGAATTTGCTTGACCATAAAAATTTGTCATCTTTTTCTGTGCATATAGTCACCTTTTCCATCGATTCTCTACTATTCTCTATTGATTTTTCTAGTCAGATGCTAACAGATCGACTATTTGGATGAGGGTATTGGTCGTTTCATAAAGGGGAGAAAGATGGTTAGCTGTGATTGCCAATCAAAATCATTATTTTCTCTATTTTCCTCAATATTTGACAATTTAAGTTCACACTCACTCTCCCTATCATGCAACACACTTTAGCTTTTCGAGAAAGGTTCCTCCTTCTTCCTCTTTCCCTCTCTTCCTTTCCTTCCTCCCTCTTCTTGTTCTCTCCATCTTCCTTCTTCTTTCCTTTTTCTTCCTTCTCTTTTTGTTGGTTAGTGTAATAGATCATAATGTCTACTTCAATTTCCTTTAAAGGGAGGGGTGTGTCAATATCAAACCAGCTCCCCTCTAAAAATAAATGTTTACCTTTTTTATTCCATAGAATGATTCTCTTGTGGGGGTGACAATATCAGTCCCACCCATTAAGTAAAGATATTATTTATTTATTTACTAAAATATCCTTTGTATTCATAAATCTATAATCTCCATCTAAACTACAATGTTAGTGTTCCTTTGTCATTGGATTCATTTTCTTAATATAATCCAATTATTTAGTTTCACGGGTCAACTAAGTGGCTCTCAAAAGGTTAATTCTATGGGACTTAAAACATGAAATTTCAAATTTTCATTTTATCAATATTAACTTAGAAATCATTTGAAATGAAATCCAAAATGTGGGGTTATTATATTCTTCCCCTTTTTCAAAAATTTTATCCTTGAAATTCTCTTTACATCAATCCAGGCCTAAGATGTGTTCATCTCATATCCTACTCAACCTACCATATTGCTTCCTCCATTGGAGGATGCTACCAAAGAACCTTGACCAATGGAATGGTCATAATCCTCAGCTCTTGTACCTTACAATCTAAAATCTACATAGTCCTTTCCTAAAAAGTTTAAATTTGGTCTTAGCTGTATAGGTATCCACTCAAGTACATGTGATGGTCAGCTATATACTTCCGTAGTAGCGACATGTGGACAAATGTTGTGTACATTTGCAAGTTGTGGTGGTTAGGCTAAATAATAAGCTACTTCTCCGACCATTTTCAAGATCTCAAATGGGCCAATGCATCGTGGATTCAACTTTCCCTCAACACTTAATCTCTTCAAAACCTTTAGTGGATAAATCGTCAAGAACACATGATCTCCAACCGTAAACTCAATATCTATGGTGCCTGTCTACATAGCTCTTCTGATGACTGTGAGCTATCAAAAGTCATTTTTGAATAAACCAAACTTTTGCACACTACTCAACTAGTTCAAAGTTCAACAATCATCTCTCACCCATGTCACTCCAACACAAGGGTGATCGGCATGGTCTTTCATAAAGTGCCTTTTAAGGAGCCACGTTGATACTCGCATGAAAACTATTATTGTACGTAAACTTGACAAGTGTTAAGTGCTCATCCCACCTGCCCTTCCAGTCAATACCACAAGCCCATAGCATGTCCTCTATCATCTGAATGGTCATTGAATGTCAGTGTTGATCCTAAAGCCTCTTGAATCATCTACGAGTACTTAGATGGGAATCTACTATCACTGTAGGAAAAATACTCAATAAAACCTATGCAAGCTCATAATCTCCTTGACATTCAGTTTTTCCAAGCTGTCAATAAACTAACTCTATCAAATGGAAAGTAAAACACGAACTTCATCAACCTATCAACAATCACACAAATTAGATTCTACCCACTCATTGTCCTACAAAAACTCATATTGGAGTCCATGGTAATATGATCCCATTTCCACTCATGAAGCCCTAAAGTCTGCAACAACCCTACTGATCTCTTGTGATCAGCCTTCACTTATTGACAAGTCAAACATTGTGCTACACACTCACTAATGTCCCTCTTCATCCCATTCCACTAGAAGTGTCGCCTCAATCCTAATACATCTTCATATCTCTAAGATTAATAGTGAACCACCTGTAGTGTGCCTCCTGAAGTAACTCCACCCTCAAGACATCAATTGCCAGCACTACCAATCTACCCTAAAAGTGTACACCTCCATCATGTCCTCTATTGAAACCACCTCGTCACATAAGGAATGTGTTTCTATATCTTCTAGCTTTTCCTAAAGGACTCTATCAATAAACATCAATCTCACAGATAGATTGGCAAATACTGCCCTCAACTTCCTTCTCAAAGCATCAGCTACCACATTCACATTCTAGGGTGATACTAGATGGTAAAATCATAATACTTAAGGTATTCCATCCACATGCATTGTCTTGTATTCAAATAGCCATGGGTAAAGAAATATTTGAGGCTTTTATTATTAGTGGAAACCTCAAACTTCCTTCCATATAAGTAGTAATGCCATATCTTTAATGCAAATACCACTACTTCTAACCCCAAATGATGTATGGAGTAATTTACCTCATGTGTTTGACCTATCGAGATGCATAGGTCATCACCCTACAGTGTTGCATTAGCACACATCCATGTCCCTTACCAAATGTATCACAATAAACCACAAAACCACCACTTCACACCATTAAGGATAACATTAGCATGGAGCTAAGTTTCCTCTTGAGTCCTTGAAAGCTTACCTCAGAAGCATCAATCAACACAAACTTTGTGCCCCTCTTGGCTAATGAGGTCAGAGGTAATGCAATCCTAGAGTATCCCTCAATAAACCTGCAATAATAGCTTGCAAGACCGAGACAACTACAAATCCAAGTGACCATCTTAAGTCACTCCTAACCCATAACTGCCTCAACTTTCACCAGGTCTATTGCCATGACATCCTTAGATATAACATGACCTAGGAAGTTCACCTACTCCAACCAAAAATGACACTTACTAAACTTTGTAAATAAGAGATGGATCTGCAAAGTTTTAAGAACAATAAGTAGGTGTTCCCCGTGTTCCTCTCTACTAGCAGAATACACAAGTGTGTCATCCCCAAATACAATAACAAACTTATCTAAAAAATCTTGAAAGACCCGATTCATGAGGTCCATGAATACTACCAGTGTATTAGTCAACCCAAACATCTTCACCAAGAACTCATAGTGGCTATAGTGAGTCTTGAAAGCTATCTTAGGGACATCCTCCTCCATATCTTTAGCTAGTGATACCCTAACAATCTCCTAAAATATCTGTGCAAATTAGAGTTGGTCAAAGAGATTGTTGATCCATGGTAAAGGATACTAGTTCTTCACCATGATACTATTTAACAAGTGATAATAAATCGATAGCCACACAGTTCCATCTTTCTATATAAGAAAAGGACTGGCACTTCCCAGGGTGATCCACTGGGTTTAATGAAACCTCTGTCTAATAATTTCTATAACTAGCTCTAAAGCTCTCTTAGCTTGGCTGAAGCCATTCGATATGGTGCCTTAGAAATGGGAGATGTGCTTAGTAAGAGGTCAATCATAAAATCAATCTCCCTCTACGGCGATAATCTAGGAAGCTCCTTTAGGAGAATGTCCTAAAACTCTCGAACCACATCTATCTCCTTAATTTGTGGTTGTTCAATCTCCACCACAACTATGCTTGCTAAGAAAACTGGACACCCCTTACATTAATATCACACTACTTTCATGGAAAAACTAATACAAGTTTATGTAGTGTTCACCCTACACTATAATGAGATCACTAGTTGTCCTGGTGCATCGAACATTATCTTCTTGAGACAATCCACTATTGCTTAAGGTGTTTCCAACCAATCCACCCCAAACTAACATTGAAATCAACCAGATCAAGGATGATGAGGTCAGCATCTATTCTTTTACCCATTATCTCTATGGCAAATCCTTAAGGAGCTCTCTAATCTCGATTGACTTTCCTACTAATGTCATCACATCTATCCCAAAAGCTAGGACATGTATAGGCAAGTCCAAGCGAGATGTAAAATACTAAAAATGAATGAATGGGTCAATCCTAAATCAAATAAGACTGTAGCATGCCTACTTACAACTAGAAGGTACCTTCCACAATGGCCATTGAGATCTGTGCATGCTTGATGTGATAGTAAATACATGCCCCTCACTGCGTTGAGTCATATCTATCTTGGCCCAACTATCTGTCTACCTACCTACCTATCTCTTGGGGCAATCCCTATGGAAATGTCCAGAATCTCCGTTACAATAGCAACTTAATGACTATCTCATTTGTGCTATTGTTGGAATTGTGGCCTTCTTGTACTAGGACATATCTGGCAAGGATGGTTCCTCTTGCAACTAAGGCATATTCTCCACCCAAAACCTATGCCATGTGTAGTAGGCTATTGCTGTTGTCTTGGGGTTTTCTTTGGCTTTCTCAAAGAGAAGGGCCTCTTGCCCTTATTGGGATGTCCTAAGCTACTATGGTCATTCTCACTCTCCTTCCATTCTACCCAACCACGATTGGGATCTTGCTCCATAATAGCTGCTATTTCAACTGCTCTAACCACTATAGATAGCTATGTTAGCAAAACTGGTTCCTCAACATTGGAGACAGTTGTCTCAGTAAAACTTGGTTCCTCAACATTGAACTCTTGAAATAAACTAATTGATCTACAACCTATGAGTTAGTTATGCTAGTACTAGGAATAAAACTCCTCAGTTGAGTGAATGGTTCTCATATTGTTGATGTGATGACCTGAGTTTTTCAAATGCCTTTTAAGAATTATTTTTGAAAGGCGGGATCCCTATTTGAAATTTTTTTTATAGAAAATAAACAGTGGAAACATTTTTCTTTGAAAATAGTTTTCACAAAACCCTAAAGTGTCATGAGACCATCAAAACACATTCATGAGTTCTCAAATTAAACATTTTTACATTCAAATATGACAAGTCAAAATCTATCATTTCTCAAAAATCTGTCCAGTTACAGCTCACATTCCAATATGCATTAAATATATTTATACATGTATAAACTATTTATCACAGTTACATGACCACGCATTCATCTCACAATATTTATAAAAGGTACAAATCATACATACACTGTTTATACTCTCAACTATTTTGAGCACCTGGTCTCAACACTCTTGCCTTTCCATTCTTTGCATTTATCTATAGAGTTGGTGGGGTGATTATAGGGGAATATACTCTGCAAGTATAACTAAGATCACAAATATAAATCAATGTAAATTTGCATCCATGCACTCATGCATATAGTGAAACATCCTTAGGTATGGTTCCTAAGGTTTATCAATATAAATTCTCTATATATCATTTGCATACTTTTCAAAAATTCAATCAAAGGTGTCAGATTAGCTAAGTGTAATGCAAGTGTAAGAATAATGTGATATGTTGACCTCAAAAGAGTACTCATTAAATAAAAATATAAAATCAATGATAAATTAGTTAAGCACTGAAATATCAATTTAAATCACATATTGGGAAGTCCTTGTCAATTTATGTCGAACATATCAGTTCTAAGCATGCGAATATAAATATATCAGATCTCAAATCATCCAAGGCATCATCATGTCTAGTGGCCAAGGTATTTATGACCCTATCACCTGCATGTTGCCCAAAAATCAACTTGCGGCAACTACCCTATAATGGGGCATTGCTACACTACAGCAACTGCCCAATCGTGGGGCACTGTAGTAAAAAGAATACATGGATCACTATATGGTAGCAACTGCCCAATAGTAGGACATCACATGCTCAAATGTTGACACCAACTATGTGAGACTTATCACCATCTCACATGGGGGGAGAATGGATAGCATAGTGTAGCCTTCATACGATGCCACACTCAAAATTTAGTCACTTAGGCCTGAAGTCAAAATATGAATTATCAGAAGGTGGGTGGCCATCCCTATAACCCTCCTATCATAGTGTCCACCAGGCAAAAGCATCTGTTTAAAACAAATTCTCAGCAAATCAATGCATCCAAAATCTAGGTACTATTGTACCCTCAATGACATATTAGTCTCCCACTAATCACATAATCATATTTAGATCAAGGTTTAAAAATACAAAATTTTCATTTAAATGCAAATGAGAAGTTAAAAATAAATAATGCTCAAGATTTGGTTAGAAATCAACTCATGCTATGCACCTTGCCATTTCAAATATAATCATAAAATACATTTATTTTTATGGAAAAACTTATAGAGTTTTCCCTATTTATAGGACAATTGCACATTTAAAGCATGTGATACAATTCACCTGATAGTCATCATTTCATGTTTAAATAAAAATGGACACTCCGTCTCTTAACAATCTCATTCACAATTAATATAAGTATCATCACATAATTTAAAGTATAAGGATGTTATACATACAACCACGAAATAAGTTATCAGCTACAATTTAAGTGTAGTAATTACATGTATTTAACAAAATAATGCATAAGTGATGTGTGTGTGTGTGTGTGTGTGTGTGTGTGTGTGTGTGTGTGTGTGTGTGTGTGTGTGTGTGTGTGTGTGTGTGTGTGAAGACCTAGCAATCTTAGAACTAACCCACCTCAATCTGATGGCTCGAATTCACCCAAAATCAATTACTAATAAATTTGGATGTTAATTGACAATTAGGAATCATAGATCATGGATTTTATCATTAATCAATCATTAATCTAAGAAATATGAAATAAATATCATAATTTAGTCTCTTAATCATGGATTTATACATTAAAATTCTAATTTGAATGGTCAGATTGTCCTTGATTTGTCATTTAACCTTAGATTAGATATCTTTGAGTATTGGAAAAGTCAATTTCATACATCAATTAGTCAGATCTAGTGTTTCATGTTTAAATTACAAAGATCTAAGCACTGGAGTGGTCAGATCTATAATTTAATGGTCTAATTAGCCTTTATACATCTAATAATCTTTTCCCCTATTATTTCTTTGCCAAATTGCCTTTAATATACAATTCACATTATTAGATTCATAGATCTACTATTTGTTGTGTTTTCAATGGTCAGATTTGTAGATCTAACACTATTCATGCATCATTTTTAGATAAAAATTCAATAATCAGATTATCTCCAATTAAACTTTTGTTATTACAAATGAATGATTCATTTCGCAAGGATTCCATCCATATAAATTTTACAATTTTATACTCACAGAAAAATGGTCACTGGTGCTGGAATCTGGTCACCATCATTGGAGAAGGTGACTGGAAAATGGTCGCCCCCAATGACTATTATAGTGCTAAAAAATGCAATTTTTCAAGAAATAAAAATGTGGGTTTTGTAGATCTCAATATTCCTTCATGCCCTTGAAATTTGGGGTGACTTTGTCACCATTTAGTCCTAAAAAAAGGAGAAAAATAGACAAAAACCTAGCTGGGTTTTCCATAGTTGCTGGTGATGAGAGGAACAATGAAGCGAGAGATAGAGTGAGAGAGTAAAGTGAAAAGTGAAAAGTGAAAAGTGAAAAGTGAAAAGTGAAAAGAGAGCAAGGAGGGCTGTGCGGTTTTCATCATTGGTGGAGAGATTCCAGCATCAATGCTTGCGTGGAAGAAAAGAAAAAAAAGTAGGAGGCGTAGACACCGACTAATGGAGAGATGTGGGGAGAGATAGATACGATAAGAGAAGGAGATAAAGTAAGAGGAGAGAGGAGAGGAGAGGAGAGCGGAGCTAGGAGAGAGAAGACATTGGGCAGAGGAGGTGAGCTCCGCTAACCTCTTCACTATGTGACA
Source organism: Warburgia ugandensis (assembly GCA_035236585.1). Lineage (NCBI taxonomy): Eukaryota > Viridiplantae > Streptophyta > Magnoliopsida > Canellales > Canellaceae > Warburgia > Warburgia ugandensis. The sequence continues at coordinate 3,423,006 of CP141129.1, read as the reverse complement.
ACCAGCCAAGGGTAGAACTCCATGCACTAAGCTCCCCCTAGTTCACCGTCGTATGGGGCCCATCAGTAGAGACGGGTGCCATTATCAATTTGGCCCCCTTTGATATTTAGTAAATTTTGGGGTTTTTTTTGTCTCTGACCTCCTTTTCGTGCAAAATTAATGTCGTTGGAAAGTTCTCATTTCATGCATTTTGATTTTTGAGATTTCAGTGTCAAATTCTTAGTCTTTAGTAAGTTTACTTCTAAGATCTCAATTTTCAAAGAAATTTGATTCTTCACTCTCCTTTCAATTTAACCACGATAAAATATAGGGTTGTTACATTCTCTCCCCCTTAAAAAAATTTCATTCTCAAAATTACCTTTTTACATTGCTATTAAAATAACTCTGGGCGCATTTTCTTCATTTCATCCTCAGTTTCCTGGGTAGCCTCCTTAACAGAATGATTTTGCCAAAGGATTTTGACCAATAGAATGGTCTTCGCCCTCAGCATGTGTTGCTTTCGATCCAAAATCTGCATAGCATTTTCTTCAAAAGTCAAATCAAGTTGCAGCTCTAATGGTACATGTATAAGTATGTGAGAAGGGTTGGGCACATACTTGCTAAAGATTGAAACATGAAATACATCATGAACATCTGTAAGCTACAACAGCAATGCTAGTCTATTTGCTACCAGCCCAATTCTTGCCAAAATTTTAAAAGGACCAATAAATTGATGACTCGATTTCCCTTTGGTTCTAATCCTTATAAGTCCCTTCATAGGAGAGACCTTCAGAAACACATGACCTCCCATCTCAAATTCTAAATGTCTCCTCCTTCGGTTTGCATAACGCTTTTGTCTATGGTGGAAGTAAAAGCTATTTCTAAGTAACTTTCACTTTCTATGGACATTGCTCCACTAATTTAGACTTCATTAATTGCCTTTCACCAACCTAATTCCAATAAGTTGGTGAATGACACAGCCTTCCATATAATGCTTCTTATGGTGCAATGCCAATGCTAGTATGAAAGTTGTTATCGTATGCAAACTCAATAAGGGGAAAATTCCCATCCAATTTCTTTTCCATTCAATTGCACAAGCCCTCAACATATCTTCTAATGTCTAGATTGTTCTTTTTGATTGTCCATCTATTTGGGGATAGAATGATATACTGAAACACAAGGAAGATCCTAATCCTTCCTTTACACTCCTCCAAAACTTGAATGTAAATCTGTTATTTCTATCTGAAATAATAGTCATAGGTGTGTCATGTAAACTCACAATCTCTTTGATATATAGCTTTGCCAAGTTGTCTAAGGAATGCATCTGTCAAATAGGGAGAAAATGAGCTTACTTTGTCAATCAACCTACAATTACCTAAATCATGTTATGTCCATTTGATGTCTTGGGCAAGCCACTAATGAAGTCCATGGTGTTGGGATCCCATTTCCACTAAGGACAATCTAGTGACTGCAACATTCTTGTAGGCCTGTGGTGTTCAACCTTTACCTATTGGTAGGTTAAACACCTCACTACACATTCTCCCACATCCTTTCTCATTCCATTCCACCAGAAATTTCTTTTCAAGTCATGATACATCTTGGTTTCCCCCTAGGTGGATGACATACCATGAGTGATGTGCTTCCTAAAGGATTTCCTATCTTAACTCTTTATTTGATGGAACTACCATTCTTCCACTAAATCACACACCTTCGTCTAAACTCAAAGTAAACCCTAGTTTACTAATCAATGGATGTATATCTATATCTTCTTTCTGAGCCTGGAGAGCCTTCTCAACTATAATGGATTTTACTACTAAGTTTGCCACAAATGATCCTTTACCCCTATATTGAATTTCTAGTTTACATTCAACTATATCTTAAAGTAATTTCCACTTTCTAGAGAGCATACCTGCTGTCAAGCCCTGAATCTTCTGACTCAATGAATCGGCCACTACATTTGCCTTTTGTGGGTGATACTTGATGTAGAAGTCATAATCTTTTAAATACTCCATCCATCTTCTTTGCCTCATATTTAGATCTTGCTGAGAGAATATATATATATATATATATATATATTTGAGGCTTTTATTATTTGTGAAAACTTGTCTAGATTTTCAACGTGAAAACTACTGCTACCAACTCCAAATTGTGAGTGGGGTAATTCTTCTCATGTGTTTTTAGTTGTTGAGAAATGTAGAGAATCACTTTATCATATTGCATCAATACACATCCTAGTCCTTTATTTAATGCATCAGAAAATACTACAAATCTTCCACTACCTGAAGGAAGTGCCAAAATCGTTGGAGACATGAGGGAGGAGGGCTGTGCAATTTTCGTTGTCTATGGAGAGATTCTAGCATCAATGGTTCCTAGGAAAAAAATAAAATAGATGTAGGTTGTGTATGGGCATGTTGCTTTTGTAGATGTGGAAAAAGACCCTTAATAACTTGTGCTACTATTTCTGCCACTTGATTTCTTTGCCCTGATGACTTGGTAGGTGCAATAGCTAAAGTGGTAGGAGTAGATCTTGTCCATCTTCAAGGAGCCATTTATTCCAAAATTAGTATAATTTGTGCCAGTTTTCCTTCTATCTCACTCCTCCTTACAATACTTTATGGACTGTTATGACTTTATGGACTTTTGGGATTGGTTGTGGATGGAGTAAACTAAGCTCTAATACTAACTATGACACGGTGGGTTTATAAATACATCTTTAAATCATTTTTCAAAAATCAAGATCTCTATGATGGAAACATCTTCATAAAAATAATAAAAAAATTTATTTTCTTTAAGAAAACACTCTATAAAATTTTAGGTGTCATAACTTTCAAAAAAATTTAAATTCAAGAGAAAAATGGTCATACCATTTCTATAAAAAATTTGGTGGCCTCCATTTTTTTGACATCTGAATTTAATGCATGCAACAATTTTCATGAATTTTAAAGAAGCAACAATTTTTAACAAATAAATATTAAAATATCTACATTTACCCAAAATCTCCTCCAATTGCAATCCACCATCCATTATAGTTATCCCATAAGTAGATCAATCCATATCATAAAGAATGTTCAAAGTTAAATAATTATATAGTCCGAACATAACCTATAGTTCAAGTGTTTAGAAATATATGTCACAAATGCTAACTCATACTACTGTTGTCTTCGTCTAATTGTTTCCATAATAATTCTTGTCTAACTCTATCCAACCGAATGCTACTCCCAATTACTTCTTTGGATCTGAGATGTTGTAAACATTACAATATCTCAACAAGCTATGCTTGTGTAGGTGTCTAAGAATACATTTAATACTTAATAAATTCAATTATGGATTATAGTCCATGCAAGAAAATAAAAGTAAAATATGATGAGTTTAAATAATCATTATCATGCATTCAAAATGGCTAATTCCAAACATGCAAAGGTGCAAACTACTCAAATACAATTCAAATACAAGATTTTCAATAACATTAGATAATTGAAGTTCTTATTCTTTGAAAAATCACTCTAGAAGTAATGATGCACTAAAAAAGTTACAAAACTCATACATTATTTTCAAAGGTATAAATTTTCCTCAACAGAAAATTACTCTATCGCACGAGTTTTCAAGATTATTTTACCAATCACACCTTGGTCATGAGTGCTCATAACAATGTCCAGGCATTGTCATGTTGTAACATTATAGAGAATCATCACCCTATCTTACTCATAGCAATGTGTAACATCAAGTTATAAGAAATAAAAACATGGACTTTATGCATCAGCAACCCTGACCCATTCCTTCTGCTTTCTCAGTAACCAATACCATAACAAAGAGATTATGATCCGCACCACATGCAGTGTGTGGATCAATGATAGGTGGAGCCTTCCTGTGATACCCACACCAGAAAATGCCAATCATGGCAATAACATGTATTTATATTTCTAAAAAGGTTGGCCAACTATGCTAGTCTTCTATCACAATGTCTACCGATTAAAAGCACTCATGTAAAACAATTTCTTGGAAAAACAAGGTGATAAATCTAATACCTCTATATCCAATGTTACTCATCATTCATGTACTAATCATTTTTAAAATCAAATTACAGAATGATTATATCAAACCTATGAAAAATTATCATTTTTATAAATAATGCTAAATTTACCAAAGTTTATATTCAAAATGTATAGTGTTATAAACCAAAACTATAGACAATTTAGAGCTAAATATCTAGATAAAGTTCCCATGATCTCAACAATAATCGTAATAACTCTGAATGTGACAATTCCTATAAATAAAGTTAGGATTTCATCTATTTGAACATGATCCTTTCAAAATCCAATTTAAGTAGAACAACATGCAATGTCAGAACATCTGCCTCAAAAAGAAAATCTACATGTTTCCACAAGCTTTTCTCTTAGCTATGGTCATGCACTAATTTCAAGTTTATCCAACCATGTCTAAATTAGTATAGTACATAAAATTTCTATTTTAATACACATACATAAACTTTAAGTTAATTTATGATCTAGCAATCCAAATTATCCCAAAATCATAAAACCATTAGATCTTTGGAATTTCATCTTATACCAACATGAATTATTATAATCTTAGCCTCAGTATCTATTCTTTCGATGAGCTAATGTAACATTCATTACTTCACATAATTTCTTATCACACTGTTGAATTTCCAATCAATTATTCAAATTATTTCGAATCTTACATCCACGTGAATGAATGATTGGATTTCTAGATTGATGTCCCCAGCTAATGATTTATAATCTTATCCTACTTATGGATCAGATCAGTGTTATATGCACTTTCATCCTCTAAAACATGCCAAATTTGCAATTATCCTATCTGAGGGTCAGGATCTAATCAATTATGCAAAATGGTACAACATTAGTTAAATTTATGTATCTGGTAATGATCCTATGGCTAGGATCTAATTAGTATTGTCAAAACAATGCCAACCTTCTAAATCAATGCATTTGACCTTGATCCAATGATTAATTATAATCAGATCTTTGTTACATGGTTTGTTTTATTAAATCTAATTCAAATCCAACCTCTAATCCTATCATGGATGATTGAATTTGTCAGTTCATCTATCCTTAACCTCTAGCCAAATTCTTGCAATGTTTATAATGGTTTAGATCTAACTGGATTAGAAGTTGAAAGTGAGTGATCAAACATCCAATGGTTAGATCAATCTACAATTGATGATCAATATGCTTAGATTGAGTTTTCAATCATCGATCTATGAATTTTAATTAGATACAAACCAATCTAACCTATAAAACATAGGTCTAATACTTATATTTGCATGAATATTAACAATTATAGGAGATCCATTTAAAACCATCTCACTTAAAAAGTACAATTCAGATCAACTGACCATTGAGCTTAAAATTTGTTCCAATTTTTATGCTAAATGATCACAATCTATGTTGTGTAACATTCCCAAGTCAAATCATTACACTAGTAATTAATTCATCACTTAATTGATTGAAATTTAAAAAAAAAAATTGACAAAACCAAGATTACCATTTTTTCTATGATTTTTAGTCATTCCTTGCCCAATCTTGATTGTTTTTTAAGTCTTTTACTTCTCTTAAATGAGAAATAAGATGAACGGATCCGATCTTGACAATTTATCCTCTTTTTCCATGCCTATAGTCACCTTCTTCATCAATTCTTTATTGTTTCCAAATATGGATGAGGGTATTGGCTGTTTTAGTGAGGGGAGAAAGATGAATGGTTTGGATCACCAATCAAAATCATAATTTTCTCCATTTTTCTCAGTCTCCGATGATTGTAGTTCACACGCACTCTCCCTGTTTGGCGACACACTCTAGCTTTTCCTCAAAGGTTCCTCATTTTTCCTCTTTCCTTCTCTTTCTTTCGCTCCTCTCACTTCTTCTTTCTTCTTCTTCCCTCTTTCTCTTTTTTTTTTTTTTTTTTCCTTCTTCTATCCTTTTTCTTCCTTCTCTTTCCTTTAGGTTTGGGTAATAGACAATAATGTCTATTTTGATTTTCTGTAAGAAGAGCGAGGGGGGGGGGGGGGGGGGTCGGTATCAAACCAGCCCTCCTTAAGTAAATATTTACCTATTTTTTATTTCATAGGATGATTCTCTTATGGGGGTGTCAATATCAAAATGGCCCCCTCCCATGAAGTAAAGATCTTATATATTGATTTACTAAAATATCCTCCATATTCATAAATCCATAACTTCTCCAGATGAACTCCTATTTTAGTGTTCTTTGCGTTGTTGGATTCCAATTATTTAGGTTGCAAGGGTTACCTAAGTGTCTTTCAAAATGTTCATTCTGTGAGACTTAGAACATGAAATTTAAAATTTTTATTTTATCAAAATTAATTAAGAAATCATTTGAAATGGAATTTAAAATTTGGGGTTATTACACTAAATAGGATACAAAAACTCAAGTTCCATCTTCTCTAATACATGTGGAAGGAGGAACAAATATGTGAAGATAACCTTAAAATCATCCGGTGAAAAAATGTCTCCTCCATCAGAGTAATTCCTTTGTGCAATCGAACACCACAAGGCTACCTCACCTATTAGAACAAATGTAGCTAATTCATCTTGCCTATCCTCAAGCACTCCATAGCAGTAAATATCTTGTCTACATCAAATAACCATGACTCAGCTACCTCAGGCCCATCTCTACAAGAGAACTTTGGAGCAATCCTCCTAATTCTCTCAACTAGGTTGTCCACTCTAAGACGCTCCGACTCCTCCAAATCCTCTACCCCATTAGCATCAGTTGCACCAACTGGGGTCTATAACCTCTGATTCATCCTTTGTAGGAGAATCTCTATTACCTTATCAGCCACATCAATGTGGGCTTTGCTACTACCCTAACCATCTACCCATCCAAAGGAGAAGGGAGACTGCACTCTGTCTCTTGGTAAGCCCTTTTCTTTTCAAAAACCCATAAACCCAATTAAGTATCCATTATCTAACTTTCAAAAATATGTAGGAAAAGAACAAAAGTAAAAGTGAGAAATATCAAATTTTTTATCAACAAAATGCCTTCCTTCACAAAAATATAAAAGAAAGTCAAAAATAAATATCAAGAAAAAAAAAAGTTGTGAAGGTAGAAAGGAAAATTAGAAAAGATATTCACTTTAGTGATTTCAAAAGTGAAAAGTGTCCAACAATAATTGAAAACCTCTACTCAGATTTGAAATATTTGAATCCTTTTTAACCTTTTTTTTCAAAACCAATCCTAAGCCTACATTTCATCCTATCTAAAGATCTATTGATCTTAAGGTGGACAATAGCATTAAAGAGGATGTGAATAGGAAGGAACTAAGGTGGCCTACCCTAATGGTCTTGGTAATGATAACCATTCTTAGGGATCATATCCTTTGTCTCATCAGTGCTTATAAAGATTATGTTTGTAATAACCCCAATTTTTGTAGTTGATTGAGAAAATCAATAAAATTTGAGTTTCAGAAATTTCAAGCTGAAATATTAGGGTTATTTAGAATATACTTCTTATAAAAGTATAATCAAGGAATAATATATGTAAAATTTAAATTAAACTTAGCAAACCCTTCAGAATGACTATAAGCACGACAAATTCTGAATTCGGATGAAAAATCCTTAATTTTCTTCATTTTTGGACAAAAGGGTAAAATAGTAATTTTACCCAAAAATCAAAATCTCAGACATCAAAATTTAGAATGTGGTGAGAAATATGAATCCAATTCCACTAAGTACACTCAATTCCGAGATCATGAGAATAAACCCTGATTTTTATACATAAAGGGCAAAATGGTCTTTTTACACCATGTGGGGCCCACAAGGGACCCAAAAATGAATTCTATAGCCAGCCCACGTGAAATCAAAGGTCAAACCATACCAGCTGGTCTTGGGGAAGAAAGTGGAGAATGAGAGAATCCATTGCTAAATTAATAATAAAAAATTAACCATCATCATTACACCATCATGAAAGAAAACCCAAAATGCCTATAAATACAACCCCAAAAAAATCCTCCAAAAACGTTCATAAAATTCCCACAAAATTTTCTTCACTTTTCTTACAAATTTAGACCTAGATCCATCCCCAAAAATCCAAAACTCTCAAGAAATCTCCCTCTTTTCATTTTCTCTTTCTCTCTCTAGGTTGGAACAAGAGACCTAAATTCAATTAGGCACTTTGTTCTAGATCTAACATCACAAATCCCACCATCAAAAGCTTCCTATCATACCTTAGCTACAAAACCCCTCAAAGAAATTTTGAGATCCAACGGTTCAAACAACGAAAATCGCAAGAAAGGTGCATCTTTGGGTATATTATCATCAAAATGGGTATTCTTTTAAATTGGACCATATAACCTACATTTTTCTCTAATCAGGTAGGTGGAACTACTTCCTGGACATTTTTATTATTGTTTGATGAAATTTATACTTTACTGTAATTTTAATTGGGTGAAAAATGGTAAAAATAAAGTAAATAATGGTACCTTCAATTCAGGACTATTTAAGGCTCAGATGGAAACTCTGACCTTACCAATCGATCCAGAAGGGTCCAAAATCCCTAGGGTAAAATTTTCACAAATTTATATTGATTTTTGGGCCCTCAATTGAGAAGGGATTGATTGGACGATCCAAATAGACTGTCCAATCTCCCAATCGGACCAAGTCCCATGGATGGCGTACTAGACGCCGCATGCGAGCCCACACAGCGCGTGCGACATCGTCTCACTTGCGACCATGGACGTCCCGGGTGGGAGCATCTGTATCTCATCCACGACGGACGCGCGTGACAAACCGAGCGTTCCGCCGGCTCGTTTTCGCCTGACTAATCTGAGCCGTCCATTTCGATGGGCCCAGATCAAATCTAGGCCCTAGGAATGGACTGTGAACTTCCAGATCTGATTCTGGAGTCATATGAACTCCAAATTGAGATTGGAAAGAGGATATGGAAATATTACAACCTCTATTTTCTTATGAAATAATAAAATGGAGAAAATATATAATAAAACTTTTTGTATTTATGAAACAAGTTTTCAATTGCCAAGATCTTCAAGATATAAGATGATCAGATCTTGTAAATATGTTTTAATAATGATATAATATTGAAATTAAGTTATATAAATGGTTTATTTGGACAGATCTAAGAGATATTAAGGGATTTACCCACTATGGTGGAAAAACCCTAAAAATTACAAAGGGACCCACTTGATCAATAAGATCAAGTGTGATCAGATCCTTGGGATGGATGGAATGGATGTTGATATGATGAAATCCAAGGAGATCATGGATGGATTATGACAAAAACAAATCAATATGATCTTTGGACCTTAATAAAGAAAAACCCCTAAATATAGCTAAAACCCTTATTAAAAATGAAAATATCTAAGATCTAATGGTTGGATCATAAGTAAAAGTTTCTAATAATCTTAATCTAATTAATTTACATGTCTTTATTTGATAAAAGAATTGTAAATGTGATTTATGTTATAAATTAGGAAGCATGATAGTGTAATTCTTAAATTTTACATGCTATGCTCTAAATGTTATTAGATTGTTATAATAGGATATAAATTTAATTATCTTAGGGCCAAGTTAGGTTGAATTTGATATTCTATAATGATTCCATTAGATTACTAGTAAAATTTCATATATTTCATAACTTAGGATCATGCTTGTTTAAGTATAGTTTTATTCCATTAGGTTAAGTTACATTCATAGGGAGCATGTTAGTATAAATGTTGTTAAATGTATATTGGAGTCATGCTTTAAAGTTTATGATTTAATTGTTGTCAAATTTTATTAATTGATTCAAATGTTAAGTAGTTGTTGAGACATCATGAGCATAAGTCACCAAAATGTAATCTAATTGGAAATTAGAGTTTCATGAACACATAAGAGGAAGGAATGACTTTGACTTAACATTAGTAAGGCTATAGTTAGTAGGACAATATAAGGATTATCAAATCCTTGGCCTAAACTAGGAGAATAATAAACCCCATTAATGACATTGTAAATGTTCATGGGTTTAATTAAATCTATTAGAAAGAGTACTTAGGGTCAACATGCTTATAGGAACCTTATGAAAGGTTGAGCTATGGTCACTCTAGTGAATGGTGAACATAGTGGTTAAGGGGGTTATCTAATAGAGCCTCGCTCTTCCCCTACCTTCCATTGATGTTTGTGAGGTCTAAACGCCTCCTTACATGAGGATTGAAGTAACCACTTTGTGTTCACCCATTCAGCTAGTAAGCCTTAGCCAATTGGAAATAAGAGGAGCAGTCTACACTTAGGCTTAAATAAGTTACCTCCAACCAGCAAAACATTAACTGGTTGAATAATAATAGTAAGAGCATAAAAGGTTAGTAAATTACCTAACCCTAATAAAAACTGTAAGTAAGATAAGGATGATCAAACAAGATCCATTAGATCTTGGATGATCAAGAACAATAAGAATAAGAATATTATATTGTACTTAGTATGCATGTTTATTAGTATGCATGTTATACTTCATTAGATTAGATAATCCAAACCCTTGATCAAAGATGATTCAAGGAAAAAAACCAAGATCATCCTCCTTAGGGATGATCCAATAACTGAACTTAGATCAAAGAAGAACTAGATGATAAAAGATCTAGGACCTTGATCTTTATCAACAAATGTAGATTATCAATCAATGGATCTATGAAAGATCAAGATCAAGGAGATAAACACACAAAGACTTAGAGATGGAAAAATACTTAGATATGAATCATCTAAAGATCATTCTAAACATCAAATCTAGTGATTAATAGGATTGTTCATAATTTATATATTGACAATATCTATGGATGTACAGATTACATACATCAGTCAGGATCATGAAAGATTTGGGAAAAGGGATCACTCGTTGAAGGTAAGAGGATTTGATGAATGCACTTACATGGGAGGAACATGATTGAACCCATGACCTTATGTTGACAAGAGTAATTCTTAATACTTGTATTAAATCCCCTGAAAACCTTATGATCCAACCAAACACATATAAAATGGCTAAGGACTAGACTATAAGTGAATAAGGAACTAGAAGATATTTCAGCCCCAAGTAATTAGACAGATGGTCTGATATGTATGAAATGTATTTTACATATAAGCTTGGAGGCTTGTGAGTTTGTTTTAATAGGCATAAGCCTAGGGGGATGCTATGCTAGAGGAGTTATAAGGGTTTGACCACCCGCTCCTTGAAATTTGATGATACCTTGCCCTATGAGAGGCTAAAGTCGGGTGGGGCAATTATGGGAAGGCCACCATTGTGAAAGTCCTGTCCCCCCATATGGGCAGTGACATAATATTTTTCACCGTGGCATCAGTGATGAACAAGGCAGTTATCCGAGCGCGCTAGTATGGATCAGACTACAACATCGTAGCCCTTTTGATTATTTTGCACTATGATGCATATGAGAATAGGCATAGTGAAATGCCTTATGTTTTAGCATAATGAAATGCTAGGTAATTGTAGATTACCAATATTTCCCAAGAAGGGAAATTCCTAGTGTAGGGTTAGCTGTCATAATGGAGAGAATTGATCAGCTTAGTTGGGAATGATATTTGACTACTTTCATAAATTTAACTGGTTTACCCATGTAGAGTATGTATGTATATGAATGTACATAAATACAAAGTAAAGAGTAGAGACATGAATATGTTTAGGGATAATGGGATTATGAAGTATTGGTATTACATTGTCAATTTTTATGCTTCTTGAATCCCCTACCAAGCATGGCTTGCTGAGATATTGTAAATGTTGCAATATCTCGGATATAGGGAAGGAGAGTTCGGAGCTCAAGATAATAGAAGACTTGAAGAGAATAATCTTCAGGGCATACCCTTGAAGACATATATTTAGCTTTGTTTGAGAGTGTTGTATTGTAATGAGAGTTTCATTGTATGGTGAGGTATGAGTTTGGATTATGTAATTTGCACAAGTATTATAATGGATTTGGCTATACTGTGAACCCCTGGATGGATTCTGGAATTTAATAAAAGTATACTCCTTCAATGGAAGTTTATCTTGTACAAAATTTCTACTTATGTTATGTATGAAGTGATGACTTGGGTTTTACAAAACAAGTTCTAAAGAAAAGAATTTCTGCTACTTTGTTTTGTGAAATTTTTTTACACTATTAAGGGCCCTGCCTTTCAAAATACATTACAAAATGTGTTACAAAAACCCAGGTCGTCTCAATGTTAACCATCAAATTGTAGGATTTGGTTACATAAAGAAAGAATTTTGTTTGAGGTCTTAAAGTTTTATTTCTAAGGCTATATCAGTGAGAGTTTGAGTTCAACACATCTTTCCAAAGGAACATAAGTCTATCTATTTAGAAGTCCAAATTATGTAGCATGTACACACACTGCACTCCAAGATACAAATGTAATAAAATGGCTTTGGTATATGGGGAACTTGTGGAATTTTTCATTCACTTTTAGTAAGTTGTTAAAGCCAGTAGAGTACTAATGGAAGAGAATTCTTTGAAATAAAATTGCTGAATTTTGTAGGTATACTCACTACAAACCTCACAAGGCCTAACTCATGCATTAGGTATAACCTAGGGTTCTAAGGCTTCTTGCATATGGTAAATGCAATCATGAGTACCTATAAAATGGGCAACCATTTTTGTTTTTATAATTTTTCACATATTTTTCTTAGAACTAGAAAAATGTTGGCTGGGGGTGTGATAAGCATTCAATTTTGTTTAAAAGCTACATAACTAGTATCTCATGTGCAAATTATAGGCATTATTCTAGGGTTTTTTGAAAATTAATAACACATGCATTTTTTACCTAATAATTTAAAGTTTTGACATTTGGCATGTTCACAAGCTAATCCAACATAAATATGTGAATTATCATAATTTTTAAGATTTAATTAGGGTTTGTACTCTTTTTTAGGTGTCGAAATGATGATCTAATGACCGAGATTAATCAAGATGAGAATTGAAGATCAAGATAAAAAAGAGATGGCTATGACCTAAAATTTAGTGCTCCAAAGCTTAATCAAGGTTCAAGATCATCTTAACAAAAGCAAGTAAGCAATGGAAAGATCCAAAGATGACTAAAATGGGCCCACACAAAAAGCCTTGTAATTCCACCACCTTTGCATAAGAATTGGATCCATGCATATAAACCACTCAAGCCATATAAGCTATGCGAGAGGATGACAAGCCATTCAAGCCTTGAAGCCAAGGGACTTAACCGCTTAAGCCACCAAGCAAGGAACCATCAAATTAAGCCACCAAGCAATGGGAGCCATGCCACATGGAGTCATATGATTAGAGGACTTTTAGAAGCAATTTTCCTATACTAAAATAGCGAATTTCAGGCGATTATTAGGAGTTTGACGAAGATTTGTACATGGTAAGATATGCATACATAGGTGGACCAATCAAGAGAAGAAATCATCTTTTTTTCCATTTTTCATTCCTCTTTCCAGTCTCCAAAAGGGGCTTCCACGATTTTAAGTTAAAGGGGGAGACGCCCTCCTAAAAAAGTGGCACCCGTATACAATATGCAACCTAATACATTCTAATTCTATCCTCCATCTCTATTACCCTCCTAATTCATCTCCCTTCTCTCCCCATCTTTCTTTTTTTTCCTCCCTCTTTCCTCCCTCATTCTACTCCTTCATGTTAAGCATATTAAGGGAAGGGGGTTCCATGCCAAATCCCTTGAAAAGTGGTGACTCCCTCCCTTCAAAGTCCACCTCATCTCACCTTTCACTTTCCTCTTCTACTCCACCACCTATCTTTCCTATCTTAGAGTCCTAGTTCTAATTCCATTATTTCTTCTTAGGATAGGATCTTATCAAATTGTAAATTCAAAATTCTATACAAAGTAAGGGAGTTCCATGCATGGAAGCTAAGTAGAGGGGTTATTCTAATAGTTTGAAATAAAGCACATCAACTTGGAGTTTTCTTAGAGCTTTTGACTTCAACAACTTTGGCTATTCTTCTTGTGATTCCACACACTTTTTCAAGTTCCTTTTCTTTGATTTATGCACTTCAATTTTAGATTTGTATCTTACTTTATTGCTTTGTCTTATTACTTTTCTTGTTTGTTTTGTTGCCTTACTTTTATGCACATAGATCTTCTTTAGTTTTCCTAGAATCTTGCTTCCATTTCTCTAATTTTATTTCCAAGTTCTTTAAGACTTAAGTACTCTTTTCTCATGTAGTGACACCCAAGAGAAAAGTAGCTTTGAATCCTCATTTCCCTTCATCAATCTTCTTGTTTCTTACTTAGATCTAGGACTATTTCATATTGATTCCTTCGCACTTTCATGCTCTTGTTCACTTGATTTCTCTTTAGGGTTTCACGTGCATGATTTCTGAGATTAGTTTGAGATTATTGGAGTGTGTTTATGAATTAAATTACTTCCACTCTTGAGTGTTACCTTTTAGGAAGAGTGTGCAATGTTGTGTTTCCTTATGCATGTATACATGCATCTTTTGGGATGCAACTTTCAATTTAATGAATACACTTCTTTCATGAGCAATGTTACTGTATTATTCCATTAATAAAGCTTAATTAATTTTGATTGATATTACTATTTACTTGAAGTTAAACTATCAAGTGCATGAATCATTTGCAATATAGCAATCTAGTGAGGTCGATCCCACAAGGAGTTAAACTAATTTGATGCAAGTGATCACTACTTTAAACTATCTAACCTAGCTAAAATTCAGGAGATGTTTCTTCTAATCTAAGTATGGAAATCAAATATAGAAAGAAAAATGGAAATTATACAAAAATTAGAAACATACTAGAATTGAAAACTTAACTAAAACATGCACTTTCTAAAATAAGACTTTCCTAATTGAAAACTTTCTAAATCTATAACTTTCCTAAAGTGAGAACTTTCTAAAAATGCACATAAGCAATTTTCCTAAAGTGAACTTTCCTAAAATGCAATTTTAACAACTTTCTTAACTTCACTTTCCTAAGCATGAAATTAACAACTAACATAAGGAAACATGCTTTAAACAACTAATTTCCTAACCATTCAATTTTCTAAACAAATCAATTAAACTTATGGAAAAGGAAACTTTAACAACTACAATCTAAGCACAACATGCAAAAAAACTACTCAAGATCACTTCTACTAAACTACTTTCCTATTATGAATGAAGGAAACTACTTGAATCTAATTAGTCAATAACTTATCTAAAACCATGCTTGATTGAATGAATACTAAAATCAATGAAGGAACAATCAACTTTCATAAAATCATTTCAATGCTTCAACCTTTAGTCTTTTCAAAACCATGTGTTCCACTTTTTTATTAGATGCATGGTTTATTAAGACTTTTAATTAAATTGTTTGCTGATTCCAACACAAGGCAATACTAATTCAAAGTATCTCAACATGTAACAAGTAAGCAAGACTCACACTCATTCATCAACTAAGTAATATTTCATTAATCATTAAAGGTTTGAATACAAGTAAATACATGAAGGGTGTATTCCACTTTTGATGAAAATGCACCACTCTTTCTCCCATGTTAAATCAAAACTAAACAATAAAGATTATTCCTCCACCACATAGCTTAGTAATCAAAGGAAAATCTTATACAATAAGAAGGTAAGACTCAAAACATCTAAAGGAAATAGTGCTGGAATTCAATGGAAACTAAAGACATCCAAAAGCGATGAAAGGTAGAAGGAAAAAATTAGATTCAAAATGACTTCCCTAGGCTTTCACTTCAAGGGAAAACCAGCCTTGAATTTTAGTCTTTAAGTCAAGAAAAAAAAAGGAAAATAAAGCAAAAGATGTCAGGGCAGGTGTCTATCCATGATACGTGTGTAGACTACCCATGATACCATAACCGACATGGTTTGCCCAATGTCAGGGCAGGTGTCTATCATCCCATATATGCAGAGGACAGGTGGCTAACCCCACAACCCTCCTAGCATTGCATCCACCTAGCAAAAACACCCATCATAAATCAGCGAAAACACAAAACCAAGTACAAAGTTTCATGCATAATGTGACGATTAGGGTTTTTAAAACACCTTTTCATAAATATTTGCAAAGGTAGGGCCCTGATTTTGAAAATTTTTAAAATTCAAACTACGGAAACTTATTATACATATATTTTTGTATAAAATAAAATTTTCATTAAATATAAATAGAAATACTTTTATTAAAATCAGGATCAATCTAGTGGTTCACATACACAGCACTGATAGTCATTACATACCATGTCCAAATATTACAATCCAAATTCCAAAACGATCAATACAATCTTCCTTAGAGTAAATACCCTAAGTCATAGTTCAGTGATGATTATCCACAAGTCTTGATCTTTTAATCTTCCTTAACTATATCTGAGATATGGTAAACATTTGAATGTTTACCATATCTCAGCAAGCTATGCTTGGTAGGGGATTTAAGAAATATATTCAATATATCTCAAAATCTACAGTTCATTATATCCATGATATAAATTAATTTATACAATTGGATAACCATTTTATCCTTCACTCATCATATGAATTATATGTATATATTACATATAAATAAAACCATTGAAAATCATGAATATAGTTAATATCATCAATAATATCTCATTTCCAATACAACATATTGGGAATCATCCTCTAATACAACATCGGTAATAACTTTTACCGAGCATCTCATCATGCCATAATCAATTGCATCATAATGCAAAATAATCAAAGGACTGCCATGCTTACAGTCTCAATCCGTACAACGTGCCTAGGTAATTGCTTAATACTCCACTAATATCATGGTGGAAAATATAGATCCATGTTCGTATGGGGGGAACCATGGCTATCGCAGTGGTGGCCTTCCCGTAATTGCCCCACTCGACATTTTGCCTCTCTTTGGGCATGGTATCATCATCATAATCAGTTTTGGAGAGTGGGTTACCAAACCCTCATAACTCTCCTAGCATTGGCATCCCCAAGCATAAGCCTATCTTAAAACAAAACCACAAGCCTCCATGCTTGTATGGAAAATAATATTTCATACATATAGACTGTGTATTAGGTTATAATAGGACATGCCTATAACTTATTTCCTTAAGATTTGGGGGTCCAACTTATATAGTTCAAATCTTCTCATTCTACCCATTAAGTAATTTCATAATTATTGTATTCATTTTCACATCATTTGTTGCCTTAAGTAATTTCATAATTACTTAATCAATCACTTTGTATTCATTTCAACATCATTTGTTGATTCATACACTTGCTTTCTATTTTTCTCCAATCATGGCCTTCCGTGTAGCTTAGCCCATGTGGCTTGATGGCTTGCTTTAAGAGCTCATTTAGCTTTGCTTCATGGCTGGCTTTGGGGGCTCTTTTGCCTTGGCTTGGTGGCTCAACACCTTGTCTTTGATGGCTGGCTAGGTTCCTTAGCCGGTTACCTTCTTCATGGCTTGTATGGCTTAGGTGACTTGAGTGAATCCCCTGCAAAGGTGGTGGACTTTGCATGGCTTGTGTGTTGGCCTAATTAAATCCTAAAAAGTATGATTATTCTCATACCTACCTTGGATTGGTCTCCAAACCTACAAATTATTAGATATTTAATTTATTAGATAAGAAATGCATGTGTTATAATTCTTTTTCCAAAAACCCTAGTTTAATGCTATAAGTTATAACAAATGGCCAACTAATTGGGTGATTTTTATACAAAATTTGACACTTATCATTTAAGATATGTTTTTAGGTTTGATTTTGAGTATAGCTTTTGAATTAATTATGAGCATCTAAATTTTCACCTTGGGTAAGGATGAAATCATACTAAAATAGATACATTCATGCTTAAGTATTTATTACATTTAGAGTTACAAAATATCAATCTTAGAATAAACCATGTTAACATACATAATTAGTATTCTTTTGATGAAAATTATGTTGTATTTCCCATAGTTTAGAAACTAGTTATAGTGTATTAACTAACTTGAGGTATATAAATTCTTAGATAATTTGTGATTCCAAAAGAAAGCAAGTTATGCTTTGAAACATATATGTTAAGTTAGGTACATTATTAGAATTGAGAAAATATATAAATTAGGAATTTTAATGCACATGTTTTCCATGTTTTTAATCCACTGATGTTTTATTAATATGAGCAATATTAAATCTAAGAAACTTATTTTGAATATATATAGTTTTAGTGTAGTGGAATCTAAAACCCTAGATCTTAAAATTTGATTGATTTATTCTTTCATAGTATAGTTGATAATATTATCTTTACTTGATTGCTTGTCTCTTAGTAGTTGGTTAGGTCAAAAGAATTTAAAATAGATTTTAATTAAAATTTTCTAATTTCAAAAGTTAATCCTTGTCGGACTGAACCATACTTGCACTATCAATGCTTTAATAGATTTGTGTGCTTGTAGTAATTTTAAAATAAACATCAATCATGAGTGCCAACTTTGAGATATCTTCTTCTCTAATCCTCAGTTGATGATACTCGGACCTCAAATTGATCTTGAAAAAAATTCTGGCATCCTAAAGCTAATCAAATAGATCATCTATCTAGGAATAGCGATACTTGTTCCTTAGTGAGAATTTATCATGCATCTACTAGTCAATACAAAGTCTTATTAACCCATTCTTCTTATTAGCAAAGAGAATTGATGCTCCCCATGGAAAAATACTAGGCCTAATGAATCCTTTATCTAGGAGTTCCTACCACTGATTCTTTAACTCTTTTGGTTCTATTGGGTCCAAGCTATATGTGCTTTAGAGATAAGCGTTGTGCTAGGTATCAACTTGATTGTGAAGTCTATCTCCCTTTTGGGTGGTAATTTTGGTAGATCCTTAAAAAATATGTTTAAAAATTCCTTACCCATTGCCACCTCCTCCAACTTGGGTTTTTCAACCTCTACTCCCTCAAACTTTAGCTAAAATGGCCTAACATCTCTTAGCATTCTATTTGGCCACCTTCATAGTAGAAATGACACATGCTCCTATGAAGTCCTATTTCCTTGAAAAAAGATCATCACTTCTCTTGAAATATAAAAAATGACCTTCTTCTTATAACAATCTACCATTGCCCAATGTAAGGCCAATCAATCTATCTATAAGATTTCATCAAAATCTATCATATTCATGTGAATTAGATCAACATCTATTTGTCTTCCCTCAACTATAATTGAAATTCCTAAAGGTATTTCTGTGCCCATATGGACTCACCCAACAAAGTTATCACCTCTAGACAAAGCCCCAAAATTCTAGATTGGACTATTTGCACATGATGTAAAATCACAAGATATAAAGGAATGTCTAGAACTTATAACAAAGAGAATTTTAGCAAGTCCATTATGGCATTTGACACTTTGCCTACTCTAAGGTAATAGCAAATACCCATCCTTAATTCTTGGAGATTGGGTCTTTCTACCCCACTTTTTCTAGTTTCTTCTTTAGGTAGTATTTGGTGAGATGTCTAACCTCTCCACTACTAAAACACATGAAATCAGTAATAGTGCATGGTTTGTTGGAATGATACCTCCTGAATTGAGGGCATGGTTCAAATCCAAATGCCTTTTCGTAGTTGCCAAATTAGCACTTTCGTGGATATTGAGGCCTTGAAGACTTCATGAGACTTTTCTCCTTTCCAAAACATTTGCCAACACTGACTTTTTTCTCTTTTTTCCTTTTTCTCTTTATGCACCAGTTTAAATTCCTTCTTAGAGACAAAGGCCATCTCAATTGCTCTATTCATTTTAATAGATTGAACAGCCAAGATCTTACTTCTTAATCCATAATTCAAGCTATTGACAAATTTCTCAACAACTCTCTCGTGGATAGTGAACACATTTGTAGCAAATCTCTTAAGTCAAGTAAACTTGTTCTCATATTGGATTATAGACATGTCACCATGTTCTAGACTCATGAATTCCTTCTCCTTCTATCTTTCAATATAAGGTGAAAAATATTTATTGAAGAAGTTAGTTCTAAATTCCTCCCATGGAATTGCCTCAACTCCCTTAAAATTAGTTCACTCTACTATTTGCCACTAAAAGCCTTCTTCCTAGTAAATATAAAAGTAGTCATAACTACCTTCTTTGCTTTAAGGACATCCATTTCCCTCAATACTTTTTTCACCTCAAACATTCATGTCTCTATTGTGTTTGACTCATCTTCTCCATAGAACAATGGCACCATTTCTTTGAATCTATCTAGTAGGTTATTACCTCTACTGACGTTTCCACCTAAAGTTCTTGCCCCTTCATTTATTATTGCCTATGGATGATTTTGTAGGTACTACCCTAGTTGTTGCACCAATAATTGGACAACTTCACCTACTACATTCCCTTCTCCTAATGAAAACAATGGTGAATGTGCTAACAGCTACTACAATTTCCTCTACATGTCTCCTTGGAGGCATGTGTTTACATAAACACGGCAATCTAATGTGAGTTACTCCCTTCTACCGACACTAGTTCAAAAGGTTCTTCTATTAGCACCATAACTAAAAACTTTTCTTATTTTATTGACTATTGATGACTTTTCATCAAATAATTGGCTGTGAATGACATAAACATTGGGCTCTAATACCAACTGTAATGTGTCATGTTTTGTAACATAATTTTAAATATTTTAAATTCATTTTGAAAGTTAGGATCAATATTTTGAAACTATTCCTTCTTAAAGTCAATCATGAATAATAATATTTTTCATAAAACATTGTTAAAAATAGCTGAGTACTATCTATTTTAGAACAAGACTCATGTTTGAGTCATATTACATACCATTCAATTTAAAATCACTCCTAGAGATTATCAATCATATCCCAATCATAAATTAAATGTTTAACAAACTTAAAGTCCAGCATATAGTGCTTAAGTACATCAATAAACAATGAAAATAAATAAAAAATATAAATTCCTAAAATAGTCTAGTGCCTCACTCTTTTGCTAAGCTTTTTATTCCTAGAGTACCTTAGTATTCAGGTATAGTCATTCCATGTTGATTTGTAAGGTTTTTGGTACGTTGAGTGTGTGGGAATATACTCAATAGATTAAACTAAGACTACAAACTCAAAAATTACAACATAATAGCATGCAAGCACTCATATGATTTTGAAATCATATTTCTTTCTAAGAAAACCACATGACCAAGTTTTTGTTAGTCATTCCATGAGATGCATTGTAGAAAATCCTTAGCTCATATACATATATGCATCTCTCTATCTATAGAGAACAAATATAGTAATTTGACAATTCAAGTAAAATCATGATGCATTGGAATCATTCAAAACAAAGATATAAAATGAACACTTTGGCACACTCTCGTGCTTATAAAGTTTTCCAATTCTCATTGGGACATCTACCGATATAGTCATGAGTATTCATCTATCAACTTAATCTAGTTTCACCCATGGAACCATCATTTTGCTCTCTAAGAGCATCAAAACAAAGCCTCATCAGATCCAAACTATGCTCCTGAGTAGCCTAGCTAAATAGTTTATCCTCCAGTACCAAGAAGGACTTCCCACTACATTCTCATGGGGCTTATGACTATCTCAAAAGGGTGTCATGAGTCACACACTTTGAAACCCACCACCAATCTAAAAAAATGACCCCTTTTGGGCATTGGGTACTTACCACCTTTTGTGGCTAGAGGCTAGATGGCCAATCTTTACTAACCTCCTAATATAGTTTCTTCTAGGCTCACTAACTTGCCTCAAATCTCAAATCCAGGTACCACCATACCCTTATATGTTCTATAAAACTTTTAAGCAAAACCCATGAATAGAACTTTCAAAACATAAGATCATATGGTAGCTTTTTTTAAAGCAATATCAAATGTGCTAATCATAACTCATATCATAGCTTACTTTTAAGTTAGGTTAAAAATACATCAAAACCCAAGCACAATTATCTGTCAAAACTGCACATGAAATTGCCTCAAATCATGTTTTAGAACTTATCATTTTTTAGGCACAATAACATACACAAATATCTTACTTTGACTTTTTTAAAACCATGATTTATATTCATTTAGCAATGCGCTAAAAATCAACATGATACATGCCAACTTGAATATTCCTAAACCATGGTTTTCAAAGTATGATTTAACATTCAACACTCAAAATTTACTAGCATGCTTGACACTCCAAAACTATCCCCCTTAGTGCATCAATTTGACTTTATATTTCATACACAAATATACTATTTATCGTGCATATATATAGCGGGGCAAAACTTTGATTCTCTGGGTTTCTATCTTGAGCAAATCAAACTTGAGGAGACATTTTTACATGCTAGACTTGTAAATTTATGCTTCACATAAAATCAATGAAAAATAACTTAAATATGTTTGACAACCACATGCCAAAAGCCATATGACTATGGGCCTATTTTAAAATTTAGAAAACATCTTTTACAGGAGAGGTTTCTAGCAAAAAATCACGTGACCTATAGACATGTTATACTACTAAAACCTAATGTGATAAAACATAAATCATGTTGGACAATGTTTCTATCATATCATCAATATTATGGTAACTAACATCTAAAACTAGTCATGGACTCATGCTAAAGAACACTAACATTGTATGAATAACATGTTAAACAACATAAAAACACAAGTATAACATGGAATAAGACATCTTTAGTAGGGCATAAGCTTGCATAAACATCTAAATTCAAAACATGAACACATACTAGAACGAACCATAATAGGGCATGAACATTTGCTATAAAAACATGTTTTTGACAGATGTGATAAGCACAAAGAAAATGTTTATAGCTGTCATGAATCATGGTATAAAATGACTAAATTTTTGGGCACATAACTTACTTGAAATCTTCCCAAAAGCAAAACATACAAGGGTGCAAAACAACATTTAATTTAATGAATGAATGGCAAGATATAAAATATCTTTAACAAAGAATGAAAACATGATACAATGCATCGAAAACAATCATGAATGGGAAGATGTGGGCCTATAACAAAGAATAAAATGTTACAATCATGGTGAAAATTCCACCATTCAAATACTACTCATGGACCACAATGATATACACATATCTATCCGTGAAAATCATGCTTTTCAAATCATAAACCTTCAACACAACTCGCTGAATACTTAGTAGTTTTAGATCATGTGTCTTGCAAATTCTTACTTTTCTTCTTCTTCCACCATTTCTCTCCCACGTTCTCTCCTCTTTCTCGCTCTTTTTCTCTCTTAGATGGCTTTCAGCTAACCTTTCCTAGGCTGAGATGTCCTCTTCTTCTAAGTCTTTCTAATTAGTTTCTTTGCTACCCAAGGTGGCCCCTCACCTTCCAATCTAAAATGTCTTTCTCCTTATCACTTCCATCCAATTTCTTACTATCTAAAGATGTTTTAACCTCTTTCGAATTCCTCCATACCTCCACTTTCTTACACTAACTCATAGAATCCAAATTCCCCAAGGAACTTCTTAGTATATAAAGGATCCCTAAGAAAACTAGGAAACTCTCACTCCTTCCAAGGAGGAGATGTCTAGTTGCTTGGGTACCAAGGTAGAGTTTGAGTGGATGAGCCCTATTTGAAAACATCTTTAACCCAATTCTCCTTATGGGCTTGTCCTACTTGTACTTACAGATATTTAATAAAAGATGTCTTACCATGTATGGGCCCTTTTTTTTGTTTTAAAATATCCAAGACGTATGGATTTAAACCATGAAATTCCATATAATAGAAAATGTCTAATATGATTAAAAAGATGTACCATTATTAAGTTAGTTAACCATCAAAAACTATATTCTAATAATTAGAATGAAAAATCTCATTTGCATTAGCAACAAAAATTTGAGTTATTACACACACACACACACACACACACACACACACACACACACAAAGAGAGAGGATAGACAAATTACCTATTACTTATTTATCCTTGAGGCCAAAAACTAAAACAGAACAAAGGTTGCCTGACAGGGCTCAAAGCTTGAAGATATAGAGCAATAGGGGTCGAAGACTCAAGGTCAGCCATTGAGACTATTATTTTCTTTGGTCCCTTTACAACTTGCTCAATATAGTAACTTTGATGTTTGAGCACTATGAGATCCTTCCTAGTACTAGTGATTGATGAACAAGATAGATCATAAATGGCTGCAGCTAGGAATATAAGATGGAGGACTCATGTGGAGCTCATTCAAGGAATAAGCAAGCCAGTCTTCATCTTCCCACTCCGAAATCTTTAGCTCGTCTGAGGCTCTTAGCCATTTATGATCCTTAGGGTTTTGAGGTTTTCTACAGACACAGAGATAAAATCCTAAATCTCCATTGTGAATAGTCCCATACATTAGCTATATAGATTTTATTTGGGGATAGAAGGGTAGAGTAAGAATGTATAGTTAAAACTAAAACTAAATTAAACTAATAGTATATTAATTGACTAATATGTCTCATTTTTGTAATATACGTTGATAAATATTTAAGAGTATTTTAGTCCTACAAAAACTCATATTTTAGATTAAATAATCTATAAGTGTTAAAAATTAATTGTATATGCATGTACGAAGAAGATTTTTATTATCCGTTTGGACTAAGGTATGCTCTCGTTAAAGCGTATCACTAAAGCGCCATCAACGGTACTTTCTATCCCTATTCTTAAAACACCTAAAGCGCCATTAATGCTATTTTCCATCCCTATTCTTAAAGCTCACTTTTACTGCCAAAAGCTCTCTTGTTTGAAAATTAGGTTTCGTATGATCGAGTTAGGCAGCCATTCGTTAGGGCGCCTTACGTCTACCCAGCAGCGTGTATGCCACGTCAACGTGAGTAGTGGGTAAGGGTACGAGCATAGAACAGGCCCACTTGTACTAATAAATAATAAAATCCACTCGATAGAAAGCTTTAATGTTTGCTTATTCTATTCTGCCGAGAAATTGGACTTCTATAAAATGAAAAGGACGTTGGATCGATAAATTTCTCGGATAAGAACGGGAAAGTACGACATCACCTCAGCGATCAAGGGGCTGCCACGATCGTTTATATTCGTGGCCGTCGGAAGTCCTCAATGATCACAATATAAGTGGCTTCCAGATATGTTCCTCAGTTACGAATCCGACGGGTAAAATCACTTTCGATTGAAGAGGTAGATAGATCAGATTGATACAGTATTTTATATGACAGGAATGACAGAATAGCATTGGAGAGAGAGAGAGAGAGAGAGAGAGATGGCGCTGGGGGTATCGGCGGTTGGGTTTACATATGTGTCGCACTTCTTAGGCGTCGTATCGGCGGTTTTTGTATTGGTGTGGTGCATACACTTTCGAGGTGGACTTGCCTTTGAAGCAACAAACAAATCCCTCATCTTCAATGTACGTTTCGGGGCTTTTAAATCTCTGCTACTTCTTCTAAATTTTCTGTTTTGGTTTTCTCATATTTTCTTCCTGGTCTATATTATGTTGTTGGGTTACAAATTATATCAGATAGGCCTCTTTGTTTTAAATAATTTTCAGCCGTTGGTGATATATTGGCTAGCTATTTTTCTAATTGCAATATTAGTGTGATTGGCTAGCTATTCTTTTCTTTAATTGCAATATTAATGGAGATTTTGTCTGTTAACTTTTGATATTGATAAGTGTGTGGTGTTTGTTGGATCTTTCCTCTCTTCATTTTGTGTTTTATTTTTAATTTTTTTTCTTAGTCTATTTTTTCTCCGCTTTCCATGAATCTATCCTGATTCTCTTCCTTCGCATTCTTTTTCTTCTCCGGCCCTTATTTTAGTATCAGAAACGCTTGGACCTTTTTACATTTTGTTTCTGTTGGTGCTTGGTGGTGATTGGGTGGTTCTAACACTTGGTTCCTTTCTGTAGTGCTGCCACCTAGCCAGCAAATTTATTAGATGCTGCTTTCATCTACCTGTAAAGTATAAGCGTTTGCTTTTGAACTGGCCTGTATGCAAGTAGGCATCAATTTCATTTCCTTTCTCTTCTTATTTTGTTTGTCCCGTTGGTTCTACATGAGCTTCTTGTTGCGGGCAATCTTCTAATTTGCTTCAGAGCATGCAAAAATGCCATGGTATTTGCATTTTCAGATGATACTAAGAGTGGATTAATTTATTTGGGGAAATGATTCCTCCGGACTTCCCCTTCTCATAATGGTACTTAATCCCTAATTTTTCAAACTGGATGACTGTTAGTGGTTTAATTAGATGTCTTTCTTTGACAACGGCTTAATTTAAGTTCTCCAAAAACCAGAATCAGCAACCAAAAGGGAAAGTGTTTAATAAACTAAGGAATCCCATTATGACAAAAGTGTAGATGTTACATCTCTCTTACTACTTCCGGATGTTGGGGTGCTATGTTGTTTGCTTTGGTTTGGTTCTTTTGCCTTCTGAATTGTTTCCTACATTATTTCATTGTACCTATTTGTCTCAGTTTAACCTTATGATTTTGGGGTTTCTTTTGATTGGTTTGGACTCCAAATTGCAGTGTTTTGGCAGGACGTTTCCTATGATTTGAATGGTTACTGAATTTTTTCTTTACTCTTTAAACTGCTGTTCTTGTCCTTTATGGCTTTACATCTCCTATGCCAAAGAGTGGTTTTGCTATAGACGGGTTTGAGTCATTTTTCTTGATTTTTTATTTTATTTTATTTTTTTATTTTATTTTAGTTTCTGTTCTCTTTTCTGTGCGCCTTAGTTTGGGGTAATAAGCTGCCCGCTTCTGCTCGTAAGTTTTTCTGGTTGTGAAACGTTAAATTTGTGGATGGTAATGCACTAATAAGTCGACCCATCTCATTAAATTTGTGGATTGTAATGCACTAATGAGATCGGCCCTTCTGATTAGTATGATCTATCAACGCACGACCTGCCATTTGCAGTCCTGCTTTCCGTCCCCAAATACTCTGTACTGCTAGAGAGTCTTGTTGGTTTGTTGTTTTAGGCTCAGTTGATTTCTCTCTCTCTCTCTCTCTGAAGAAATACAGGAGGAAAGAAAGAGGACTGAACAGCTGAAACATATTGCATAAATTGTGCAGCCCCCCCACCCACCTTCAATTTCCCTTGTCCCTAAGTTCACGCTTCTGATGAGAATGCCTTAATTGAATTAATGTATTCATGAGATGGTTAAGTATGTTCAATCTATCCAATTTTAGGTAAATACTTTGATTGGGCATCGCAGACACACTACATTAGATAATTCCCAAACAAGCAAAAGATAACTCAAAACAGAGTGTTTGATGGATGGGTCATGGAACTACACCCATGCATTTGTTTTTGAGATTGTCATGCTGACCGCACAAACCCCATGGGTCGTGATTAATTCTAGTTTACTCACCTTTCCGTATTGTGGTTATCCTTGCATCAGCTCATTTTATCTTTCCTCAAGTTTCTTGACTTGGATGCTTCTGTTTGTTGTTGCAGATTCATCCAGTTCTCATGCTTATTGGTTTCATTATCTTAGGAGGTGAAGGTGAGCAAGGATACTAACGCGATCATTTAATGATAATCAACATTGTTGTACATCTCTCTAATATTACAGGATTGTTTCACTTCTATATTTATTCCTCTATCAAAATTGTGCAGCAATAATCAGTTATAAAGCTTTTCCATTCAGTAAAGAAGTCAAGAAATTGATTCATCTGATACTGCATGCGGCTGCTATAATACTCGGGGCCATCGGGATCTATGCTGCTTTCAAGTATCACAATGAGAGCGGCATTGTTAACTTGTACAGCTTACACTCCTGGCTCGGGCTTGGAACCATTTGCTTATACGCCATTCAGGTAATTACTGTTGCTAATATGATAATGAGTCTCAGAACTTTAAGCAACTACTGTTGGCAATTATGCTCAGCAATGGATTTAGTTGCGAAGTAGTAGAAGTCCTTATTAGTACTGTAGGAAGTAGCTGTGGCAGTCTAGTGAGCGCTAGTATTTGTGGTAGCAGTGCAGAAAGTGGTAGATCTTCCTTT
This sequence comes from Warburgia ugandensis, assembly GCA_035236585.1. Taxonomy (NCBI): domain Eukaryota; kingdom Viridiplantae; phylum Streptophyta; class Magnoliopsida; order Canellales; family Canellaceae; genus Warburgia; species Warburgia ugandensis. Next base: position 3,395,114 of record CP141129.1, on the reverse strand, counting down.
TTTTTTTTTTTTTAAGGTTCAATGGCATAGCGGGAATAATGTAAGAGACTTATTTTGATTGATGGATCCTAGTGAAATTAAGGCTAGAAAGATTGAGCGGATGGAGGGAAGGCAGATGATTTAACCCTGTTCCATTAGATTTACAGTAATTGGAATTTAGGGTGTTTACACAGAAAGTCCTATAATCAATTTCCAAGGAAGTAAACAGAATATCCTGCTTGGTTTAAGTTAACGGTACATTATCCTTCCTGATATTGACTGAATGGAGAGGGAATAACAAAAGCAGAGCGGAAGCAACAATGGTACTCGCGGTAGAAAAAATACAATAAAAACTAATGAAACAATTTTGCCGAACACACACTAATAGTATCGGGAGCGGCAGCTTCCAGAAGAAACTAAAACATAACTAGGTAGTCGGGTAACAGTACTAATTGTAGCTATTGTCAAAAAGAAACGATAGTATAATATGCACTTTTGCTCGATCAACCTAACTTTGCTTGATCTGACCTGTCCATCTGACTTCCTCCACTTGATTGGATAATTTTAACATCTGAAATTGTGCTTCTTACGCATTATGGAACAACTTTTTAAACAATACTTCTGATATGCACTTTTGCTCGATCAACCTAACTTTGCTTGAGCAGACCTGTCCATCTGACTTCTTCCACTTGATTGGATAATTTTAACATCTGAAATTGTGCTTCTTACTCATTATGGAACAATTTTTTAAACAATACTTCTGACTTTCTGTGTGCTGCGATAAAAATTACATATTGTTCAGATTCCACACTCATCCAATCCTCCCTGTTTTTGAAGTAGTCATCCAAAGTCCGAAATGTCAGATGGACGAGTCTGATGAACCGAAGCTGGGGTCCATCATTCAAAAGTACAGTGCCTTAGAGGTACTTGCTTTACTGCCACACACCATACCATCATCCCTCATCATTAAAATAATTGTAATAACAATAGTAAATTCATAAAATTAGCTGTTGTTGCATAGCTATATCAATGTCGGCAAGAGTAACGATAGTAACATATATTACTATTATAGAATAACAGCTATACTTCTACCTGAGAATATCTGCGGAAGAACTCCTTGTTTAGAGTGAAGAATGTCAGTGTTAAAGTTGACTGTAGAGATCACATACTGTTAATTTATATAAACACTTTGTTTCTCACTATTTGAACTTGGATAGACATTCAATCCATCCGTAGCTTAGTACAATTAAGCTTGCCATATAAACTTTTTAAATTATGTACTCTTTAACTTATTTTCCTTTTGTGTGCTTATATAATTATACTCCAGTGGATTTTTGGTTTCATTGTCTTCTTCTACCCGGGCGCCGCACCATCTCTGCGAAATGAGGCACTTCCTTGGCACGTTTTGTTCGGGCTCTTTGTTTATGTCTTGGCACTCTCTACTGCCGAATTAGGTTTCCTAGAGAAACTCACTTTCCTTGAGAATTCTGGGCTGGACAAGTATGGTCCTGAGGCCTTCCTAGTCAATTTCACTGGCATTATTGTTATATTTTTTGGAGCTTTTGTTGTTCTGTCTGCCATTTCTGCAGCTCGCACGGATGACGCATGTGCATATACACCAGTATCGGACAGTTAAGAGTGTGTAGGATTCTTGAGTCGGACTGTGAGGATAGATTTGATGACTTGTGATTATCCGTTGCCACTTATATTGTGCTTAAGATGTATCTATATGGGCATTTGTACCATATATTGGTGACCATCTATGTCAGGTGACTGTTTCCTTTTCCCCTATTTTGTGGCTTACTGTAAATCGGAATGAATAATGTGCGAGGCATTTTCTGTTGCAGTCATCCCAGGCAATCCTAATATTGCCATGTCTGTAACTGAACCTATATTAAGAAAAAGGAGTGCTTTAGTACGAAGCGATCTCACTGTCAGATTACGAGGCCCAACCAGATTATGATACTGGTTTGTAATACGTCCTGCATCGGCTCTCATATAGCCGAACAAAGTCTGTAACATTCCACTAAACGTGTTTTTGGCTGTTGAAGACGGACAATCTTAGGCCATTTCCGAGCAAGTGTTTAATTTTTTCTTATTTGAATGGTTTGATTTCATTAAATGAAGTAAGTACTTACAGATGAGACCGAGATGGTTTAAGATACTACCATTCAAATGACGGCATGTAATCAGAGTAATACCAAAACAACATTAGAGATTAATGTTTTTCTGCATGAAAAGTTTGGCTTTGAAACGCCATCTCAAGCTTGAGCATCAGTTCTTTCATTTGAATTTCTATTGATGTTAAAGTAATTATTATCCCATTTGTGTAGTCTTCAATTTGCTTCAACAGGTCTGCAAACCTCCATGTCACCTGAACATCCATTTTCAGCCAGGGGATCACATTCGCTGAGTTACGCGGTGAAAACTGCAACATACTGACTCAGATGAGTTTGCGTGTCCAATAGGGCCTGCAAACTCCTGTGAAGAACATCATTACTTCTCAAAACACAATCAACTCAGTGGTCTTTTGTTTCTGCTGCAACGGTCTTTCAGTGATGAGCTGGTGGATAAAACAACTGAAAAATGCTTTTTCCAAATCAACCTATCATTCTGAGACTGTCTGACCAGGACCCTATGCAATAGATGTAACGATTGTTCCTTGTTGGAAGTAGTCTTATCCCTTCTGACGGCAGGTCGAGAATGGATAAATCCTTTTCTATGTAGTTGTCACTATCAGAGGAGTCATCATTACTGGCCATTTGAAAGAGTAAGGGAAATGTGAAATGTAATTTCAAATGAAAGGTCTCCACGACAGTTGTTTCTTCAGTATTGAGGCATGCCGCAACTTTGTACGTAAATCCGTTTCTCCAGTATTGAGGCATGCCCCAACTTTGTACGTAAAACCCTCATCAGAATTTTGACGTTCGGACCAAAAGAAAAACAACTTAGAAGTTTAATTTCCTCATAGAATGTGTGAATCTCTTTACGAGGGCCTGGCAATGTAGTCCAATTTGTCCAACTAGTATCATATTTAGCAAACAACATTAGCTTCCACACCCCATTTATCTTGACAACGTATTCTCCATAATCATTCAACATTAAGGCTTCATTGTCATCTCTGACCTTTCTAATTCCCAAACTGCCATAAGATATAAGCCAACATAGTTTCCCAGTTTATGAGATGATAGACAGGTTCCTGTCTTTCAATCTCGTTGGAAACTGAAGGTCACTTGGGAAGAGATGAAATTTGAGCGGAAAGATTATTTATGACTTCTTTTACCAAAGTCAATCTTGCATACAAAGAAAGGTAGTTCTTCATCCAAGCGGTCTATCTACTCTGCATTCCATGAAGGATAACATCCCATGCGTGTTTACACAATAACATCTCATGCATGTTTAGATAGTCAAGGTTTGCAATCTAATATGCAAGTTTTGAAGATTTGAAGGCCCAAAGTAGTTACTTGGGATCCAATTAGTGTCACCTAAAAGCCTCTGGGATTTAACCTGGAAATCACTCGCGCGGTTCATATGATCATGGTATGCAGGTAAGGCCAACTATTACAAAGTAATGTTATGCATTGTACTTCAACAAGTTGTTGCCCTACAAAAACATTCCCTTGTATACAGTGCGAATAGGAAGGACTACTAAACCTTGAAAAAACTAACATTGGTGTTTCATACTCCAAAGCTGATCAGTGAATCAAAGTACTTTCAGAAGGGGCAAAATTGACGAAATCAGTGGCCAAGCACCAAAACAAAGCAGAACAGCAGCAAAGATTACTGCCGAAGACAGCGAGGGTGCAAAAGCAAAGCTATACACAAACTGGAACAAGAAAACGGAACAAACATTGCACGGCCCGACTGCCAGCTATTAGAGAAATACATATCTTGCTGCTCTTTGATCACATCAGCTCTGACCAACTCATGTGTTTAAATATTTGCCCTTCATTCAATATTAGAGAAGGAAATATCAGCACGTAATACGTATTGTTAACACAGCTCTTTAGTCTGTTCTATCTGGTTCTAAGACCTTCGTGGATTATGTCACTGTTTAACCATGCATCATATTCATGGACTCCCCTTCTACAACCAAATAATTGAAAGGGGGTTATACCAAACGCTTGTAGCCGTGTAAAATGAAAAGATTTCCGTTTCATTAGACCAATTGGCAGAGAAAACTTATTAATGCATGACCAGCATGGTCTCTTAAGCGTCCTTCTTGCTCCAGAAGGACTACGACTGCCCATACTAGAGCCATCAAGGCTTCGGTTCGTTCAGAATAGAGTTTTCTTCTGTTTTTTTTTTCCCTCTATGGTAAATAACGCAATTCTATCTACCAAATAGGCAGAGGCATCTTTGAACTCCAGCAGAGCAGACGTCCACGGCACAATCAATCTGGAAATGCCAACTATGATAGCGAAAAGTGCTTTGCTTTCCTTTTTTGTAGATCGTCCGCAAAGCCACAAGGAAATGGAAGTTGTGATGGTTCCATAGAATATCCAGCTCCAAGTACATGCAAAACAAAAACAAACAAGAACAATTACATTGCTGATTGGCATAGAAAAATTTCAGCCAAGTAATCGCAGGTAAAACTGAGTTTTATAAATACATAAACAGACCTCCTTAGACCGATGGAGTTTCCCCATAAATAACCCCTCTTAAAACAACTGTAGCTACAAGAGATCCAGCACATAAGAGATTAGACAGAAATGGTGATTAGAGATCGGAGAAACACACAAGGTACCAAGTTAGAACACTCTCAGAGCAACCATGTATAGCAAGGGCCCAAAACCAAAGCCCAAAGGCTTTTTGTTTTTCATCCTTTTGAGAGAGAGAAAGAAACTAAAAATTCTATTAATCTCCTTCTAATCTCCTCTCTTACATATTAAAGCTTAATTGAAGACTTAATCCTAGCTATTCATAGAACTAAACATGATCCTATAGCTTAGAGAAAGAGAGAGACAAAGAGAGAAACTAAATATTCTATTAGTCTCCTTCTAATCTCCTCACTTATATACTAGAGCCCTAAATGAAGACTTATTCCTTGCTATTCATAGAATTAAACATGATCCTATGGCTTAGCTTTTGCATAGGAGCTAGCGTAGACACCTAATTTTGCCAGTACTTACATGATCACAAGTTGAAACCAAGTGTCCCGATGATTATTTGAATTTACTCCTAGACAACTCATTTAGTTAGAATTTCAATGAAAATTTAGCCAAATGGCCTTGCAATATCAAGAGAATGAAAAATATCAAACAAAGATAGAAAGATTATGTGGCTGCATGACACAAGATCTTGCCATCAAATAACCCATCCTTGGTAGATAAATTACCTGAACATGTACCCCTTTTGGAATAGTCCATGCTATAGTTGCATAATCAAAAAAGTAGACATGTAACTGCACAACCTAAAAGCCTTATACACATGTTCACTTCTAGAAGATGATAAAAGCATCTAGATGATGACGTGTCATGTGGCCACATGACCTTGTCATGTGATACAATAGAAAATCATTTGATATCATGATCCAAACATTTACTAAAAAAATGTAGATGTTACAATTTGTTACGCTGGAGGTGTCCATAGGAATGTCATATAAAAGGGTGCCATCCAAGAGCAAAGGCAATAATGGAAGCAAATGCTTATGAGAAATTTGCTTTCATTCTTAACTCTTTCAAGATTTTCATACCCCTAGAAGGCGAAAAAACTCTATTAGAGAGTGAAAAAGTAATATACCTTGTCAAATTATACTAAGGGAAGTTTTGATCAAATTTGCTCAAAGGAGGAGTCTTCTCTAAAGTATATTTTAGAGTTGATTTTCCTGTATTGGTTTTTTGGTATTTGACTCTTCTTCTGCTTAGTGAAGTCTAAATTCTTCTCTTTTTCTTATTTAATTTCTTACATGTTCTTGCATTTAGACTAGCATATCATATAAAGTATACTTTTTAATTTCTTTTTGCTCTCTAGAGTAGATTTCTTGCTTTGTAGTATAATTTCTCAATAAAGTAAGAACTTCCAGTAGAGGAGAGGGGAAGAAAATGAGTCAAGCTACCTCCTTTCCTTAGGGCCCTTCTTAGCTTGGTTGAAGCCTCTCCATACTTCTATAGTAAGAGAAAAACTCTCAGCATAGAGCATGAGAGGACCCTCTCTTTGATACTATAGTTCCGTTATTTTACTTGTAGCCCATCAAAGGGACTTTCTTGCTCTAAATATCAAGAGGAACACCTTCTAGGGCCATATATTCTAGGAATAATTCCTTCACCATGCATCTAGCATATTTTAAAAGTAAAACCTTAAAGATTTCAAGTAATCATTTTAGGATAAAAAGTAGGAAAAGTCAGTACAACCATCTCCATATCTCTTGGATCTAAGGTAGCCCAACCAACACATTCAGTAGAGACCAATCTACAGATCTAGTGGACTTGGTGCAACTATGAACCTCATGTTTAGATACTTTGTCCTAGAAATTTTTCTATAGGTTGGGACTCTGAGTTTATGAAGGATAAACCATATTAGTGTATCCTAATCTATCACAGGAGTACCCCAAAATTTCAAGATTAATGATGGATTAAGAGAGAACAAGAATGATTGAGATTGTCATTAAACCCTCTTGGACCGAGGCATTTTGGATTTCATAGATCATGGAGGAGTTGACATTTTAAGTATTAAAGGAATGAATATCTCAGATTAGCTAGAAAATACATCTTGGAACACAAAATAAAAGATGCCTACAATTCACATTGAATGAACCTCTTAGATTAAAATATGGTGGGTGTCTTGGATCATCACAAATGAGTGTTTTTAAATCAACCAATGGGAGGCTTCCCATGGTCCACCCAGCACTTTCGTATTTCCCCATGGGTAAAAATGTCTTCTTGACTTCCTTGGTTAAGGTGTGTTGACTGCATAAAGATTGTTAACCAATTAAGATTAAGGAAAGTTCTTATATGAGGAAGTTAATGAGTTTAGGAACTTGCTTATTTGTAACACACACACACATGCACACGCACACATGAAAATTATTAGAATATGTTTAGGCAACTTCCTAATGTTTAGAAAGTGTTACATGGAAACACCCAAGTTTAGGATGAAACTAGTGCATTATATAGTTACTTAGTAATTTTGTACATTGATTATCTAGGAGGACTGTTCCCATCTATTTAAACCCCTTGGTAGCATAAATTAGAGCATAGCATAGTTTGAATTGGACATTTTTCCATTGTGGAAGTGTGAGTGCATCTCAGCTTTCATTGTGTCTTTTGTATCTCTTGGAGGGATCAAGGGGTGGTGAGGTGCCTCATTATGTATCTTTAAGTGTGAATGATTTGTATCCTTAAAGTGGTGAACTAGTTTCTATCAATAGCTCTATATCTCTTTGGTGGTGATTTTGTATCCAAGAAATGGTGAGCTATTTCCATACTTTAGTTCTATATCTCTATGGTGGTGAATGTTCTATATCAGTAGAGTGTGGAGCTATTTTTAATATATCCTATTTTATTTTATCTTACCTAGTTATCCTATATTAATTTGGTAATAGAGCTTAAGGTTATGATGGTGTTTTGAGCATATCTCACAGTTACTTCTAATAAAAATGTTCATGATTTTGAGATGGATGACCTAAGAAAATAAAACAAACAAATCTAAGAAGTTTTAGAGGAATATAGTAGTCATGGTGATAGAGGAGGTGAGAACTCTAACATTGAATCCTTTAAAAATGACTCAGATGATTCTTTTTCTTTTTCTGCAAAAGGGCGAGGTTTAGATAGGAGATCCTCATCAAACAAATCTCTTAGAAGGCATCATGATTTTCACTTTTCAAGAGAGAAAATGAATGTTCCTAATTTAGAAAGAAAGATGCAACTTGATGAATTCATGGATTGGCTTTATACCATTGAATGAGTTTCAAATACAAGGGGTTCTTGGAAGATGCTAAGGTAAACTTAGTTACTTTAAACTTAGAGAATATGCTTCTTTATGGTGGGAGAATTTAAAGAAACAAAAAGCACATGAGCAAAAAAGTAAGATTAAAAGTTGAGTAAAGATGAAAACGGAGTTGAAAGAAAGATTTCTGCCTGAAAACTATAAAATGGACACATTTTTGAAAATCCAAAATATAAATTAAGATAACATGAGAATGGAGGGATATACTACTAAATTGGAACACCTTATGTTGAAAAGTGATGTGGCAAAGCCAGAACAGCAAACTATAGTATGCTTCTTAGGTGGTTTAAAGAAAGAAATTAGAGATACAAACATTTATATTAGTATTGGTCTTTCAATGATGTTAGAAAGATTGTTTTAATCATGGAAAAACAATGAAAAGAGGTGTTAAAAAGAGGTATTTTCAAATATTATGGAAGAGAAACTCTTTTAGTCCGGGGAGTATTTCTTCTTTTAAACAAATTCCTAGTATAAAATTTTAATAGCCTCAATCCAAAGGTGATGACAACAAGCAATTTGGTCTCGAGGAGCTACTTCAAATGTTAAGATCATGGATATAAAGTCTTTGAATGTTCAAATTGCAAAGTGGTTGCTTTGGTGGAGGAAGAATCAGAATTTAATGATGAAAAAGAATCTCAATCATGTCATGATGAGGAAGAAGATGTCATCCATGCTGATCAAGGTGAGATGTTAGTGGTGCAAAGAAGCTTAAGTGTTATAAAGATGATGATGATTAGCTAAACTACACATCTTTCACATGACGTGCACATCCAATGGAAATGTATGTGATGTTATAATTGATAGTAGTTCTTGTGAGAATGTCATTTCTACATAGTTAGTTAATAAATTGAAGTTAAAAATGGAGCGTCATTCTCAACTGTACAAGCTTAAGTTGTTAGACAAGGGACATCAAAGTAGTGTAACTCATAAATACTTAGTCTCTTTCTCTATTGAAAAAAGGTACAAAGATGAAGTTTGGTGTCATGCAATTTCAATTGTTAAGTATTTACTTTTGCACAAAAACCATCCAATTAGTTACTCATGTGTTACAATTGATAGGGGTAAATTAGGATTTTTAGACCAAAATTTGTAACATGTGCATTTTTTACCTAATGAAGCAAGAGTTGTTATTTTGTAGGTCTAGAGGTTAATCCAAGGTAAGTATGTGATTAATAACATTTTTCTAGGATTTAATCATGGTTTTCACTTTTTGTAGGAAGTAAGATGGTGATCCGACGGCAAAAATCAATTTGGATGAAATTGAAGATCAAGATCAAAAGATTGAGTCAAAGCCTCAAAATCATCAATTCAACATGAAACCAAAGGCCAAGATCATCTTGTGGACAATATTGGGTGCAATTGAAGGAGCTAAAGATGGGCAAAGTGGGCACATGAAGTAAGCCATGCATTCCCACCACCTTTGCATGGAAGCCACCTAAGCCACCTTAGCCATATAAGCCATGAGAGAAGTTGGCAAGGTAAGGGATTCAAGACAAGCCTTACAAGCCACTCAAGCCAAGGAATGGAGCCATGAAGCCTTCAAAGTGAGCCATCTAAGCCATCAAGCTAATCTAAATAAAAGGATAGGATTGGATGAAATTAAAGAGAATTATGCATGAGGTTTCAAGGGACATTTTGAAGATAATTAAGGGAAATCTTATTAGCATAGGATGAGAACCTTCCAATAGGATGAGAGCCTTCCAATTTTTATGTTTTTCCCACCTTTTTATTACTTTTCACTTCACCACTAAAGACTACCACGAATTTGAATTTCCATTCAAGAATCCTACCATTCCATAACTCTTCTACCTTCCTAAACTCCTATCCTAACCACCCAACCAATCCCAAACCCTTAGGAACCCAATTAACTAATCAAAATTTTCCATCTCACCTTTATTTTCTATATTTTTCCTACACCTCACTTTCCTCTCACCTTCTTTCCGAACTCCTATCCCAACCAACACAATTATCCTCCTCATTATCTCCCTCTCTCTCTTATCTCATTCTCACCCCACTTGCTAAGCTTCAATGATCACTACTACACTTGAGGGTTTTAAAGTCGGCATAAAGAAGTCGCTTATTTGACTACTGACTTCATAAATATTTTACAAGTCAGTTTAAAATAAACAACTTTAAATATATACACTTAAGAAGTCATTTAACTATAAGCAACTTTAAAAAATTGGCATGAAGAAAAAAATTTTCACTAGAAGAACTTTTAAAGTCATTTAACATTAAATGACTTCAAAAGTTACAAACTTTTAAAGTTGTTTAGCAGAAAATGACTTTAAAAATCAATAACTTTTGAAGTCATTTTACATAAGCGACTTCAAACGTATCACAAAAAATTTGGTGGGGATATTATATTTAGCAGGAATGCACTTTAATGACTTAAAAAGTGAAAAACTTTGAAAGTCATTTAATACAAAATGACTTTAAAAGTGACCCTTTTTTAAAGTCATTTATACTAAGCGACTTTGAAAGTAGGAGAAGAAATTTGGTGTGATGATTAATATTATGTGGGAATGGACTTTTAAAGTCATTTTACAATAAGCGACTTCAAAAGTCCATAACTTTTGAAGTCATTTAATTATAAGTGACTTTAAAAGTGTCTCACTTTTGAGGCTGCTTAGAACTAAATGACTTCTAAAGTTCTTGTTCATTTATAAATAGCTCACAACATATCTCATTTTTGCATCACAACCTTATATAAATACACAATGAAACTAATCTTACAAATAAAAACAAATACAATACATATTCACAAACAAAATCTAAACCTGATTTCTTTTTGCCTACTCTAAACCAAATCTATAACATCCCATATTAAAAAAAAAATGTAAAACATATTATTAAAGGAGGGGGCCAAATTCATATTGGCACCCCCTCCCCACTTAATTGAACGAACAGACCATTTGGTTTGTTCTCAAAACTCGACAAAAACCCTACGAAGGGGAAAGGGAAAGACAAAGGAGAAGAAGAGAAGAGAAGGAGAGAAGAGAAGAGAAGAGAAGAGAAGAGAGAAGGGAAGAGAGGAGAGGAGAAGAGGAAGGAGAGATGAGAGTGGGAGCCAGGTTTTCATGCTTGGAAAACCCACCTTGCCAGAGAAGATGAGGGAAGCTAAGGTTTTGTGGTTTTCGAAGATTTAGGCATTGCTGGAGATGACGCTTGATCCGAGCCGATCATTCCGTTTAGCTCAGAGAGGCGATCAAAACCCCTAAGCCTAAAGGGAAATCAAAGGTGTTTTGGACCACAAATCAAAGAGGAGATCAATGCACGATAAAGCTAGAGGGTTTCTAGACCGATATGAACCAATCCAGCTCATTCTAGAGGAGAAAACACACAGAAATAAATCCAATAGGTGAGATCTATGAAACCCAACTTTTGATTTGATGAATTTTGTTAAATCCATGCATTTTTATGCTAGATCTAGATTTAGGGACAATCTAACCATCCATTCCTTAATCCAAACCTAGGATTGGGTAAGTACTTGTTAAAGCCTGAAATTGACTGAGATCATCGATCTAGGCTAAAAGTTGGTTGGACAATCTCAACCATCCAATTGGGTATTGTTCATACAACAACTTTGCGATGTCTGATTGACACTCAAACACCACAGATAGGTTCTAAAGCATTGAAATTGCTAGGATATGGCATAAATTGAAGAATCTAAATTGAATTTGAGTGGAAAAACCTAAACTGTCTGATCGAATAGTAGAGTAATAATGACTTGGCACTTCTGATGGGTGATTAGATGCCACCATTGTGTATCTTGACCTTTATTAAGTTAAGATACTAGAAAATTTTAAGATAAAGCCACTGAACAATGAAAGCAAGTTGCAGTCACTTAAGATGAATGGTGGATAGCCAAGGGCATGGATTAGAAATCCAGTAATCATTGGTCATTCAATTAGCTATCAACCAATAGCTAATGAAGCACCCTTAGCATAGAAATAGGAACTGCCACTTTGCCTTGTGACAATTAGTGCCATGGACTAACTTAGAGAGAGCTTTCATACTGGAAAAGTCAAGAGAATTCCTAGAATTGTATATCTGAATGTGTTTTGTACTTTACAGAGGCAGGACTGATTGGGGGCACGCATGCCAACTGAATAAAGTATTTGCGTTAGTGAGCTAGATGACCACCATTTGAGGTAGGTGATTACATTTGGATTTCTTCTTGACTTCATCGATCATGACTTGTTATCTAAAATTCTTGAGGCACGTGTTTTATGCACTATCATGATTTATTAAAATGAATTTAGTATTTCATGTTCAATATCATGACATTTAATTATGTGATTATTCATGTTTTGATGTGTGATGGATTCCAGCTTATCAAGTACCTTGATTTGAGACTTTTGGGTGAAGCTGAGTAAGTTAGGTCCTTGTACTAATTGAGGGCGGGGCAGGGGATTTGGTTGACAGGCTTTTGTGGAAAACGGATTGATGTGGGCTGCACATGAGGGGCCTAGGGTTGGAGTGTATTGGGTGAAGCGAGGTAAGCCGGGTCCTTATACCAATTTGAGGGTGGGCTGGGGGATTTGGCTGATAGGTTTTCATCAGGAATGGATTGGTGCAGGCTGCATGTGAGTGACCTAGGGTTGGAGTGTGTTGGGTGAAGCGAGGTAAACCGGGTCCTTGTATCGATTTGAGGGTGGGCTGAGGGATTTGGCTGATAGGTTTTCATCAGGAACGAATTGATGCGGGCTGCATGTGAGCAACCTAGGGTTGGAGTGTGGTGGGTGAAGCAAGGTAAGCGAGGTCCTTGTACCTATTTGAAGGTGGGCTGGGGGATTTGGTTGATAGGTTTATGTCAAGAACGGATTGATGTGAGATGCATGTGAGCAACCTATGGTTGGAGTGTGTTGGATGAAGCAGGGTAAGACAGGTCCTTGTATCGATTTGAGGGTGGGCCCCGGGATTTGGCTGACAGGCTTCCATGGGGAATAGATTGATGCGGGCTGCATGTGAGGGACCTAGGGTTGGAGTGTGTTGGGTGAATAGGGTAAGCCGAGTCCTTATACCAATTTGAGGGCGGGCTAGGGGATTTGGTTGATAAGCTTTCGTTGGGAATGGATTGATGCAGGCTACACATGAGGGACCTAGGGTTAGAGTGAGTACTCATTATCATCGCCATGAGTGCAGTCGAGACACTCATAGAGCTTGATTGTGCACGACATTTTATGATCATGACATGCATTATATTTTTCTGTGGACACGGACTTTTGTTATTGTGATGGATGTGTATCCATGTGTTTCACTCCTTGCATGCTATGATACTCATATTTGATAACGATTTGTTTAGCTCATGATTTCCTTATTTATCCATTATGGATGTCTGATGTTTCACATGCTTTGTATACATTCATCTTATGAGATTTCAGCATGATTATGATACTTCGTGTCATGTGATTTTATTGTATTTATTATCAAATGTGAATAACCTAGCGATAGCTTGCTGAGGCGTTGCTTTATTTTGCAATGCCTCAGATTTAGAGCACAATAGTGCTTAGGGTATGCAGGTAGAGCAGCATTGACTGAGTGAGGACCTCAAGGACCATCTACGTTTTTATAAATTAGAGCCTGATTTAATGTACGTCTCTTGGACTTGTGTTTAGATTTGTTGGGCTGCACATGGATGTCGACATTTTAGATAGATTGGACCCACACTACTTGTATAGTATACATTTACTTGCCGATGTGTGTATGATGTGGTGATCATGGATGGACCCTGGGGGGAATTTATATATATTATTCTTATAATTGTCTTTTCACGACTATGTATGATTTGAAGTGGTTTTACTTTGAGCATGCTCAATGTATCGACGATTTGATTTTTGTTTATTATCGTGGTTTTGGATATGGAATGACCCTTAGGAATTTCTTTCAAAGGCTGCATTAATTATGTTAATTGCAAGTTTTTATTTTTAGGGATCCCACCTATTTTATAAAGAAAATTATTATTATTATTATTATTGCTATGTATTGGAAAAAGGTTTAGAAAACTCGAGGTGTCATAGATTTGGTATTAGAACCAAGGTTTATTCCATCATCACCACTTTAATGGTCCAATTAGATTGACAGCCATGAGTTTAGGTTGAGACCGAGATAGGAGGAATACTTATACGATGAGATATTGAGACTTTAAAAGATGGTTCCTCTAAGGAAGACTAGGTGCACCCTCGCTCCACTAGTTGCCGCCCCTGCCAAGTCATTTGGGCAAGGAAACCGTAACAGAGACTTAGTGGCCAGAGTGGTACAGGGCCTTGTATTACATATATAGTCCATTGAGCAAAGTAATTCCTAAGTGTGAATTACAAAGATATGATGATTGCGAAATAGTTGATGCCATGAGAATTGGTAGACTTTCTTTAGTAAAGATGAGACTTTGAATCCTTGTATGATTACGAGGATATGCATTTCCAGGGAAAGTATGTGATTCTTATAGTATAGAAGCTAAATGGAGATTATAATCGATAATTACAAATGAGAACTTTATTATATGATGGAAGGTCCAGACTATCTTATTGGAGTGCAAGCCTAAACTTGGGCAGTATGTATGAACATGTGAAAAGGTATAACGACTATTATACGACAATCATGAGATGATAATAGAAAAGGACAAAAAATGATTACAACTAATGAGAACTTGAGAAAGTGGACAGGGGTATTGTATAAATTTAAACTTGAAGTGTAATTTTTTGATGAATAAATTGTAATATAGTGAAAACTATTGAAAAATGGATGAGGTAAGATCCTAATGTTCTATGGATGAATATGAACTGTGAAGTGAAACTTAATGAGTTCTTATGCATAGAGATATTTTGATAACTAGTCATCAATGCAAAGTCAATATTTATGAATTATTCTGAGGATGTCATTATGATTTGCTGGTGCATAGCACTTCAAGGAAATAACAACTATTTTACAATAATGAGTAGTAGTAATGATGTTAATCTAGTGATGAGTAAGAAATGATATCAAACAATCTCCTAGTCAGGGAATGAGATGCTAGAAAAGGCTAAATTAGATATCGTACTATATATATGAGTGATTGACAAGATTGGTTACTTGATTCCAAATTAGAGGTGTCTATCATATGAAGGGAATGAGGTAAGATGAAATTGATTATAAATAATTTACATCCAACACAGATAGAAATGTTGATGTGATACTCTATGGCTAAGAAAGTTATTATGAAAGATCAATTACATTAGGTATGAGCTTGACAATTATAAATGATTTTGATTGATATGACCATGAAATAATTTATTGGTTAAAGGGAATGAAATGATGGAGGTGAGGACATTGAAAATGAAATTGTGAGAATTCTAATGATAGTCGTTTGAGAGGATGTGTTTCCCCATTTTTGAGATTTATATTTAGAAGGCTCTTGAGAAGGCCTGTAATGATCAATATTTTATCATATGAGCAGTTGGGGATACTGTGAGAGTTCCCATTGTAGAACAGAGTAATTTGATGGTATAATGGTATTAAGCTTGTTTACATTGGTAAGAATAGTTGCCCTAAAACCTATCATGAATAAGAGGCTATAGATAGAATCTGTTGATATGTTGACACTTGAATGGTGGAGATAGTTGATCATAGTGCATTATACATTGGTGATAGAGGCAACTGCCATAGCTTTTGTATTGAGGAAAATTCTCTTAAGGCCAAGGGGGCCCAACTGCAGAGGCGCGGACATGGATAATTCGAGCCAGCCTAGTAAGGGAAAGAGACTCTTTTATTGATACAGTTATATAGGCCATGGAGCCAGTGACATCTGAATGGGCAGTGCTAGAATGCGGATGTGAGAAGGTGCACTAGTTGTATGGATAGGCACTTAGACAGTATTGTAGTAGAGTGATAGACCACCATAGTAGTGGTAATAACATCGGTGGCTATCATTACAACGACAATTCTTAAGATACTGTGACTATGGAGAGTTAGAACATTTCCTTAGACACTGTATTAGAGGACAATGGGTTAGACAAGTTGACATTGAAGATAAAATAGAAATGGCCCCACCTTGGTAATGATGAGTATTGCCATTACTGGAAGAAAGTACAAACCTCAAACCATGTTATGAAAGGTACTCTTTTGATTATTGATAAACACACTAGGAACCTCCTAGATCTCAGATCCAGTCATCCTTGTAGTTTGAGTGTTGGCACTCTGATAAATGTCCCTGTATATATATATATATATATATATATATATATATATTTAAGAATCCTTAGGTTAGAGGTTATGCACTGATTGACAAGTTATTGGAACTTGTAAGTACTTTTGGGGAGTACTAATAGAAATGATGACGAGTGAGAGGATAGATATTAACTTTATCCTCCTCGATTTGATGGATTATGATATCATCCTTGGGATGGGTTCTATTTGTTAGAGGACAGTTGATTACAGTGAAATCATGTTAAATCAACTTTTAATACAATAAGCGATTTATATTGTGCCTGATTTTGAGAAAGATCCTCGAATTATTTATTTTGAAAGATCAGATCTGATATTTGAATTGTATCTAAATTTGAGACATTCCATCGATTATTTGATTGACGGACTTCTAGTTTGTTCCACTAGCTTTTGATCAACACTATGAATTTGGACTCTTTTGATGAAGAGTATTTGTTTATATATCTGAGCTTAGGTGATATAAACCTTATTTGATAAATGAAGTGGGGGAATTCATTTGAATCATATGCCACTGGAGAATATTCTATGGATTTGTATTAGTATGTAATGATGAAAACCTTTTAGTATCATTATTTAGAGTGAGATGATACAATAGAGACATTTGTAAACACCACTGGTGTTATTTAAGTATTCCAATGTGATTGCATAGTGCGATTTTAGTTGTCTAATTAATGCTATTAGTTTTATATATGCAATTGAGAAACATTGCATGTATTATTTTTATATTCAAATTTGAGTACACCTAAGAGTGTAAGTTTAGATATTAGTTTTGACTCATATGTGTTATCTCCAGTAATTGTAATTGAATGCCTATATCTACACTTAAGGAGTATTGTTTCCAATTATTTGAATGTAATGAAGTAAATATTATAATAGTAAATTGAAATTTGAGAATGTCAAAGATGTTCTTTGAATTAAATGTTGATCTTTTGGATTCATATGTGAAACTTAGATGAATGAGATGAAAAATTTGTTCATGATTTTGATTGAAATGTTATGATATGAATTGACCTCTTATATTTAAGAAATTTTGATAAAATGAAAAAGTTATCTGTCCTGAACATATGTGGAAGTGATGGAAAGTTATTTGAGCAAGGGCTATGATGATAGAATTAAAGTAAGATTCATTATAGTAATTGGAATTTTGATTTGTAGTTGGGATTGTAAATGTTCATATCTCTATTTCAATGCAATTCAAGATGAATTTTTAACAAAAGATTGTGGGATGATATTAGAATCTTCCATTTTATATTGTTGTGGTAATGATGAGTGTGGATTTAAGCACTTATTTATGGATGATGTTATAAAATGTTTGCACTATACTACTGAAGGATATGGATATGGTGACTAAAATTGTAGAGATAGGTAAGCAAACCTCATTGCATTAAAATTTGTGATATTAGGATCATATGTGGGATGAATGTTTAGTTTTTCCATCGTGAATGTGGAATGTGATGAGACAAACTCTCTTAAATGTATTGTTTGTCATTAAATGGTTTATCAGGTGTACTTGAATTAAATGCATAAGTTTGAAAAATAGAGGAGACTCTGCCAAAATTTTGTTAGAAATGTGATACTTGAATTTTAGAAGAAAGGCAGTTTATCAAGACTATGATAGCTGAGATCAGCCAAACCGTTGACTAAAGTTCATAGTTCCTTAGTCTTATGAATTGCTAGCATGAGTAATCAAGTTTCACCAAGATAATAGTGATGTATAATATTATATGAGATTGTTTTCTTATGGGAATCATAATTCAATTTACAATCGATACTTGTGAGTAGCCGATGAGGGCGGCCAATGAGGGCAGGTACAAGAGGCACAGAAGGCACGGGAGGCTTCTAGGTGGCAAGCTTCAAGGTGCTCACAGTATGATCATGCTGTTGACTTGATTCTAATTAGCATATGATTGCCTGTTATTGAGCTAGTATGCTCTGATTCTGATTGGAATATGATTGCCTGTTACTGAGCTGGTGTGCCCTGATTCTAATTAGCATATGATTGCTTGTTACTGAGCTGGTGTGCTTTGATTTTGTTAGGCATGGATTGCCTATTGATGAGCTGGTATGCTTCTATTTGATTGGCATGTATTGCCTATTCAGGCGTTGATATAATATGGTGTGATTGATATACATGGCCTAATTATGAGATACTATGCATTGGAATAGAGTTGGCATAAATAAACTATATGTGAGTGGTGGTACCTCAAATTTTGTTGATATGGTGATTTGCTTATACTAACACTTGGAAGAGGGTGTGATTTATGCTAATTGCATATTATTGTGGTTATGATGTGTACTAATCATAATATGGGTTAATTGATCCAAGATGGTTTGAAATATACATTTGTTTATATATGTGTGTTGCTACCTGGGGGATGATATATAGGGAATTATTATTAGCATGTGACTTTGGAAATTTTTTATATGATATGTCGATCTTGTGATATGAGGATGCTTTTAAAATTGTTGAAGAATAACATGGAAAGAATTTCGAGGATGAAATTCCTATAAGGAGGGAAGAATGTAACATCCCATTAAAAAAAAATGTAAAACATATTATTAAAGGAGGGGACCAAATAGATATCGACACCCCCTCCCTACTTAATCGAACGGACAAACCATTCGGTCTGTTCTCAAAACCCAACAGAAACCCTACGAAGGGGAGAGGGAAAGAGAGAGGAGAAGAAGAGAAGAGAAGAGAGAAGGGAAGAGAGGAGAAGAGGTAAGGTGTGACACCCCGGGTTTTCAAAAATCTTTTTACATTACATATATTAATGATAAAATGTTTATTATTATAAAGTAGGCGGGATCCTTGAAAAAAAACTCAAATAATTAAAAATTTTATGCGATGTCAAGAAAAATACCCCATAAGGAAAACCCTGAGGGTCATTCACAAACCAAAACCACAAGGCTAAACCAAAAGCGCTTTTTGACACTCTGAGCATGCTCAAATATAAAACCACGAGAAATTCTACGACTGCAAAGGGACAAAGACAACAACAAAAATCCCAAAGCTCTAGGGTCCATCCAACATCACCACATCATCCACGTGTGAGTGTATGCACACTATACAGTAGTATGGGCCTAACATATCAAATATACAATATCCAGATAGAGTACCCAAAAGTCTGATACCAACCTCAAAAGGACACTATTGTCTCTAACAACAAAAAGTATGAGGTCCTCAGCTCTGCGTTTAGATCCACACTAATCCACCTTCTTCCCTTTCTGACTATCGTGCTCCAACTCTGAGGCATTGCAAAACAAGGCAATGCCTCAGCAAGCTAAGCTTGTGTAGGTGATTAACATTCAATATAAAGCGATAAGAAATAACATGGCACAAAACCTCATATTCACACGATGCAGAATACGCCAATTCCATGATATAAATACAGTAACATAAGTCATAGTGTCAAGACATGAAAAATCCTAAAAGATATGAGGATACAAGTAAGCCATAACCACGTGAGTCAATATCCAAAGAACCACATGAATGCATACTAAAAGCATTGAAACATCATACATAATCAAGCCCTATGAGTGTCTCATGCACACTCACGACAACGTGGGTCAACTCTCAATATCATCTGCTTTCACCCTTTCACCCACAATGGGCACTCAGGCACTCACGAAAAAGCATGTTCTAGTTTTGCTTTCAGCTTTCACACTTTCACCCACACAGGCACTCAGGTACTCAGCACTCAAGGAACGACGTGTTTCACGCCCGCTTTCACCCTTTCACCCACAAGGGGCACTCAGGCACTCATGGGGGGAGGGGAATGCACCCTTTCCCAAGCTCCATAGTATCAATCGTCAAGGCATAGAGACTCCCACATGTCAAACATCTCAAGGGTCAAACAATGTAATTGAAATATGAAAAAAACATCTCGGTAATACATGCTGAAATGGTCCCATGCAGAGTGATAGGGCATACAACTTATGCCTCAAAGTTTCAATCACTAAATCATGATTTGAAAGATCATGGGCAATCTCAAATGAAATCACCTACCTCAATAATGCCGCACTCCAATCAGGTGCGTAAGTGATACCAAGTCGTATGCCCTGATGTACCTGTCACACCATAAGTCATTATTGATTGTTAAACCTATCATTTTCATCATGACTCTTAAAAATTTCTATTGCGTTTAGTGATTCACATGTATCTTTATGATCACGTGTCAATCTGATGATCAAATCACTCTTGATCAGCACATCCTAAGGTAGTTGCCTAATTTGATCATCAGGATCATTTTTCTTGGCAATTCCATGAGATCTGCACTTCACATCTCCTAGATCAGCTCATGTTTGATGTGTACAACCAAAGTGTAAGGCCTGATCATCCACTGATCGGCTTGATCTGAATCGTCTAATAGCATTTAGTAGTTTGACTATTAAAAAGTTCATCTAAACTACATTTTTATCTTAAATCTAGGTCCGCCTTGTTGAGACGATCACAACGTCTCTTTCAGATCATGATTTGGACCTCTATAGCTCTCAGAATCACGCTTTTTATGAACAAACGGTCGAAAAACCCTCAAATTTGAGAAAAAGGCCACGCACGGTGCCGTCCCATGTCCCTCGCGTGGCACGCACCTACAACACCCCATGGCACACAGTCGCACCATGCATCGCACCTAGCAGTGACGCATGTCAATGCGGGGGCCGCGTGTCACTGCGTCTCATGCGTGTTGGTGTGTGCTTCCCACCCGGTGCGCTAGCTGTCGTGTCGCGGGTCGCCATTGCCGGGGACGGTGACCGGACTGGTTCACTATCGCCGGAGATGACAGCCAGAATCCGATGGCCGGGGACCATAGAGGCTCCATTTTTTGCAATTTTTACACCTATGTGTCCAGTTTTTCTGGTACATTCCATTTCCACCCTCTATTTTAACAAATTCATTCATTATCTACCATTTTTCTCACGATTTTTGTTTCGTTTCTAAAACCCTTACCTATTGTTTTAGGGGTTTTTTGGTGTCTCTAGCCTTCCAATCACCCTGAGATTTTATGGGTGTGTTCCTTGTATTGTTACGTCCAAGATGAACGGTCCAGATCCCCATCTGACATTGTTTCATCAACTTTTTCCTAAGGCAACAATAACACCTAAACTCACCGGAAAACGACAATCCGCGCTGTTTTTTGGTGCTAAACAAGGAATGGGAACGGGGGAAAAATAGGGATGGCTTACCTTGGTCATTCCGTCGCCAATGCGTGTGGGGTTCCAACATTCCAGTCACGGGTCATCGTTGGGAAGACTCCTTCTAGTGGCCGGTCACGGTGGGGAAGTGTACGGAGAATGACAGAAGGGGGGACGGGTAGATGCATTTAAGGCACCCCCCTCTTAATTACTTACATATATATTATTATTTTATTTTCATTTTCATTTTCACTTTATTTTTAAATTTTCCTAAAATTTTAAGTTAGTGAATGTTACATCCTACCCACCTTATAGAAAATTTTGTCCTCGAAATTTAAAATGTACGTACCTTACGAGAAAAGCTCTGGATAAGTACGCCTCATCTCATCCTCCAACTCCCAAGTAGCCTCTTGAGTCGTATGATGCTGCCAGAGGACATTGACTAAGGGAATAGTCTTAGTCCTCAATGCATGGATCTTATTGTCTAAGATCCATATAGGGCGCTCCTCGAATGTCAAGTCAAGTTGTACCTCCTGTGGGATCTGCTCTAGTATGTGGGATGGGTTCGGGATGTACTTCCTCAGCATGGAAATGTGGAAGACGTCATATACTCCAGTTAACTGTGGGGGCAAGGCTAACTGATAAGAGACTGGTCCAACTCTGCGCAGGATCTCGAAAGGACCAATGTATCTGGGACTGAGTTTTCCCTTTACGCCAAATCTCATCACCCCTTTCATAGGGGAAACTCTAAAAAATACATGCTGTCTGAACTCAAACTCCAAGTCCTTCCACCTCCTATCCACATAGCTCTTCTGGCGGCTGTGAGCTGCAAGTAATTGTCTTCGAATGAGTCAGACTTTCTTTGCACACTGCTCAATCAACTTTCACTTCACTACCCGTCTCTCTCCCACGTCGCTCCAGCACAAGGGAGACATGTAGGATCTGCCATAGAGCGCCTCATAAGGCGCCATGCCGATACTAGCATGGTAGCTGTTATTATACAAAAACTCTACAAGAGGCAAATGCTCATCCCAAGTACCTCTCCAATCCATGACACAAGCCCTTAACATATTCTCCACGGTCTGAATGGTCCTCTCAGTCTGGCCATCTGTCTGAGGGTGGAATGCTGTACTAAATCTCAATCTCGACCCCAAAGCCTCCTGTACACTCTGCCAGTACTTTGAGGTAAACCATGTTTCTCGATATGAAATGATCGTCAATGGCACTCCATGCAGGCTCATGATCTCCCTGACATATAGCTTCGCCAAGCTGTTCACAGTCTGAGTCTGTCTAATAGGGAGGAAATGGGCTGATTTTGTCAATCTATCGACTATGAACCATATCATGTCATGCCCACTAGCAGTCCTCGGCAGGCCCACTATAAAATTCTTAGTGAGGTGGTCCCACTTCAACTCTGGAAGGTCTAATGTCTGCAATAACCCTGCTGGTCACTGGTGCTCCGCCTTGACCTGCTAACAGGTCAAACATCTCACCACACACTCACCAATATCCCTCTTCATCCCATTCCACCAAAAGTGTCATCTAAGGTCCTCGTACATCTTTGTACCTCAGGGATGAATAGAATGTGAGGACTGGTGCGCCTCCTGGAGTAAGTCGTGTCTCAACTGGTCATCTATGGGTACCACCAATCTGCCCCTATACTTGACACCTCCATCGAGACCTCTAGAAAAATCAACCTTAGCAGCCATGTTCTGTGTCTCTGTATCACCCATCTGTGCCTTAAGGATCCTATCAAGAAACGTGGATCGAGTCGAGAGGTTAGCAAGCATTACTCTCGACTTCCTACTCAATGCATCAACTACAACGTTAGCTTTCCCCGGGTGGTACTGTATGGTAAAGTTGAAGTCCTTGAGGTACTCCATCCATCTCCTCTGCCTCATGTTTAGATTGCTCTGTGTGAAGAAATACTTGAGGCTCTTGTGGTCAGTGTATACCTCAAATTTCTCGCCATATAAATAGTGTCTCCAAGACTTCAATGCAAACACCACTGCCGCCAACTCTAAATCATGGGTCGGATAGTTCACCTCGTGCATCTTTAGCTGTCTCGATGCATAGGTGATGACCCTCCCATGCTGCATTAGCACCGCTCCTAAACTTCTGCCTGATGCATCACAAAATACCATGTAACCACCTGATTCTGAAGGTAGGGCCGTCAACCTCCTCTTGAGCTCCTGAAAGCTCTCCTCACATGCATCCGTCCAAACAAACCTGGTGTCCTTCCTAGTCAAGGTGGTCATGGGTAAAGCGATCCTCGAAAACCCCTCAATGAACCGTCGGTAGTAACCAGCCAAACTGATGAAACTACGAACCTCTGTCACCGTCGTAGGCCTCTCCTAATGCAAAATGGCCTCCACCTTGGCCGGGTCTATAGCCACACCATCCTTAGACACCACATGTCCCAAAAACTGCACCTGTCCTAACCAGAAGTCGCACTTGCTGAACTTTGCATACAAGTAATGATGGCAAAGAGTATCCAGCACAGTGCAAAGATGCTCCCTGTGGGCCTCACGGCTAGGCGAGTAGATCAGGATGTCATCCACGAAGACAATCACGAATTGGTCTAAATAGGCTCAGAATACCCTGTTCATCAAATCCATGAACACTGCTGGTGCATTCGTTAGGCCAAAAGGCATCACCAAAAACTCATAATGGCCGTATCGACTCCTAAAAGCAGTCTTAGGGATATCCTCTTCCCTCATCCTCAACTGGTGGTAGCCTAATCTCAAGTCAATCTTAGAGAATAGTTGTGCTGACTGCAACTGGTCAAACAAGTCATCGATACGAGGCAAGGGGTACCAGTTCTTCACAGTAACACTATTTAATAACCGATAGTCTATGCATAGCCTCAATGATCCATCCTTCTTATTAACGAAGAGGATGGGTGCTCCCCAAGGAGATCCACTTGGCCTGATGAAACCCTTATCCAGAAGCTCTTGCGATTGTACCTGAAGCTCCCTCAACTCTACCAGGGCCATCCTATAGGGTGCCTTAGATATAGGCGCTGTACCCGGCACCAAGTCTATGGTAAAATTGATCTCCCTAGGTAGAGGTAGTCTTGGCAGCTCATCTGGAAATACATCAGCAAAATCTTACACCACATCTATATTCTCAATCCGTGGCTGCTCTCTGCCAGTCATCGTGATGCAAGCCAAAAACACTCGACAACCTCGAGCGTAACATTGAGCTGTTCTCATAGTTGAGATAATACAAGGGCCACTATCACTCCTCCTGCCATGAACTACAACCACTGGTTGACCCGGTACACTACACATAATCTACTTCTTACGACAGTCTATGGTGACCCAGAAGGTCGCTAGCCAATCCATCCCCAAGATAACATCAAAGTCCATCATATCTAATAGAATGAGGTCAGCATCCATCCTAACACCGGACATCTCCACTGGCCCCTTCTCAAGGTACTTAGTAGCCTCCACCGTCTCTCCTAATGGCATCGACACATCTAACCCGAATGCTAGCTTGCACATCGACAAGTAAAGGCATGATGCAAATGTACACGCAATAAATGAATGAGTAGACCCCGAATAAAAAAGAACCCTGGCATGTCTATCAGCTACAAGAAAAGTACCTTCCACCACCTGGTTCGAGGCCTGTGCCTACCTCAAAGTAATAGCGAAGACACGACCCTGACAGCATTGCACTGCCTCCATGGTGGCATTGGTCCTCTGTGGCCTATCTCCCAAACCTCTCAGGCACTCTCCCCTCATCTCCCCTCATATGCCCTATCTCATCGCAGCCATAGCACCTAAATGGCTTGCTCGATTAGAAAGGCTGATGTCGCTGCTGCTGCTGCTGCTGGGGCTTCTGTGGACCTTGCTGCTGATGGCCCTGTCTTAGGCACAATCACCCCAAGTGTCGGCCCTTACAATGAGGGCACACTCTCCTACCCTGACCTCTCCTCTGCCTAGGAGGGTATTGCTAGTCAAGGGCCCCTTGAGGCTGTGTGGATGTGAAAGGCCTCTTGCCCTTAAAGGGCTGACTCACCTCTCCTCTACTTCGTAGCGAATCTCTCTCAAGCACCGAAGCCTTATCTGCAACTTGCCTCAGCGTAGACAGGTGTGCAATAAATACTTTGTGCCTCAACTATGGCACCAACCCGTCAACGAATCTATCAGCCGCCTCCTAATCTAAGGTAAAAGGGGTAACTACAAACCTCTATAGGCTAGTGAACTGGTTCAAATACTGCTAAACTGTCATACTCCCCTGGGATAACATGGTAAACTTCCTCTTCATAGCATGCAGGGCATGAAGAGGGAAGTACTGCACATCGAAGATCCTTTGAAAGTCCTCCCATGATAATGGTACTGAAGGTGGGGAACGCAACTGCTGTTGAGTCTTCCACCAAAACCCAACCTCTCTGACCAATAGGTATGTCGCCAACCTGACCTGATCCTCAGGTGGAATCTCCATCCCCTCAAAGGCCTTCTCCACCTCAAACAGGCACCTCTCTACCATTACTGGATCTCCTTCCCCATGGAAGATGGGCACCATCTTCTGAAACCTCCTGAGCTACTCAGCTAGTGGAACACATGTGCTCGAGGAACTTCCCTTTGTGGCTTCCTGCATAGGAGCTGCTGGTGCTGGCCAGGATGACTGTACTACTGTGTCCCTCGGGACTGCTGCAGTGGTCGTTGGGTGGACAAAGTGCATAGCCTGCACCTCTGGTTGAATCTGCTGCGTAATGTGCTCAGTGAGGACTGGCATGAGGCACTGAACTACGCGAGCTTCTATGTCTGCCTCCTGCTCCCCTTGCCCTGATGTCGAGGCAGGGGTAGCAACTGGTGGAGCGGGGGTGGATCTAGTCCTTCGCCGTGGAGCCATCTATTAACTACTCAATGACACATTATATAAATATTTCTCCTCTCTCAGTATAAGTCATGCCCTATGGGCTATAACACTAATTAGACCCTTAAAGTGGTGATGATGGAATAAACCTAGGCTTTGATACCAAACTGTGACACCCTGCATTTTCAAAAATCTTTTTCCACTACATATATTATTGATAAAAAATTTATTATTATAAAGTAGGCGGGATCCCTGAAAAAAACTCAAATAATTAAAATTTTTAAGCAACGTCAAGAAAAATACCCCATAAGGAAAACCCTAAGGGTCATCCACAAACTAAAACCACAAGGCTAAACCAAAAGCACTTTTTTCCCACGTCCCCTGCGTGGCACGTGCCTGTAGTTCCACGTGGCACACACGTCACACCATGCATCGCGCATGCCGGTGACGCGTGTCGACGTAGGGGCCACTTGTCGCGTTGTTGTTGGTTCGTGCTTCCTACATGCTATGCTCGTCATCATGTCGTGGGTCGCCGTTGTTAGGGACGATGACCGGATTGGTTCACCATGGCCGAAGACGACCGCTAGGGGCTCCTTTTTTTGCGATTTTTACACCTATGTGTCCAGTTTTTCTCGTACATTCCATTTCCACCCTCCATTTTCACAAATTCATTCATTATCTACCATTTTTCTCACGATTTTTGTTTCATTTCTAAAAACCCTTACCTACTATTTTTGGGGTTTTTCAGCGTCTCTAGCCGTCATGGGTGTGTTCCTTGTATTGTTACGTCCAAGATGAACAGTCCAGATCTCCATCTGACGCTATTTCATCAACTTTTTTCCCACGGTAACAGTAACGCTAAACTCACCGGAAAATGGTAGTCCGCACCGTTTTTCGGCGCTAAACAAGGAATGGGAAGGGGGGAAGAACAGGAATGGCTTACTGTGGTCATTCCGTTGCCAATGCGTGCGGGGTTCCAACCTTCCAATCACGGGTCATAGCCGGGAAGACTCCTTCTAGTGGCCGATCATGGTGGGGAAGAGTACCGAGAATGAGAGAAGGGGGGGGGGTGGATGCATTTAAGGCACCCCCCCTCTTAATTACTTACATATATATTATTATTTTATTTTCATTTTTATTTTCATTTTCACTTTGTTATCATTATTATTCCCAAAATAAATTTTCCTAAAATTTTAAGTTAGTGAATGTTACATAAGGAGAGAAGAGAGTGGGAGCCAGGTTTTCACACTCGAAAAACCCACCTTGCCAGAAAAGTTGAGGGAAGCTAAGGTTTTGCGATTACCAGAGATTTAAGCATCACCCGAGACAATGCCTGATCTGAGCCGATCATTCCGTTCAGCTCAGAGAGGCCATCAAAACCCCTAACCCTAAAGGGAAATAAGAGGTTTTGGACTGCAAATGAAAGAGGAGATCAATGCATAATAAAGCTGGAGGGTTTCTAGACCGATCTGAACCAATCCAGCTCATTCCAGAGGAGAAAACGCACAGAAATGCATCCAATAGGTGAGGTCTATGAAACCCAACTTTTGATTTGTTGAATTTGTTAAATCCATGCGTTTTTATGCTAGATCTAGATTTAGGGACTATCTAACCATCCATTCCTTAATCCAAACATAGGATTAGGTAAGTAAGTACTTGTTAAAGCTTGAAATTGACCTAGAGCATCAATCTAGGCTGAAAGTTGGTCAGACAATCTCAACCGTCCAATCGGGTACTATTCATACAGCAACTCTGCAATGTTTGATTGATAATAAGACACCACAGATAGGTTCTAAAGCATTGAAATTGCTAGGATATGGCATAAATTGAAGAATCTAAATTGAATTTGAGCAAAAAAACCTAAACCGTCCAATCGGACAGTAGAGTAATAAGGACCTGGCACTTCTGATGGGTGATTAGATGCCACCATTGTGTAACCTAACCTTTATTAAGTTAAGATACTTATAAAATTTAAGATAAAGCCAGTGAACAATGAAAGCAACTTCCAGTCACTTAAGATGAATGGTGGATAGCCAAGGGCTTGGATTAGAAATCCAGTAATCATTGGTCATTCAATTAGCTATCAACCAATAGCTAATGAAGCACCCTTAGCATAAAAATAGGAACTGCCACTTTGCCTTGTGATAATTAGTACCAGGGACTAACCTAGAGGGAGCTTTAATATTGGAAAAGTTAAGAGAATTCTTAGAATTGTATATCTGAATGTGTTTTGTACTTTATAGAGGCACGACTGATTGGGAGCATGCATGCTAACTGAATAAAGTATTTGTTTTAGTGAGCTAGAAGACCACCATTTGAGGCAGGTGATTACATTTGGCATTTCGTCTTGATTTCATCGATCATGACTTGTTATCTAAAATTCTTGAGGCATGTGTTATATGCACTATCATGATTTATTAAAAAGCATTCAGTATTTCATGTTCGATATCGTGACATTTGATTATGTGATTATTCATGTTTTGATGTGTGATGGATTCCACCTTATCATGGACCTTGATTTGAGACTTTTGGGTGAAGCAGAGTAAGCTAAGTCCTTGTATTGATTTGAGGGTGAGGCGGGGTGGGGAATTTGGTTAACAGACTTTTGTTAGAAGCAAATTGATGTGGGCTGCACGAGAGGGACTCAGGGTTGGAGTGTGTTGGGTGAAGCGGGGGTATGTCAGGTCATTGTATTGATTTGAGGGCGGGCTAGGGATTTGGCTGACAGGTTTTTGTTGGGAACGGATTGATGCGAGCTGCACATGAGGGACTCAGGGTTGGAGTGTGTTGGGTGAAGTGGGGTAAGACGAGTCCTTGTACTGATTTGAGGGTAGGCCAGGGGATTTGGCTAGCAAGTTTTTGTTGAGAACAAATTGATGTGGGCTACATGTGAGTGACCTTAGGTTGGAGAGTGTTGGGTGAAGCAGGTAAGCTGGGTCCTTGTATCGATTTGAGTGCAGGCTGGGGGATTTGCCTGACAAGTTTTCTTTAGGAACAGATTGATGCAGACTGCATGTGAGGGATCCAGGGTTGGAGTGAGTAATTACTATCACCGTGAGTGTAGTCAAGACACTCTTAGGGCTTGATTGTGCATGACATTCTATGATCATGACATGCATTATATTTTCTATGGACATGGACTTTTGTTATTGTGATGGATGTGTATCCATGTGTTTCACGCCTTACATGCTTTGATACTTAGATTTGATAATGATTTGTTTAGCTCATTATTTCCTGATTTATCCATTATGGATGTCTGATGTTTCACATGCTTTGTATACATTCATCTTATGAGATTTGACCATGATTGTGATACTTCGTGTTATGCGATTATATTGTATTTATTATCAAATGTGAATCACCTACACAAGTGATAGCTTGCTGAGGCATTGCTTTATTTTGCAATGCCTCATATTTAGAGCACGATAGTGCTTAGGGTATGCAGGTGGAGCAGCATTGATTGAGTGAGGACCTCGAGGACCATTTGCCTTTTTATACATTAGAGACTGATTTAATGTACGTCTCTTGCACTTGTGTTTAGATTTGTTGGGCTGCACATGGATGTTGACTTTTTAGATAGATTAGATCCACACTGCTTGTATAGTATACCTTTACTTGCTGATGTGTGTATGACGTGGTGATCATGGATGGACCCTGGGGGGAATTTATATATATTATTCTTATTATTGTCTTTTCACGACTATGTATGATTTGAAGTGGTTTTACTTTGAGCATGCCCAATTTATCATATTTATTATCAAATGTGAATCACCTACACAAGCGATAGCTTGCTGAGGCATTGCTTTGTTTTGCAATGGCTCAGTTTTGGAGAACGATAGTGCCAAGGGTATGTAGGTGGAGCAGCATTGACTAAGAGAGGACATCGAGGACCATCTACCTTTTTGTACATTAGAGACTGATTTAATGTATGTCTCTTGGATTTGTGTTTAGATTTGTTGGGTTGTACATGGATGTTGACATTTTAGATAGATTGGACCCACACTACTTGTATAGTGTACCTTTACTTGTCAATGTATGTATGACGTGGCAATCATGGATGGACCTTAGGAGAATTTATATTTATTATTCTTATTATTGTCTTTTTAAGACTGTGTGTTATTTGTCATGGTTTTACTTTGAGCATGCTTAGTGTATTTTGATTTTTTTTTATTATCTTGGCTTTGGTTATGGGATGACCCTCGGGAATTTCTTTTGAACGCTCCATTAATTATGTTAATTACAAGTTTTTATTTTTAGGGATCCCACCTATTTTATAAAGCAAATTATTATTATTATTATATTTATGTATTGGAAAAAGGTTTAGAAAACCCGAGGTGTCACAAAATCCTACTTGTGAATTCTAAGGACATTCACAAATTCAAGGTCAATATCGATTTTTTAGTATGGGTTAGTATCTCTATGCTTGGCTCATATGTATTATGCATATATAATTGAAGAATTTTTACAAGGTTGTGGGTTAGAAAATTTTCTTTTGAAATTTAATTTCATTCATGAATGTGTTTGTTATATTTGAAGTCATTTTAAAGAAACGACTTTAAAAGACGACACCTTTGAAGTTGTTTTAAAAAAAATGACTTTAAAAATTAATACTTTTAAAGTCATTTTGTAAAAAACAACTTAAAAAGTAATAACCTTTAAAGTCATTTTGAAAAAAAAGACTTTTAAAGAATAATATACATATCATAACTATTTATTCATCTTATTTTACTTTATGTTCTTTTATTAGTACATTTTTTGTACTTCTTTAGTTGTCACATACTTTTAGTTATTTAGGAGTGTTTCTACAATAATTTATGGTATAAGTAAACTTTGGAAGCTCAGTGTCAATCAAATACATATATTTATTTAAATTTAATTAATTAAGTGTAGTTCAACCCTGAACCCTGGACACTCACCCCTAACCCCTGAGCCCTGAGCCTTGTTCCTTGAACCTTGAGCCCTGAATCCTAACCCAAATCCTGAACCCTGAGCCCTAACCCCAAACCCCTAACCTTGAACCTTGAACCTCGAACCATGAACCCAGAAGCCTAAACCTTGAGTCTTGAATCTGAACCCTAATTCTATATTTATAAATTTTATGTC
Source organism: Warburgia ugandensis (assembly GCA_035236585.1). Lineage (NCBI taxonomy): Eukaryota > Viridiplantae > Streptophyta > Magnoliopsida > Canellales > Canellaceae > Warburgia > Warburgia ugandensis. Next base: position 3,363,920 of record CP141129.1, on the reverse strand, counting down.
TTTTGTCATGAGCTATATGCTTTGGTTGATAAGTGACTATGTGTGTAAAAAAAATGCACGAATTGATGTTGACTATAAAAAAAATCTGTTTCATTGTGTATTAGTTGTTAGATATTGTAAATTACTAACATAAAAGGTGTTTATATATATATATATTGAACATTTATTTATTTATTTTTATAAAGTCAACGTTTTAAAAGTAAATGACTTTAAAAGATACATTTTTATAAAAAATGGCATTAAAAGTTAAAACTTTTGAAGTCGTCTTGAAAGAAACAACTTCAAAAGTTCACACTTTTGAAGTCGTTTAAAAAAAACGACTTTAAAAGTATAACACACATCATAATTAATTATTCATCTTTTTTGCTTAATGTTCTTTTATTACTACAGTTTTTGTACTTCTTTACTTATCACATATTTTTAGTTCTTTAGGAGTGTTTCTAAATATTTTGTGCTGCAAGTAAACTTTGGAAACTTAGTGTCAATCAATTACATATATTAATTTAAAATTAAGTATATTTCAATCCTAAACCCTGAGCCCTAACCCTAAATCTCGAACCACAAATTCTTTTAAATCACGAATTCCTTTCTTGTTACTATCTCTCTTTGTTTTCATTATGCAGATCATGTGAGTTTTCTCACTACAGGTGATGGGGTTAAAAAGTTTGTTAGATTGTCCTAATTTCGCAAGAAAAAAATCATATGATTTCATTCAAAATGACAATTGCTTCTCTCTCCAACCCTCACTATTGAAGAAAGAGAGAACATTACAATTTGTGATTCTCACCCAAAATTAGGGTTTGCCGAAGAGTGGTGGTAATACCATCAACTTTGGCTACAAAAATTGAAGCACACATTCTCTCTCTCTCTTATAATGGGTGTCACCTAAATACTAGGCTAGATTTTGATGAAAAAGATAAGATTCACTATTTGATCTTGTATTAATAAGTTCTAATCATGTGTAACATTTGATATATATATAAACTTGTATGCAATAAAAAAATAATTTGATTTCCTTGTTGATGTGTTTGTTGATGTATATGTATGATAATGTTTGTGTTTGTAAAATCAGTTTCATTGTGTATTTATGTAAGATTGTAATGTACAAAAGCAAAATAAATATATATTTAATGTAAAATTTTAAAAAGTATTAAAGTTGATTTATGTAAACGACTTTAAAAGTGTGGACTTTAAAATTTTTTTTTTTGTTAACAACTTCAATTGTACATTTTTTTTAAGAAGTATTTCATCAACTTTCTCCGTGCATTTTCATTGGGATTTAGGCAGGAGGGAACTGGGGTTCAGGCGGGGGTAGGAGGAGGAGGGGAACTGGGTTTTCGGATGGGGCAAGGGGAGGAGGGGAGTTGGGGTTTGGGTGGGGGCAGCTAAGGTTTAGGCAAGGGGTAGGGGTGACAAGGGGAGTTGGGTTTTCAGATGGGGCAGGGGGAGGAGGGGAGCTAGGGTTCGGGTGGGGTTCTGGTAGGGGGGAGGATGGGAGTTGGGGTTTCACGTAGGGGGTGGGGAGCTGGGTTTTGGCAGGAAGCATTGGGCTTTGGCAGGGGGAGCTAGGTTCCAGCGTGGTGGTGGGCAAGGGTGGTTTGGGATGGTTCTGATGAGTGGGGAGGAGTGGGTTACTGCTATTTATTGATTGATTTTCATGATCAGTTTTCATAATTTTTTGTAGAATTATGTTATTCATGTGTAAACCCTACCGTTGTAGGTATTCATTTAAAGGAATCAAAGCTGACAAGCACGATCTTACAGGTGTGCTTGATTGCTTCCTTTTTTCTTTTACTTCTTAATATTTCTAATAATAACATCTAGTAACTCCAATGCATGTTTCCATTTTCAAGTTATTTGCTTTCCTAGTTAAATAAAAACCAATCTCTCTTAGGTTAGATGGTGTAGCTTTAAAATTGCTTGCAATGCCAAAATCATGAGTTTGTACTTTAGATGTTAATGAACTCAATCCAATGTTAACCTACTCATCATCAAAGAATTTTGGAACAACATACAGGAAATCCATAACTATAAATATTTTAATGATGAAAAGTAGTGATTCTATTTTTGAAATCTTTACTAGATTTATCAATGTTATTAGTGGTTTGAAATATTTTGGTAAGTTTTTGTGACGACCCGGGTTTTTCCATGCATTTTTCAAATGCAATAATTAATTCCTAAGGCGGGATCCCTATTTTAAGAACAATGCAATGCAGCAGAAAAAAGCTTTTTGTTTTAAACTCATTTTGAAAACCCCGAGTGTCATTTGCTTTCACAACAACCAAAGTAGTTTTTGAAAATTTTTGTACTCATAAATGTCTTCCTAGGTCTATCCAGTCACAGCTCATAGCCCAACTATAAATAAATATAGATACATATCCAAAGGAGTAGAGAGTTTACTTACATTCATACTTGTCTCTTCTTCATTACTTGATTGTAATACTAATAGGTCCTGATCCTTCTTCTACTCGTGAGTAGAGCTATCCTGAAAAATAATAGAGTTGGGTGAGTATTTTCCATACTCAGTAGGTGATCTGATACTACTATTTTGAAAACACGGCATGCATCATGCATGGTTCCAAGAGCTTTTCATGTAAAACATCAATGATTTATTTTGCGTAAGCATGCATAGTTATGCATAAAACATAAGCTTATTGATGTGATGTCAATCATGGAATCCGTATACAAATCACATCATATGAATACGACTAAAATAGAAATCAATAGGTCCATATACGAAGATTTTGGCAAATGCATCAAACCAGCGAGTCAAATAGAATGATCATGAAAATCTTAAAATAGTCATCATTCAAACATATGCTAGTATCATGCACGTAAGTCTCTCAGTGTGCATGTTACGCCAACTGGTCACGAGTACTCGTATACGACCATCTCAATGATATATGCATATCAATCACACCGAAATCATAGGGCCACTATGCTCATACTCAGCGTACAGCTGGAATCCACCATAGCCTCTACGGTGACTATGGATGTCCCGAAAAGGGTGCCGTGAACACCTCCAGTGGTAGTCCCTGTTTACCACAGCAGTCAGGGAAGGGACAATGCCTTTTTGGCAGTGATACTATCCACCCTTTTGGTCGTAGAGGCCGGGAGGCCAACCCCGTGCCTCCTCTCAGCATAGTTCCCACCAGGCCTATCAACCCGTAAAATATAAAAATCATGTCCTTTTTGGGTTCCTCACACTGCCTCGCCCTCACACTGCCTCACCAGCGTCTTTTGGGCGCTCCAGTATCTTTTGGTAACCCTCAAGGTTATGCATTTATCCAAAACTCAATAATCACAAATCATGCAATCTATGAACTTATTCATCGTAAATAATGCAATTTATACAATCGTTTGCAAAACATGCATGCAATGCATAAAATTTGCTCATGCTAATATTGCATTCAAAGTCATAACCCTGCCTAGAAGCCTGCTGGCCAAGAAGCCTGTCAGCTCTCTCTGGCCCACCCTCATCGGCCCGCCCTCATCAGCCCACCCTCATCGGCCAAGACTACACTTCTCAAAACATGCTTGTATAAGAACATCATAAAAGCATACTAAATGCAATGATATGTTCAAGTTCTTCAATGCTATAAATCATGCAGACAATTTCGTATGCTCGTATAAGAATATCATATTTCAAAAGCATCATAAAGACAAGTAAATCACTTAGTGTTTGGGATATATTTAAAAACATAGCAGTATCAGATTACCTATAAATCAAGTATATTTGAAAAAATATAGCAACATCAGACTACCTACCTCAAAGTTTCCTGGAGTCACGTCCTTCATTACTCAACCCAAACCTGGGTATCATTTATAAAATCCTGGATATGAATGATAACAAGGAGTCCTTATCAATTTCGATCTATTTAGAAATTACTAGTTAGATCGCTAGATTAATGGCTAGATCTGCCTTTTAGGGTCCATAAGTCCTTGCCTAATACAGTGTCAGGCTAGATCCTATGATATGGATCTACTATTCAATGGTTAAACTCTATAATTTTGTGCTTTGATCCTAATTTTATAGTCTCATTAGGTCCGCATCATTCATACAGACGTGATGGTTCTTTCGGATCATCAATCAAAGTCCTATAGCTCCTGAAATTGCATTTTTAGCATTGCATGATCACGGACAAACCAGATTCGTTTATGCGGCCCTATGCGTCATGATTCCCAACATGCCCGCACGTCCTGGTTGAACCGCGACAGCCTCACATGTGCGTGTGCACGCCCGAGCTATGCATTGCAGCGCATGTTCTAGAGAGCATCGCGCGAGTGCATTTTCAGCGCTAGGCATGTGCGTCTCGGCTCGTGGAGCGCCCCGTTCATCCCAGTCGAGCTAGGACCCGTGCCCCACATTGCGCGCACCCGAATGTCGCAGTAGGGACTGTGCACAAACTGTCACATGCCCAAAACCCGTCCTAGGCGGGCGTGAAGTGCTGCGTCCCTAGGACACCTTTGGTTTGAGGGTTTTGGAACAACCGTCTTCTGGTAATTCTTGGCCGGAAGAACGCCAGATCCAGTGGGGATTTGGGCTGAGAAGAGGGGAAAATGAAGAGAGGGAGATGGGCTTACCTGGGCAGCCGGCAATGGTGCCCCTTTTTCTATGATGCGGTTCCCTTTGTCGCCAGAAACTCGAAGAAGGGAAAAAACCCAATATTTCTAGTGAAACCAGTGGTGGGGATTTGGGTTGAGAAGAGGGGAAAATGAAGAGAGGGAGATGGGCTTACCTGGGAAGCCGGCAATGGTGCCCCTTTTTCTGTGATGCAGTTCCCTTTGTCGCCAGAAACTCGAAGAAGGGAAAAAACCCAATATTTCCGGTGAAACCAGTGGTAAAATGTGAATGGGAAATGAAAAGGGGAATGGCTGGCCTAAAGGAAGGGCCTGGCCATTGCCGTCCTTCGCAGGGAAAACCGATGGAGGGTTTTCCGACGTTTTCTGGAACCCTAGCTTGGCTGGAGAAGAAAAAGAGGAGAAGAGATGATCGGAGGGAGAGGGGAACGTGTTTTTTATAAAGGGTGAAAGGCGGTGCTACCAATGGCAATGCCGCCATTTCCCCTGGCATCGCCTTGCAGAGGCGATGCTGGTGTTTCTGGAAAATTCGGGAGAGGGGTTTTTTGGAGAAATCGGGAGAAGGAAGAAGATAGGGGGTGCCATTATCAAAACAACCCCTGCGGTTTTTGACCTTTTTTGTTTTTGGTGCATTTTACAAAATTGCCCCTAATCTTTAAACGCTCATAACTTTTTCATATGAACTCCCTTTTTGGCATTCTTTGAGGCGTTGGATTCCATTTTTCGAGTAGAATCTAATGACATAAAGATTTCTCACAAATTCATTTATTTCCTATTTTATATAAATTAAAACATTTAGGATAGTAATTCCCACATATTAATTTCTAAAGTTTAAGAAGTTCATTAAGGGAAGAAAGAATAGTGAATTTTTTTATTTTTTACAGAAAGTTACCAACAAAGGAGATAGCTCCCAAAAGAAAGATCCGATTGTTCATTATGACTTTAAGAAGCCCAGCCAAATCAAGCAAAAATGGCTACTTTTGAAGGAAAAGCAACAAAAGAATAAAGCATTGGTTGTAAGATAGAGTGATAATGAAGACTCTAAATTCAAAGATGAAGTAGATGAAGTTTCCAACCTTTGCTAATGAAAATAGAGGATGAAGAGAATGGACTATTGAATTTATTTTTGAGCTTAAAAATGCTAGTTGTGATCTGGTTTAAATTTTCAAAAAGCATGGTTTGAAAAATGGTTTTCTAAAGAAGTTGGTTTCAAAACTTGCAAGTGAGATTGATGAATTGAAATATGAAAATAAAGTTTTTGAAAAATACTTTTAAAGCTTTAAAATTTGAAAAAAAATATTAGAAGAGAGAGAGAGAGAGAGAGAGAGAGAGAGAGAGAGAGAGAGAGAGAGAGAGAGAGAGAGAGAGAGAGAGAGAGAGAGTTTGTCTCATGAAAATGAGTATTAGAAAATGAAAAATGATAGAAAAATAGTTTACTTAAAATACTTGTTGAAGAAAAGAAGAAAAATGAAATTCAAGTGAATGATCTTTCCAAAACTCCACTTCTAATGAAAAAAAGTTCATTTATTGATGGTTTGGGCCATAATCTTCTTAATAAAAGATAGTCAAGTAAATAAGTAATTCTAAACTATCTGAAACAAGGGAACAATAAACCACTTAAAGACAAATCACCCAATCACCATGTGCATGACCCATGGAGTTTTGTGCATGGTTCATGAGTAAGAAAATGGCTAAAATGTCTGGAATAAAAGTTTGCTTATATGGAATTTAACCAAAGTAGTAACTAAACTATCTAGAAAGCTAAATTGGTTCTTAAGTAAGCATTTATTTTTTTCATGTGTTATGTGTGGATAAGTAATTTGTCATTCATCTATAATGCATTTAAAATTTAAATTTGTAGGGTTTGGGTTGAATGGGCTAATATAATCAAGACTGTACAACCGCCACAATTCACTTGGAAGAATTTCAAGGTATATGAAATAGTTAATTGCTCTAAGTTATCACTTGGAAGAATGTCAAGGTATATTTATGAGTTCTTTTTTGTTGTCCTTGTTGCACAATGCCCTAATCAACAATCTGATTGGGAGTTGGGTATTATGTCCTAAGACACATGAGGACCCTCATATTCGATACTACTCATGTCTCCCATTTAAGAAAGGTAGAATCTTTATTTTGCATAATCTTGTATTTTTCTATAGTTTTTATAGATCTAGCTACAAACTTTTAGCTTAATTAAATATATTATATTTTAGGCTTTTGTGCTTTTTGAGTGGGCAAACAAGAAGAGTTACTCTAGAGTAAATCTCAATGAAATATGAACTGAATGGGCTGAATATGTAATGAGTTTTAATTAGATCACTTGGAGTAACTACATGAACCTAAAATACATAATAAAGTATTTTTTTATTGACTTGTGTGTTTTCCTTTAGATTTTATTATTTTCTTTGACATATATATATATTTGTATTTTAAAGAATAAATGAGTGGAAATTTAGAGTGTGGGAATAAATGAGTATGGATGAAATGAATTTGGTGCTTGAACATCAAGTGAATATATGACAATTGAATTATATAACTTTTATGAGATGAGGAGTGTGTATGGATGTTTATGGATTTACAAATGAAGTGAATGTGGATGCTATGAACAATGCATTTGTTGTAGTTTCTTATATAAATTATTTTCAAGATAGATGTGGATGGATAATGATGAGTATGGATGTATTAGGTGTTATATTTTAAGAACGATTTGGGATATCAAGAACGAAGTGGATGCATATTGTATTGGATATTTGGTTTTTCATGTTTATAAAGATTATTTGTATTAGGTGTCTATAGAATGTTTCTTATTCAATGTATACACAGATGGTAATGTATCAAGAAAGATGTTAATGCATTGTAGTGGATGTTGGTTTTGAATGTGTATGGAGATTGAAGTATTAGGTGTATATGATGTTTGTTTTTTCATATTTATCAAGATTGTTTGAAGTATTAGGTGCTTAGAATGATTATTATTCAATAATGTATAAGGTGGTAATGTATCAATAAATTAAGATGTAGATGCATAGTAGTGGTTGTTGGTTTTTCATGTTTGGGGAGATTGAAGTATTATGATATTTGTTATCCAATTAATGTAAATACGTGGTGATCAAGAAGTGGATGAATGTTGATTACTAACAGGTTTTGAATGTTTATAAACATTGTTTGAGTATCCAATGTACATATATGAGATGTTTGTTATTCAATTATATACAGGTGGTGGAGCTGGAAAAAAAAAGAAAAAAAAATACTTTTAAAGTCATTTTTCACTAAATGACTCAAAATTAGAGATTTTTAAAGTCATTTTGTGAAAAACAACTTTAAATCTTCAACAAAAATGATTCTTTGAAGTTTCTTTTAAAAAATGACTTTAAAAGTCACAGCTTTTAAAGTGTTTTTTCTAAAAATGACTTTAATAGTCCTTGAATTGCTGGGACTTTTAAAGTTATTTTTCCAAAAAGGACTTTAAAATCATGTGACTTTTAAAGTGGTTTTTCAAAAATGAGTTTAAAAGTCATAGACTTTTAATGTCGTTTATTCTAAATGACTTTAAAAACTGGTGATTTTTGAAGTTAGCTAGGTAGAAGTCCCTTTCTAAGCGACTTCAATTATCATTTTTTTACTGACTTTAAAAGCCCCATGTCTAGTAGTGGATTTTGGAAGGGTAGAGATGCCCCTCCCCAAAAAGTATGTGTCTCCCATCTACTCCACTCCAAAAGAGGGCAGACACCTTTCCCCACTTTCCTCTGATACCTTTGTCTCCCATTCATCTTAACTACCCAAAATGGCTTGATTTCATCCCCGCCATACCTTAATATTAGGGTACCCTAGAGAAAATAGGAGAAAATTATAAAACTCCACAAAAACCTAAGAGAGGGGATACCTTTTCACTTAGGAAAGAAGATGCTTCCCCCCTTAGAAGGAGACATCCTCTTCGTACTTCTCCATTCTCCTCTCTTTTGCTTTTGTTTTGTGGACTCCTTAGGTGATGCTATCTTCCTAAAGGTGTATGACATCTTCTAGAAGTGTTCCACACTTTGTTTTGGGAGTGTTTGCTTCATCTTTCAAGGTTAGTTTCTCTTGCTTCCTTTCTTGTTTTTCTTAGTTCTTTCCATGCTAGCTTCTACCTTGTCCTCTTTTGTTGTGCCTTGCTTAGAAACTAAGATTTAAGCCTGGTTTTTCCTTGGAGTGATAGCCAAGGGAAATCATCTTGAATCTAGTTTTCCATTTTCCTTTCATAGCTTTTGATTTCTCTTTTAGATTCCTTTAAATTCCATCTTTGTTTTTCATTAGTTTCGATTGATCTTTGTTTATATGCCATAAGATTTCCTTTGAATATTAAGATTTGTTGGAGAAGGAATATTTGTTAGTCTTTATTTTTGGATTCAAGTTAGAAGGAATAGTGGTATGTTTCATTCAAAAGTGGACAACAATCTCCCATGTAATCAATTATATTCCATAAACTTTTGACGATTAATGGAATGTTTTTTACTTGATTATTGACCATGCTTCCTCTTAATTGTTTGCTCTATGATGATGGAATATTAAGGAAGTGAATGTTTAGTTTTGAAATTTCCAGCAATCTAATTATAAAACCTCTAAAACCATGCATCCAATCCAACGATGGAATGCATGATTAAGAGGGGCTTTAGGGATGAAGTTGGAACACCTTGTTGAATTGCCTGTTTACTTGTAGATCTATAGTTTAGTTTTCCATATATATTGATTTGAAATGAATTTATCAAAGCGTGTTGGAACTATGCATGTATTATGATTGATTTGGTGAGTGAATAGATTTCAAGTTGTGGCATTCATTCAAGTAGGGAAAAAAAAAAGAGTTGATATTGTTTAATTTGTTATTAGTTGTTAAAGTTTGTGTTCTTAATTTCCATTCCATTCCTTAGACAATTGCATGATTAAGAAAGTATTTATTAAAGCATGTTTTCCATAGACTAGTTGATTAATTTCATGCCTAGGAAAGTTAGTTTAAGAAAGTTGTTAAATCTTCACTTAAGGATAGTTTTTATTTTTACTTTTAACATGTTTCTAATTCTTGCGTAGTTTCCAATTCCATGTGTTAATTTCCTATTCTAGTTTAGGTTAAAAATATCTCTTGAATTTTGGCTAGGTTAGATAGTGTAAAGTAAGGACCACTAGCATTACATTAGTTCAACTCCTCATGCGATCAACCGCATTAGTGTATTATATTGCAAATGATTCGTGTGCTTGTGAGCTTTAATTAAAACAACAATAAGTTTTTAGCACTGTTGTCAGGGAGTTGCAATATTTTGTGGTAGTGTTTTATACTTTAGGTTATTTTCCTCGAGTTTAGGTTTAAGGTGCATTAGATTAGGGTTTTTACATTTTACATTCTTTTTGAATTTGTTCCTATTTTCCTCATATTGACCATATTCCTTTGATTTTTGCGCAAGGAAAATAGGCGAAGGAGCAGTGGCGGTCCTGTGGGCCATGGCTTCATCATCTTCTATTAAGGTTTTTATTGCTTTTGTAGATTAGGATTTGAGTGCATTTGTAGTGAGGACCATTTGTAATTTTAATTTTAAATAGGTTGTAATAATTTAGGGCAAGTGTGGGGTATGGTGGCTTGCACTCCATCATCATAGGACCCCTCACTGTGAGCATCCCTCACTCAAATATTAATTTTTAGGATAATTTGCATTTAGTACAATTTGCATTTGGATGTTAGTATAATTCATATAGATTGTGACCACTCATTGATAATTATTGCATTAGTTGTGCACCTATTTCACAAAGGTTAGCCTGAGCTCGGCTATAACCAAAGCATAGGTTGAATGGTTATAGTGTCTCATTTGTTAAGGTGCTAACACTTTGCTAAGTAGTATATAGGTAACCATGCTTTGGTATTGCATTGCATATTTACAGCTTTATGGTGGAATGAAATTAAGGTTAGTAAGGGCCCATAGCAACCCTTATAAGATAAGGCTAGACTTCATCACCAGCTCCTTAGTCCACCTAGGAATCAATCAATTTCCTTGTATGCAATGATCCCAACCCTTGAATTTAAATTTCAAATGAAGTAGAAAGAGACTTAGGGTATTGAGCAAATAGGACACTTTTAGAAGGAAGTAATCTAGTATCACTCCAATCACTTTTGAGCACTGTGGTTATAGTAGGGGTCTTAAAATCCAAGTGCTTTTTCCATGCCTTCTGTTGGTGTTAGTTGCGGTCAAAATGCCTCCTAACCTGAGTATTGTATTAAACACTTTTGAGTAGAATCTAACTGACAAGTAGTAGTCAACTCCGGACAAAAGGAGGAGTTGTCTAGATTTCATTCTAAGATGCTATCACCTATGCACTAAACAAAGACAATCAAAACACTCTTCAATTAGTGGATACTGGGATTTGATGGCACATTATGTAGAGTTCGAGTTAGCATTTAGATTAGGGCATTTATCATAGGATAGTTTATGCAAGGGCCTCAATCTCAAAACCTAGAGTTAAGACTTTTCAACCCAGAGACTCAACACAACTTAAGACAAGGGAAAAGAAACCAAGTTCCTATCCTCATGGCTGAACCACCAAAATAAGTCGAGTGTAAGGCCATTAGAGATTTCTATGTATCACTACAACTCAACACCCGATACTGCATAGCTTTACCTCTAAGAAATGTCAACTTCATTGAGTTAAAGATGGATTCATACAAGTGCTCCCCACCTTTTATGGTAAAGACTGAGAAGAAATCCACTTACACATTAAGGAGTTCCTTGATAATTGCACCACATTTAGGCTCCAAAATTTTTTAGACAATTCTGTTAGGCTTAGGCTATTCCCGTTCTCCCTCATGGACAAAGCTAAGTCATGGCCTAATTCCTTAGAGGTAGGTCCCATCAATATATAGGACTAATTGTCTAGAAAGTTTTTGAACAAGTTCTTCCTTGTTCACAAGACAAATGCCCTTCGTCGTAAAATTATTAATTTTCAACAAAGAGATGATGAACACTACTATGAATGTTGGGAATGGTGGAATGAACTACTACAGAAGTGCCCACGTCATGGATTTGAAAAATGGTAGTAATTTCAATACTTCTATGAGGTATTGATGCCTCAAAATAAACAAATGGTGGATGCAGCGAGCGGAGGGGCCCTCATGCTAAAGGGTTGAGTGAGGCCTGTGAGTTCTTCAAACTATAGCAGACAATTCCGAACAAAGGGATTATTCCAATAGAAGAGAGAGAAATAACAGCCCACCAAGAGAGGGAGTCTAGCAAGAATGGACAAGTACGATGGTAGAGACGACACGCTTGAAACTATGTTTGAATCCTTTATGGCTACCACATCCCCTAAACCTCCACAAGAGGTTCATGCTATATGTTCTAGCCCAGTCCACATCACCATATCTTATCTATAAAATAGAGTGTTGAACGACTATCTTGTGGACCAAGCAAATGCATTTAATGCATGTCACTAACTAGCAATAACTCATATTCTGAGACCTACAACCGTAGATGGACTAGGCATCCCAACTTGAATGCAATGATCCCAACCCTTGAATTTAAATTTAAAATCAAGTTGGAAGAGACTTAGGGTATCGGGCACATAGGACGCTTTTAGAAGGAAGTAATCTATTATCACTCCAATCACTTTTGAGCACTGTGGTTATAGTAGGGGTCTTAAAATCCAAGTGATTTTTCCATGCCTTCTGTTGGTGTTAGTTGAGGTCTAAATGCCCCCTAACATGAGGATTGTATTAACCACTTTTGAGTAGAATCTAACTGGTAAGCAGTAGTTAACTCTAGAATAAAGGACCTATGCACTAAACAAAGACAATGAAAACACTATTCAATTAGTGGATACTGGGGTTTGATTTGGCATCATGTAGAGTCCACATCACCATATCTTATCTATAAAATAGAGTGCTGAACGACAATCTTGTGGACCAAGTAAATGCATTTAATGCATGTCACTAACCTAGAAATGACTCATATTCCGAGACCTACAACCTTACATGAACTAGGCATCCCAACAGGTATGCAATGATCCCAACCCTTGAATTCAAATTTAAAATCAAGTAGGAAGAGACTTAGGGTATCGGGCACATAGGACGCTTTTAGAAGGAAGTAATCTAGTATCACTCCAATCACTTTTGAGCACTGTGGTTATAGTAGGGGTCTTAAAATCCAAGTGCTTTTTCCATGCCTTCTGTTGGTGTTAGTTACGGTCAAAATGCCTCCTAACATGAGTATTGTATTAAACACTTTTGAGTAGAATCTAACTGGCAAGTAGTAGTCAACTCCGGACAAAAGGAGGAGTTGTCTAGATTTCATTCTAAGATGCTATCACCTATGAACTAAACAAAGACAATCAAAACACTCTTCAATTAGTGGATACTGGGATTTGATGGCACATTATGTAGAGTTTGAGTTAGCATTTAGATTAGGGCATTTATCATAGGATAGTTTATGCAAGGGCCTCAATCTCAAAACCTAGAGTTAAGACTTTTCAACCCAGAGACTCAACACAACTTAAGACAAGGGGAAAGAAACCAAGTTCCTATCCCAATGGCTAAACCACCAATATAAGTCGAGTGTAAGGCCCTTAGAGATTTCTATGCGTAACTACAACTCAACACCCCATACTGCATAGCTTTACCTCTAAGAAATGTAGACTACTTTGAGTTAAAGATGGATTCATACATTTGCTCCCCACCTTTTATGGTAAAGACTGAGAAGAAATCCACTTACACATTAAGGAGTTCCTTGATAATTGCACCACAATTAGGTTCCAAATTTTTTTAGACAATTTTATTAGGCTTAGGCTATTCCTGTTCTCCGTCATGGACAAATCTAAGTCACGGCCTAATTCCTTGGAGGTAGGTTCCATCAATATATGGGACTAATGGTCTAGAATGTTTTTGAACAAGTTCTTCCTTGTTCACAAGACAAATGCCCTTCGTCGTAAAATTATTAATTTTCAACAAAGTGCTGATGAACACTACTATGAATGTTGGGAATGGTGGAATGAACTACTACAGAAGTGCCCACATCATGTATTTGAAAATTGGTAGTAATTTCAATACTTCTATGAGGTATTGATGCCTCAAAATAAACAAATGGTGGATGCAGCGAGCGGAGGGGCCCTCATGCTAAAGGGTGAGTGAGGCCTGCGAGTTCTTCAAACTATAGCAGACAAATCCGAGCAAAGAGATTATTCAGATAGAAGAGAGAGAAAGAACAGCCCACCAAGAGAGGGAGTCTAGCAAGAATGGACAAGTACGATGGTAGAGACGACACGCTTGAAACTATGTTTGAATCCTTTATGGCTACCACATCCCCTAAACCTCCACAAGAGGTTCATGCTATATGTTCTAGCCCAGTCCACATCACCATATCTTATCTATAAAATAGAGTGTTGAACGACTATCTTGTGGACCAAGCAAATGCATTTAATGCATGTCACTAACTAGCAATAACTCATATTCTGAGACCTACAACCTTAGATGGACTAGGCATCCCAACTTGAATGCAATGATCCCAACCCTTGAATTTAAATTTAAAATCAAGTTGGAAGAGACTTAGGGTATCGGGCACATAGGACGCTTTTAGAAGGAAGTAATCTATTATCACTCCAATCACTTTTGAGCACTGTGGTTATAGTAGGGGTCTTAAAATCCAAGTGATTTTTCCATGCCTTCTGTTGGTGTTAGTTGAGGTCTAAATGCCCCCTAACATGAGGATTGTATTAACCACTTTTGAGTAGAATCTAACTGGTAAGCAGTAGTTAACTCTAGAATAAAGGACCTATGCACTAAACAAAGACAATGAAAACACTATTCAATTAGTGGATACTGGGATTTGATTTGGCATCATGTAGAGTCCACATCACCATATCTTATCTATAAAATAGAGTGATGAACGACTATCTTGTGGACCAAGTAAATGCATTTAATGCATGTCACTAACCTAGCAATGACTCATATTCTGAGACCTACAACCTTACATGAACTAGGCATCCCAACAGGTATGCAATGATCCCAACCCTTGAATTCAAATTTAAAATCAAGTAGGAAGAGACTTAGGGTATCGGGCACATAGGACGCTTTTAGAAGGAAGTAATCTATTATCACTCCAATCACTTTTCAGCACTGTGGTTATAGTAGGGGTCTTAAAATCCAAGTGCTTTTTCCATGCCTTCTGTTGGTGTTAGTTGCGGTCAAAATGCCTCCTAACATGAGTATTGTATTAAACACTTTTGAGTAGAATCTAACTGACAAGTAGTAGTCAACTCCGGACAAAAGGAGGAGTTGTCTAGATTTCATTCTAAGATGCTATCACCTATGCACTAAACAAAGACAATCAAAAAAATATTCAAGTAGCGGATACTGGGATTTGATGGCACATTATGTAGAGTTCGAGTAAGCATTTAGATTAGGGCATTTATCATAGGATAGGTTATGCAAGGGCCTCAATCTCAAAACCTAGATTTAACACTTTTCGACCCAGAGACTCAACACAACTTAAGACAAGGGGAAAGAAACCAAATTCCTATCCCCATGGCTGAACCACCAATATAAGTCGAGTGTAAGGCCTTTAGAGATTTCTATGCATCACTACAACTCAACACCCCATACTGCATAGCTTTACCTCTAAGAAATGTAGACTACTTTGAGTTAAAGATGGATTCATACAATTGCTCCCCACCTTTTATGGTAAAGACTGAGAAGAAATCCACTTACACATTAAGGAGTTCCTTGATAATTGCACCACAATTTGGTTCCAAATTTTTTTAGACAATTCTATTAGGCTTAGGCTATTCCTATTCTCCGTCATGGACAAATCTAAGTCACGGCCTAATTCCTTGGAGGTAGGTTCCATCAATATATGGGACTAATGGTCTAGAAAGTTTTTCAACAAGTTCTTCTTTGTTCACAAGACAAATGCCCTTCGTCGTAAAATTATTAATTTTAAACAAAGAGATGATGAACACTGCTATGAATGTTGGGAATGGTGGAATGAACTACTACAGAAGTGCCCACGTCATGGATTTGAAAAATGGTAGTAATTTCAATACTTCTATGAGGTATTGATGCCTCAAAATAAACAAATGGTGGATGCAGCGAGCGGAGGGGCCCTCATGCTAAAGGGTTGAGTGAGGCCTGTGAGTTCTTCAAACTATAGCAGACAATTCCGAACAAAGGGATTATTCCAATAGAAGAGAGAGAAATAACAGCCCACCAAGAGAGGGAGTCTAGCAAGAATGGACAAGTACGATGGTAGAGACGACACGCTTGAAACTATGTTTGAATCCTTTATGGCTACCACATCCCCTAAACCTCCACAAGAGGTTCATGCTATATGTTCTAGCCCAGTCCACATCACCATATCTTATCTATAAAATAGAGTGTTGAACGACTATCTTGTGGACCAAGCAAATGCATTTAATGCATGTCACTAACCTAGTAATAACTTATATTCTGAGACCTACAACCTTAGATGGACTAGGCATCCCAACTTGAATGCAATGATCCCAAAATGCCTCCTAACATGTGGATTGTATTAACCACTTTTGAGTAGAATCTAATTGGTAAGTAGTAGTCAACTCTGGACAAAAGGAGGAGCTATCTATATTTCATTCCAAGATGCTATCACCTATGCACTAAACAAAGACAATCAAAACACTATTCAATTAGTGGATACTGGGATTTGATTGCACATCATGTAGAGTTTGAGTCAACAATTAGATTAGGGAATTTATCATAGGATAGTTTATGCAAGGGCCTCAATCTCAGAACCTAGAGTTAACAATTTTCAACCCAGAGACTCAACACAACTTAAGACAAGGGAAAAGAAACCAAGTTCCTATCCCCATGGATGTACCACCAATATAAGTCGAGTGTAAGGCCATTAGAGATTTCTATGCATCACTACAACTCAGGACCCCATATTGCATAGCTTTACCTCCAAGAAATGCAGACTACTTTGTGTTAAGGATGGATTCATACAATTACTGCCCAACTTTTATGGTAAAGACTAAGAAGAAGTCTACTTACACAATAAGGAGTTCCTTGATAATTGCACCACATTTAGGTTCCAAAATGTTTTAGACAATTCTGTTAGGCTTAGGCTATTCCCATTCTCCCTCATGGACTAATCTAAGCCATGGCCTAATTCTTTGGAGGTAGGTTCTATCAATATATGGCACTAATTGTCTGGAAATTTTTTGAACAAGTTCTTCCTTGTTCACAAGATAAATGCCCTTTGTCGTAAAGTTATTAATTTCCAACAAAGAGATTATGAACACTACTATGAATGTTGGGAATGGTGGAATGAACTACTACAGAAGTGCCCACATCATGGATCTAAAAAATGGTCGTAATTTTAATACTTCTATGAGGTATTGATGCCTCAAAATAAACAAATGGTGGATGCAAAGAGTGGAGGGGCCATCATACTAAAGGATGAGTGAGGGTTGGGAGTTCTTCAAACTCTAGCAGATAATTCCTCGCAATGGGATTATTGAAATAGAAGAGAGAGAAATAACCAGCCCACCAAGAGAGGGAGTCTAGCAAGAATGGACAAGTACGATGGTAGAGAGGACAAGCTTGAAACTTTGTTTGAATCATTTATGGCTACCACATCCCCTAAACCTCCACAAGAGGTTCGTGCTATATGTTCTAGCCCAGTCCACATCACCATATCTTATCTATAAAATAGAGTGCTGAACGACTTTCTTCTGGATGAAGCAAATGCATTTAATGCATGTCACTAACCAAGCAATAACTCATATTCTAAGACCTACAACCTTAGAAGGACTAGGCATCCCAACATGTATGCAATGATCCCAACCTTGAATTTAAATTTAAAATCAAGTAGAAAGAGACTTAGGGTATCGGGCACATAGGACGCTTTTAGAAGGAAGTAATCTATTATCACTCCAATCGCTTTTGAGCACTGTGGTTATAGTAGGGGTCTTAAAATCTAAGTGATTTTTCCATGCCTTCTGTTGGTGTTAGTTGAGGTCTAAATGCCTCCTAACATGAGGATTGTATTAACAACTTTTGAGTAGAGTCTAACTAGTAAGTAGTAGTCAACTCTGGACAAAAGGAGGAGCTATCTAGATTTGGTTCTAAGATGCTATCACGTATGCACTAAACAAAGACAATGAAAACACTATTCAATTAGTGGATACTGGGATTTGATTGCACATCATGTAGAGTTAGAGTCAGCATTTAGATTAGGGCATTTATCATACGATATTTTATGCAAGGGCCTCTTTCTCAGAACCTAGAGTTAACACTTTTCAACCGAGAGACTCAATACAACTTATGACAAGGGAAAAGAAACCAAGTTGCTATCCCCATGGCTGAACTACCGATATAATCTAGTGTAAGGTCATTAGAGATTTCTACGCATCACTACAACTCAACACCCCATACAGCATAGCTTTACCTCTAAGAAATGTAGACTACTTTGAGTTAAAGATGGATTCATACAATTGCTCCGCACCTTTTATGGTAAAGACTGAGAAGAAATCCACTTACACATTAAGGATTTCCTTGATAATTGCACCACATTTAGGTTCCACATTTTTTTAGACAATTCTATTAGGCTTAGGCTATTCCCGTTCTCCATCATGGACAACCTAAGTCATGGCCTAATTCCTGGGAGGTAGGTTCCATCAATATATGGGACTAATTGTCTAGAAAGGTTTTGAATAAGTTCTTCCTTGATCACAAGACAAATGCCCTTCGTCGTAAAATTAGTAATTTCCAACAAAGAGATGATGAACACTACTATGAATGTTGGGAATGGTGGAATGAACTACTACAGAAGTGCCCACGTCATGGATTTGAAAAATGGTAGTAATTTCAATACTTCTATGAGGTATTGATGCCTCAAAATAAACAAATGGTGGATGCAGCGAGCGGAGGGGCCCTCATGCTAAAGGGTGAGTGAGGCCTGTGAGTTCTTCAAACTATAGCAGACAATTCCGAGCAAAGGGATTATTCAAATAGAAGAGAGAGAAAGAACAGCCCACCAAGAGAGGGAGTCTAGCAAGAATGGACAAGTACGATGGTAGAGACGACACGCTTGAAACTATGTTTGAATCCTTTATGGCTACCACATCCTCTAAACCTCCACAAGAGGTTCATGCTATATGTTCTAGCCCAGTCCACATCACCATATCTTATCTATAAAAGAGTGTGTTGAACGACTATCTTGTGGACCAAGCAAATGCATTTAATGCATGTCACTAACCTGGTAATAACTTATATTCTGAGACCTACAACCTTAGATGGACTAGGCATCCCAACTTGAATGCAATGATCCCAACCCTTGAATTTAAATTTAAAATCAAGTAGAAAAAAACTTAGGGTATTGGGCACATAGGACACTTTTAGAAGGAAGTAATCTATTATCACTCCAATCCCTTTTGAGCACTGTGGTTATAGTAGGGGTCTTAAAATCCAAGTGCTTTTTCCATGCCTTCTGTTGGTGTTAGTTGCGGTCAAAATGCCTCCTAACATGAGTATTGTATTAAACACTTTTGAGTAGAATCTAACTGACAAGTAGTAGTCAACTCCGGACAAAAGGAGGAGTTGTCTAGATTTCATTCTAAGATGCTATCACCTATGCACTAAACAAAGACAATCAAAACACTATTCAAGTAGCGGATACTGGGATTTGATGGCACATTATGTAGAGTTCGAGTAAGCATTTAGATTAGGGCATTTATCATAGGATAGTTTATGCAAGGGCCTCAATCTCAAAACCTAGATTTAACACTTTTCAACCCAGAGACTCAACACAACTTAAGACAAGGGGAAAGAAACCAAGTTCCTATCCCCATGGCTGAACCACCAATATAAGTCGAGTGTAAGGCCATTAGAGATTTCTATGCATCACTACAACTCAAGACCCCATACTGCATAGCTTTACCTCCAAGAAATGCAGACTACTTTGTGTTAAGGATGGATTCATACAATTACTCCCCAACTTTTATGGTAAAGACTAAGAAGAAATCTACTTACACAATAAGGAGTTCCTTGATAATTGCACCACATTTAGGTTCCAAAATTTTTTAGACAATTCTGTTAGGCTTAGGCTATTCCCATTCTCCCTCATGGACTAATCTAAGCCATGGCCTAATTCTTTGGAGGTAGGTTCTATCAATATATGGGACTAATTGTCTGGAAATTTTTTGAACAAGTTCTTCCTTGTTCACAAGATAAATGCCCTTTGTCGTAAAGTTATTAATTTCCAACAAAGAGATTATGAACACTACTATGAATGTTGGGAATGGTGGAATGAACTACTACAGAAGTGCCCACATCATGGATCTAATAAATGGTCGTAATTTGAATACTTCTATGAGGTATTGATGCCTCAAAATAAACAAATGGTGGATGCAGTGAGCGGAGGGGTCCTCAAGCTAAAGGATGAGTGAGACTTGGGAGTTCTTCAAACTCTAGCAGATAATTCCTTGTAAAGGGATTATTCAAATAAAAGAGGGGGAAATAACCAGCCCACCAAGAGAGGGAGTCTAGCAAGAATTGACAAGTATGATGGTAGAGAGGACAAGCTTGAAACTATGTTTGAATCCTTTATGGCTACCACATCCCCTAAACCTCCACAAGAGGGTCGTGCTATATGTTCTAGCCTAGTCCACATCACTATATCTTATCTATCAAATAGAGTGTTGAACGATTATCTTGTGCACCAAGCGAATGTATTCAATGCATGTCACTAACCTAGCAATAACTCATATTCTAAGACCTACAACCTTAGATGGACTAGGCATCCCAACTTGTACGCAATGATCCCAACCATTGAATTTAAATTTAAAATCAAGTAGAAAGAGACTTAGGGTATCGGGCACATAGGACGCTTTTAGAAGGAAGTAATCTATTATCACTCCAATCGCTTTTGAGCACTGTGGTTATAGTAGGGGTCTTAAAATCTAAGTGCTTTTCCATGCCTTCTGTTGGTGTTAGTTGAGGTCTAAATGCCTCCTAACATGAGGATTGTATTAACAACTTTTGAGTAGAATCTAACTAGTAAGTAGTAGTCAACTTTGGACAAAAGGAGGAGCTATCTAGATTTCGTTCTAAGATGCTATCACCTATGCACTAAACAAAGACAGTGAAAATACTATTCAATTAGTGGATATTGGGATATGATTGCGCATCATGTAGAGTTAGAGTCAACATTTAGATTAGGGCATTTATCATAGGATAGTTTATGCAAGGGCCTCAATCTCAAAACCTATAGTTAAGACTTTTCAACCCAGAGACTCAACACAACTTAAGACAAGGGGAAAGAAACCAAGTTCCTATCCCCATGGCTGAACCACCAATATAAGTCGAGTGTAAGGCCTTTAGAGATTTCTATGCATCACTACAACTCAACACCCCATACTGCATAGCTTTACCTCTAAGAAATGTAGACTACTTTGAGTTAAAGATGGATTCATACAATTGCTCCGCACCTTTTATGGTAAAGACTGAGAAGAAATTCACTTACACATTAAGGATTTCCTTTATAATTGCACCACATTTAGGTTCCACATTTTTTTAGACAATTCTATTAGGCTTAGGCTATTCCCGTTCTCCATCATGGACAACCTAAGTCATGGCCTAATTCCTCGGAGGTAGGTTCCATCAATATATGGGACTAATTGTCTAGAAAGTTTTTGAACAAGTTCTTCCTTGTTCACAAGACAAATGCCCTTCGTCGTAAAATTATTAATTTTAAACAAAGAGATGATGAACACTACTATGAATGTTGGGAATGGTGGAATGAACTACTACAGAAGTGTCCACATCATGGATCTAAAAAATGGTAGTAATTTCAATACTTCTATGAGGTATTGATGGCTCAAAATAAACAAATGGTGGATGCAGAGAGCAGAGGGCCCCTCATGTTAAAGGATGAGTGAGGCTTGGGAGTTCTTCAAACTCTAGCAGATAATTCCTAGCAAAGGGATTATTCAATTAGAAGAGAGAGAAATAACAAGCCCACCAAGAGAGCGAGTCTAGCAAGAATGGACAAGTACAATGGTATAGAGGACAAGCTTGAAACTATGTTTGAATCCTTTATGGCTACCACATCCCCTAAACCTCCGCAAGAGGTTCGTGCTCTATGTTCTAGCCCAGTGCACATCACCATATCTTATCTATCAGATAGAGTGCTGAACGATTATCTTGTGCACCATGCGAATGGATTTAATGCATGTCACTAACCTAGCAATAACTCATATTCTGAGACCTACAACCTTAGATGGACTAGGCATCCCAACTTTTCTTGGTCAAAGAAAAATTACCAAGGGGGACCATCTGAGATCCCCCTTCCCCAAAATTTCCTCCTAAAGCTATAGTTCCTTAACAACGACTTGGCTTCCAACAACCTTAGCAATGAAATAAACCATCTTTGGAGGATGGGATTCGGAGCATGCTTGAAAAATAAAGTGAAGAAACAAAAAGGTCTCTAAACCAATTCCAAAATATAAATTCTCAAGCTATAGCCAAGTTGGAGATGCATGTGAGGCAATTATTAGCCTAACTACAGAATAGAGGAAAGGGTCAATTCCCAAGTCAACCCATCCTTAACCCTAAGGGTCAATTTCAGATATGGTCAAGTTCTCAAAATCAAAACCCTCACAAGCATGCCAAGTCTATAATCACCCTTAGGAGCAATTGTTAGATTGATAACAAAGTAAGGCAGGCTAAGGAAACTATAGAGGAAAAGGAGCTAACCAAAACATAGGAGACAGAGAAAAGATAGAAAGCCCTTGTAGAACCTATAATAGAGGCACCCTATGTGCCTAAAGCTCCATTTCCTGAATTACTGAATAAGGCTAGGGAGGGAACAAAAATTTTAATGAGCTTATGAATGTATTTAAACATGGCCAAATCAATATTCCATTGCTCAATGCAATTAAAGACATTCTTGCCTATGCCAAATTCTTAAAAGAGCTATGCACAAGGAAAAGAAAGCTACATGTCCAAAAGAAATCTTTCCTCGCTAGGCAAGTAAACTCTTTGATTCAACACATGACCCCACCGAAGTTTAGAGACCATAGATGTCCTACCATTTGCTACATTATTGGAGATCATGTCATGGATAGGGCATTACTTGACCTAGGGGCGAATGTTAACTTGTTGCCATACTCCGCCTATGAGTAACTAAGATTCGGTGAGTTAAAACCAACCACTACCATGCTGTAATTACTAGATATATCTGTCAAGATACCTTGTGGTTTGGTTGAAGATGTATTGACACAAGTGGACTAGTTTTATTACCCAGTTGATTTCATTATACTGGACACATAACCTATATCTAATCCTTGTAGTCATATTCCAGTCATCCTTGGATGTCCATTCTTGGTAATGTCCAATGACATTATTAACTATAGGAATGGTGCAATGAAATTGTCATTCAACAACATGAAAGTTAAGTTAAATGTGATTAACATTGATAAAAAACATTTAGACCTTGATGATTCTTGTGCTATCAATTTGATCGAGAGTCTCATTAACAACATTCATCCATCATTATCCATCTTTGACCCACTAAAGGCTTATCTCATTCACTTTAATAGAGAATTTGATCTAGACAAATCTATTCACAAGGTAAATACCCTTCTCGAGATTGCTCCAATCATGGATAACTCCAAGTTGGGTCCTTATGTGGGACTACTCCCACCTTTTGAATCTGTCCCCATTCCCTCGATAGAGTAACCACCATCTTTGGACCTAAAACCCTTGCTGGACAACTTGAAATATTCATACCTAGGCCCAAATGAAAACTTACATGTGATAATAGCATCAGATTTACATAATAATAGGAGGGTAAGCTTTTAGATGTCCTTAAAGAATATAAAACTACTTTATGGTGGACGATTGCAGACATAAAAGGGATTAGTTCAATCGTCTGCATGCATATCATACACTAAACTAAGAAGGAAATACAAAACCTTCTAGGAAATCTCAAAGATGACTTAATCCCCACATGAAGGATGTGGTTACTGATGAAGTCTTAAAGCTTCTAAATGTTGGCATAAAATACCCTATCTTTGATAGTACTTGGGTCAACCCCATTCAAGTTGTACCCAAGAAATCCAAGGTCACATTAGTAAAAAATGAGGATAATGAGTTAGTACCCTCTTGTATGACCACTGGGTGGAGAGTTTGCATTAACTATAGAAAGTTGAACACAGTCACGAGGACTGATCACTTTCACCTACTCTTCATTGTCCAAATGCTAGAGAGGTTGGCCGAACATTTGTTACTATTTTCTAGATGGATACTGTGATTACAACCAGATTCCTATAACACTAGAGGATCAGGAGAAGACCACCTTCACCTGTCCTTTTGGAACCTTCACTTATCAACGTATGCCTTTTGGGCTTTGTAACACTATAGCTACATTTCAAAGGTGCATGTTGAGCATTTCCTTTGATATGATAGAAATGTTTCTTGAGGTGTTTATGGATGACTTCTCAGTATTTGGTCATCATTTGATGAGTGGCTACACCACTTAAAGTTGGTTCCAGCAAGGTGTCAAGAGAAAAGTCTTGTTTTGAACTAGAAAAATTGTCCTTTTATGGTACAAAGTGGGATAGTTTTAGGCCATAAGATATCACCCAATCACTACTATAGCAAGGGGTTCATAAGATGGTTAAAAATGGCTATAAAATATGATTAGAAAACTATCTTATACCAAGCTGTCTTATAAAATGAAAACAAATATAAGCCAGTTCTTAAAACCATCTTATATTAAAACTATTATAGGACAGTTTTTGAATAACCATCTTATATAGCTTAACTTTTACAAGATGGTTTTCAAAAAATTCGTCTCATCAATTTGCAAAATATAGGACAATTTTTTTAAAACCATCTTATAAGTCAAAGTAATATGGGGTGGCTTTTTTAAAACCATCTTATATGTCATTAGAAGTTATATAATATAGGACAATTTTCAAAAGTCGTCCTATAAATGTGTGCAATAGAGGATGGTTTTTCAATAACTATCTTATATATGATTTGAAGCTATGTAATATAAGATGTTTTTTTTTTTTTTTAAATCATCTTATAAATGTGTCTAATATAGGGTGGTTTTTCAATAACCATCTTATAAATATGTCTAATAAAGGATGGTTTTTCAAAAACATCCTGTAGTCCTATAAACTATGGATATTATAGGCCATCTTGTAAAGCTCAGTAATATAGGATGATTTTTTGAAAAATTGTCATATAAAGCTGTGCAATATAGGACAGGTTTTCAAAAACCATCCCATAAAGCTCTATAATATAGAACTATTTTGCAAAAATTGTCCTATATAAACATGGATATTATAGGACAGTTTTTGAAAAATCATCCTATAAAGTTGCATAATATAGGATGGTTTTTCCAAAACCATCCTATATTGCTTATACTTTCTACACAAATTGTGTGTTCCTTTGTTGGTTTTTGTTTATACATTGTTCCTGCATTCTAAAGTTCAACACTTCATTTCTGAAGGCTACAAATCATTTTACAAAATACATTCATACACATTCAACACTTCCAACATTCCACATCGAACTTTTCCATACACACTTCTCAGTGAAACAAAGCATGCATACGTAGACTTAAATTGAAAAAAAAGGAACACGTGCATCCAAGTAGTGCAGTTGTGAATTACATTTTAGTGATAAAATTGTTTTATTGTTAATAACATCATATATCTACAAATTAAAAGTCAAAATATATTTAGTCCATTCCATTCTGATGTCATCTATATCTAATTGGGAGTAAGTCTTGCTACCCAAATCAACCTGCAAGACAACAAATATTAAATTAATTAAGACATTAATGTTGGAGTCATTTAAGAGATGTAGAAAATTGTAAGAATGATGATTAGTCAATTAATTGAACCTTTCTCAATTGGGAGATTGTAAATACTTGGGATGGGGCAATTGGTATGCCATTATTTGTTGCTAGGGAGGGGGTCACCCTCAAAGGCACATTGTGCTTTTTTGGTTAACATTACAATGAAAATACTATTTACAAATTTAGCTCAGGCCTTAAAGTTATTGTTGAACATGATGGTGTACCTTGGAAATCATTTTTTTTATATACTTCTCTAACCAAGCTACATGATATCCAATTGCATCCCCAACAGTACAAATATCATCCATTTTTATAGAAAACGATAGGAGGGTAGCAATATTGCACACATGATTAGTGTGTGGATGCATCAACCTGGTTTGCAGCATGACAAAAAAAATGTTGTACAGTGTAGGCACAAAAAATTCATTCTCAACTGTATATGCACTAACCCACTTACAAATAAAAAATACCTATACATAAGAATAAATGAAGATTACTAAGACATGGATAAAAAAAAAGGTAAACATGTCAATAAGTACCTCCTTGATTGGGATATCTCTTTTGAACTATTGCTCCTCTATCTTCTTCAGATGGAGGACTGTAGTTATTGTAAGATGAGGGTCAAGGGGCACTATCTTGACTTGGACTTTTAAAACCCCAAGGGTCCTTATAAAAATTGTTCCTTACCTTCACGTATAGCTCATTCAACATTTTCTCCTTTCACGTATACAAAAATAGACTTGAAACCACTTACAATTCTTGAAGTAACTAAGGTAGCATTTTCATCAGTAAAGGTCTAGGAGTTACACCCCTTTGAATGCACCTTTTTCCAAAGAAGGGCGCAATCGATGGGCTTTGTGGCCCCAGCCTTCTTTTTTTGTTTAGAGGGACATTACTTTAGAGTTAATAAAATAAAATTTAGATCAAATTGAACCATCACATATACTTACTTATTATTCCTCTAACCGTGTGTAACCAATCTTGGAGAGGCAGTGTTCCATATGATTGGTTGCACGCACCATTTGTCCTTTCATACACTTTGCCAACATGTTAAAGGAACATGTAATGAAGCACAATGGACTTTTATAATTAGAGAAATTAAGCTTTTGGCTAGCTTGTAATTACCTCAAAATCAGAAGATAGGAGGGTTTGTACAAATTGATTCCATGCATCTTGGTCAATGATGTTGGAATATGACTCAGGGACTGTGTAGAGTGTAGACAGATCATTAGCATTTGGAAGTATGTACTTCCTTGCAAGATCACTCTTTCATTTCCTCTATTATTTTCCAACCCCATGTAGAACATTCTTCTTATATTCATCAAAGATGTCTAAAGCATGCTACAGAGTAAAAACAAGCATTAGTCTATCTAAAATAAAACAAGATAAGGCACTTAGTATGTTGCATGTAGCAATCATTTACAAACCTTCACCATCTCTCATATTGCATCCTTTATTAATGGCGATACATGTCTCTAATCAATAATTGAGATTGGCACCATGCTTCTAACAGGGTAGCAAATAAAACTAGTGTAAGAATGTGCATTGCCACCTACTGCCTGCATAAGTGAAAACAATACATTTAGAATCTAACAACATATATATTGGTTTATAAAAAACCACCATCTAAGTGCATAGATGGTGTACATAAATAGAACAGTTACAATAATGTCCACTTCATAGAATGATCAATTTCAAGCATTTACCACCATTAACGAATCACAAAATCAAGCACATAGTTAAAAACACAGGGTAGTATTACTAAAAATGTAGATAACAACAACAAGCATAATTCAAGCAAGTATTTGGATGCCTTTTTGGATGAAACTTGAAAATCTAACACACAGGTCGTCTTAAAGTCAATGTACACTATCTAGAATGATCAATTTCAAGCATTTATAACCATTAATGAATAAAAGAACATGCACATAATTGAAAATGCATGGTACTATTACTAGAAATGAGGAAAGCTACAACAAAAATAATTCAAGCAAGTATTTGGATGCCCTTCTAAATGAAACTTGAAAATCTAACACATGGGTCTTCTTAAACTCATTATTCACTATCGAGAATCAATTTCAAGCATTTAAAACCATTAATGAATCAGAAAATCATGCACATTGTTAAAAATGAATGGTACTATTACTAAAAACGCAAATAGCTATAACAAGCATACTTCAAGAAAGTATTTGGATGCCTTTTTGAATGAAAATTGAAAAATATAAAACATGGGTCTTCTTAAACTCAATGTACACTATATAAAATGACCAATTTTAAGCATTTACAACCAATAATGAATGAGAAAATCAAGAATGTAGAAGAAAACACATGATAGTATTACTATTCACGCAGACAGTTACAACAAGCATACTTCAAGCAAGTATTTGGATGCCTTTTTGAATGAAACTTGAAAATATAAAACATGGGTCTTCCTAAAATCAATGTCCACTATCTAGAATGATCAATTTCAAACATTTATAGGCATTACGTAATAAAAAAATCACACACACAAAAAAAAAAATGCATGGTACTATTACTATTCACGAGGACAATTACTACAAGCATACTTCAAGCAAGTATTTAGATGACTTTTTAAATGAAACTTGACAATCTAAAATATGGTACTTTTAAACACATTGTCCACTATCTAGGAAGATCATTTTAAAATGTTTACAAACATTAAAGAATCAAAAAATGATGCACATAGTAAAAAACTATGGAACTGTAACTATTTACGTTGACAGTGATAACAACCATATTTCAAGCAAGTATTTGGATGCCTTTTTGAAAGAAACTTGAAAAATATATAACATGGGTCTTCTTAAACTCAATTTTCACTATACAAAATGAAATATTTAAAGCATTTACAACCATTAATGAATTAGAAAATCAAGCATATAGAAAAAAGCACATGATGCTGTTACTATTCACGTGAACAGTTACAACAAGCATACTTCAAGCAACTATTTGGATGCCTTTTTTAATGAAACTTGAAAATCTAAAACATGGGTCTTCTTAAACTCAATGTCCACTATCTAGAATGATCAATTTCAAAAATTTATAGTCATTAGCTAATCAAAAAATTGCACACACACAAAAAATGCATGGTACTATTACTATTAACTCGAACAGTTATAACAAGCATACTTCAAGCAAGTATTTAGGTGACTTTCTAAATGAAACTTGAAAATCTAAAATATGGTGCTTTTAAACTCATTGTTCACTATCTAGGAAGATCATTTTCAAATGTTTACAACCATTAAAGAAGTAGAAAATCATGCACATAGTAAAAAACTCATGGAACTACAACTATTCATATGGACAGTGATAACAAGCATTCTTCAAGCAAGTATTTGGATGCCCTTTTGAGTGAAACTTGAAAATTTAAAACATGGAACTTCCTAAAATCATTGTCCAATATCTAGAATGATCAATTTCAAGCATTTAAAACTATTAAAGAAGTAGAATATCACACACATAATAAAACACGCATAGTAATGTTACTATTCACTCCGACTATTATAACATTCATACTTCGACCAAGTATTTGGATGCCTTTTGTATGAAACATGAAAATCTAAAACATATGTATTTTAAACTCAATGTCCACTTCTAGAAGGATCAATTCCAAGCTTTTATAGCAATCAACAAATCAGAAAATCACACACAAAGAAAAAAAATGCATGGTGCTATTACTATTCATGCGGATAGTTGCTACAAGCATACTTCAAGCATGTATTTGGTTGCCTTATTGAATGAAAATTTAAAATGTAAAACATGGGTCTTCTTAAGGTCAATATCTACTATCTATAATGATCAATTTCAAGCAGTTACAACCATTAAATAAAAAGAAAATCATGCACATATTAAAAAAACAAGGTATTGTTACTATTCACGTAGAGAGATACAACAACCATACTTCAAACAAGTATTTGGATGCCTTTCCAAATGAAACATGAAAATATAAACATGGGTCTTCTTAAACTCAATGTCCACTATCTAGAATGATCAATTTCAAGCTTTTACAGCTATTAATGAATAAAAAAATCACACACATGGAAAAAAATGCAAGGTATTGTTACAAGTCACACATACAATTACAATAAGCATACGTCAAGCAAGTATTTGGATGCCTTATTGAATGAAACATAAAATCATAAACCTGGGACTGCTTATACTCAATGTCCACTATCTAGAATGATAAATTTCAAACAATTACAAAAATTAAAGAAGCATACAATCACTCACATAGTAAAAAACTCATGGTGTTGTTACTATTCACGTGGACAGTTATAACAAGTATACTTCAAGCAAGTATTTGGATGCATTTTTGAATGAAACTTGCAAATCTAAAACATGGAACATTTTAAGCTCAATGTCCATAATTTATAATGATCAATTTCAAACATTTAAAACCATTAAGGAAGTACAAAATCACCCATATAGTATAAAATGCATTGTACTATTATATTCACACGGACATTTACAACAAAGCATACTTCAAGCTAGTATTTGGATGCCTTACAGAATGAAACTTGAAAATCCAAAACATGGGACTTCTTAAAAAAAGTGTCCACTATCTATAATGATCAATTTCAAATGTTTACAAACATTAAAGAAGTAGAAAATAATGCACATAGTAAAAAGTGCATGCTATTATTACTATTCACACGGATAGTTACAACAAGCGTACTTCAAGCAAGTATTTGAATGCCTTTCTGAATGAAACTTCAGAATCTAAAACATGGGCCTTCTTAAACTCAATGTCCACAATCTAAAATGATCAATCTCAAGCTCTTTCAACCATTAACATATCAGAAAATCTGACTCATAGAATAAAACACATGGTCCTATTGCTATTCATGCAGACAATTACAACAAGCATACTTCAAGCAAGTATTTGGATGCCTTTCTGAATGAAATTAGAAAATCTAAAACCTAGGACTTCTTAAACTCAATGTCCACTATCAAGAATGATCATTTTCAAACATTTAAAACTGTTAAAGTAGTAGAAAATCACTCACATAGTAAAAAATGCATGGTATGATTACAATTCATGTGGACAATTATAACAAGCATTCTTCAAGACAGTATTTGGATGCCCTATTGAATAAAACCTGAAAATTTAAAACATAGGTCTTTTCAAACATAGTGTCCACTCTCTAAAATGATCAATTTCAAACATTTATAGCCATTAAAGAAGTAGAAAATCATGCACAGAGTAAAAAATGCATGGTACTATTACTAGTCATATGAACAGTTATAACAATCATACTTCAAGCAAGTATTTGGATGCCTTATTGAATGAAACTTGAAAATCTAAAACATGGTCTTTCTTAAACATAATGTCCACTATTTAGAATGAAAAACTTCAAACATTTACAAGCTTTAAAGAAGTAGAAATAATGCACATAGCAAAAACTGCGTGGTATTGTTACTATTCATGTTGACAGTCATGACAAGCACACTTCAGGCAAGTATTTGGATGCCTCTTATTAAAACATGGGTCTTCTTAAAATCAACGTCCACTATCTGAAATGATCAATTTCAAACATTTACAACCATTAAAGAAGTAGAAAATTTCACACATAGTAAAAAATTCATGGTACTATTACTTTTCATGCTGACAATTATAACAAGCATACTTCAAGCAAGTATTCGGATGCCTTTTTGAATGAAACTTGAAAATTTAAAACATGGGCCTTCTTAAACTCAATTTCCACTATCTAGAATAATCAATTTCAAACATTTACAACTATTAAAGAAGTAGAAAATCACGCACATAGTATAAAGCACATGGTACTTTTACTATTCACACAAACAATTGCAACAAGCATAATTCAAGCAAGTATTTGTCGAATTTTTGAATGAAACTTGAAAATCTAAAATGTGGACCTTCTTAAACTCATTCTCAACTGTCTAAAATGATCAATTTCAAACAATTTTAACCATTAAAGAAGTAGAAATAAGGCACATGGTAAAAAATGCATGGTATTGTTACTATTCATGTGGATAGTTACAATAAGCATACTTCAAGCAAGTATTTGGATGCCTTTTTGAATGAAACTTGAAAATTTTTAAAATGCTTCTTCTTCAACTCAATTTTCACTATCTAGAATGTTTAAATGCAAGATTTTATAGCTAACCAATCAGAAAATCACATACATAGAAAAAAAATGCATGGTACTAGTATTATTCACGCTGACAGTTACAACAAGCATACTTTAAGCAAGTATTTGGATGCCTTATTGAATGAAACTTGAAAATCTAATTCATGGGTCATCTTAAACTCAGTTTCCACTATCTGTAATGATCAATATAAAACATTTTCAACTATTGAATAAGTAGAAAATCATGTACATAGTAAAAAACACATGGTATTATTACTATTCACTTGGGCAATTACAACATGCTAGTATTTCGATGCCTTTTTGAATGAAACTTGAAAATCTAAAACATGGGACTTCTTAAACTCAATGTCCACTATCTAGAATGATTAATTTCAAATATCTATAACCTTTCAAGAAGTAGAAAATAATGCACATAGGAAAAAATGCATGGACTATTACTATTCATGCAAACAGTTACAACTAGCATGCTTCAAGAAAGTATTTGGAGGCCTCTTTGTATGAAAATTGAAAATCTAAAACATGGATCTTCTTAAACTCAGTGTCCACTATCTAGATTGATCAATTTCAAACATTTACAAACATTAAAATAGCAACAAATCATGGACATAGTAAAGAATGCAGGGTACTATTACTATTCATGTGGACAGTCATAACAAGCTTACTTTAATCAAGTTTTTGGATGCCTTTTTAAATGAAACTTGAAAATCTAAAACATGGGTCTTCTTAAACTTAATTTCTAATATCTAGAATGATAAATTTCAATCATTTACAACCATTAGCATATCAGGAAATCACACATATAGAAAGAAATGCATGGTACTTTAACTATTCATGTGGATAGTTAGAACAAGCATACTTGGATGCCTTTCTGAATGAAACTTGAAAATATAAACCATGGTCTTCCTAAACTCATTGTGTACTCTTTAGAATGATCAATTTCAAGCTTTTATTGCAATTAACGTGGAAAATAATTGGTAGTTACAACTAATAAAGAAGTGGAAAATAATGGACATAGTAAAAAATGATTGGTACACCATGTGGATTAATATTTTTGAGTCCATTAAGAAAGTGACAAAAGATGTCTTAGGAGTATCTAAAGGTGAATGAAAATTAGTAAAGGAGACATGGTGGTAGAGTGAAACAATCCAAAAAAGTTATTAAACAAAAAAAGATATGTTTTAAAGCACCACAGAAGACTAGAAATAATGAAAACTATGAACAATATAAGAATGCTAAAAATGTTGCTAAGATAATAGTAAGTGAGGCTAAACTTAAGCCATATGATCAGCTATATAATAGACTAGGAACAAGAGAAGTTGAGAAAGATATGTTTAAACTTGCAAAAGTAAGAGAATAGAAGGATAAGGACTTAGAGCATATTAGGTGTATTAGAAGTGATGATCAAAAGGTATTAGTCAAAGATGATGAGATTAAACAAACGTGGGAAATGTACTTTCAAAACTTGGTAAATGACAATGACTCTGAGAATATAGGGATTGAAAATATTATATATCTAAATAACATTGGATATTATTGCTATTAACATAGGATTAGAATACTTGAAGTGCAAGAGGCATTGAAAAAGATGACATTAAGAAGACCATGGAGCCTGATGGTATCTCAATAGAGGTTTGGAAGCATATGGCAGATATTATGGTAGTTTGGTTGACCAAGTTGTTTAACAAGATTATAAAATCAAAGAAAATGCCTAATGATTGGAAGAAAAGCTATATTGTAACAATTTACGTATTAGAATAAAGGAGACATACAGAGCTGGACTAATTATCGAGGGATCAAACTTATGAGCCATAGTATGAAACATTTTGAAAGAGTGATTGAGAAGAGGTTATAGCAGGAGACCAGTGTATCAGAGAATTAGTTTGGTTTCATGCTTGGGAGGTCTACTATGTAAGCTATTTTCTTACTAAGACAATTGGTAGAGAAATATAGGGAGATGAGGAAAGACCTCCACATGGTCTTTATCGACTTAGAGAAAGCTTATAATAGAGTCCCTAGAGAGTTAATATGGATGGTGTTGGGCAAGAAAGGGGTTTCACAAGGGTATATAGACATAACTAAAGATATGTATGAGGGAGCGGTAACAAATGTTAAGACCACTAGTGGCAAGACTGGTGATTTTCCTATCATTATAGGATTGCACTAAGGATCGACATTGATCCTATACCATTTCATGTTGGTTGTGGATGAGTTAATAAAACATTTGCACAAGGAGATTTCCTGGTACACGCACTTTGTAGATGATATAGTCTTACTTGATGAGACAAGGGAGGGTGTAAACATAAAGCTAGAGTTATGGAGAGAAGCATTAGAATTTAAAGGATTTAAAATCAGTCGAACTAAGACAGGATATATGAAATGCAATTTTAACAAGGAGAGGAGTAGGAGTGGAACACTAGTCAAGATTGATAACCAAGAAGTCAACGTAAAAGACCACTTTCGATACTTAGGATCAATGATTCATGAGAGTGGAGAGATTAAGAGGGAGGTTACGCAAAGAATCCAAGCGAGTTGGAACAAATGGAGATGTGCATTTGGGGTTTTGTGTGATCGGCAGGTGCCACTCAAACTAAAAGAAAAATTCTATAGGATGGCTATAAGGCCTGCCATGTTCTAGGGATTAGAGTGTTGGGTAGTTAAGGAACATCATGCTCATAGGATGAGCATCGTAGAAATGCGGATGTTGACATGGGTGAGTGGTAAGACAAGAAAGGATAGAATTAGGAATGAAATATTAGAGGAAAATTAGGAGTAGCACCAATAGGTAATAAGATGAGGGAGATTAGACTTACATGGTTTGGACATGTTCAAATGAGACCAAAAATGGCACCAGTTAGATGGAGTGAAGCAATGCAAGTAGAAGGTTCTAAAAGGGCAAGGGGAAGGCATAAATAAACATGGATAGAAGTGGTGACGAAAGATTTAAAAACTTTGAGAATAAATGAATTCATGGTACTTAATAGATAGGAATTTAGGAATAAGATTCATGTGGTTGACCCCAAGCTGGGATAAGATATTGATGATGATGATATTTCAAGCAAGTATTTGGATGCCTTTTTGAATGAAACTTGAAAATTTAAAATATGGGTCTTCTAAAACTCAATGTCCACTATCTAAAATGATTAACTTCAAGAATTTATAGCCATTAACAAATCAGAATTTCACACACATAGAAAAAAATGCATGGTATAATCACTATTCAAGCGGACATTTTCAACTACCATACTTCAAACAAGTATTTGGACGCCTTATTGAATGAAACTTAAAATCTAGTACATGGGTTTTCTGAAACTCATTTCCCACTATCTAAAATGCTCAATTTCAAACATTTACAACTATTAAAGAAGTAGAAAATCACACACATAGTAAAAAATGCATGGTGATGTACTATTCACACAGACACTTATAACAAGCATACTTCAAGCAACAATTTTGATGCCGTTTTGAATGAAACTTGAAACTCTCAAACATGGGTCTTCTTAAACTAAATGTACACTATCTAGAATGATCATATTTAAGCATTTACAGCCATTATAAAATCAGAAAATCACACACATAGAAAAAAATGCATGGTACTATTACTATTCATGCGAAGAGTTATAACAAGCTTACTTCGAGCCAGTATTTGGATGCCTTTTTGAATGAATCTTAAAAATCCAAAATATGGGCCTTTTTAACTCAATGTCCATTATTTAGAATGATCAATTTCAAACATTTACAACTATCAAAGAAGTAGAAAATCACACACATAGCAAAAAACACATGGTATTGTTATTATTCACATAGACAATTATAACAAGCATACTTCAAGCAAGTATTTGGATGCTTTTTTGAATCAAACTTGAAAATCTAAAACATGAGACTTCTTAAACTCAATGTCCGCTATCTAGAATGACTAATTTCAAACATTTACAACCATTAAAGAAGTAAAAAATAATTCACATAGTAAAAAATGCTGGGTACTATTAAACTCAATGTCTACGATTTATAGTGATTATTTCAAGCTTCTACAACCATTAATAAATAAAAAAATGCACACATAGAAAAAAAAACGCATGGTACTATTAATATTCACGCAAACAATTACAATAAACATACTTCAAGCAAGTATTTGGATGCCTTATTGAATGAAACTTGAAAATCTAAAACATGGGTCTTTTTAATCTCAATGTCCACTGTCTAGAATGATCAATTTCAAACATTTACAACCATTAAAGAAGCAAAAAATCAGGACTATAGAAAAAAACACATGGTATTATTACTATTCATGCAAACAGTTATAATGGCATACTTCAAGCAAGTATTTGGAAGCCTTATTGAATGAAACTTTAAAATCTAAAATGTGGGCATTTTTAAAATCTA
The DNA here is from genome assembly GCA_035236585.1 of Warburgia ugandensis. Lineage (NCBI taxonomy): Eukaryota > Viridiplantae > Streptophyta > Magnoliopsida > Canellales > Canellaceae > Warburgia > Warburgia ugandensis. Next base: position 3,327,979 of record CP141129.1, on the reverse strand, counting down.
TGTGCAGCATCTAGAATAATGAATTTCAAATATTTAAAACCATTAAAGAAGTAGAAAATCATGCACATAGTAAAATACTCATGGTATTGTTACTATTCATGTAGATAGTAATAACAAGCAAACTTAAAGCAAGTATTTTGATGCCTTTTTGAATGAAACATGAAAAACTAAAACATGGATCTTCTTAAACACAATGTTCACCCACTAAAATGATAAATTTCAAACATTTACAGCTATTAAAGTTATAAAAAACCAAGCACAAAGTAAAAAGGGCATGATATTATTACTATTCGCGTGAACAGTTACAATAAGCATTTTTAAATCAAGAATTAGGATGCCTTTTTGAATGAAACTTGAAAATCTAAAACATGTGCCTTCATAAATTTGATGACCCAGATTTTTGTAACTCATTTTGTATTACATTTTTCAAAGGTCGGGTGCCCTTTTTGTAATACATTTTTCAAGTGAGTATTTGGATGCTTTTTTGAATCAAACTTGAATATTTAAAACATGGGCCTTCTTAAACTCAATGTCCACTATCTAGAGTGATAAATTTAAATCTTCTACATCCATTAACAAATTAGAAAAAACAAATGGTACTATTACCATTCGTGAGGACAGTTACACTAAGCATACTTGAAGCAAGTATTGGATGCGTTATTGAATGAAACTTGAAAATTTAAAACATGGGACTTTTCAATCTCAATGTCCCCTATCTAGAATGATCAATTTCAAACATTTCCAACCATTAAGGAAGCAAAAAGTCACGCACATATTAAAAAATGCATGGTACTGTTACTATTCACCTAACAGTTGTAACAAGTATATTTCAAGTGAGTATTTGGATGCCTTTTTGAATGAAACTTGAAAATCTAAAACATGGGCCTTCTTAAACTCAATGTCCACTATCTAAACTGATCAATTTGAAGCTTCTACATCCATTAATGAATTAGAAAATCACACAGATAGATAAAATGCATGGTACTATTACTATTCACTCACAACAAGCATACTTCAAGCAAGTATTTGGAAGCCTTATTGAATGAAACTCGAAAATATAAAATATGGGACTTTTTAATCTCAATGTGCACTATCTAGAATGATCAATTTCAAACTTTTACTACCATTAAAGCTGTAGAAAATTATGAACATAGAAAGAAATGCATGGTACTATTACTAGTCACATGAATAATTATAACAGGCATACTTGAAGCAAGTATTTGGAAGCCTTATTGAAAGAAACTTGAAAATCTAAAACTTAGGTCTTCTTAAACTCAATGTCCACCATCTAGAATGATCAATTTCAAACATTTACAACCATTAAAGAATAATAAAATAATGCAGATAGTAAAAAATGAATAGTACTATTACTATTCATGCAGACAATTGCAACAACCATACTTCAAGCAATTATTTGGATCCTTCTTGAATGAAACTTAAAACTCTAAAACATGGGCCTTTTTAAACTCTATGTCGACTACTTAGAACGATCAATATCAAACATTTACAACCATTAAATAAGTAGAAAATCATGCATATAATAAAAAACTCTTGGCATTGTTACTATTGACGCTGACAGTTCTTGCAAGCATACTTCAGGCAAGTATTTGGATGCCTATTTGAATGAAACATGAAAATATAAAACATGGGTCATCTTAAACACAATGTCTACTATCTAGAATGATCTATTTCAAACATTTACAACTTTTAAATAAGTAGAAAATCATGCACATAGTAAAAAGTGCATGGTACTATTAGTATTCACGTGTATAGTTACAATAAGCATACTTCAAGCAAGTATTTGGATGCCTTACTGAATGTAAATTGAAAATCTAAAACATGGGCCTTCTTAAACTCATTTTCCACTATCTAGAATGATCAATTCAAGTATTTACAACCATTAAATCTGTAAAAAATAATGCACATATTTAATGACCCCAATTTTTTGTAATATTAAAATCCAAGGACGCACCCACTAAAGAGGAAAACAGGCGGACCGTACTGCGCCATCAACTTTTGGGTACTTAAGGAAGCTGGGGCGCATGTCGCAGACGCGCAGCGCCCTAGCATTCCGTCTTTTTATCTTTAAGACTCTATGTACATACGACACTAAAACGCTTATAACTTGAGATCTAGAGCTCCGATTGAGGCGCCGTAAAAGGCGTTGTGTCCGTGTCAACAATGCAGACACATCCAAACTATAAAATCCCTGATCAAGGCCCAATAAAAAATGTGTACATAAGCCTTAGAATAGGATGGTGGCGCGTGACCACTAGAACGTTGGAAAACTAAGGATACCAAGGCCCAATTAGGACCTTAGGACACCCATATGCATAGGGATGAACCCTTAATGCCTAATTAATAAGACCAATTACTCTAAAACCCATAAAATATGGGCCAAACTAACCTTGATTCCCCAAACCATGATCAGGAGCGTCCGAGTACAAAAGGGTTAGCGCGACCTAGCCAAGTAGGTGCTCTATCACTATTGGATTCTTTTAAAAGAACTATTATTATTTTGAGAACATATGTTTTAAATATATGACTTGATTTGAATGACTTAATTCAGCATGCATGATAAATGCTTTGTAAATAGCCATGTTTTGAAATGATTGCATATACATTATGCACATATATGTGTTGCAAACAAGTGCATACATTGATGATTTAAGTACTTGCAAAGATTGCATGTCCTTGAGGGTTGCCAAAAGACACTGGAGTGCCGAGGGCTAGGCAATTGTGAGGGACCTAAAGAGGACAGGTTTTGAAAAATACATTGTGCATGTATTGCCAAGACATGTGCTACATGCATAGGTTGCATGATAAGTGTAGCCTTGACCGATGACGGCGGGCTGATGAGGGCGGGCCAATGAGGGCGGGCCAGAGAGAGCTGACAAGGCTTCTAGGCTGGCAGGCTTCTAGGCAGGGTTATGACTTTGAATGCAATACTAGCATGAGCAGATTTATGCATTTCATGCATGTTTTGCAACCGATTTCATGAATTGCATGATTTACGACAAAGAAGTGTCATAGGCCCCGTGGAGGCTATGACCAAGTGTCCTCAGGTACCCGGGGACCACACGGCGAGGAGGTCGTGGGCATAGTGGACCCTATGGTTTGATGATTTATGTGTATTGCATATGGCATGATATGAGGTTGGTCGACCATACCATACTAGAGATCCATGAGTTGGATTCCTTGAAGCATTTTATGCATATCATAATGCTATGATATATATGTATATGATACTTTCGATTTTGGATTATATGATCCTTTAAGTCGTTAGTATTTCAAATTGACAATGGATTTTGATGTCGATATTGAACTTGAGTATCTAGACATGCACATGTTTTGGAAAGAGCATATGATTTTAAAACATCGCATGCATTATAAAACTAGTAGTGATAGACTCCTACTGAGTATAGTATATACTCACCCTATCCTTAACATTTTTCAGGATAGTTCCACTCATAAATAGAAGATGTCTCAGGAGATATTAGTGCTATGAGCAAGTGAATCAAAAAGAAGAAAGTTATACATGTAAGTAAACTCTCAACCCTTTGGACATGAAGTTGTATTTAATTACAGTTGGGCTGTGTGCTGTGATTGGAAAGACCTGAGGAAAAATATTTATGATTTCTGAAGTTTTTCAAAAACTACTTTGGTTGTTGTGAAGGCAAATGACACTTGGGGTTTTCAAAAATGAGTTTAAAACTAAAGGTTTTCCGCTGCATTGCATGGATTTTATAGAATGGTTTTCAAATAGGGATGCATCCTGCCTTAGAAAATTAGGTATTGCATTTAAAAATGCATGAGAAAACCCGGGTCGTAACAACATAGTAAAAAATGCATGGTACTATAACTATTGACACGGGCAGTTACTACAAGCATACTTCAAGTGAGTGCTTGGATGCCATTCTGAGTGAAACTTAAAAATATAAAACATGGACCTTCTTAAACTCAATGTCCACTATCTTGAGTAGTCAATTTCAAGCTTCTATAGCCATTAATGAATCAGAAAATCACACACATAGTAAAAAATGCATGGTACTATTACTATTCACTCGAACAATTGCAATAAGTATACTTCAAGCAAGAATTTGGATGCCTTATTGAATAAAACTAACAAATGTAAAACATGGGTATTTATAATCTCTATGTCTAGTATCTAGAATGATCAATTCCAAACATTTATAACCATTAAAGAATAAAAAAATCACGCACATACTAAAAAATGCATGGTATTGTTACTATTCACGCAAACAGTTACAACAAGCATACTTCAAGCGAGTATTTGGGTCCTTTTTGAATGAAACTTGAGAATTTGAGATATGGGGCTTCTTAAAATCAATGTCCAATATCTAGAGTGATCAATTTCAGGCTTCCACAGCCATTAACAAATCAAAAAATCGCACACATAGAAAAAAATGCATGGTACTATTACGATTCACATGGACAGTTATATCATGCATACTTCAAGGAAGTATTTGGAAGCCTTATTGAATGAAACTTAAAAATATAAAACATGGGACCTGTTAAACTCAATGTCCACCATCTAGAATGATCAATTCCAAACATTTATAGTCTTTAAGGAAGTAGAAAATAGTGCACATAGTAAAAAATGCCTGCTACTACTACTATTCACGCAAGCAATTACCATAAGCATACTTCAAGCAAGTATTTATATGCCTTTTTGAAAGAAACATAAAAATCTAAAACATGGCCCTTTTTAAACTCTATGGTCACTATCTAGAATGATCAATTTGAAGAATTTATAACCATTAAAGAGGTACAAAATCAGGCACATAGTAAAAAACTAATGGTATTGTTACTATTGACGCGGACAATTATAACATGCATACTTCTAGCAAGTATTTGGATGCCTTTTGACTAAAACAAGAAAATCTAAAACATGGGTCTTCATGAACACAATGTACACTGTCATGAATGATCAATTTCTAATATTTACAACAATTAAAGAAGTAGAAAATCACTCACATAGTAAAAAGTGTATGGTACTGTTACTGTTCATGCAAATAGTTACAACAAGCATACTTTAATCAATTATTTGGATGCCTTTTTAAATGAAACATGGAAATCTAACACATAGGCCTTCTTAAAATCATTGTCCACTATCTAGAATGATCAATTTCAACCATTAAATAAATAGAAAATAAAGCACATAGTTACAAATGCATGGTGCCATTAATTTTCACGTAGATAGTTACAACAAGCATACTTCAAGCAAGTAGTTGGATACCTTTTTGAATGAAACTTGAAATCTAAAACATGGGACTTCTTAAACTCAATCTCCACTATTTAGAATGATTGATTTCAAGTTTAATTGCCATTAAAAAGTCCAAAAATCTCACACATAGAAAAAAAAGCATGGTATTATTAGTATTCACATGGACAATTACAACAAGCATAATTCAAGCAAGTACTTAAATGTCTTACTGAATTAAAAATAAAAATCTAACACATGGGACTTATTTAACTCAATTTCCACTACATAGAATTATCAATTTCAAACATTTACAACTATTAAAGAAGTATAAAATCATGCACATAGTAAAAAATGCATGGTACTATTACTATTCACGTAGACAGTTACAATAAGCATACTTCAAGCAAGTATTTGGATGCCTTTTTGAATGAAACTTGAAAATCTAAAACATGGGTCTTCTTAAACTCAATGTCAACTATCTAGAATGATCAATTTCAAATATTTACAACCACTAAGGAAGTAGAAAATAATGCACATAGTAAAAAATGGATGGTACGACAACTATTAACCTAGAAAGTTACAACAAGCATACTTCCAACAAGTATTTGGATGCCTTCTATAATGTAACATGAAAATATAAAATGTAGTTTTTCTTAAAATCAATGTCAAATATCTAGAATGATCAATTTCACACTTTTACAGCTATTACTCAGTTAGAAAATCACACACATAGAAAAAAATGCATGGTATTATTACAATTCATGCAGATTGTTACAACATGTATACTTCAATCAAGTATTTGGATGCCTTTTTGAATGAAACATGAAAATCTAAAACGTGGGCCCTCTTAAACTCATTGTCTACTATCTACAATGATCAATTTCAAACATTTACAACTATTAAAGAAGTAGAATATCATGCACATAGTAAAAAATTCTTAGTACTATTGCTATTCAAGCGCACAATTACATCAAGCATCCTTCAAGCAAATATTTGGATGCCTTTGTCACTGAAACATGAAAGTCTAAAACATGGGTCTTATTAAAATCAATGCCTTATATCTAGAATAATTATTTTCAAATATTTATAACCATTAATGAAGTAGAAAATTATGCACATAGTAAAAAATGCCTAGTACTGTTATTATTCACATGGATAGTTACAACAAGCATACTTCAAGAAAGTATTTTGATGCCTCATTAAATGAACTCAATGTCCACAATCTAAAATGATCCATTTCAAACATTTAAAATTATTAAAGAAGTAGAAAATCAAGCACATACTAAAAAATGCATGGTACTATTACTATTCACGTGGACAATTACAATGAGCATACTTCATGCATGTATTTGGATGCCTTTTTGAATGAAACTTGAAAATCCAAAACATGGAACTTCTTATACTCAATGTCCACTATCTAGAATGATCAATTTCAAACATTTATAGCCATTAAAGAATAAAAAAATTACACACGTAGAAAAAAACTCATGGTATTGTCACTATTAACGCAGATAGTTACAACAAGCATACTTCAAGCAAGTATGTGGATGCGTTTTTGCATGAAACTTGAAAATCTAAAATATGGGTCATCTTAAACTCATTGTCCACTATGTAGGATGATAAATTTGAAACATATACATCCATTAAAGAAGCAAAAAATCATGCATATAGTAAAAAACACTTGGCACTATTGCTATTCACATGGACAGTTACAACAAGCATATTTCAAGTAAGTATTTGAATGCCTTTTTGAATGAAACTTGAAAATCTAAAACATTGGTCTTCTTAAACTCAATGTACACTATCTCAAATGATCAATTTGAAGCATTTATAACCATTAACGAATTAGAAAATCATGCAGATAGAAAAAAAAATGCATGGTCCTATCACTATTCATGTGGACAGTTATAACAAGCATACTTCAAGCAAGTATTTGGATGCCTTTTTGAATGAAACTTGAAACTCTAAGACATGGGTCTTCTTAAAATGAATATCCACTATCTAAAATGATCAATTTTAAGAATATATAACCATCAATGAATCAGAAAATCATGAACATAGAAAAAAAAAAGAAGCATGCTACATTACTATTCATGCAAACAGTTACAAGTGGCATACTTTAAGCAAGTATTTAGATGACTTTTTGAATGAAACTTGAAAATCTTAAACATGCGAATTTGTAAAATCAATGTCAACTATCTAGAATGATCAATTTCAGACATTTACACCATTAACATATGAGAAAATTAGACACAGAAAAAAACACATGGTACTGCCATTATTCACACAAGCAGTTACAACAAGCATAGTTCAAGCAAGTATGTAGATGCCTTTTTAAATGAAACTTAAAAAGCTAAAACACGAGTCTTCTTAAACTCAATGTCCACTAATAATAATGATCAATTTCAAACATTTACGACCATTAAAGAAGTAAAAAATAACAAACATAGTAAAAAACGCACCATATTGTTGCTATTAATGCGAACAGTTGTAACAAGAATACTTCAAGTAAGTATTTGGATGCCTTTTGGAATGATACTTCAAAATCTAAAACATGGGTCTGATTAAACTCAATGTCAACCATCTAGAATGATCAATTGCAAACATTTACAACTATTAAAGAAGTAGAAAATCATGCACATAGTAAAAAATGAATGGTACTATCACTATTCACATAGAGAGTTACAACAAGCATACCTCTAGGAATTATTTGGATGGTTTTTTTAATGAAATTTATAAATCTAAAATGTGCAACTTCTTAAACTCAATGTCCATAATCTAGAACAATAAATTTCAAACATTTACAACCATTAAAGGAGTACAAAATTATGAACATTGTAAAAAATGCATGGTACTGTTATTATTCATGCGAACAGTAACAACAAGCATACTTCAAGCAAATATTTGGATGCCTTTCTGAATGAAACTTTAAAATATAAAATATAGGTTTTCTTAAATTCAATGTCCACTATCTAGAATGTTCAAATTCTAACATTTACAACCATTAATGAATAAAAAATTCACACACATTGAAAAAAATACATGGTACTATTACTATTCACATGAGCAGTTGCAATAAGCATACTTCATGCAAGTATTTGAATGCCTTTTTGAAAGAAGCTTGAAAATATAAAATATGGTCTTATTCAAATCAATGTCCTATATCTAAATTGATTAATTTTAAGCATTTACAACCATTAATAAATAAAAAAATCTCACACATAGAGAAATAAGCATGGTATTATTACTATTCACACGTAAAGTTACAACAAGCATACTTCAAGCAAGTATTTGGATGCTATAAAATGAATCTTGAAAATCTAAAACATGGTACTTATTAAACTCAATATCCACTGTCTACAATGATTAGTTTCAAACATTTACAATAATTAAAAAAAGCAAAAAATCATGCACATAGTAAAAAATTCATGGCACTATTTATTATCCACGTGGATAGTTGCAACAAGCAAACATCAAGTAAGTATTTTGAAGCATTTTTAAATGAAACCTAAAAAATTTAATGTAGGTGCCATCTTAAAATCAATGTCCACTATCTTGAATGATCAATTTCAAAGATTGACAACTACTAAAGAAGTAAAAAATCATGCATGATATTATTACTATTCACGTGGGCAGTTATAACAAGCATACTTCAAGCAAGTATATGGTTTCCTTTTTTATTGAAACTTGAAAATATAAAGCATGGGTCTCTTAAAATCAATGTCCACTATTTGGAATAATTAATTTCAAACATTTATAACCATTAAAGAAGTAGAAAATTAGGCACATAGAAAAAAATTCCTAGTACTGTTGTTATTCTTGTAGATATTTGCAACAACCATACTTCAAGCAAGTATTTGGATGCCTTTTTGAAAAAAAATTGAAAATCTAAAATATTGGTCTTCTTAAACCCAATGTCCACAAAAGTAGAATGATCAATTCAAAAAATTTACAACCATTAACAAATCTAAAAATCACACACTGAAAAAAATGCATGGTGCTATTACTATTGATTCGAGCAATTACAATAAGCATACTTCAAGCAAGTATTTGAAAGCCTGTTTGAATGAAACATGAAAATCTAAAACATAGGCCTTCTTAAAATTAATGTCCACTATCTAAAATGATCAATTTAAATAATTTACAACCATTAAAAAATCAGAATCTTGAACATAGAAAAAAAATGCATGGCACCGTCATTATTGACGCGAACAGTTACAACAAGTATACCTCAAACAAGAGTTTGGATGCCTTGCTGAATGAAACTTGAAAATTGAAGGCATGGGGCTTCTTGAACTTAATTTCCAATAACTAGAATGACCAATTTCAAAAATTTACAATAGTTAAAGAAGTTAAAAATAATGCACATAGTAAAAAACTCATGGTACTGTTAGTATTCACGTGGACAGTTATAAGAAGCATACTTTAGGCAAGTATTTGGATGCCTTTTTGAGTGATACATGAAAAATCTATAGAATGGATCTTCTTAATCTTAATCTCCATGCTAGAATAATCAATTTCAAACATTTACAACCATTAATGAAGTAGAAAATCATGAACATATTAGAAAATCAAAGGAACTGTTACTATTCACATAGGTAGTTACAACAAGCATACTTCAAGCAAGTATTTGGATGCCTTTTTGAATGAAACTTGAAAATCTAAAATATGGGCCTTCTTAAACTCAATGTACACTATCTAAAATGATCAATTTAAATAATTTACAACCATTAATGAATCAGAATCATGAACATAGAAAAAAACGCATGATTGTGTTACTATTCACATGAAAATCTAAAACATGGTACTTCTTAAATTCAATATCAATTATCTAGAATGATATATTTCACACATAGTAAAAAAATCATTGAACCATTACTATTCACATAAACAATTGTAATAAGCAAACTTCAAGCAAGTACTTGGATGCCTTCTTGAATGAAACATGAAAATCTAAACATGCGTCCTCTTAAAATCAATGTCCACCATCTAGAATGATCAATTTCAAAATTTTACTACTATTAAAGAATTAGGAAATCAAGCACATAATAAAAAAATGCATGGTACTGTTACTATTCACGTGGACAGTTGTAACAATCATACTTCGGGCAAGCATTTTTGGATGCCTTTTTTATTGAAACTTGAAAATTTAAAACATAGGTCTTCTTAAATCAATGTCCACTATCAAGAATAATTACTTTCAAATTTTACAACCGTTAAAGAAGTAGAAAGTTATGTACATAGTAAAAAATGCCTAGTACAGTATTATGCATGCGGGCAGTTATAATAACCACACTTCAAGCAAGTATATGGATTCCTTTCTGAATGAAACATGAAAATCTAAAATGTGGGTCTTCTTTAACTAAATATTCAAGATCAAGAATGATCAATTCCTAACATTTACAGCCATTAGTGAATCATGAGACCACACACAAAAAAAATCACATGGACCTATTACTATTCTCGTGGATAGTTACAATAAGCATACTTCAAGCAAGTATTTGGATGCCTTTTTGAATGAAACTTGAAAATCTAAAAATTAGGCTACTCATTGTCTACTATCTACAATGATTAATTTCAAAATTTACTACCATCAAAGAAGTAGAAAATAACGCACAGAGTAAAAAATGCAAGGTACTATTGATATTCATGCGGACAGTTATAACAAGCATACTTCTAACAAGTATTTGGATGCCTTTTTGAATGAGACTTGAAAATCTAAAACTTGGTACTTCTTAAACCCAATGTCCACTATCTAGAATGATTAATTTCAATCATTTACAGCCATTAACGAATCAGAAAATCACACACATAGAAAAAAATGCTTGGTACTATTACTATTCATGTAGACAGTTACAACAAGCTTACCTCAAGCTAGTATTTGGATGCATTTTTGAATGAAACTTGAAAATATCAAACATGGGCCTTCTTAAACTCATTGTTCACTATCTAGAATGATGAATTTTAAAAATTTACTACCATCAAAGAAGTAGAAAATAATGCACATGGTAAAAAATGCAAGGTACTATTAATACTCATGCGGACAGTTATAACAAGCGAACTTCAAGCAAGTATTTGGATACCTTTTTGAAAGAAACTTGAAAATCCAAAACATGGATCCTCTAAAACTCAATCTCCACTATCTAGAATGATCAATTTCAAGCTTTTACAGCCATTAATGAATTAAAAAATCTGGCACATTGAAAAACATGCATGCTACTACTACTATTCATGCGAACAGTTACAACAATCATACTTCAAGCAAGTATTTGGATGCCTTTTTGAATGAAACTTTAAAATCTATCAATGTCAACTAAATAGAATGGTAAATTTAAAGAATTTACAGCCATTAACAAATTAGAAACTCACACATGTAGAAAAAAATGCATGGTACTGTCACTATTCACGCAAACAATTACAACAAATATACTTCCAGCAAGTATTTGGATGCCTTTTTGAATGAAACTTGAAAATCTAAACTATGGGTCTTCTTAAACTGAATGTTCACTAACTAGAATGATCATCTTGAAACATTTACAATATTTAAAGAAGCTAAAAATTATGCAGATAGTAAAAAAATGCATGGTACTGTTACTATTAATGCGGACAATTATACCAAGCATAATTCAAGCAAGTATATGGATCTCCTTTTGAATGGAACTCAAAAATCTAAAACAATGGTCTTCTTAAACACAATGTCCACTACCTAGAATGATCAATTTCAAACATTTACTTCCATTAAAGATGATTAAAACCATGCCCATAGTAAAAACACCTGGTAATATTACTATTCACACAGACAGTTATGACAAGCATACTTCAAGCAAGTATTTGGATGTCTTTTTGAATGAAAATTGAAAATCTGGGTCTTCTTAAACTCAATGTCCACTATATAGAATAATCAACTTCAAACATTTACAACAATTAAAGAAGTAGAAAATTATGAACATATTAAAAAATGCATGTTACTATTACTATTCACGTGGGTAGTTACAACTAGTATATTTCAAGCAAGAATTTGGATGCCTTTCTGAATAAAACTTGAACATATAAAATTTGATCCTTCATAAACTCAATGTCCACTATCTAAAATGATCAATTTTAATAATTTACAACCATTAACGAGGCAGAAAATCTTGAACATAGAAAACAAGGCATGGTATTGTTACTATTCACATAGAGTTATAACAAGCATACTTCAAGCAAGAATTTGGATGCCTTCTTGAATGAAACTTGAAAATCTAAACCATGGTGCTTCTTAAACGCAATATCCACTTTCTATAATGATATATTTCAAATATTTACAAACATTAAAGAAGCAAAACATAATGCACATAGTAAAAAGGTCGTGGTAGTATTACTATTCATGCAAGCAACTGTAGCAAGCAAACTTCAAGCAAATATTTGGATGCCTTTTTGAATGAAACTTGAAAATCTAAAACAGGGCCCTTCTTAAACTCAATGGATCCTATCTAGAAACATCCATTTTAATAAGTAAAAAATTATGATAATGTTAAAAAATGCATGGTACTTTTATTATTCATGCAAACAGTTACAACAAGCATACTTCAAGCAAGAATTTGGATGCCTTTCTAAATGAAACTTAAAAATCTAAAACATAGGCTTTCTTAAACTCAATTTCCATTGTCTAGAATGATCAATATTTAACATTTACAAACTTATCATAAAATCAAACATATAAAAAAAAAAACTCATGGTATTGTCACTATTCATGGGGACAATTACAACTAGCATACTTCAAGCAAGTATTTGGATGCCTTTTACTATGAAACTTGGAAATCTAAAATATGGACCTTCTTAAATTCATTGTCCATTTTCTAGAATAATCAATTTCAAACATTTGCATCCATTAAAGAATTAGAAAATAATGCACATAGTAAAAAGTGCATGGTACTGTTAATATTCATGTGGGCAGTTACAACAAGCACACTCTAAGCAAGTATTTGTATGTCTTTTTGAATGAAACATGAAAATATAATACATGAGACCTCATAAACTCAATGTCAACTATCTAGAATGATCAATTTCAAACCTTTACAACTATTAAAGAAGTAGAAAATCATGCACATAGTAAAAAATGCATGGTATTATCACTATTCACGCGATCAGTTACAAGAAGCATACTTCAAGCAAGTGTTTGGATGCCTTTTTGAATGAAAATTGAAAATCTAAAATATAGCTCTTCTTAAACTCAACTTCTACTATCTAAAATGATTAATTTCAAGCATTTACAACAATTAAACAAGTGTAAAATCAAGCAGATAATAAAAAAGGCATTGTATTATTACTATTCACATAGACAGTCATAAGAACCACACCTCAAGCAAGTATTTGCATGCGTTTTTGAATGAGACTTGAAAATTTAAAACATGAGTCCTCTTCAACTCAATATCAACTATCTAGAATGATAAATTTCAAGCTTTTACCGTCAGTAATGAATTAGAAAATCACAAACATGGAGAAAAATGCATGGTACTATTACTATTCACGTGGACAGTTACAATAAGCAAACTTCAAGCAAGTATTTGGATGCATTTTTAAATGAAACTTGAAAATCTAAAACATGGAACTTGTGAAACTCAATATCAACTTCCTAGAATGGTCAATTTCAAACAATGACAGCCATTAACAAATAAGAAAATCACATGCATAGAAAAGATGCATGGTACTATCATTATTGACGCGAACAGTTACAACAAGTATTCTTCAAGCAAGTATTTGGATGCCTTTTTGAATGAAAATTAAAAATCAAAGACATGGGGTTTCTTGAACTCAATGTCCACTAACTAGAATGATCAATTTCAAACATTTAGAATAGCTAAAGAAACTGAAAATCATGCACGTAGTGAAAAGCTCATAGTACTGTTACTATTTACATGGACAGTTACAAGAAGCATATTTCAAGCAAGTATTTGTATGCCTTTTTAAATGACACTTGAAAATCTAAAGCATGGGTCTTCTTAATATTAATGTCCACTATCTAGAATAATTAATTTCAAAAATTTACAACCATTAATGAAGTAAAAAATTAAGAACATATTAAGAAACGCATTGTACTACTACTATTCATGCAGGCAATTACAACAAGCATACTTCAAGCAAGTATTTGGATGCCCTTTTGAATGACACTTGAAAATCTAAAATATCGACCTTGTTAAAATCAATGTTCACTATCTAAAATGATCAATTTAAATCATTTACAATCATTAACGAATCAGAATCTCAAACATAGAAAAAAATGCAAGATTGTGTTACTATTCACATGGAGAGTTATAACAAGTATACTTCAAGCAAGTATTTGGATGCCTTTTTGGATGGAACTTGAAAATGTAAAACATGGTACTTCTTAAACTCAATATCAACTATCTAGAATGATATATTTCAAACATAGTAAAAAACTCATGGTACCATTACTATTCACACAAACAGTTGTAACAAGCAAACTTCAAGCAAGTATTTGGATGCCTTCTTGAATGAAACATGAAAATCTAATGCATGCATCCTCTTAAAATCAATGTCCAACATCTAGAATGATCAATTTCAAACATTTAATATGATTAAAGAAGTAGGAAATCAAGCACATAGTAAAAAATGCATGGTACTATTACTATTCACGTGGACAGTTATAACAACCATACTTCAGGCAAGTATTTTTGGATGCCTTTTTTTAATTTAAACTTGAAAATCTAAAACATGGGTCTTCTTCAAATCAATGTTCAGTATACTTCAAGCAAGTATTTGGATACCTTTTTGAAGGAAACTTGAAAATCTAAAACACAGGCCCTCTGAAACTCAATGTTCACTATGTAGAATGATCAATTTCAAGACTTTATATCCATTAATGAATTAGAAAATCAAACACATTTAAAAACATCCATGGTACTACTACTATTTACAAGAACAGTTACACCAAGCATACTTCAAGCAAGTATTTGGATGCGTTTTTGAATGAAACTTTAAAATCTTAAACATGGAACTTCTTAAACTCAATGTCAACTAACTAGAATGGTCAATCCAAAACATTCACTACTATTAACAAATCAGAAAATCACATACATAGAAAAGAATACATGGTACTATCATTATTCACACAGATAGTTACAACAAGTACACTCCGGCAAGTATTTGGATGCCTTTTTGAATGAAACTTGAAAATCTAAAACAAGGGTCTTCTTAAACTCAATTTCAACTACCTAGAATGATCAATTTTAAACACTAACTTCCATTAAATATGTTGAAAATCAAGGCCATAGTTAAATCTCATGGTACTACTACTATTCATGCGGACAGTTACGACAAGCATACTTCAAGCAAGTATGTGGATGTCTTTCTGAATGAAACTTGAAAATCTAAGTCTTCTTAAAGTCAATGTCCACTATCTATAGTAATCAATTTCAAACATTTACAGCAATTAAAGAAGTAGAAAATTATGAACATATTAAAAATTGCATGTTAATGTTATTATTCACACAGACAGTTACAACAAGCATATTTCAATCAAGAATTTGGATGCCTTTTTAAATAAAAATTGAAAATATAAAATTTGAGACTTCGTAAACTCAATGTCCACTATCTAAAATGATCAATTTCAACCATTTACAACCATAATGAATCAAAAAATCTAGAACATAGAAAAAAATGCATGGTACTATTACTATTCACACAAAGTTACAATAAGCATACTTTAAGCAAGAATTTGGATGCTTTATGAATGAAACTTCAAAATCTAAACCATGGTACTTCTTAAACGCAATATCCACTCTATATAATGATGTATTTGACATATTTACAAATATTAAAGAAGCATAAAATAATTCACCTAGTAAAAAGCTTGTGGTACTATTACTATTCACGTGGGCAGTTGTAACAAGCAAATATTTGGATGCCTTTATGAATGAAACATGAAAATTAAAAAAAAAATTAGGAAAATATTAAAAAAATGAATGGTACTGTTATTATTCACGCAGACAGTTACAACAAGCATACTTCAAGCAAGAATTTGGATGCTTTTTTAAATGAAACTTAAAAATCTAAAACATAGGCCTTCTTATACTCAATTTTCACTATCTAGAATGATCAATTTCTAACTTTTACAACCTTATCAAAAAGTCAAACATATAGAAAAAAAATCATGGCACTATCGCTATTCATGGGGACAATTCCTACAAGCATACTTCAAGCAAGTATTTGGATGCCTTTTTGAATGAAACTTGAAAATCCAAAACATGGGCCTTCTTAAATTCATTTTTCATTTTCTAGAATGATCAGTTTCAAACATTTACAACCATTAAAGAAGTAGAAAATAATGCACATAGTAAAAAATGCATGGTACCGTTAATATTCATGTGGACAGTTACAACAAGCATACTCTAAGCAAGTATTTGTATACCATTTTGAATGAAACATGAAAATCTAATACAAGGGTCTTCATAAACTCAATGTCAACTATCTAGAATGATCAATTTCAAATATTTAAAGCAATAAATATTTAAAAAATCACACACATAGTAAAATATGCATGGTACTGTTACTATTCATGTGATCAATTAGAAGAAGCATACTTCAAGCAAGCGTTTGGATGCCTTATTGAATGAAAATTGAAAATCTAAAACTTGGCTCTTCTTATACTCAATGTCCACTATATAGAATGATCAATTTCAAACATTTACAACTATTAAAGAAGTAGAAAATCAAGCACATAGTAAAAAATGCATGGTACTGTTACTATTCATGAGGATAATTACAATAAACATACTTGAAGCAAGATTTTGGATTCCTTCTTGATTGAAACTTGAAAATGTAAATCATGGAACTTCCTAAACATAATGTCAATTACCAAGAATGATCAATTTCAAATATTTATAGCCATTAATGAATAAGAAAATCACACACATAGAAAAAAATGCATGGTACTGTCACTATTCATGTGGACAGTCACAACAAGCAAAAAATCATGCACAAAGAAAAAAACTCACGGTACTGTTACTATTCAAGAAGACTGTTATAACAAGCATACCTCAAGCAAGTATTTGGATGCTTTTTGAATCAAACTGGAAAATCTAAAACATAGGACTTCTTAAACTCAATGTCCACTATCTAGAATTATTATTTTCAAACATTTACACCTATTAAAGAAGTAGAAATTCACACAAAAAGTAAAAAACTCATTGTGCTATTATTATTCAAGTGGACTACTATAACAAGCACACTACAAGCAAGTATTTGGATGCCTTTTTGAATGAAACGTGAAAATCTGATACATGGACTTCTTAAACTTAGTGTCCACTATCTAAAATGATCAATTTTAATCATTTAAGACCATTAAAGAAGTAGAAAATCACGCTCATAGTTAAAGACGCATGGTATTGTTACTATTAATGAGGATCGTTATAACAAGCATATTTCAAGCAAGTATTGGGAGGCCTTTTTGAATGAAACTTGAAAATCTAAAACATGCTTCTTCTTAAACTCAATGTCCACTATCTAGAATAATTAATTTCAAACATTTGCAACCATTGAAGAATTAGAAAATTATGTAAAATGTAAAAAATGCTTGGTACTATTATTATTCACATACGTAGTTAGAAGAAGCATACTTCAAGCTAGTTTTTGGATGCCCTTTTGAATGAAACTTGAAAATCTAAAACATAGGACTTCTTAAACTCAATGTCCACTACCTAGCATATTCAATTCCAAACATATATAACCATTAATGAATAAAAAAAATTCCATGCATAGACAAACAAAAGCATTGTACAGTTACTATTCACATAGATGGTTATGACAATCATACTTTAAGCAAGTATTTAGACGCCTTTACAAATGAAACTTTAAAAATCTAAAACTTAGGACTTATTAAACTCAATGTCCACTATCTAAAATGATCAATTTTAATCATTTAAAACCATTAAAGAAGCAAAAAATAACACCCACAATAAAAATTAAAAGAAAGGCTGGTACTGTTAGTATTCACACAGATAGTTACAACAAGCATACTTCAAGCAAATATTTAAATGCTTTTTAGAATAAAACTTGAAAATTTGAAACAAGGATTTTTTTAAACTCATTGTCCACTATCTAGAATGATCAATTTCAAACATTTACAACCATTAATGAATTAGAAAATCACACATATAGAAAAACAAGCAACGTACTATTACTATTCATGCGGGCAATTACGACCAGTATACTTCAAGCAAGTATTTGGATGCCTTTTTCAATGAAACATGAAAACCTAAAAATGGGTCACCTTAAACACAATATCCACTATCTAGAACGATCAATTCCAAATATTTACAACCATTAACGAATTGGAAAATCACACACATAGAAAAAATGCATGGTATTGTTACTATTCTTGAGGATAGTTACAACAAGCATATTTCAAGCAAGTATTTAGATGCCTTTTTGAATGAAACAAGAAAATCTAAAATATGGTACTTCCTAAACTCAATGTTCACAATCTGGAATCATCTATTTCAAACATTTACAACAATTAAAGAAGAAGAAAATCACACACATAGTAAAAAACTCTTAGTACTGTTACTATTCAGGTGGATAGTTTTGATAAGCAAACTTCAAGCAAGTATTTCGATGCCTTTTTCAATGAAACTTGAAAATCTAAAATATGCGTCTTCTTAAAATAAATTTCCACTATCTAGAATGATCAATTTCAAACATTTAAAACTGTTAAAGAAGTAGAAAATCATGCACATAGTAAAAAACACATGGTACTATTACTATTCACAGGTACAGTTATAACAAGCATACTTCAAGCAAGCATTTGGATGCTTTCTGAATGAAACTTGAAAATCTAAAACATGAGAGTTCTTAAATTCAATGTCCACTATCTAGATTGATCAATTTCCAACATTTACAATAGTTTAAGTAGTAGAAAGTCACGCACGAAGGAAAAAACTCATGGTCTTTTCGATTCAAGCTGATTATTATTACAATCATACTTCAAGCAAGTATTTGGATGCCATTTTGAAAGAAACTAGAAAATCTAAAACGTGGGTCTTCTAAACTCAATGTACACTATCTAAAATGATCAATTTTAATTATTTATAACAATTAAAGAAGTAGAAAATCATGTACATAGTAAAAAAGCATGCTGTTGTTACTATTCACGTCGACAGTTATACCAAGCTTGCTTCAAGCTGATACTTGGATGCCTTTTTGAATGAAACTTAAAAAACTAAAATGTAGGCCTACATAAACTCAATGTCCTCTAGCTAAAATGATCAATTTCAAACATTTACAACCATTAAAGAATAACAAAATCATACACATAGAACAAAATGCATGGTACTATAACTATTCACAGGGATAGTTACAACAAGCATACCTCAAGAAAGTATTTGTATGGCTTACTGAACAAAACTTGAAAATCTAAAATATGTGTATTCTTAAACTCAATTTCCGCTATCAAGAATGATCAATTTCAAACATTTAGGACCATAAAAGAAAGAGAAAATTATTCACATAGTAAAAAACACATGGTACTATTACTATTAATGTGGACTATTACAACAAGCATACTTCAAGCAAGTATTTGGATGCCTCTTAGAATGAAACATGAAAATCTAATATAGGGGTCTTATTAAACTCAATGTCCACTATCGAGAATGCTAAATTTCAAACATTTACAACTGTTAATGAAGTAGAAAATCACGCACAAAGTAAAAAACTCATGGTATAGTTACTATTCAAGCAGATTCTTACAACAAGCATACTTCACGCAAGTATTTGGTTGCCTTCTTAAATG
The DNA here is from genome assembly GCA_035236585.1 of Warburgia ugandensis. Classification (NCBI taxonomy): domain Eukaryota; kingdom Viridiplantae; phylum Streptophyta; class Magnoliopsida; order Canellales; family Canellaceae; genus Warburgia; species Warburgia ugandensis. The sequence continues at coordinate 3,307,964 of CP141129.1, read as the reverse complement.
AAACTTAAAATTTTAAAACATGGATATTCTTAGACTTAATGTCCACTATCTAGAACGATCAATTTCAAACATTTACAACTGTTAAAGAAGTGGAAAATCAGGCACAAAGTAAAAAACTCATGGTACAATTACTTTTCAAGCGGACTTTTATAACAATCACATTATAAGCAAGTATTTGGATTACTTTTTGAATGAAACATGAAAATCTAAAACATGGGTCGTCTTAAACCCAATGTGCACAATCTAGAATGATCAATTTCAAACATTTACAACCACTAACAAACCAAAAAACCACACACATAGAAAGAAACGCATGGTACTATTAGTATTCACGCAAACGGTTACAACAAATATACTTCAGGAAAGTATTTGGATGGCTTATTGAATGAAACTTGAAAATCTTGAAAATGAGTCTTCTTAAACTCAACATACACTTTCTAGAATGAGCAATTTCTAACATTTGAAACCATTAAATAAGGAGAGAATCATGCACATTGTAAAAAATGCATGGTATTGTGTCCATTAATGTGGACAATTACAACAAGCATTCTTCATGCAAGTATTAAGATGCCCTTTTGAATGAAACATGAAAATCTAAAACATGGGACTTCATAAACTCAATGTCCACTATCTAGAAGGATCAATTTTAAAAATTTACAACTATTGAAGAAGTTCAAAATCAATCAAAACGTAAAAAACTCATGGTATGGTTACTATTCAAGAAGACACTTATAAGAAGCATATTTCAAGCAAGTATTTGGATGCCTATTTTGAATGAAACATGAATATCTAAAACATGGGACTTCTTAAACTCAATGTCCACTATCTTGAATGATGAATTTCAACCACTTACAAATGTTAAGGAAGTCAAAAATCTTGCATATAGTAAAAAATACATGGTATTGTTATTATTCATGCAAATAGTTATAACAAGCATAATTCAATCAAGTATTTGGATGTCTTTTTGAATGAAATGTGAAAATATAAAACACGGTACTTATTAAACTCAATGGCCACTATCTAAAATGATCAGTTTTAATCATTTACAATAATTAAAGAAGTATAAAATCATGCACATAGTAGAAAAGCATGGTACTATTACTATTCACGCAGATAGTTATAAGAAGCACACTTCAAGCTAGTATTTGGATGCCTTTTTGAATGAAACTTGAAAAAATAAAACATGGGTCTTCTTCAACTCAATGTCCAATATCTAGAACGATCAATTTCAAACATGTACAATTGTTAATGAATTAGAGAATCACACACATAGAAAAAAATGCATGGGACAGTAACTGTTCACGTGGACAGTTACAACAAGCATACTTCAAAAGAGTATTTAGATCGCTTATCGAATGAAACTTGAAAATCTAAAACATGTGTCTTCTTAAACACAATGTCCACTATTTAGAATGATCAATTTAAAACATTTACAACTTAAAGAATTGGAAAATCATGCACAGAGTAAAAAATGGTCGGTACTGTTACTATTAATGTGGATAGTTATAACAAGCATACTTCAAGCAAGTATTTGGATGCCTTTTTGAATGAAACATAAAAATCTAAAATATGAGACTTCTCAAACTCAATTTATACTATTTAGAATGATCAATTTCAAACATTTACAAATGTCAAAGATGTAGAAAATCATGCACAAAAGTAAAAAACTCATGGTACTATTACTATTTAAGCAGACTGTTATAGCAAGCATACTTCACGTAAATATTTAGATGCCTTTTTAGATGACACATAAAAGTTCTAAACATGGGTATTATTAAATTCAATGTCCACTATTTAGAATGATCAATTTTGAACATTTACAATTGTTAAAGAAGTGCAATCACGCATAAAGTAAAAAACTCATGGTACTGTTACTTTTCAAGCGGATAGTTATAACAATGATATTTCAAGTAAGTATTTAGATTCCTTTTTGAATGAAACTTGAAATTCTAGAACATGGGTCACCTTAAACTCAATGTCCATTATCTAGAATGATCAATTTCAAACATGTACAACTATTAACGAACCAAAAAACCACACACATAGAAAGAAATGCAAGGTACTGTAACTATTCACGCAGATAGTTACAATAGATATACTTTAAGAAAGTATTTGGATGGCTTATTGAATGAAACGTGAAAGCCTAGAAAATGACCCTTCTTAAACTCAACGTCCACTATCTAGAATGATCAATTTCTAATAATTGAAACCATTAAATAAGGAGAAAATCACGCACATAGTAAAAAATGCATGGTTTTGTGACTCTTAGTGTGGACAGTTACAACAAGCATGCTTCATGCAAGTGTTAAGATGCACTTTTGAATGAAACATGAAAATCTAAAACATGGGACTTCTTAAACTCAATATCAAATATCTAGAATGATCAATTTCAAAAATTTACAACTATTGAATTAGTTCACAATCTCTCATAATGTAAAAAGCTCATGGTACTGTTACTATTCAAGCACACACTTATTAGAAGCATATTTCAAGCAAGTATTTTAATGGCTTTTTTGAATGAAACATGAAAATCTAAAACATGGGTCTTCTTAAACTCAATGTCCATGATCTTGAATGATCAATTTCAAACACTTACAAATGTTAAGGAAGTAAAAAATCATGCACATAGTAAAAAACGCATGGTATTGTTACTATTCACATAGATAGTTATAACAAGCATACTTCAATCAAGTATTTGGATGTCTTTTTCAATGAAACTCGAAAATATAAAACAGGGGTCTTCTTAAACTCAATGGCCACTATCTAAAATGATCATTTTTAATCATTTACAATAATTAAAGAAGTAGAAAATCATGCACATAGTAAAAAAGCATGGTACTGTTACTATTCACGCTGATAGTTCTAACAAGCACACTTCAAGCTAGTATTTAGATACCCTTTTGAATGAAACTTGAAAAACTAAAAGATGAGTCTTCTTTTACTCAATGTCCACTATCTAAAATGATCATTTTTAATTATTTACAATAATTAAAGAAGTATAAAATCATGCACATAGTAAAAATGCATGTTACTGTTACTATTCACGCAAATAGTTCTAACAAGCACACTTCAAGCTAGTATTTGGATACCCTTTTGAATGAAACTTGAAAAACTAAAAGATGAGTCTTGTTTAACTCAATGTACACTATCTAAAATGATCATTTTTAATTATTTACAATAATTAAAGAAGTAGAAAATCATGCACATAGTAAAAAAGCATGGTACTGTTACTATTCACACAGATAGTTCTAACAAGCACACTTCAAGCTAGTATTTGGATACCCTTTTGAATGAAACTTGAAAAACTAAAAGATGAGTCTTCTTTAACTCAATGTCCACTATCTAAAATGATCATTTTTAATTATTTACAATAATTAAAGAAGTAGAAAATCATGCACATAGTAAAAAAGCATGGTACTGTTACTATTCACGCAGATAGTTCTAACAAGCACACTTCAAGCTAGTATTTGGATACCCTTTTGAATGAAACTTGAAAAACTAAAAGATGAGTCTTCTTTAACTCAATGTCCACTATCTAGAATCATCAATTTGAAACATTTGAAATCATTAACGAATCAGAGAATCACACACATAGAATAAAATGCATGGCACTATAACTGTTCATGTGGACAGTTACAACAATCACATTTCAAGAAAGTATTTGGATTGCTTATTAAGTATTTGGATTGCTTATTGAATGAAACATGAAAATAAAAAATTGTGTCTTCTTAAACTCAATGTCCACTATCTAGAATGATCAATTTCAAACATTTGCAACTTAAAGAATTGGAAAATCATGCATAGAGTAAAAAATGCATGGTACTGTTACCATTAATGCGGACTGTTATAACAACCATACTTCAAGCAAGTATTTGGATGCCTTTTGGAATGAATCATGAAGATCTAACATAGGGGTCTTATTAAAATCAATGGCCACTATCGAGAATGCTAAATTTCAAACATTTACAACTGTTAATGAAGTAGAAAATCACGCACAAAGTAAAAACCTCATGGTGCTCTTACAACAAGCATATGTCACGCAAGTATTTAGATGCCTTTCTAAATGACACATAAAAATTTTAAACATGGGTATTCTTAAATTAAATTTCCACTATTTAGAATGATCAATTTAAAACATTTAGAATTGTTAAAGAAGCGGAAAATCACACATAAAGTAAAAAACTCATGGTACTGTTTGTAATAACCCCAATTTTTGTAAATTGATTGAGAAAAATCAATAAAGTTTGAGTTTCAGATATTTTGGGCTGAAATATTACGGTTATTTAAAATATACTTTTTATAAAAGTATAATCAAATAATAAGATATGTAAAATTGAAATTAAACTTAGCAAACCCTTCAAAATGACTGTAAGCACAACAAATTTCGAATTCGGATGAGAAATCCTTACATTTTTCATTTTTTGGACAAAAGGGGTAAAATAGTAATTTTCCCCAAAAATCAAAATATTCCAAAAATCAAAATATGAAACATCAAAATTTAGAATGTACTAAGAAATACGAATCCAACACCACTAAGTACACTCAAATCCGAGATCATGGGAATAAAACCCAAAATTTTATGCATAAATGGCAAAAAGGACTTTTTACACCATGTGGGGCCCACATGGGGACCACCACGTCCCCAACAACCAATTTGATCAGCAGCCCATGTGAAACATGGGTCAACAAAGATCAACTAGTCATAAGGAAGAAAAATTAGGCATGGGAGCATTGAAGACTTTCATGCCATTTTATATTAAAAAAATAACATATTATAATCATGGAAAAAGACCCAAAATGCCTATAAATACAACCCCAAAAATCTTCCAAAAATCCTCATAAAATCGGAACGAAATTATCTTCAATCTCCTTGCAAAATTAGATCTAGAATCCCTCTCCAAAACCCCAAAATTTCCAAGAGTTAGATCTCTTTCCAACTTTTTTTCTTTTTAGATTAGAACAAGAGACCTAAAATCAATCAGGCACTCTGTTCTAGATCTAATTTGATCAATTTCACCATCTAAAACATCCCAACACATCTATTCTACAAAACCCCCAAAAAAATTTCAAAATCTAATGGTTCAAACAACGGATATTTGCAAGAAAGGTGGATTCTAGGATATATCTTCATTAACAAGGTATTTTTTTAAATTAGGCATATAATTGAGGTTTTCTCTCCAATCAAGTAAGTGGAAATCCTTTTCATAGATATTTAGTATTGTTTTATATAATTTTTATTTTACTATAATTAATTTTGGTAATAAAAAGATAAAAATAAAGTAAACAAAAGAAACTTTAATTTTGGATGATGGAGTGCTCAGATGAGAAATCTGACTATACCAATCGATCCAGAAGGGTCCAAAACCCCTAGGATAGAAGTTTCATCAAAATCAGAGATGTTTTTGGCCCTAAATTGCAAGAGGATTGATTGGACGGTCCAGAAGGGACTATCCGATCTCCAGATCAGACGACGCCCAAGACGCCCCCGTGATGCACCGTCGGAACGGCGCGTATGATACGCATGGGGCGTCGACTCAAGCGCAACGAAGGCGCATCTGTCAAAAGGACGAGCGGACGCGCCCAGCGACAGCCCAGTTTGCGGGCGTGCGGACGACGGGCGTTCCGCTCGTCCCGTCCGCGTCTGTGGACGCCCCGCAGAAGCACGTTGTCGTTTCCTTCCAGCGGACGCGCCCGACAACCCGTTTGGTTCATTCCGCCTGGATGTTCCACCTGGTCGTTCTGCCCGAACGATCTGGACCGTCTATTCCTGGGCCCAGATCAAAATGCAGGCCCTAGGAAGACTATGAACTTCCAGGATCAATTCTGGAGTCATCTGAACTCCAAATTGAGATCAGAAAGAAGCTATGGAAATCTTGAAACCTCTATTTTCTTATGGAATGATAAAAAAGACATGTTATTCAGTAAAAACTTTCTGTATTTAAGAATTAAATTTCCAATTACATAGATTTTCAAGATCTGAGATGATCAGATCTTAGAAACATGTTTTAATAATGATCTAATACTTAAATAAATTTATATCTATGTTTAAATTGGATAGATATGAGACATATTAAGGGATCTACCCTTTATGGTAGAAAAACCCTAAAAATACAAAGGGACCCACTTGATCAATGAGATCAAGTGTGATCAAATCCTTGAGATGGAAAGAATAAATGTTCATATGATGAAATCCAAGGAAATCATGGATGGATTATGATAAAAATAGATCAATGTGATCTTTTGACCTTAATAGAGAAAATTCTCTAAATATAACTAAAGTCCTTAATCAAAGGAAAAGATCTAAAGATCAAATGGTTGGATCATAAGTAAAGGTTTCTAAAAATGTAAATATAATTAGTTTCATTTTATATTATTATGTTATAAAGCATGCTAGTATAACATTTAGAGTTTAGTATGATATGTGTTCATTCTTATCATAAGGTGCTAGATTTAATTTAAGTACCTTGCCTCATTTTCATTAAATGATTAGGTAGTTTTATGCTTTAAATTTATAATTCATTTATGGTTGAATGTTAGTAGTAGATTTACTTGTTATGAGATAAAGAGCATAAAACATCAAAAATGTATTCTAATGAGAAAGTAGAGTTTCATGACACAAATAAGAATGGAGTACTTTGGACTTAATTAGTAAGGGCTATAGTTAGTAGGACAATATAAGGATTATCAAATCCTTGGCCCAAATTAGGAAAAGAATAATAAACCCCATGAATGACATTATAAATATTCATGGACTTAATTAAAATCCATTAGAAAGAGTACTTAAGGTAAACATGCTTATAGGAACCTTATGAAAGGTTGAGCTATGGTCATTCTAGTAAATGATGAACATAGTGGTTAAGGGGGTTATCTAATAGAGCCTCGCTCTTCCCCTACCTTCTGTTGACGTTTGTGAGGTCTAAACGCCTCCTTACATGAGGATTGAAGTAACCACTTTGTGTTCACCCATTCAACTAGTAAGCCTTAGCCAATTGGAAATGAGAGGAGTAGTCTAGATTTAGGCTTGAATAAGCTACCTTCAACCATGCACATTAACTGGTTGAATAATAATCATAAGAGCATAAAAGGTTAGTAAATTACCTAACCCTAATAAAAACAGTAAGTAAGATAAGGATGATCAAACAAGATCCATTAGATCTTGGATGATCAAGAACAATAAGAATAAGAACACTATATTATACTTAGTATGTATGTTTAGTAGTATACTTGTTATAGTTCATTAGATTAGATAATCCAAACCCTTGATCAAAGGTGATTCAAGGAAGAAAACCAAGATCATCCTCCATAGGGATGATCCAAGAACTGAACTTAGATCAAAGAAGAACTAGATGATAGAAGATCTAGGACCTTGATCTTTATCAACATGTGTAGATTGTCAATCAAAGGATCTATGAAAGATCAAGATCAAGATCAAAGAGATGAACATACAAAGACTTAGAGATAGAAAAATACTTAGATATGAATGATCTAAAGATCATTCTAAACATCAGATCTAGTGATCAATAGGATTGTTCATAATTTATATATTGACAATATGTATGGATGTCCAGATTACATACATCGGTCAGGATCATGGAAGATTGGGGAAAAGAGATCAATCCTTAAAGGTAGGAGGATTTAATGAATACATACATGATTTTACTCATGATCTTATGTTGACAAGAGTAATGATAATACTTGTATTAAATCTCTTGAAAACCTTATGATCCAACCAAACACCTATAAGATGGTTAAGGACTAAACTATAAGTGAATAGGGAACTAGAAAATATTTCAGCCCTAAGTAAACAGACATATGGTCTAATATATATGAAATCTATTTTACATACAAGTTTGGAGGCTTGTGAGTTTGTTTTAATAGGCATAAGCCTAGGGGATGCTATTGCTAGAGGAGTTATGAGGGTTTGGCCACCCTCTCCTTGAAATTTGATGATATGATGATACCTTGCCCAATGAGAGGCTAAAAGTCAGGTGGTGGCAATTATGGGAAGGCCACCACTGTGAAAGTCTTGTCCCCCCATACGGGCAGTGACATAATATTTTCCACCGTGGTATCAGTGGTGAACAGGGCAGTTATCCTAGCGCGCTAGTACGGATCAGACTACAGCATAGCAACCTTTCTGATTATTTTGCACTATGATGCATATGGAAATAGGCATAGTGAAATGCCTTATGTTATAGCATAATGAAATGCTAGGTAATTGTATATTACCAATGTTTCCCAAGAAGGGAAATTCCCAGTATGAGATTAGCTGTAATACTAAATTCTCAAAATAAAGAGGATTGATCAGCTTAGTTGGGAATGATATTTGACTATTTTCACGAATTTAACTAGTTTACCCAAGAAGGGTATGTATGTATATAGATATACATAACTTACAAAGTAAAGAGCATGTTTGAGGATAATGAGATTATGAAGTATTGGAATTACATTGTCAATTATTATGTTTCTTGAATCCCCTACCAAGCATTGCTTGCTGAGATATTGTACTTGTTGCAATATCTCAGATCCAGGGAAGGAGAGTTAGGAGCTGAAGACTATAGAAGACTTGAAAAGAATAATCTTCAAGGTATACCCTTGAAGACATGTATTTTTCTTTGTTGAGAGTTTTATTGTATGGTGAGCTTGAGTTTTGGATTATGTAATTTGGACAAGTATTGTACTAGATTTGGCAGATCTTGTGAACCACTGGATGGATCCTGGAGTTTAATAAAAGTATATTCCTTCAATGGAATTTTATTTTGTACACAAATTGTACTTATGTTATGTATGAAGTGGTGACTTGGGTTTTCAAAACAAGTTCTAAAGAAAAGAATTTCCGCTGTTTTGTTTTACAAAAAATTTTTACACTCTTAAGGGCCCTGCCTTTCAAAATACTTTACAAATCATATTTTCAAAAACCCGGGTCGTCTCACTATTACTTTTCAAGTGGACTGTTATAACAATGATACTTCAAGTAAGTATTTGGATTTCTTTTTGAATGAAACTTAAAAATCTAAAACATGGGTACTCTTAAACTCAATGTCCACTATCTAGAATAATCAATTTCAAACATTTACAGCAATTAACAAACCAAAAAGCCACACACATAGAAAGAAACGTATGGTACTATAACTATTCATGTGGATGGTTACAACAAATATACTTCAAGAAAGTATTTGGATGGCTTATTGAATGACACTTAAATATTTTGAAAATGAGTTTTCTTAAACTCAACATCCACTATCTAGAATGATCAATTTCTAAAATTTAAAACCATTAAATAAGGGGAAAATAATGCACATAGCAAAAAATGCAAGGTATTGTGACTATTAATGTGGACAGTTACAACAAGCATTCTTCATGCAAGTATTAAGGGGCCCTTTTGAATGAAACATTAAAATCTAAAACATTGGACTTCTTAAACTCAATGTCCACTATCAAGAATGATCAATTTCAAAATTCTACAACTAATGAATTAGTTCAGAATTATGCATAATGTAAACAACTCATGGTACTGTTACTATTCTAGCGAACACTTATAAGAAGCATATTTCAAGCAAGTATTTGGATGCCTTTTTTGAATGAAACATGAAAATCTAAAACATGGAGCTTCTTAAACTCAATGTCCACTATCTTGAATGATCAATTTCAAACACATACAAATGTTAAGGAAGTAAACAATCATGCAAATAGTACAAAATGCATGGTATTGTTACTATTCACGCAGATAGTTATAACAAGCATACTTCAATCAAGTATTTCGCTGCCTTTTTGAATGAAACTTGAAAATATAAAACATGGGTCTTCTTAAACTCAATGGCCACCATCTAAAATGATCAATTTTAAACATTTATAAGAATTAAAGAAGTAGAAAATCATGCACATAGTAAAAAAGCATGATACTATTACTATTCACGCAAATAGCTATAACAAGCACACTTCAAGCCAGTAATTGCATGCCTTTCTCAAAGAAACTTGAAAAACGAAAATGAGGGTCTTCTTCAACTCAATGCCCACTATCTAGAACAATCAATTTCAAACATTTACAATCATTAACGAATCATAAGATCACACACATAGAAATAAATGCATTGGCATTGTAACTTTTCATGTGGACAGTTACAACAAGCATACTTTAAAAATTATTTGGATTGCTTATCGAATGAAACCTAAAAATCTAAAAAATGTGCCTTCTTAAACTCAATGTATACTATCTAGAATGATCAATTTCAAACATTTAAAACATAAAGAATTGGAAAATCATGCACAGAGTAAAAAAACACATGGTACTGTTACTATTTATGCCGACTATTATAACAACCATACTTCAAGCAAGTATTTGGATGCCTTTTGGAATGAAACATGAGGATCTAAAAAAGGGGTCTTATTAAAATCAATGTCCACTATTGAGAATGCTAAATTTCAAGCATTTACAACTGTTAATGAAGTAGAAAATCACGCACAAAGTAAAACCTCATGGTATTGTTACTATTCAAGGGGACTATTACAACAAGCATACGTCACGCAAGTATTTATATGCCTTTCTAAATGACACATAAAAATTCTAAACATAGGAATTCTTAAATTCAATGTCCACTATTTAGAATGATCAATTTCAAACATTTACAACTGTTAAAGAAGTGGAAAATCACGCACAAAGTAAAAAACTCATGGTACTGTTACTTTTCAAGTGGACTGTTATAACAATCATACTTCAAGCAAGTATCTGGATTCCTTTGTGAATGAAACTTAAAAATCTAAAACATGGGTCCTCTTAAACTCAATGTCCACTATCTAGAATGATAAATTTTAAACATTTACAACCATTAATGAACCAAAAAACCACACACATAGAAAGAAATGCATGGTATTATAACTATTCACATGGACAGCTACAACAAATATACTTCAAGAAAGTATTTGGATGGCTTATTGAATGAAACTTGAATATTTTGAAAATGAGTTTTCTTAAACTCAACATCCACTATCTAGAAGGATCAATTTCTAACATTTAAAACCATTAAATAAGGGGAAAATCATGCACATAGTAAAAAATGCATGGTACTATGACTATTAATGTGGACAGTTACAACAAGCATTCTTCATGCAAGTATTAAGAGGCCCGTCTAAATGAAACATGAAAATCTAAAACATAGGACATCTTAAACTCAATGTCCACTATGTATAATGATCAATTTAAAAAATTTACAACTATTGAAGAAGTTAAAAATCATGTATAAAGTAAAAAATTCATGGTATTGTTACTAATCATGCAGACACTTATAAGAAGCATATTTCAAGCAAGTATTTGGATGCCTTTTTTGAATGAAACATGAAAATATAAAACATGGAACATCTTAAACTCAATTTCAACTATCTTTAATGATCAATTTCAAACACTTACAAATGTCAAGGAAGTAAAAAATCGTGCACATAGTAAAAAACGAATGGTATTGTTACTATTCGCACAAGTAGTTATAACAAGCATACTTCAATCAAGTATTTGGGTATCTTTTTGAATGAAACTTAAAAATATAAAACATGGGTCTTCTTAAACTCAATTGAAACTATGTAAAATGATCAATTTTAATCATTTAGAACAATTTAAGAAGTAGAAAATCATCCACACAGTAGAAAAGCATGGTACTATTACCACGCAGATCGTAATAACAAGCACACTTGAAGCCAATATTTGGATGCCTTTTCGAATGAAACTTGAAAAACTAAAACATGGGTCTTCTTCAAATCAATGTCCACTATCTAGAACAATCAATTTCAAACATTTACATCATTACCGAATCCTAGGATCACACACATAGAAATAAATGCATTGGCACTGTCACTATTCACGTGGACAGTTACAACAAGCATACTTCAAGAAATTATTTGGATCGCTTATCGAATGAAACTTTAAGATCTAAAACATGTGTCCTCTTAAACTCAATGTCCACTATGTAGAATGATCAATTTCAAACATTGACACCTTAAAGAATTGGAAAATCATGCACAGAGTAAAAAAAAACGCATGGTATTGTTACTATTAATGCAGATTGTTATAACAAGCATACTTCAAGCAAGTATTTGGATGCCTTTTGGAATGAAACATGAAAATCTAAAATAGGGGTCTTATTAAACTCAATGTACACTCTCGAGAATGCTAAAAATCAAATATTTACAACTATTAATGAAGTAGAAAATCATGCACAAAGTAAAAAACTAATGGTACTGTTACTATTTAAGCAGAATTTTATAACAATCACATTATATGCAAGTATTTGGATTACTTTTTGAATGAAACTTGAAAATCTAAAACATGGGTCGTCTTAAATTCAATGTCCACTATCTAGAATGATCAATTTCAAACATTTACAACCATTAATGAACTAAAAAACCACACACATAGAAAGAAATGCATGGTACTATATGTATTCATGCATACAGTTACAACAAATATACTTCAAGAAAGTATTTGGATGGCTTATTGAATGAAACATGAATATTTTGAAAATGAGTTTTCTTAAACTCAACATCCACTATCTAGAATGATCAATTTCTAAAATTTCAAACCATTAAATAATGGAAAAATCACGCACATAGTAAAAAATGCATGGTACTGTGACTATTAATGTGGACAGTTACAACAAACATTCTTCATGCAAGTATTAAGGGGCCCTTTTGAATGAAACATTAAAATCTAAAACATTGGACTTCTTAAAATCAATGTCCACTATCAAGAATGATCAATTTCAAAAATTTACAACTATTGAATTAGTTCAGAATCATGCATAATGTAAACAACTCATGGTACTGTTACTATTCTAGCGGACACTTATAAGAAGCATATTTCAAGCAAGTATTTGGATGCCTTTTTAGAATGAAACATGAAAATCTAAAACATGAGACTTCATAAACTCAATGTCCGCTATCTTGAATGATCAATTTCAAACACTTACAAATGTTAAGGAAGTAAAACATCATGCACATAGTGAAAAATGCATGGTATTGTTACTATTCACGTAGATAGTTATAACAAGCATACATCAAGCAAGTATTTGGATGTCTTTTTCAATGAAACTTGAAAATATAAAACATGGATCTTCTTAAACTCAATGGCCACTATCTAAAATGATCAATTTTAATCATTTACAGTAATTAAAGAAGTAGAAAATCATGCATATAGCAAAAATGCATGGTACTGTTACTATTCACGCAGATAGTTATAACAAGCACACTTCAAGCCAGTATTTGGATGCATTTTTGAATGAAACTTGAAAAACTAAAACATGAGTCTTCTTCAACTCAATGTCCACTATCTAGAACGATCAATTTCAAACATTTACAATTGTTAACGAATTAGAGTATCACACACATAGAACAAAATGCATGGCAATGTAACTGTTCACGTGGACAGTTACAACAATCATACTTCAAGAAATGATTTGGATCGCTTATCAAATAAAACTTGAAAATCTAAAACATGTGTCTTCTTAAACTCAATGTTCACTATCTAGAATAATCAATTTCAAACATTTACACCTTAAAGAATTGGAAAATCATGCATAGAGTAAAAAAACACATGGTACTGTTACTATTAATGTAGACTGTTATAAAAAGCACACTTCAAGCAAGTATTTGGATGCCTTTAGGAATGAAACATGAAAATCTAAAACATGGGACTTCTCAAATATCCACTATCTAGAATCATCAATTTCAAATATTTACGACCATTAATGATCAGAAAATCACACACATAGTAAAAAAACACATGGTATTGTAACTATTCACACGGACAGTTACAACAAGCATACATGAAAAAAGTATTTGGATACCTTATTGAATGAAACATGAAAATCTAAAATATGGGTCTTCTTAAACTCAATGTATAGTATTTGATTAGTTTCAAACATTTAAAAGCATTAAAGACAGAGAAAATCATGCACATAGTAAACAATGCATGGTACTGTTACTATTAATGCGGACAATTATAACAAGCATACCTTTATCAAGTATTTGGAGGACTCTTTGAATGAAAGGTGAAAATATAAAACATAGGTCTTCTTAAACTCAATGCCCACTACCTAGAATTATCCAATACAAACATTTACAACCATTAAAGAAGTAAAAAATCACTCACATAGTAAAAAACCAATGGTACTGTTACTATTCACATGGACAATTATAACAAGCCTATTTCAAGCAAGTATTTGAATGCCTTTTTGAATGAAACTAGTAAATCTAAAACATGTTTCTTCTTCAACTCAATGTCCAGTATCTAAAATGATAAATTTAAAGAATTTATAAGCATTAATGAATTAGAAAATTATGCATATAGAAAAGAACGTGTGGTACTATTATTCTTCACGCAGACAGTTACAACAAGCATACTTCGCGCAAGTATTTGGATGCCTTTTTGAATAAAACATGAAATCTAAAACATGGGACTTCTTTAACTCAATTTCCACTATCTAGAATAATGAATTTTAAACCTTTACAACTATTAAAGATGTAGAAAATAATGCACATAGAAAAAAAATGCATAGTACTATTACTATTCACACAAATAGTTGCAACAAGCATGCTTCAAAAAAGTTTTTGGATGCCTTATTGAAAAACCCTTAAAAATCTAAAACATGGGTGTTCTTATACTAAATGTCCACTATCTAAAATGATCAATTTTAATCATTTACAACCATGAAAGAAGCAGAAAATCATGCGCATAGTCATAAATGCATGTTACTCTTACTATTAATGAGGACAGTTATAACATGCATATTTCAAGCAGGTATTTCAAGACCTTTTTGAATGAAACTTGAAAATCTAAAACACGAGTCTTCTTAAACTCAATGTACACTATCTAGAATGATTGATTTCAAACTTTTACAACCATTAAATAAGTAGAAAATCTCTCACATAGTAAAAAAGTTATGGTGTTGTTACTATTAGTGCAAATAATTATAGCAAGCATACCTCAAGCAAGTATTTGGATGACTTTTTGAATGAAACATGAAAATATAAAACATGGGTCTTCTTAAGCTCAATGCCCACTATCTATAATGATCAATTACAAACATTTACAACCATTAAAGAAGTAGAAAATCACTCACGTAGTAAAAAACTAATGGTACTGTTAGTATTCACACAGACAATTATAACAAGCCTATTTCAAGCAAGTATTTGAATGAAACTAGTAAATCTAAAACATGTTTCTTCTTCAACTCAATGTCCACTATATAAAATGATAAATTTAAAGAATTTATAAGCATTAATGAATTAGAAAATTGTGCACATAGAAAAGAATGTGTGGTACTATTATTCTTCACGCAGACAGTTACAACAAGCATACTTCGCACAAGTATTTGGATGCCTTTTTGAATAAAACATGAAATCTAAAACATGGGACTTCTTTAACTCAATTTCCACTATCTATAATAATGAATTTTAAACCTTTACAACTGTTAAAGATGTAGAAAATAATGCACATAGAAAAAAAAATGCACAGTACTATTACTATTCACACAAATAGTTACAACAAGCATGCTTCAAAAAAGTTTTTGGATGCCTTATTGAAAAAACCTTAAAAATTTTAAATATGGGTGTTCTTAAAGTAAATCTCCTGTATCTAAAATGATCAATTGTAATCATTTACAACCATTAAAGGAGCAGAAAATCATGCGCATAGTCATAAACACATGTTACTATTACTATTAATGAGGACAGTTATAACATGCATATTTCAAGCAGGTATTTCGAGGCCTTTTTGAATGAAACTTGAAATCTAAAACATAGGTCTTCTTAAACTCAATGTCCACTATCTAGAATGATTAATTTTGAAATTTTACACCATCAAAGAGGTAGAAAATCTCTCACATATTAAAAAACTTATGGTACTCTTACGATTAGTGCAGATAGTTATAGCAAGCATACTTCAAGCAAGTATTTGGGTGCCTTTTTAAATGAAACTTGAAAATATAAAACATGGGTCTTCTTAAGCTCAATTCCCACTATCTAGAATGATCAATTGCAAACATTTACAACCATTAAAAAATTAGAAAATCACTAACATAGTAAAAAACTAATGGTATTGTTACTATTCACATGGACAATTATAACAAGCCTATTTCAAGCAAGTATTTGAATGCCTTTTTGAACGAAACTAGAAAATCTAAACATGTGTCTTCTTCAATTGAATGTCCACTATCTAAAATGATAAATTTAAAGCATTTACAACCATTAATGAATTAGAAAATTGAGCACATGGAAAAAAAACGCATGGTACTATTATTCTTCACATAGATAGTTACAACAAGCATACTTCGCACAAGTGTTTGGATGCCTTTTTGAATGAAACTTGAAAATCTAAAACTCGGGTCATCTCAAACTCAAAGTCCACAATCTAAAATGAACAATCTTAAGCATTTACAACCATTAATGAATCAAAAAATTACACACAGAAAAAAGAGAGGGTGGTATTGTTACTATTCATGCTGATAGTTACAACAAGCATACTTCAAGCAAGTAATTGGATGCCTTTTGAATGAAACTTGAAATCTAAAACATTTGGCCTTATTATGCTCAATGTCTACTATATAGAATAATCAACTTCAAACATTTACAACCATTAAAGAAGTAGAAAATATTGCATATAGTAAAAATTGCATGGTATTATTACTACTCATGCGGACAGTTACAACAAGGATACTTCAAGCATGTATTTGGAAACCTATTTAAATGATACATGTGTAATGACTCAACTTTTGAAGATATTTTGTAAACGTGGTTTATTTTGAAAATTAATATATATTTTAGATGTTTAATATTAATAAAAATATGAAACAAAGAATTTTGTGAGAAAAATTAATATCATTAGATTCTACGCTTGAAATAGAATCCAACGCCTCAAAGAATGTTGAAAATGGAGATTGTATGACCAAGTTATGGACATTTAAAGATCAAGGGTATTTTTAGAATTTACCTTTAAAATGAAAATAGGCTGAAAACATAGGGGGTCGTTTTGATAATGACACCCCTCTTCTTCTCCACCGACCATTCCACTGATTTCTCCTCCATAAATTTCCTCTACCCTCTCTTCCGAAACCAAGTTTTCTCCACTCCAAACAATCCCAAAACCAGATCTGGCAACAAGGGTTGCAACTATGTTTGAAGCCTCCGATAGGGTGGCAAAGAGGGCTTCCAAGTACGATTCTCCTCCCCACAATACTCCTATCTCTTCCTTCCTCCTTTTCCCCTAGATCCCGACCAGATCTGGTAGTTTTCTGGCTGGAAATTGCTAGAGGAAGATGGGTCCAAAACTAGACCCATCATAGATGACACAGGGATGCTGCGCGTGATGCGCACCTGAGGCCGACTTCTTGGGGTGGTCTTCGGGCACTCGCTGCGTGTGGGCGGGTCAGGCTCGACCAGGATGCATGGGGCATCCTGGGACACGAGGAGCCGAGACGCTCTGCACCCTTATCGAAGATGCATCCGCATGACACCATTCGGGACGCGCTATAGTGCATCACTTGGGCATGCGCTCGTGTTTGAATGAGGTTGTGGTTCGATCAGGATGCACACGCGTCCTGGGAACCATGACATGGAGGCCCTAATAAACAAATCTGGTTCGCCCATTAAGGTGCAACACAAAAACTACAATTAAGGAGGCTATATAACTCCGATTGACGATCCAAAAGAACCGTTGAGTTCGTAATTACGACGCGGACCTAATTATATAATAACATTTTGGATCAAGAGACTATTTAGGGAAACTATAGCTTAATCCACAAAATCAACTATGATCAAACCGCATGATTTAATAGAGGCCTAGAAGCCCATAAATCATGTAGATCTAGCCGTTGCCCTATGAATCGAGAAATAATGTTGGGATCTTATGTTTGAACAATATCAGGGCTTCAGGACTTCACCAAGGTACTCTAGGGTTTGAATTGAGGAAAGACACGAGCTAAGTAAACGACGCTCGAGGTAGGTAGTCTGCTACTACTACGTTTTCAAATGCATTTCCAAAAAATCTAAATGCTTTATTCCTGATGACCATGATTAGTATGCTTTTTGAGATATCATCTTCACATAAAGATATGTGCAGATTTTTACTTATGATCTTGAATGCAATTAATTGCATGAGACTGATTTTAGGAATGCATTGCTCGCATGTTTATAATGATTGCTATCTGGGTTACATGAGTCTATCTTTTTCGAGTTAATGAGGCTGGTGGTCACTATGCTAAGTAGGTAGATCGCTGAATGAGGCAACCTATGGTAGGAATAAATCTTGAGTTCCAAGCAGGCAGATTGCTGAATGAGGCAGCCTGCGGTGGAAACAAAACCTTGAGGTCCAAGTGGGCAAATCACCGAATGAGGCAGCCTACGGTGAGAATAAAACCCTAAGTTTTGAGTGGGCAGATCGCCAAATGAGGCAGCTTGTGGAGAAGCATAATTGACCCTATGATTCCTGTTCTTATCAATATGCATATAGTATTGAGATGGTCGTATACAAGTCCTCATGACTAGTTAGTTGAGTGATTTACTGAAAGACCCATATGCATGATATTCATGGCAATATCCTTATCTGTTTTGACTTATTAGTATTTGAAGAATTTAATAGCTACTGTCATCATTAATTAGTTTGCTTGATGTGGTTTCCGACCTATATGCATGCATAAGTTGATTTACTATGCTTGCATTTTATATTCTTCATCGTGCTAAATTTTGAGTTTACGCAGTTACATATATGTATATATATATATATATATATATATCCCTGATTAACTAAGAATAGAAGTGCATGTCTTTACGGATGTGTTCGGTATAAACACTTGCATGTCGTGTTTTCAGACTAGTGGTAGCAGGTTACCTAGTAAGTGTGAAGAATACTCAACCCAATCCATCTTTTTTTACATCAATCAAAGCCCAATTAGGAGGAGCATCAAAGGGCATTAGGGCCACAGACAAAGTAAGCACAGGTAAGGCTGAGTAAGAACTTATCTAGTAACCCTTCTTGTAGTTGATGTAAACTTGGTTGTAAGTGCTTATTTGTAACTTGGGGTTGTGATTAACAATCTTGGGAGTAGAAATTATTTATCTTTGTGCTTTGTCTAAAAAGTACCATGGCCTTATACATTATTTACTTATTTATGGAGATTTGTTAATGATGCTCAGGGTTTTAATACAAAATTTTTGATTAAAAGAAATTTTTTCCTCTGCATTCTTTTACACAAAGTGTTTTAAAATAGAGATCAATCTCACTGTTATTATAAAACTACATCATAAAAACCTGGGTCATCACAGTTGGTATCAGAGCCCAGGTTCATGTTATTCATAGCCTAGTTATGAAATAAAAACTTATAATCAAGTTACATTAATAGGAAATTGTTAGAGACCACGAAAGGTAGGCACTGGTCTTGTAAAATAGATGCCACCAAGGAGAAGGGGAGGTGCAGCCCCAAGACCTGATAACCCTCCAGTTGGCTCCGCTGGATCTTAGAATGGAATGGCTGAAGCCTTTGAGCTATTCATGTAACATATGGGGTAGTTCATGCAGAACCAACCACAAGCAGCCGTGGCAAGAGCCTCTTCTCCAGAAAGAATTGATGATAGGACAGAGGCCTAATTTGAGCAATTTCAGAAAATGGCCCCATCATTCTTGGGAGAAGATGAGTTAGCAACAGCAGAAAAATGGATCTTTAACATTGAGAAGTTATTTAAGGCCATGAAAATTCCCGAGGATAGAAAGGTTGCAATGGCCAGTTTCGTGCTAAAAGGCGAAGCAAGCTTTTGGTGGGAAACAACTGAAAGAACATAATTTGGAGATAATGATGCCATACTCTAGGAAGAGTTTAAAATAGTATTTAATGAGAAGTACTATCCTCACCATGTGAAAAAATAGAAGGAGAAAGAATTCATGAATCTAGAACAAGGCAATCTCTTCATGCAACAATATGAAAATAGGTTTATAAGTCTTCGAAGATTCACACCCAATGCTTGCTCCACCAAGGAAGATGCGGCAGAAAAGTTTGTTGACGAATTACACGCAGGCTTCAGGAACAAAGTAATAGGGTTTCAACCAACCACTGTAGCAAAGGCGGTTGAAATAGCGTCCCTTTTTGAAAAGGATTATCAAAGGACACATGTTGCTAAAGATGCGAAGAACAACAATAGTGGAAGAAACAATAAAGGTAAAAGACCCATTCAACCTTCTGGATCTCGACCCCCACACAAGCAGCAATTCAACAATAAAGGAAGAAACCCAGAATCTAAGACTTGCCCCAGATGTAACAGATATCACCCAGGCAAGCCATGTATGTTTCTACATTTTACATGTTTTAATTGTGGAGAAATAGGACATTCAGCCCGAAATTGCCCTAAGAGAAAGAAGGAGGAAGAACATAAGGAAGATGATATTCCTAAAAGCTAAGGACAAGTGTTTGCCATCACTTTGAGATAGGCTCAGGCATTTAACGCCATAGTAGAAGGTACACTTCATATATGTGATACACCTGCCAAAGTATTGTTTAATACTAGTTCTACTCATTCCTTTATATCATGCGAGTTTGCTTCTTCCATGGATATTATCTTTCAAGATTTAGACTTCTCCTTAGAAGTTATGACTCCCGTAGGCAAATCAATTTCCACACAAACTTACTCCCAGGATGTTTCAATTGTAGTCGAGGGCAACCAGATGAGCATAGACCTAATCCACCAAGATATGACAGATTTTGATGTCATCCTTGGGATGGACTGGTTAGCCTGCATAATGCAACAATTGATTGTCAAAAGAAAATATTACTTGTCACCTTCCTAGAGGAAGGGTGGTCTCCTTACAAGGGAGAAGAGATTATTCATGAGCATGTGTTATTTCTGCTATAAAAGCGGCAAAGCACATTGCTCGGGTGTGTCCATTCTTTCTGGCTAAGATAGAAACCATTGAAGTCATAAAGCCTAAGTTAGAGGAAGTAGTTCCCTGATGTGTTCCCTGAAGACTTAGCAGGATTACCACCAAGGAGGGAGATAGATTTTACTATTGACCTGATACCTGTCACAGCCCCCATATCAAAGGCACCTTATTGGATGTCTCCAGCAGAGTTAAAGGAACTAAAGACCCAGTTGCAAGAGTTGTTAGATAAGGAATTTGTTAGACCTAGTGTATCTCCTTGGGGAGCGCCAGTCCTTTTTGTCAAGAAAAAGGATGGGTCAATGAGACTCTGTGTTGACTACCGAATGTTGAATAGGGTCACAATGAAAAACAAATATCCTTTACCCCATACTGATGACCTATTTGATCAACTCCAGTCAGCCCGTGTCTTTTCCAAAATCGATTTACTGTCTGGATATCACCAACTTAGGGTCAGGGAAGAAGATATTCCAAAGACAGCATTCAGAACTAGATACAGACACTATGAGTTTAGGATAATGTCTTTTGGACTGACAAATGCACCAGCTACATTTATGAATCTTATGAATCAGGTATTCAAAGCCTATCTAGATAAATTTGTTATCGTATTTCTAGATGATATCTTGATCTACTCAGAAACTCTTGAGGACCATAGGAAACATTTACAGGTAGTATTGAGTACACTCAGAGCACACAAATTATATGCAAAGTTTAGTAAGTGTGAATTTTGGCTGGTGCAAGTGAATTTTTTGGGTCATGTTGTTTCGAAAATGGCATTGTGGTTGACCAACAAAGATTGAGGCTGTGGAGAAATGGGATACATGTAAGACGGTGATAGAGGCAAGGAGTTTTCTGGGACTTACAAGATACTATCGGAGATTCATCGAAGAATTTTCATGCATTGCCTCACCCCTGACTTAATTAACGAGAAAAGACAAGAAGTTTGAGTGGGATGAGTCTATCTTTTTCAAGTTAATGAGGCTGGTGGTCACTATGCTAAGTAGGTAGATCACTGAATGAGGCAACCTATGGTAGGAATAAATCTTGAGTTCCAAGCAGGCAGATTGCTGAATGAGGCAGCCTGCGGTGGAAACAAAACCTTGAGGTCCAAGTGGGCAGATCACCGAATGAGGCAGCCTACGGTGGGAATAAAACCCTGAGTTCTGAGTGGGCAGATCGCCAAATGAGGCAGCCTGTGGAGAAGCATAATTGACCCTATGATTCCTGTTCTTATCAATATGCATATAGTATTGAGATGGTCGTATACAAGTCCTCATGACTAGTTAGTTGAGTGATTTACTGAAAGACCCATATGCATGATATTCATGGCAATATCCTTATCTATTTTGACTTATTAGTATTTGAAGAATTTAATAGCTACTATCATCATTAATTAGTTTGCTTGATGTGGTTGCTGACCTATATGCATGCATAAGTTGATTTACTATGCTTGCATTTTATATTCTTCATCGTGCTAAATTTTGAGTTTACGCAGTTACATATATGTATATATATCCCTGATTAACCAAGAATAGAAGTGCATGTTTTTACAAATGTGTTTGGTATAAACACTCTTGCATGTCGTGTTTTCAAACTAGTGGTAGCAGGTTACCTACTAAGTGTGAAGAATACTCAACCCAATCCATCATTTTTTAGATCAGTCAAAGCCCAATTAGGAGGAGCATCAAAGGGCATTAGGGCCATAGACAAACTAAGCACAGGTAAGGCTGAGTAAGAACTTATCTAGTAACCCTTCTTGTAGTTGATGTAAACTTGGTTGTAAGTGCTTATTTGTAACTTGGGGCTGTGATTAACAATCTTGGGAGTAGAAATTATTCATCTTTGTGCTTTGTCTAAAAAGTACCATGGCCTTATACATTATTTACTTATTTATCAAGATTTGTTAATGATACTCAGGGTTTTTATACAAAATTTTTGATTAAAAGAAATTTTTTCCTCTGCATTCTTTTGCACAAAGTGTTTTAAAATAGAGATCGATCTTGCTATTATTATAAAACTGCATCATAAAAACCCGAGTCGTCACAACATGAGCATCTAACGCATGGGTGTTCTTAAACACAATATCAACTATATAAAATGATCAATTTTAAGCATTTACAACCATTAATGAATCAAAAAAAATTTTACATAGAAAAAATTGCATGGTACAGTTACTATTCACACGTACAGTTACAGCAAGCATACTTCAAGCGAGTATTTGGAGGCAATTTTGAATGAAAGTTGAAAATTTAAAACATGGGAATTCTTTATCTCAACTATCTAAAATGATCAATTTTAAGCATTTACAACCTTTAATGAATCAGAAAATTTTGCATATAGAAAGAAACTGTGTGGTACTATTACTATTCACGTAGATAGTTACAACATGTGTACTTCAAGCAAGTATTTGGATGCCTTTTTTAATGAAACTAGAAATCTAAAACATGGTTCTTCTTAAACTCAATGTCCACTATCTAGGATAATCAATTTCAAACATTTACAACCACTAAAGAAGTTGAAAATAATGCACATAGTAACAGAATGCATGGAACTATTACTATTCATGTAGACAATTACAACGAGCATACTTCACACATGCCTTTGGCAGCTTTTTGAATGAAACTTGAAAATCTAATCCATGGGCTTCTTAAACTCAATGTCAACTGGCTAAAATGATCAGTTTTAAGTATTTACAACCATTAATGAATCAGAAAATCTTGCACATAGAATAAAATGCATGGCACTATTACTATTCACACTGACAATTACAACAAGCATACTTCAAGCAAGTAGTTGGGCGCCTTTTAGAATGAAACTTGAGACCTAAAACATGTGACTTCTTAAACACATTATAGATTATCTAGAATGATCTATTTCAAACATTTGCAACCATCAAATAAGTAGAAAATAATGCAATATTCAAGTGAACAATTATAACAAGCATACTTCAAGCAAGTATTTGGATGCCTTATTGAATGAAACTTGAAAATCTAAAACATGAAGTCTCTTAAACTCAATGTCCACTATCTAGAATGATCAATTTTGAGCTTTTATAGCTATTAACAAATTAGAAAATCACACACATGAAGAAAAATTCATGGTCCTATTACTATTCATGTGGATAGTTACAACAAGCATACTTCAAGCAAGTATTTAGATGCATTTTTGAATGAAAATTGAAAATCTAAAACATGGAACTTATTAAACTCAATATCAACTTCCTAGAATGGTAAATTTCAAACATTTATGGTCACTAACATAAAATAAAATCACACGCATAGAAAGAAAACGCATGGTTCTGTCACTATTCATGGGGATAGCTACAACAAGCATACTTCAAGCAAGTATTTGGATGCCTTTCTGAATGAAACTTGAAAATCTAAAATATGGGCCTTCTTAAATTAATTGTACATTATCTAGAATGATCAATTTAAAACATTTTAAAATATTAAAGAAGTAGAAAATAATGTACATAGTAAAAAATCCATGTTACTGTTAATATTCAAGAGGACAGCTATAACAAGCATACTCTAAGCAAGTATTTATATGCCTTTTAGAATGAAACATGAAAATCTAATACATGGGTCTTCATGAACTCAATGTCAACTACCTAGAATAATCAATTTCAAACATTTACTATTATTAAAGAAGTAGAAAATCATGCACATAGTAAAAAATGCATGGTATTGTTACTATTCACGCAGTCAATTACAAGAAGCATACTTCAAGCAAGTGTTTAGATGCCTTATTGAATGAAAATTGAAAATCTAAAACATGGAACTTCTTAAACTCAATGTCCACTATGTAGAATGATCAGTTTCTAACATTTACAACTATTAAAGAAGTAGAAAATCAAGCACATAGTAAAAAATGCATAGTACTATTACTATTCATGTAGACAATTATAACAAGCATACTTCAAGGAAGTATTTGCATGTCTTTTTTAATGAAATTTGGAAATTTAAAACATAAGTCCTCTTAAACTCAATGTCCACTATCTAGAATGATAAATTTCAAGCTTTTCCCACCATTAATGAATTAAAAAATCACACACATGGAGAAAAATGCATGATACCATTACTATTTATGGGGACAGTGATAACAAGCATACTTCAAGCTAGTATTTGGATGCATTTTTGAATGAAACTTGAAAATCTAAAACATGGAACTTCTGAAACTCAATATCAACTTCTTAGAATGGTCAATCTAAACCATTTACAGCCATTAACAAATAAGAAAATCACACGCTTAGAAAAAAAATGCATCATACTATCATTATTGACACGGATAGTTACAACAAGTATACTTCAAGCAATACTTGGATGCCATTTTGAATGAAACCTGAAAATCTAAAATATGGGCCTTCCTAAATTCATTGTCCATTTTCTAGAATGATCAATTTCAAACATTTGCAACCATTAAAGAAGTGGAAAATAATGCACATAGAAGAAAATGCATGGTAGTGTTGCTATTCACATAGATAGTTACAACAAGAATACTTTAAGCAGGAATTTGGATGCCTTTTGAACAAAACTTGAAAATCTAAAACATGGGTCTTCTTACACTCAATGTCCACTATTTACAATGATTAATTTCAAACATTTACAGCTATTAATGAAGTAAAAAATGACACACAGAGAAAAAATGCATGGTACAGTTACTATTCATGCAAATAGCTACAACAAGCATACTTCAACCAAATATTTGGATGCCTTTTTGAATGAAACTTGAAAATAAAAAACATGGGCCTTCTTAAACTTATTGTCCACTATTTATAAGGATGAATTTCAAACATTGAATACCATCAAAGTAGTATAAAATAATTCACACAGTAAAAAAGTGCAAGGTACTATTAATATTCATGCGGACAGTTATAACAAGCACACTTCAAGCAAGTATTTGGATGCCTTTTTGAATGAAACTAGAAAATCTAAAACATGGTACTTCTTAAACTCAATGTCAAATATGTAGAATGATTAATTTCAATCATTTACAGCCATTAACAAATTAGAATATCATACACATGGAAAAAAATGCATGGTATTGTTACTATTCACACAAACAGTTACAACAAGCATATTTCAAGCAAGTATTTGGATGCCTTTTGAATGAAACTTAAAAGTCTAAAACATGGGACTTCTTAAACTCCTTGTCCACTGTCTAAAATGATGAATTTCAAACATTTACTACATCAAAGAAGTATACAATAATGCACATAGTAAAAATTGCAAGGTACTATTAATATTCGTGCAAATAATTATAACAAGCATACTTCAAGAAAGTATTTGGATGCCTTTTTGAATGATTCTTAAAAATCTAATACATGATTCCTTTGAAACTCAATGTCCACTATCTAGAATGATCAATTTCAATCTTTTAATGAATCAGAAAATCACACCCACAGAAAAACATGCATGGTACTATAACTATTCATGCAAATAGTTACAACAAGCATACTTCAAGAAAGTATTTAGATGTCTTTTTAAATGAAACTTGAAAATCTAAAACATGGAACTTCTTAAACTCAATGTCAACTAACTAGAATGTTCAATTTAAAACAATTACAACCATTAACAAATTACAAAACCACACATATAGTAAAAAAATGCATGGTACTATCACTATTCACATGGATAGTTGCAATATGTACACTTTCAACAAGTATTTGGATGCCTTTTTGAAGGAAACTTCAAAATCTAAAACATTTGTCTTCTTAAACTCAATGTTCACTAACTCAAAATGATCATCTTGAAACATTTACTATAGTTAAAGGAGCCAAAAATTATGCACATAGTAAAAAATGTTGGTACTGCTACTATTAATGCTGACAATTATAACAAGCATAATTCAAGTAAGCATTTGGAGGTCTTTTTGAATGGAACCTAAAAATCTAAAACAAGGGTCTTCTTAAACTCAATATTCGCTATGTAGAATGATCAATTTCGAACATTTACTTCTATTAATGATGTAGAAAATCATGCCCATAGGAAAAAAAAATCATGGTACATTACTATTCACATGGACAATTACAATAAGCATACTTCAAGCAAGTATTTGGATGGCATTTTGAATGAAACTTAAAAATCTGAGTTTTCTTAAACTCAATGTCCACCATCTAGAATAATCAATTTCAAACATTTACAATAATTAAAGAAGTAAAAAACTATGAGCATATTAATAAATGCATATTACTGTTACTATTCATGCGGGCAATTGTAACAAGCATATTTCAAGCAAGAATTTGGATGCCTTTTTGAATGAAACTTGAAAATCTAAAATTTGGGTCTTCTTAATGTAATAATCTCAATTTTCGTAAAGTGATTAAGAAAATCAATAAAGTTTGACTTTTCAAAAATTTCAGGTTGGAATATTAGTTTATTGAAAAATATATTTTTATATAGATTTAAACATGATTTAAAACTTAGAAAATATGAATGTTTTAAAAAAACCGATTGAAATGACACTAAGTATGTAAAATTTCGAGTTAAAATGAAAAATCTCTAATTTTTTCCATTTTATGAATAAAAGTATAAAATGGTAATTTTACCCATAAGCAAGGACTAAGACCTCAATATTTAGAATTTACTCAAAAATTCAATTCCAATGCCAGTAAGTATGCTCGATTCCAAGTTTGGAGGAGTAAAACGAATTTTTCTCCATAAAAGGGCAAAATGGTCTTTCCACACCTCTGTGGGGCCACAAGGGGCCCACAAAGGAATCCATCGACAGAAAACATGTAATGAGTGGTCAAACCACTACCAGCTAATAGTGAAGAAGGAGGTGGTAGTGGAGGATCCAATGTTAATTTAATATTCAATAGAATTAAAACATAATTATTACAAGTAATTATGAAAAATGCAAAAACACCTATAAATACACCTCCAAAAATCTTCCAAAAATGTTCATTAAAATACCCATGAAATCATCTTACTTACTCTAAAAAATGAGATCTAGATTCATTCCCAACTTGCCAAAACTCCCAAAAATCTCTTTTCTTTTATTTCCTCTTTCCTCTCTCTAATTGGAATAAGAGACCTAAATTCAATTAGGCACTCTGTTCGAAATCAAATATCACCAATCCCACCATTCATATTATCTTAGACTACCTTATCTACAAAATCCCCAAATCAATTTTAAGATCCAACGGTGCAATCAATGGAAAATTACAAAACGAGCAGCTATCAAGCTATTTTATCATCAAAGGGATATTTATTTAAATTGGGCTACAAATCTACGTTTTTTGTCCAATTAGGTAGGTGGAAACACTTCTTATACTTATTTCATGTTATTTTATGAAATTTTTAATTTTCTAAAATTAGTTTTAGGATAAAATTTATAAAAATAAAGGACCAGAACCCTTCAATTCTGGATGATGAAGGGCTTAGATGGAAAATCTGAGCTGTCCAATCTCTCAAGAAGGGTAAAAAAGCCTAGGGTAGAAGTTTCAAGAAATTTTATAGATTTTTTAGCTTTTGATTGAAGAGGAATGATTGGACGGTCCAAAACAGACTGTTCGATCTCCCAAAATCAAATTAGATCCCAAGACGCACTACGAAATGCTACACGAAAATGGGCCCTATAGAAGCGTTTTCGCCCTCATGCTACTTACGACTTCATCTTGATGGAATGATAGCACGGCAATGCAGGTCACGGGGGAGTGTGTCACTGCATGCATCCCAGTGATGGGCGTACGGCGACTGATCTACCCGATCATTCCGCCCGATTGATCTGAACTGTCCATTCCACTAGGCCTAGATCAAATATAGACCCTTGGAATGATTGTGAACTTAACAGCGTAATTGTGGAGTCATCTGAAATCCAAATTGAGATCGAAAAGAAGCTATGGAAAGCTTATAACATCTATTTTCTTATAAAACAATAATATTGAGAAAAACATTCCAGAAACTTTCTATTCTCAAAAATTAAGCTTCTAATTTTCATGATCTTCAAGATCTGAGATGATCAAATCTTGGAGATCTGATTTACCAATGATATAATGTTGAAATAAAGTGATAGCCATAATTTATTTGGACAGATCTAAGATAAATTGAGGAATCTATACTTTATGGTAGAAAAACCGTAAAAATACAAAGGGACCCACTTGATCAATAAGATCAAGTATGATCAGACCCTTGGGATGGATTGAATGAATGATATTATGATAGAATCCATTAAGATCACGGATGGAATATGACCAAAAACAAAGAGATATGATCTTGAACCTTAATGGAGTAAAAGCCATAAAATTAATTAAAACACTTGATTTAAAAGGAAAAGATCTAAGATCTAATGGTTGCATAATAAGTGAAAGTTTCTAATAATCTTAATCTAAACTTTTATTTGATAATAGTATTGTAAATGTGATTTATGTTATGAAGCATGATAGTGTAATTCTTAAATTTTAGCATGCTCTGTTCTATATGTTATTAGATTGTTATATTAGGTTGATAGATTTAATTATCTTAGGGCCATGTCAGTTTAAATTTGAAGTTTAAGCATGATTCCATTAGATTAGTAGTAAGATTTTATGTATTTCATAACTTAGGAGCATGCCAGTTTAAGTAGAGTTTCATTTCATTTCATTAAGTTACATAGGAAGCATGTTAGTGTAAAATGTTGTTAAAATTATATTAGATTTCTGCTTTAAAGGTTATGATTTAAACTTTATTAGTAGATTCAAATGTGAAGTAGTTGTTAAGATATAGTGAGCATAAATCACCAAAATTGCAAACTAATGGAATATGGAGATTCATGGACAAATAAGATGAGTGAATGACTTTGACTTAATATTAGTAAGGGCTATAGTTAGTAGGACAATATAAAGATTATCAAATCCTTGGCCCAAACTAAGAGAATAATTAACCCCATGAATGACATTTTAAATGTTCATGGGCTTAATTAAAATCAATTAGAATGAGTACTTAGGATTAACATGCTCATAAGAACCTTATGAAAGGTTGAGCTAAGGTCACTCTAGTGAATGATGAAGATGGTGGTTAAGGGAGTTTTCTGAAAGAGCCTCACTCTTCCTCTACCTTTTGTTGACGTTTGTGAGGTCTAAATGCCTCCTTATATGAGGATTGAAGTAACCACTTTGTATTCACCCATTCAGCTAGTAAGCCTTAGCTAATTGGAAATAAGAGGAGCAGTCTAGACTTAGGCTGAAATAAGTTATCTTCAACCAGTAAAACATTAATTGGTTGAATAATAATAATAAGTGCATAAATAGTTAGTGAATTATCTACTCCTAATAAAAATAGTAAGTAAGATAATGATGATGAAACAAGACCCATGGGATCTTGAATGATCACGAACAATAAAAAGAAATAAATACTTCTTGATGATGATATATATGTATATATATATATATATTGCTTGCAACTTAGATCAAATAGAATAGAAGATCTGAACCCTTGATCAAATATGATTCAAGGAAGGGAACTAAGATCATCCTCCTTAGGGATGATCAAACAACTAAACTTAGATCAAAGAAGAACTAGATGATAGAAGATCTAAGCTCTTGATCTTTATCAACAAGTATAAATTGTTGATCAAAGGATCTATGGAAGATCAAGATCAAAGAAAGGAATACACAAAGACTTAGAATAGAAAATACTCAGATCTGAAAGATTAGAAGATCATTTTGACCATCAGATCTATTGATCAATAGGATAGACACTATCTAAGGAAGATGGATCATGATAGGATAAAAGATCTAGATCCTTTATATCAAAAGACAAGATTAGACAAAGAATATAGATAAGATTATTTAGATTGTATATATATTCACAGTATGTATGGATTTACAGATTTCATACATCAGTCAGGATCATGGAAGATTTGAAGAGATGGATCACTACTTGAAGGTTGGAGGATTTTATGAATGCATCTACATGGGAAGTACATGTTGAATACATGATCTTATGTTGACAAGTGTAATGTTAATACTTGTATTAAATCCCTTGAAACCCTTATGATCCAACCAAACACATATGAAATGGTTAAATTAGAATTGAGGAAAAGACTTTAAGTGAATAAGAAAATTAGAAGATATTCTAGCCCTAAGTAAACAAATAGATTATTTGATATGTATGAAACCTATTTTACATGCAAGCATAGAGGCTCATGGTTTTGTTTTAAATAGGCATAAGCCTAGGGATGTTATGCTAGGGGAGTTATGAGGGTTTGGCCACTTGCTTCCCTAAATTTGATGATTTGATGATACCTTGCCCTATGAGAGGCTAAAATTTGGGTGGGGCAATTATGGGAAGGCCACCATTGTGAAAGTCATGGCTCCCCATATAGGCAGTGACATAATATTTTCCACCGTGGTATCAGTGGCAAACAGGGCAGTTATCTAAGCGCACTAGTACGGATCAGACTGCAGCATGGTAGTCCTTTGATTATTTTGCACTATAATGCATTTGAGATAGGCATAGTGAAATGCCTTATGTTTTGGCATGATGAAATGCTAGGTAATTGTATATTACCAGTATTTCCCAAGTAGGGAAATTCCTAGTATAGGACTAGCTGAAATACTGATTTCTCATAGTGGAAAGAATTGATCTGCTTAGTTGGGAATGCTATTTGACTACTTTCATAAATTTGGCAGATTTATCCAGGTATAGTACATATTTATATGGATGTACATATATTACAAAGTAAAGAGTGAGATACATGAGTACGTTTATGAATAACGGGATTGTGAAGTATTAGAATTATACTGTCAAATTATTATGCTTCTTGAATCCCATACTAAGCATAACTTGTTGAGATATTGTAAATGTTTCAACATTTACAATATCTCAGATACAGAGAAGGAGAGTTAGGAGCTCAAGATTGTAGAAGACTTGAAGAGAATAATCATCAGGGTATACCCCTTGAAGACATGTATTTTGTTTTGTTTGAGAGTATTGTATTGTAATGAGAGTTTCATTGTATGGTGACCTTTGAGTTTTGGATTATATAATTTGGAAAAGTATTGTAATGGATTTGGGCTGTACTGTGAAATGAATTTTGGAATTTAATAAAAATATATTCCTTCAATGGAATTTTATCTTGTACAAAAATTCTACTTATGTTATGTATGAAGTGATGACTTGGGCTTGGGCTTAGCCTGAAGTGAGACACAATACACCAACACCAACACTAGCTACTCCCACATTGGTACAGGGTCAATTTTCCCTTGTACTAAGTGAAGAAGTTAGAAAGTCTCCATTAGCACTAGAAAAAGTTGACAAAATGATGGAGAGCCAAAAGATGGCTACGATGTATAATGGCAAGGGTGAAGCTGAGAAGGCTGAGGAATGGATATATGGAGTAGAAAGGAGTTTCAATGCATTATGTACTCCTCTAGAGTTGAAGGTGAAATTTGCCACCTATCTATTAAAACAAGAAGCTGCATTTTGGTGGAGATTAGCTAACAACACCTTCTCAAATTCTGAAGATACTACATGGGAGGAATTTAAGGAAGTCTTTAATCACAAATATTTTCCTTCTCATGTACAAGCAAGAAAGCTGACAGAGTTTCTAGAACTAAGACAAGGGAACATGTCAGTGATAGATTACGATAAAAATTTCACACAGTTAAGGAGATCTGTGACTCATATGTGTAACATTAAAATACACACAGTGAATCGATTCATTATAGGGCTGCACCTAGGGCTGAAAGGAAAGGTACTTTGAACTAAGCCCACAACCTTAGCAGAATGTGTGGAAATGGCTTCCAATTTTGAAGAAGAATACAAGAAGAGTCAAATCAGTAAGTTTAGTGGAGGAGGAAACAATAACCTAAAGTCCTTCTAGAAGAATAAAAGACCTCAGAACAATTTTAATGTAATGACCCCAATTTTTGTAATATTAAAATCCCATGAAAAGTTCAGTTTTAAAGATAAGGGCATTTTGGTCATTTCACTAGTTTCCTTGACTAAACCGAGAAATTTGGTCCTAAAAATGGTTCCATTAGATGCTTCTCGGAAAAAGGAATCCAACGAGACCAAAATCACCCAAAACGGAGTTAAAATGAGCAAGTTATGGCCCTTTGAAGTTCAGGGGCAAAACTGTAATTTTTACAAAAAGGGTTTAGCTGCAAAACATAGGAGCCCATTTTGATACGGGCACCCTTCATCTTTCACCTCCTAGAGAGTTCTAGAACGGTGGTGATTGGAGGGGAAATCACCGCCATTCTGGAGGTTTCTCCACTGCCATTCAAAGGCGGTGAGAGCCCCCTCCAGAACCCTCTCTTCGCACTATAAAAAGAGCTCTTGGGTGCCTCTAATGGAAGCCCAAAATGTTGGAGAAAACCCATCGTGGAGTAGTAACCTAGAGGAGAAAACGTGGAGAGAAAACCAGCCACGAAGCAGGTATGCCCAAAAACTCCCCAAACCCATCTCACCCGTAGTCCTAGGCTCAGTTTCCCTAGGTTTTTGCATGAAAATCCATGGGGAATAGGCTTCTAGGGAGTCACCAAGGACCCTGGGACGTCCCCAGGGCCGCATTAGTTTGACAAGGTTGAACCAGGGTGACCTGAGGACGACCTGGGTCCCTAACGAGCAGGACGATCCAATAGGAACGTCCCACGTCGACCATCGTTTGAAAAACCAAACGGGGAAAAAAGTCTGCATGTCTGCAGACGCACCTGCTAAGTCACACGCCGCAGACGCGCAGCGTGCTAGCAGTGCGTCATCTTTTGGTTCCTTAAGGAAGCTGGGGCGCACGTCGCAAACGCGCAGCGCCCTAGCATTCCGTCTTTTTATCTTTAAGACTCTATGTACATACGACACTAAAACGCTTATAACTTGAGATCTAGAGCTCCGATTGAGGCACCGCAAAAGGTGCTGTGTCTGTGTTGACGACGGAGACACATCCAAATGATAAAATTCCTGATCAAGGCCCAACCAAAGGTGGGCATGACCCTTAGAATAGGATGGTGGCGCGTGGCCACTAGAACCTTAGAAAACTAAGGATACTAAGGCGCAATTAGGACCTTAGGACACCCATAGGCATAGGGATGGACCCCTAATGACTAAGTAATAAGACCAATCACTCTAAAACCCATAAAAGATAGGCCAAACTAACCTTAAGTCCCCAAACCATGTTCAGGAGCGTCTGAGGACAAATGGGTTAGCGCGACCTAGTCAGGTAGGTGCTCTATCACTATTAGATTCTTTTAAAAGATCTATTATTGTTTTGAGAACATATGTTATAAGTATATGACTTGTTTAGCATGACTTGAGTCAGCATGCATATGATACATGTTTTGTACATAGACATGTTTTGCAAATGATTGCATATACATTATGCACATATATGTTTTGCAAACAAGTGCATACATTGCATGATTTAAGTACTTGCAAAGATTGCATGTCCTTGAGGGTTGCCAAAAGATGCTGGAGTGCCAAGGGCCAGGTAGTTGTGAGGGACCCAAAGAGGACTGGTTTTGAATAGAGGTTTTTGGCTTATTTGATCGTACATGATTTGGGCTAGTAAGCTCGTGGGTGCTATGCCGAGGGGTGTGGGTTGGCCACCCAGCCTCTACCACTATTAGGTGGATGGGTACCACGCCCAAAAAGGGCATGTCCCTGCTATGACTGCATGTGGTACAGGGGCTACCACTGGTGTCACGGCACTGGGTCGAAGTGTCATATGCCCCGTGGAGGTATATGATCCTGTGTCCCTAGGTACCCGGGGACCACACGGCGGTGAGGTCGTGGGCATAGTGGGACCCTCTGGTTTTGTGGATTTATGTGCATTACATATGGCATGATATAAGGTTGGTCGACCATACCATGATAGATATCCATGAATTGGATTCAGTTGAGCATATGATGCATATTTTTATGATTATGATATATGATACTTTCGACTTGGATTATGATATTTCTTTAAGTCGTCAGTATTCCAGTTTGACAGTAGCTTTTAATATCGATATTGAACGTGATTATTCGAACAACATGCATATGTTTTTATGAGCACATGATTTTAATGATCTCATGCTTTATAAAACTAGTAGTGATAGACTCCTACTAAGTATAGTATATACTCACCCTATCCTTAACATTTTTCAGGATGATTCCATCCATGAGTAGAGGACATCTATGTTAGTGCTACGAGCAAGTGAATCAAAAGGAAACACTTATATATGTAAGTAAATTCTCAACCCTTTGGACATGAATTTGTATTTAATTATAGTTGGGCTGTGTACTGTGACTGGATAGACCTGGGGAAAAGCATTTTTGATTTCCAAAGCTGTTCAAAAACTACCTTAGTTGTTGTGAAAGCAAATGACACACGGGGTTTTCAAAATGAATTCCAAATAAAAGATTTTTCCGCTGCATTGCACTGTTTTTTTTTAAATCGGGATCCCACCTTAGGAATTTAGATTTTTCATTTAAAAATGCATGAGAAAACCCGAGTCGTCACAGTTGGTATCAGAGCCCAGGTTTTATCCTTTCACAGCCAGTCCAACATGTCTAAGGGTCGTGAACAATAAAGAAAATCAAGAATAAGCAGTATAAAACGGAGTAGTAGAAATGACTACTTCTATTTGAGGATTATAATATTAATGACTCAGGACATTTCACCATAAACACATAGGTGAAAAAGGAGATAGTCCTAGCAAATACTTAGATATTGGATTGCTTGAATCCTATCAAAATTATAGGAAATAAGAATTATTGTGCAGTGGTGAAAAGATGAAATCTCATATAAGGATCATATTGTGATGAGAATGAATGAATGAAGATGATTAATGGACTTGTTAATAGATAGTGTTGGCCTGCAATAAAGTAATCTTATCAAAGGTGAGAAAAATCAAAAGACCTAGATGGCTATCTTACCATCATAAAGAATATCAAAATATGAGTACACTATCACAAGGATGTGATATGTAAGATGTAAAAGACAGACTTTGAGAAAATTTTGATGATAATAGGGATAAGCATACAAGATGATACAAGGGATAACTGTGACTTGTACTAGATGACAAAGGTATGAATCTTGGAAGACTTAGCTCAATTTTGATACCTTAATTGAAGTCTTATAAAGAGTGAAGAGCTATCCAATAATAACTACTTGAGTATTATGGAACAAATCCGGAGATGCATACAAGTGACATATTATGTGATAGGGAAATGAATTCAACCAAGTTATCAAAAGATTTTGATAATAATACTAAGGATAATAATAGATTGATCCTAACATGAACTTGTAAGAGAAGTGTAGCATGACCAAAATGTCAATGCCATTATTAAGACAGTTTAGAATTTCTAAGAAGCATTCAGTTTATCATATCTGTTAAGTAAAGGAGTAGATGTAGTATCAAATATATGCAACAACGCATATACAGACATTGATCCAGGTAGACCAAATGGATATTGAAGAAAAGAGAGAGAGATAGAGATGTAACCCATAAGTATTCGATGAATATTGAATAATCAAAAGAAGAAGATCATGAC
Organism: Warburgia ugandensis; assembly: GCA_035236585.1. Lineage (NCBI taxonomy): Eukaryota > Viridiplantae > Streptophyta > Magnoliopsida > Canellales > Canellaceae > Warburgia > Warburgia ugandensis. The sequence continues at coordinate 3,271,604 of CP141129.1, read as the reverse complement.
TCTATGAAGATACATGCAATTCTAACATCTTGAATCCTATGGGAGGGAAGATCAAACCAATGCAAAGGAATAATAATAGTTGAGTTGGCAAGGATACGTATAATAGAGAGAGCATATGGGATTTAAGATTTTGAGTAAAAGAATCGAATTTTAGGAGATTATGCGACAAGAAAGTTTCGAAAAGGAATGGTGACCAACTATTCTACAAATAGTTTGATATCAATTATTACAATTAGATTCTTATCGGATCCATTAACTTATGGGGAACACAAATGGATGTAATAAAAAGTTAAATTTGGTGATATCTCACCTTACATGAGTAAATAAAAAGGAATTAGGCCAGGACAATAACTTGTCCATCTATCTATCTTCAGCAAGAAGGGTACCATTGAGGATCAAATGAAGGTCTTACTATCATCAATTGGAAGACCAAATATCTTAAGACCATCATTGAGTGTTGTTAATTAAATAGAGGCATCCCACCCTAATTAATCAGGTATGTTAATATCTATGAGTTAGTAGTTGAAGTTATATACTCAGAAGGATGTTATGAGTCTTTAGACTTGAGTACTTGATAGGCTAAGTCATTTGAGGGTATAAGGCCAGTTGATTAGGCCACATCATGAAGTTGATTAGGCCACATCATGAAGAGCTACAAGTACAATAAATATAGAAACAACTAAGATAGGAGCAAAAATAAGAAGTGATCTAAACCAATGTGAAAGGTTTTTCAAACCTTAGTGGCTACCATGACAAGTTGACGAAATTACTTTGGGTCTGAAAAATACTACAGACTTGGATTGAAAGAAAGGTAGATAAGTATCGATCACTCTAGAGGCCCTTGAGCTTATAACGTATCTGGGAAGAGATCAATAGGTAATCAAATAAAGTCTATGTCTAAGAAAATGTTTATGCTTATCTGAGTATTGTAAAACTTGTGGAGTTAACAACTTCAGTATAATTTGATATAATCGCTATTGAAGACAAATTATTGCTATTATAAGCTAAGTATGAGAAGACACTTCAAAGATAAAATAAGGAGGCACTTGAAAAATAAAATTTGAGGAATTGAGAAAATCACTACTTATGAGGATACCTCTTGACAATACAGACTACATGGTTGACGATAAAGCCTTGGTAAAAGATTGAACAATATATTGACATAGGGGATAAGGTGAGATGGCTAGCACACTATAAGGTGAGATTGGATGTTACATTGCCTTTTTGACAAATAGTTAGTTGTTATGAGCATATACCAAGTACGAAAAATCAACTGAAGGAATTTTCTAAGGACTAACCCTACCGGATTGAGTATATAACTTTTGGGCTGAAAGGTTACGAAGAAAACCATCAAGCAAAGAAAGGGCAAAGAGGATGAAGACAAATGATTCAACCATGACCTAGTAAGGGTACTCGGTTATAAGAAACTTTTTACCTTGCATGAATGAGAACATTATTGAAAATCCTAAATGACAAATGGATGAGAAATAGTGAGATAGGCTTCTAGACGAGAACATACGACTCATGATGATGAATCGACCATTAACATTTGACATGAGTTTGGATAAGATCCTAATAGAGGAAAGCATTTAATGAATTCAATAATGAAACTGGATATGAAGTTAGGACATTTTACTTTCAGTATATGATAGGGTCCTCAATGGAAGATGCTACTAATTGGCTTTTATTTTTTAATGTAACCTTGGTCAAGGAAATCAAGTCACATATGAAAAATGACAGACAGTTGAAATTCAAAGTGAAGTAAGAGTTTGGCTATAAAGCATATGATATCATATCAGTTATTGAAGTATCTTGGAGACAAGGGTAAGAAGCAAAGTTAGACACAATAGAAAGAAGGTAACTTTTTGGACTTGTGGATAATGAAAGAGATCACTAGATAAAAAGGATTATCCTATGATATTCAAAATAGGAGAAATAAGATAATATGATCTTGAAAGAAGTATATGCATGAGCAAAGAAGCATGATCTTACGAGGAGACTATCTTATACATGATGAGATAAGTATAGGAATCTAAGGAATTCAAGATAGATGAAGTACCGCTAGGAAACGGTATTGTTAAATCGGCACATACGAGAGTATGGCGCGGCATCAGAGTACACAGCGAAAACAGGCCCTTATAGGTGAGGTCTTATAGGAGGAACAATGGAAATGATAAATTGAGGATGAACCTAGAATTGCTTCCTAAAGGGGAATGCATTCACCAAGAAATCATCTAAGAGACAAATACCTGGAAGATAATAAGTTATGGAATTTCGAGGATGAAATTCTTTTAAGGGGGTAATAATGTAATGACCCCAATTTTTGTAATATTAAAATCCCATGAAAAGTTCAGTTTCAAAGATAAGGGCATTTTGGTCATTTCACTAGTCTCCTTGACTAAACCCAGGAATTTGGTCCTAAAAATGGTGCCATTAGATGCGTCTCGGAAAAAGGAATCCAACGAGACCAAAATCACCCAAAACGGAGTTAAAATGAGCAAGTTATGGCCCTTTGAAGTTCATGGGCAAAATTGTAATTTTTACAAAAAGGGTTTAGCTGCAAAACACAGGGGCCCGTTTTGATACGGGCACCTTTCATCTTCCACCTCCTAGAGAGTTCTAGAACAGCGATGATTGGAGGGAAAATCACCGCCATGCTGGAGGTTTCTCCACCGCCATTCAAAGTAGTGAGAGCCCCCTCCAGAACCCTCTCTTAGCTCTATAAATAGAGCTCTTGGGTGCCTCTAATGGCAGCCAAAAACGTTGGAGAAAACCCATCGTGGAGCAGTAACCTAGAGGAGAAAACATGGAGAGAAAACCAGCCACGAAGCAGGTACGCCCAAAAACTCCCCAAACCCATCTCACCCGTAGTCCTAGGCTCAGTTTCCCTAGGTTTTTGCATGAAAATCCATGGGGAATAGGCTTTTAGGGAGTCACCAAGGACCCTGAGGACGACCCAGGTCCCTAACAAGCAGGACGATCCAATAGGAACGTCCCACGTCGACCCCCATTTGAAAAACCAAACGGGCGCGTCCAGGGACGCGCTCGCAAAAGAGAGAAACGACGGAAAAAGTCTGCGCATCTGCAGACGTGCCCATTGAGGCGCAAGCTGCAGACGCGCAGTGTGCTAGTAGCGCATCGCCTTTTGGTTCCTTAAGGAAGCTGGGGCGCACGTCGCAGACGCGCAGTGCCCTAGCATTCCATCTTTTTATCTTTATGACTATATGTACATATGACACTAAAACGCTTATAACTTGAGATCTAGAGCTCCGATTGAGGCGCCGCAAAAGGCTTGTGTCCGTGTCGATGACACGGACACATCCAAACTATAAAATCCCTGATCAAGGCCTAACCAAAGGTGGGCATGACCCTTAGAATAGGATGGTGGCACGTGGCCACTAGAAGCTTGGAAAACTAAGGATACCAAGGCCCAATTAGGACCTTAGGACACCCATAGGCATAGGGATGGACCCCTAATGACTAAGTAATAAGACCAATCACTCTAAAACCCATAAAAGATAGGCCAAACTAACCTTAAGTCCCCAAACCATGTTCAGGAGCGTCCGAGGACAAATGGGTTAGCGCGACCTAGTCAGGTAGGTGCTCTATCACTATTAGATTCTTTTAAAAGATCTATTATTGTTTTGAGAACATATGTTATAAGTATATGACTTGTTTAGCATGACTTGATTCAGCATGCATGTGATAAATGTTTTCTACATAGACATGTTTTGTAAATGATTGCATATACATTATGCACATATATGTTTTGCAAACAAGTGCATACATTGCATGATTTAAGTACTTGCAAAGATTGCATGTCCTTGAGGGTTGCCAAAAGATGCTGGAGTGCCAAGGGCCAGGCAGTTGTGAGGGACCCAAAGAGGACTGGTTTTGAACAGAGGTTTTTGGCTTATTTGATCGTACATGATTTGGGGTAGTAAGCTCATGGGTGCTATGCCGAGGGGTGTGGGTTGGCCACCCAACCTCTACCACTATTAGGTGGATGGGTACCATGCCCAAAAAGGGCATGTCCCTGCTTCGACTGCATGTGGTACAGGGGGCTACCACTGGTGTCACGGCACTGGGTCTAAGTGTCATATGCCCCGTGGAGGTATATGATCCTGTGTCCCTAGGTACCCGGGGACCACACGGCGGTGAGGTCGTGGGCATAGTGGCATGACATAAGGTTGGTTGACCATACCATGATAGATATCCATGAGTTGGATTCAGTTGAGCATCTGATGCATATTTTTATGATTATGATATATGATACTTTCGACTTGGATTATGATATTTCTTTAAGTCGTCAGTATTCCGGTTTGACAGTAGCTTTTAATATCGATATTGAACGTGATTATTTGAACAACATTTATATGTTTTTATGAGCACATGATTTTAAAGATCGCATGCTTTATAAAACTAGTAGTGATAGACTCCTACTGAGTATAGTATATACTCACCCTATCCTTAACATTTTTCAGGATGATTCCATCCATGAGTAGAGGACATCTATGTTAGTGCTACGAGCAAGTGAATCAAAAGGAAACACTTATATATGTAAGTAAATTCTCAACCCTTTGGACATGTATTTGTATTTAATTACAGTTGGGCTGTGTACTGTGACTGGATAGACCTGGGGAAAAGCATTTGTGATTTCCAAAGCTATTAAAAAACTACCTTAGTTGTTGTGAAAGCAAATGACACTCAAGGTTTTCAAAATGAATTCCAAATAAAAGATTTTTCCACTGCATTGCACTGTTTTTTTTTCAAATCGGGATCCCACCTTAGGAATTTAGATTTTTCATTTAAAAATGCATGAGAAAACGCGGTTTATCTCATTTAAGCCCCAAAGAAATCAGAGGAACAATGCACCAGGGTAAAATAGATGACTAGGTCCAATATGTAGAAAATTTCACCAAGGCAATATCTACCTTAGACCTAGACAACAACAACCACAACGGTTTCTAATCAAGTGCCATAATTGTGGGGAGTATGGACACATCGGCACCTATTGTACCAAACCACTGGCGATTAAGGAGCCAAAACTAGAAATTGCCCCTAGACACAAGGAAGGGTCTTCGCCATCACTGACGACCAGGCTAGACCATCTAATGTCGTGATCTAAGGTACATTACTTGTAGCTAACAACTATACCAAAGTACTATTTGATTCTGGATTTACACATTCCTTTATATCTTGCGTATTTGCATCTAGTATACAACTATCAGTGAAAAACTTAGGATTTAATCTAGATGTAACAACTCTAGTTGGAAAAATAATTAAATTACAAGAATACTTGCATAATGTACCTGTAGAAGTATTGGGTAGGAGAATGGTCATAGACCTCATTTTACTGAACATGGTGGACTTTGACATCATACTGGGCATGGACTAGTTAGCAAAATAGTGGGTAGTTATGGATTGTCACAAGAAGAAAATCACATTTAACATACTGGGTGAGGAAGTATTAGTACTATACGGGAAACACAATAACTTAGACAAATCCATTATCTCAGCTATGAAGGCAGTCAAACATATGTCGAAGGGGTGTCAAGCATATATAGCAATAGTAATTTCTTTAGATGTTGAATAGCCCAGGATAATAGAAACTAAAGTAGTTAGTGAATTCTAAGATGTTTTTCCAAAAGAACTACCAGGATTACCCCCACATAGAGAAATTGAGTTTACCATTGAAGTAATTCCTGGTACAACTCCAATTTCTAAAGCACCTTATAGGATGGCCTCGGCAAAGTTGAAAGAGTTAAAAGGTTAGTTGCATGAATTGTTAGGCAAGGGGTTTGTTAGACCAAGTAGTTCACCATGGGGAGCACCAGTAATATTTATGAAGAAGAAGGATGGGTCTATGACATTGTGCATTGATTATAGAATGTTGAACAGTGTCACAGTGAAAAACAGGTATCCCTTATCTCGCATTGATGATCTCTTTGATCAACTTCAATCTACTAAGGTCTTTTCCAAAATTGACCTTAGATCAGGATATCATCAATTGCATATTAAGGATGAAGACATACCCAAGTCAGCATCCAGAACTCGGAATGGGCATTAGATGTTTCTAGTCATGTCTTTTGGGCTAGCCAATGCACCAACAATGTTTATGGATCTGATGAACAGAATCTTCAAGGAATTTTTGGATAAATTTGTGATTATATTTATTGATGATATACTGATATACTCTACCAGTATCAAGGAACATCAAGAATACTTACAAATTGTTTTAAATACCCTCAAAACACAAACTATTTGATAAATTTAGTAAGTGTGAATTTTGGTTAGAGAAGGTCAATTTCTTGGGTCATGTAATTTCAAGGATGGAGTAGAAGTGGATCCCACCAAGGTTGAAGTAGTAATGAATTGGGAGAAACCTAAAACAGTAACAAAAATATGTAGTTTTCTTGGACTGACAAGATACTACCGTAGATTCATTTAAGGATTTTCCTGTATAGCCTTTCCTTTGACTTCATTGACTAGAAAAGGGTTACAATTCACTTGGACAGAAGAATGGGAAAATATTTTCCAAGAGCTAAAGAAGAGGTTTACTATAACACCAGTATTGACTTTGTCGTTTGAAAGTGGGGGATATGAAATATACTGTGATGTTTCAGGCAAAGGGTTAGGTGTTGTATTGATGCAAAATGGGAAGGTCATTGCTTATGCATCTAGACAATTGAAGAAACATGAAATAAATTACCCAGTACATGACCTAGAATTGGCAGCTATAGTTTTTGCATTGAAAATTTGGAGACATTATTTGTATGGAGAAAAATTCAGTGCATTCATAGATCATAAAAGTCTTAAATACATCTTCACTTAGGTTGATTTGAACATGAGACAAAGAAGATGGATGGAGTATATCAAAGACTACAATTTTTCCATCCAATACCATCTTGGAAAAGCAAATGTAGTAGCTAATGCATTATGTAGACAGCTAAGAGCTGTACTCACAAACATCACCATTAAGTTAGCTTTTGTAGAAAAAGTCCTTAAAGCCCAAGAAGAAGATACAGTAACTCAGGAATGGTGTAAAAAGAAAGGATTTTGTAAGGGTACTAATGGGGATATACGTTTTCAGGAGAGATTGGTGGTTCCTTTAAATACAGATTTGAGAAAAGAACTGTTACAAGAAGCCCATCAGTCAAAATTTTCCATACACCCTGGTAGTACAAAGATGTATCAGGATTTGAAAAGAAACTTTTGGTGGGAAGGCATGAAAAGAGAAATAGGGGAATTTGTGACTAAATGTTTAAATTGTCAACAAGTAAAAGCTAAACACCAAAGGCTAGCTAGAATGTTACAAACATTGGAACTTCCAAAATGGAAATGGGACAATTTCACTATGGATTTCATAGTATGATTGCCAAGGACCCAGGCAGGTTATGACATGATTTGGGTGATTGTGGATAGGTTAACAAAGTCAGCACATTTCCTTCCAATTAGGCAGAACCAGTCGGTTGACAGTCTAGCTAAGTTATACATCAAAGAAATAATAAGTCTTCATGGGATTCCACTATCCATCATCTTTGATAGGGATGAAGGATTTACTTCAAGATGTTGGAAGAGTATACAATAGGCCTTGGGAACCTCACTTAAATTCAGTATAGCATTTTACCCCCAAACAGATGGTCAAGCAGAAAGGACTATTTGGACTTTAGAAGATATGTTGAGAGCATGTACATTAGATTGGAAAGGGAATTGGGATGAACATCTTTCGTTAGTAGAATTTGCGTATAACAACAGTTTTCAAGCAAGTATTGGTATGGCATCATATGAAGCATTGCATGGATGGCCATGTTAATCACCAACCTATTTGAGTAAAGTTGGAGAAAGAAAGCTAATAAAGTCAAAACTAGTGGAACAATATATAAACAAGGTTAGATTGATACAGAAGAGGTTGTTAACAACGAATAGTCGACAGAAGAGTTTCGCACATAAAAGACATAGAAACTTGGAATTCATTGTGGGGGAGGATGTATTTTTGAAAATTTCACCAGTCAAAGGAGTAATAAGGTTTGGAAGCAAAGGAAAACTTAGTAATAGATTCATCAATCCATTTGAAATCTTAGAAAGAGTTGGTCCACTGGCTTACAAATTAGCCTTACCACCCCAACTCTAAAAAATACACAGTTTTTTTCACATATCTATGCTACGGAAATACCTACAAGATGACACACATGTACTTCAAAGGGTTCCAGAAGAGCTAAATCCAGACCTAACCTTCGAAGAGAAGGTGATACAGATCCTAGACTGCAAGAAACAGAAATTAAGGATCAAAACCATTCCACTAGTGAAAGTCTTGTGGCAATATCACTCTGTTGAGGAAGCCACATGGGAAATAGGAGTAGAAATGAGGAAGATACACCCTAGTCTATTTGATTAAGTTATTGTATTACAAATTTCAAGGACAAAATTATTGTAAGGGAGGAAGATTGTAATAACCCCAATTTTTGTAAATTGATTGAGAAAATCAATAAAGTTGAACTTTTCAAAAATTTCGGGCTAGAATATTAGGTTATTGTAAATTCTCTTTTTATATAGATTAAAGCATGATTTAAAACTTAAAAATTATGAATGTACTAAAAAAGCCAATCGAAATGACATTAAGTACGTTCAATTCTGAGTTAAAATGAAAAATCCCTAATTTTCTCCATTTTATAAATAAAAGGATAAAATGGTAATTTTACCCATAACCAAGAACTAAGACCTCAACATTTAGAATATACTTAAAAATATGATTCCAAACCACTAAGTATGCTCGATTTCGAGTTTGGGGGAATAAAACGGATTTTTCTCCATAAAAGGGCAAAATGGTCTTTACACACCTCTGTGGGGCCACAAGGGGCCCACAAAGGAATCCAATGGCAGAAAACATGTAATAAGTGGTCAAACCACTATTAGCTGATAGTAAAGAAGGAAGTGGTAGTGGAGGATCTAATGTTAATTTAATATTCAAAAGAATTAAAACATAATTATTACAAGTAATTATGAAAAATGCAAAAACACTTATAAATACACCCTCCAAAAATCCTCCAAAAAATTTTCATTAAAATTTCCATGAAATCATCTTGCTTACCCTGAAAAACTAGATCTAGATTCATTCCCAACTTGCCAAAACTCCCAAAAATCTCTTTTCTTTCATTTTCTCTCTCCTCTTTCTAATTGGAACAAGAGACCTAAATTCAATTAGGCACTCTGTTCAAAATCTAATATCACAAATCCCACCATTCGGATTGTATTAGACTACCTTATCTACAATAACTCCAAATCAATTTGAAGATCCAATGGTGCGATTAATGGAAAATCACAAAATGAGCAGCTATCGGGCTATTTTATCATCAAAGGGATATTTATTTAAATTGGGGTGCAAATCTTAGTTTTTTCTCCAATCAGGTTGGTGGAAATATTTCTTATACTTATCTCATGTTATTTTATGAAATTTTTATTTTTTGAAATTAGTTTTAGGTTAAAATTTGTAAAAATAAAGTAAAGACCAAAACATTTCAATTTAGGATGATGAAGGGCTCATATGGAAAATCTGAGTTATTCAATTGCTCCAGAAGGGTCCAAACACCTAGGGTAGAAGTTTCAAGAAATTTTATAGATTTTTGAGCTTTGATTGAAGAGGATTGATTGGACGGTTCAAAACAAACTGTCTGATCTCCCAAAATTAGATCAGATCCTGGGACATGCTGCGGAACGTAGCACAAAAACGCACCTCGCAAGAGCATTTTTGTACGTGCCGCATGCGATGTTGTCCTGATGGAACAACCGTGCAATAGCGAAGGTCATGGGGGAGAGCATCACCGTGTGCGTCCCAGTGACAGGCTTGCGGCAACCGTTTCGCCTAACCATTCTACCTAGTTGATCTAAACCGTCCGTTTTACTGGGCCAAGATCAAATCTAGACCCTTGGAACGACTATGAACTTCACAGTTCATTCATGGAGTCATTTGAACTCCAAATTGAGATCAGAAAGAAGCTATGGAAAGCTTATAACGTCTATTTTCTTCTGAAACCATAATATTAATAAAAATATTCTAGAAACTTTCTGTTTTCAAGAATTAAGCTTCTAATTTTCATGATCTTCAAGATCTGAGATGATCAGATCTTGGGGATTTGATTTATTGATGATATAATGTTGAAATAAAGTGATAGCCATAATTTATTTGGATATTTCCAAAATAAATTGAGCGATCTACCCTTTATGGTAGAAAACCCTAAAAATACAAAGGATCCTACTTGATCAATAAGATCAAGTACGACCAAACCCTTTTGATGGATTGAATGAATAACATTATGATGGAATCCATTAAGATCATGGATTGAATATGACCAAAATGATCTTGGACCTTAATGGAGTAAAAGCCCTAAAATTAATTAAAACCCTTGATTTATAAGGAAAAGATCTAAGATCTAATGGTTGGATCATAAGTGAAAGTTTCTAATAATCTTAATCTAATTAGTTTCATTGTCTTTTATTTGATAATAGTATTGTAAATGTGATTTATGTTATGAAGCATGATAGTGTAATTCTTAAATTTTAGCATGTTATGTTCTATGTTAGTAGATTGTTATACTAGGTTGATAGATTTAATTATCTTAGGGCCATATTAGTTTAAATTTGAAGTTTAAGCATGATTCCATTAGATTAGTAGTAAATTTTTACGTATTTTATAACTGAAGAGCTTGCTAGTTTAAGTAGAGTTTCATTTAATTTCATTAAGTTACATAGGAAGCATGTTAGTGTAAAATGTTATTAAAATTATATTAGATTTCTACTTTGAAGGTTATGATGTAAACTTTATTAGTAGATTCAAATGTGAAGTAGTTGTTAAGATATAATGAGCATAACTTTCCAAAATTATAAACTAGTGGAATATATAGATTCATGGACAATTAAGATGAGTGAATGACTTGGACTTAATATTAATAAGGGCTATAGTTAGTAGGACAATATAAGGATTATCAAATCCTTGGCCCAAACTAGGAGAATAATAAACTCCATGAATAACAATTTAAATGTTCGTGGATTTAATTAAAATCAATTAGAAAGTGTACTTCGGGTTAACATACTCATAGAAACCTTATGAAAGGTTAAGCTAAGGTCACTCTAGTGAATGCTGAACGTGGTGGTTAAGGGGGTTTTCCAACAGAGCCTTGCTCTTCCCCTACCTTTCATTGACATATGTAAGGTCTAAATGCCTCCTTACATGAGGATTGAAGTAACCACTTTGTGTTCACCCATTCAGCTAGTAAGCCTTAGCCAATTGGAAATAAGAGGAGCAGTCCAGACTTAGGCTAAAATAAGTTATCTTTAACCAGTAAAACATTAACTGGTTGAATAATAATAATAAGAGCATAAATGGTTAGTAAATTATCTAATCCTAATAAACATTGTAAGTAAGATAAGGATGATCAAACAAGATCTATGGGATCTTAAATGATCAAGAACAATAAAAAGAAATAAATACTTATTAATGACGATATATATGTATATATATATTGCTTGCAACTTAGATCAAATAGAATAGAAGATCTTAGATCAAATAGAAGATCTGAACCCTTGATCAAATATGATTCAAGAAAGAGATCCAAGATCATCCTCCTTAAGGATGATTAAACAACTAAACTTAGATCAAAGAAGAACTAGATTATAGAAGTTCTAAGCTCTTGATCTTTATCAACAAGTATAAATTGTTGATCAAAGGATCTATGAAAGATTAAGATCAAAGAAAGGAATACATAAAGACTTAGAATAGAAAATTCTTAAATCTAAAAGATTAGAAGATCATTCTAGCCATCAGATCTATTGATCAACAGGATAGACACTATCTAAGGAAGATGGGTCATGATAGGACAAAAGATCTAGATCCTTTATATCAAATGATAAGATTAGGCAAAAAAATATAGATAAGATTATTTAGATTGTATATATATTGACAGTATGTATGGATTTACAGATTTCATACATCAGTCAGGATCATGAAAGATCTGAAGAGATGGATCACTACTTGAAGGTAGGAGGATTTTATGAATGCATCTACATGGGATGTACATGTTGAATACATGATCTTATGTTGACAAGTGTAATGTTAATATTTGTATTAAATCCCCTAAAACCTTTATGATCCAACCAAACACATATGAAATGGTTAAGTTAGAATTGAGGAAAAGACTTTAAGTGAATATGAAATTAGAAGATATTCCATCCCTAAGTAAATAGACAGATTGTCTGATATGTATGAAACCTATTTTACATAGAAGCATGGACGCTTGTGGTTTTGTTTTAAACAAGCATAAGCCTGTGGATGCTTTGCTAGGGGAGTTATGTAATGACTCAAATTTTGAAAGATATTTTGTAAAAATGGTTTATTTTAAAAATTAATGGATGTTTTGTTATATTAAGAGAATGGTAGATGTTTAATTTTAATTAAAATAGGAAATAAAAGAATTTATGAGAAAAATTAGTACCATTATATTCTACACTCAATATGGAATCCAACAGCTCAAAGAACGCCAAAAACGGAGCTCATATGATCAAGTTATGGACATTTAAATATCAAGGGCATTTTTGGAATTTACCTTTAAAAAGAAAACAAGCTGAAAACATAGGGGGTCGTTTTGATAATGACACCCCTATTCTTCTCCACTAACCATTCCACTGACTTCTCCTCTAGCTGTCGCGCCTACACTGCCTTGGTAGTGCGACGCCGAAAAAGATGGTGGCACCCCCATGGAATGGCATCGCCTTACGGCCTCCATAAATTCCCCCACTCCCCTCCTCCAAAACCAAGTTTTCTCCACTCCAAACGATCCCAAAACCAGGTCTAGCAACAAGGGTTGCAGCTGCATTTGAAGCCTCAGATCGGGTGGCAAAGAGGGCTTCCAGGTACGATTCTCCTCCCCACAATACTCTTCTCTCTTCCCTCTCCCTTTTCCCCCAGATCCCGACCGAATCTGGTAGTTTTATGGTTGAAAATTGCCAGAGGAAGACGGGTCCAGAACCAGACCCATCATAGATGACTCAGGGATACTGTGCGTGACACACGCTAGAGGTGTGCTCCCTGAGGTGGTCTTCTCACGTTCTCTGCATGCAGGTGTGGGTCAGGCTCAATCGGGATGCACAGGGTGTCCTGGGAGCCGTGGAGTCGAGACGCTCCTCACCCGCGTCAAAGACGCGTCCGCGGGATGTACTGTGGTGCTGCTTGGGCATGCGCCATCGTGCAACCTCAGTCACAGCTTGACCAGGACGCACATGCATCGTAGGAACCCAACGCGCAAGCCCTACACGATGATTCTAGTTCGTCCGTTGATGCGTGACGTTAAAAATGCAAGTATAGAGGTTGTCGGACTCCAAATGATGATCCCAAAGAACCGTTGCATCCATATTGACGACATGGACCTAATAAAACTATAAAAGTTGGGATTAGAGGACTATTTAGTATGACTATAGCCTAAAAACTATAGGGATCTTCTAGATCTACCAGATCAAAGATGATCAAACCTCATAGATTGGTCTATTGGAGGATCAACATACCTAGATCTACTCTAAATTTCATATATTAACCCATGAAATATAGATCTGAGCATCCAAGTCAAGTATTAACCTATTCTAAGCATAAGGGTAGGTGATCTAGGAGATCTGACCATCCAATTACACGATTTTGATGACATAAAAGTTAGTAAAGGCAATATACCATTCATTATATAATCTCTACGTGAGATCTAGTCCGGTTATGAGATCTAGCCTGGAGATACACTAAGCAATGATCAAAAAGGCAAATCTATCTGTTAATCTAGAAATCTAAATAGTGATCTATAAATGGATAGAAAATGATATTTGAATCCTTGTTATCCATTAATATCTAGGGTTTCATAGATGTGATCCAGGGTCGAGTAGTGAAGAATGCGATTCGAGAAACATCGAGCTAGGTAGTCTGATACTACTAAGTTCTTATAAATGCATCTTAAACTAGCATGCTTTTGAGATATAATGTTCTTAGCAAAATTGTCTATATGAAGGACTTGAATGCGATTACTGGCATGAATGGATTTATATGCATTGTTTGCATGTTTTGGAAATCCTTGCACAAATTGCATAATTTATGATATTTTAGATATTGCTCGCCTGTTTTGAAAATGATTACATAAATTGCCTGATTTATAATGAGTGAGATTGAGGATTGCCGCATCATATAAACCATCTGGTAATACCATCATATGATGCATAACCTTGAGGGTTACCAAAAGACACTGGAGTGCTCAAAAGACCCTAGTGAGGCAGTTGTGAGGGCCAGGCAGCGTGAGGGACCCAAAGAGGACATTATTTGTATATTTTTTGGGCTAATAAGCCTGATGGGCACTATGCTAAGTAGGTAGATCGCTGAATGAGGCAACCTACGGTAGGAGCAAACCTTGAGTTCCAAGTGGACAGATCACCGAATGAGGCAGCCTACAGCGAGGACAAAACCCTTGAGTTCCAAGTGGGCAAATCACCAAATGAGGCAGCCTGCAGAGGAGCATAGTTGACCCTATGATTTCAGTTTTATCAATATGCATATAGCAATAAGCTGGACATACACAAGTACTTGTAACTAGTCGGCTTGATATGTTTGTTGAGAGACCATGTGCATGATACTTCTGGTGCTACTAGCATCTGCTTTGAATGATGACTATTTTAAGAATTTTGTGATTATTATATTTTACTCGTTGGTTTGATGGGTTTGCCGAGATATTACTACTTAGTTCTATGAATTTCTACTTCATAATTTTAGTCATATTGCTATCATTGAACATTGCATGAGCCGATATTTATGCATGTTTCCACAAAAAGGAATCAATAAGGTTTTATATGGACAGCTCCTTAAAATTATGCATATTGCATGCTATGTTTTTGAAATAGTAGTATCAGATCACCTACTGGGTATAAGGAATACTCACCCAAATATATTATTTTTACAGATTAGCCCAAAAAAGGCCAAAAAGGATTACAAGAAACCCCAGGACATGCTGGTGTCACAATCAAGTAAATGAAACATAGACAAATATGAATGTAAGTAAAATCTCTACCCTTTGGACATGTATCTGTAATTATTACAGTTGGACTATGTGCTGTGACTAGATAGACCTGAGAAATATTTATGATTTTCTTCATTTTCAAAGTCTCCTTATTCATCTTGAAAGCAAATGACACTCGGGGCTTTCAAAATGAACTTAAAAGAAAATATTTTTTCGCTGCATTGCATAGTTTTTCTAAAAGTGTTTTCAAATAGGGATTGATCCCGCCCTAGAAATTAGTTATTGCATTTAAAAATGCATGTGAAAACCTGGGTCGTCACAAGTTATGAGGGTTTGGCCACTTGCTTCTTAAAATTTGATGATTTGATGATACCTTGCCCTATGAGAGGCTAAAAGTTGGGTGGGGCAATTATGGCAAGGCCCTGTCTCCCCGTATGGGCAGTGACACAATATTTTCCATCGTGGTGTCAGTGATGAACATTGCAGTTACCTGAGTGCGCTAGTATAGATCAGACTATAGCATGGTAGTCCTTCGATTATTTTGTACTATGATGCATATGAGATAGGCATAGTGAAATGCCTTATGTGTTTGGCATGATGAAATGCAAGGTAATTGTATATTACTAGTATTTCCTAAGAAGGGAAATTCCCAACATAGGACTAGCTGAAATACTAATTTCTCATAGTTGAAAGAATTGATTAGCTTAGTTGGGAAAGTTATTTGACTACTTTCATAAATTTGACAAATTTATCCATGTACAGTATGTATGTATAAGGATGTACATGTATTACAAAGTAAAGAGTGAGATACATGAGTATGTTTATGAATAATGGGATTATGAAGTATTAGAATTATACTGTCAAATTATTATGCTTCTTGAATCTCCTACCAAGCATAACTTGCTGAGATATTGTAAATGTTTCAATGTTTACAATATCTCAAATATAGAGAAGGAGAGTTAGGAGCTCAAGACTGTAGAAGACTTGAAGAGAATAATCATTAGGGTATACCCCTTGAAGACATGTAATTTGTTTTGTTTGAGAGTATTGTATTGTAATGAGAGTGTCATTGTATGTTGAGCTCTGAGTTTTGGATTATGTAATTTGGACAAGTATTGTAATGGATTTGTGCTCTACTGTGAACCATTGGATGGATTCTAGAATATAATACAAATATATTCCTTTAATGGAATTTTACCTTGTACAAAAATTCTACATATGTTATGTATGAAGTGATAACTTGGGTTTTTCAAAACAAGTTCTAAAGAAAAGAATTTTTGCTACTTTGTTTTGCAAAATTTTTTTACTACTAAGGGCCCTGCCTTTGAAAATGTATTACAAAATGTGTTATAAAAACTTGGGTCGTCACACTTAAACTGAATGTACACCATATAAAATGATCAATTTTAATCATTTACGACCACTAATGAATCAAAAATTCTCGAACATAGAAAAAATAAAAATACATGGTACTGTTGCTTTCCACACAAATAGTTACAACAAACATACTTGAAGCAAGAATTTGGATGCCTTTTTGAGTGAAACTTGAAAATCTAAAACTTAGGTCTTCCTAAGCTCAATGTCCACTATCTACAATGATTAATTTTCAAACATTTATAGCTATTAACGAAACAGAAAATCACACACATAGAAAAAAATGCATGGTACAGCTACTATTCACGCAAATAGTTATAACAAGCATGCTTCAACCAAACATTTAGATGCCTTTTTGAATGAAACTTGAAAATCTAAAATATGGGCCTTATTAAACTTATTGTCCACTATTTAGAAGGATGAATTTCAAACATTGACTACCATTAAAGTAGTAGAAAATAATGCAGATTGTAAAAAAATGCAGGGTACTATTAATATTCACATAGACAATTACAACAAGCATACTTCAAGTAGGTATTTGGAGGCCTTTTTTGAATGAAACTTGAAAATCTAAAACATGGTCCATCTTAGACTTGTTGTCCACTGCATAGAATGATGAATTTCAAACATTTACTACATCAAAGAAGTAGAAAATAATGCACATAGTAAAAAATTCAAGGTAATAAAGATTTTCAAGTTTCATTCAAAAAGGCATTCCAATACTTGTTGAAAGTGTACATATTGCAACTATCCATGTGATAGTAATATGCACTTTTTTACTATGTGTGTGGTTTTCTGATTTGTTAATGGTTGTAACTATTTTAAATTGACCATTCTAGTTAGTTGACATTGAGTTTAAGAGGTTTCATGTTTTAGATTTTCAAGTTTCATTCATAAAGGCATTTAAATACTTGCTTGAAGTATGCTTGTTGTAACTGTTTGCGTGAATAGTTATAGTACCATGCATGATTTTCTATGTGTGTGATTTTCTGATTTGTTAATGGCTGGAAAAACTTGAAATTGATCATTCTAGATAGTGGACATTTGGTTTTAGAGGAATCGTGTTGTAGATTTTTAAGTTTCATTCAGATAGGCATCCAAATACTTGCTTGAATTGAAGTATGCTTATTATAACTGTCGCTCACTATTCACTAACTCAAAATGATCATCTTGAAACATTTACTACAGTGAAAGAAGCTAAAAATTATGCACATAGTAAAAAAATGCATGGTACTGTTACTATTAATGCAGACAATTATATCAAGCATAATTCAAGCAAGTATTTGGAGCTCTTTTTGAGTGAAACTTGAAAATCTAAAACAAGGGTCTTCTTAAACTCAATGTCCACTACGTAGAATGATCAATTTGAAACATTTACTTCTATTAAAGATGTAGAAAACCACACCCATAGTAAAAAACTTGTGGTACATTACTATTCACATGGACAATTACAACAAGCATACTTCAAGCAAGTATTTGGATGCCTTTTTGAATGAAACTTGAAAATTTGGGTCTTCTTAAACTCAATGTCCACTATCTAAAATAATTAATTTCAAACATTTATAACAATTAAAGAAGTATAAAATTATGAGCATATTAAGAAATGGATGTTATTATTACTATTCAAGCAGGCAGTTATAATAACCATATTTCAAGCAAGAATTTGGATGCCTTTTTGAATGAAACTTGAAAATCTAAAATTCAGGTCTAGAATGATTAATTTCAAACATTTACACCTGCTAGAGAAGTAGAAATTCACATGCAAAGTAAAAAACTCATTATGTTGTTACTATTCAAGTGGACTGTTATAACAAGCATACTTCAAGCAAGTATTTGGATCCCTTTTTGAATGGAACTTGAAAATCTAAAGCATGGGTCTTCTTAAACTCATTGTCCACTATCTAAAATGATCAATTTTAATCATTTATGACCATTAGATAAGTAGAAAATCATGCTCATAGTTAAAAATGCATGGTATTGTTACTAATATTGAGGACAATTATAACAAGCATATTTCAAGCAAGTATTTGGAGGCCTTTTTAAATGTAACTTAAAAATCTAAAACATACTTCTTCTTAAACTCAATGTCCACTATATTCAATAATTAATTCCAAACATTAAAAACCATTAAAGAATTAGAAAATTATGCACATAGTAAAAAATGCTTGGTACTGTGATTATTCATGTGGACTGTTACATGAAGCATGCTTCAAACAAGTATTTGGATGCCTTTTTCAATGAAACTAGAAAATCTAAAACATAGACCATATTAAACTCAATGACCCCTACCTAGAATAAGAAAATTCCAAACATATACAACCATTAATGAATCAAAAAGTCACACACATAGAAAAAAGAAAAAGAAAAAGCATTGTACATTTACTATTCACGTGAGCAGTTGCAACAAGCATACTTCAAGCAAGTATTTGGATGCCTTTTTGAATGAAACATGAAAATAAAAAACATGAGATTTCTTAAAATCAATGTCCACTATATAGATTGATTAATTTCATGCTTTTACATGCACTAACAAATCAGAAAATCACACACATGGAAAAAAATGCATGGTACATGTAGACAATTACAACAAGCATACTTCAAGTAAGTATTTTGATGCCTTTTTGAATGAAACTAGAAATTATAAAACATGGAACTTCTTAAACTCAATTTCCACTATCTAGAATGATCAATTTAAAACATTTACTACTATTAAAGAAGTAAAAAGTTACACACAAAGTAAAAAAACACATGGTACTATTACTATTCAAGCAGACTATTATAACAAGCATACTTCAAGCTAGTATTTGGATGCCTTTTTGAATGAAACTTAAAAATCTTAAACAAATGACTTCTCAAAGTCATTGAATCCTATCTAGAATGATCAATTTCAAAAATTTACAACCATTAATGAATCAGAAAATCACATGTTAAGTGTTTAATTTTGGTTAAAAGACCCCTAGTTTAGCATTCAATTAGATCATCTAACAGTCCAAATTTCAAAATTTAGTTTAATTGACCATCCAAACCTTAATTTTCTCAAAATCAATGGTTAGATGATCATTAGAGCTTATTAGAGGATTAATGTATGGTTTTAATGATTCTAATTTAGTCTTTTATTTTGCAGATCAACTAAAGGATGGTTAGATGGATCAGATCTAATTTCAACAGTGTATATCAAGTAGAGATCAAGAGGAAGAGTCCTAGTTGAAATAGAAGAGGAAGAGTCCTAATTGAAATAGAAGAGGAAGAGTCCTAATTGAAATAGAAGAGGAAGAAGAGTCCTAGATAGGGATAAGAGGAGTTGTTGGAGAAAAAGAAGGAAAAAAATTTATAAAGAGGGGAGCCGTATGAGTGGGAGCCTTTTTTGGAGTAGTTTTAGTTCCCTTTTTGCTTGCCATTCCATTATCTTCATTGTTCCTTCTTGCTTTCATCATTTTTTCTTTTTCTTTTTCTTTTTCTTGCTCTCACTTCTCTCATGTTCCCCTTTATTTTCCAGTTTCCCACCATATCGCTCTTTCTCATTCTCTCTCATGTCTTATCCTATCCCCATTCATCATCTCTCATCACCGTCCTTCTCAACACACCCCAGGCCCCTGCCTCCAATGCACCACCAACTCCCAGGCTAAATTGTAGGAGCCTTCATCATCTCTCTACCCATCTCCCTCTCGTTCTCTCTTTACTCTCTTTGCTTCCACCATACAACGTCAATACTAGTCGTAGCTATCCAGCAGGCCTAGCAACCTCTGACGTCTGCTTCACTCTGCGTGCGATACCACATCTGCTTTAGCCTTTCCATGAGATGATGCCTAGAAAACCAAGATGTCATCTCCCTCTCCCCAGTCCAGTTTTTTTTCCACAGGCTAGCCAGGCGACTGCTTGATTTTCCTAGCCAGGCGACGTCTGCCATCCAGCACCAGTCGATGCCCTTGTCATCTTCACCAGACACGCAGATCACCACCCAGGAGAACCAGTCGATGCCCCAGGCATCATTTTTTTTTCTTCCTCCTCTGCTCAACCATCCCAGTCAGCCAAGTTGATCTGCGCCATGCGAACAAGACGACGGCCAGACCAAAGGCGTCATTTTCTCACCGCTCCTCCCATCCCACGCACTTACCTAGTTTCCCTCTTCATCGGCCGGATTGCACTCCCATCCCAATGGCTTCGGCATTTTTCTCTTCTCCGAACGTCTCGGAGAAGGAAACCCAAACTGGGTTTCCTCCAGTGTCGCAGCCCTCTTCTCCCTCCTCCAGATCCATCTCCTCCATTCACTGGTCATCTCCTTCGTTGGGTTTTTCCTGGTTTTTGTTAAAAATCAGTTTTTTTTTCAGAAATCTAGTTTTGCCCTTCATATTTAAATGCAATTACATTTCTGGACATTTTCGTTAATTACATCTGCATCCCCTGTTTAATTACATCTGTATCCTCTGTTTATTTACATCTGTGTCCCTGCTCCATTTAAGCTTTATTTTATCCATCTTTTGACAATGTTATCTAGGGACAATGCTACCTACGGACAGTGTGATTTAGGGATGTTTGATTTATTTTATTTTATGTTTTCTGGAATTGAAAATTATGTAAAGTGCATCATTTGAACAAATCTACATAGTTAGGTTATTTTTGTTATTTTCTTTAAGTTTTAAAGAATTAAATTTTATTAAAAACTCCACTTAACGCGAGTCCATGTGGGATCGACCCGTATTTGCATAGCTATACTACAATAGCCCGTGCACTTGCGAAAAACATCAATAAGTTTTTGGCGCTGTTGCTAGGGACTTGCAAAGGAGTTTTTATAAAATTTAATTAAAAAATAAAAATATTAAGAATTTCATTTTAGGTAATTTTAGGTGCATTTTTGAATTTTTTTTAGTAAATAACCACCTAATTTCCTGAAATTGGTACTTATTGCTAAATTTTCTTTTTCAGGAAACAGGAAAGTGGAGAAAATTGGCAAGAAAATCTTCATCAACATGGAAATTTCCCTGCTTTCCCAGATTATGGTTATTATTTTTTTCTTTTTGAGTGAAGCTTGTAGTGAGAAGCCTTGTGAATTGAATTTCTTATTTTCATTTTAAAGGGTTGTAATAATACAGGACAAGTGTGGGATAAGGTGGCCCACACTTGATCTTCATCAGAAACCCCACTATAAGTCTCCTCACTCATTTAAATTCCTAGATTAGGGCTTGCATTTAGAGTAAATTTGCATTATTTAGTAATATAAATCATATAGAAAGCATCCTCTTATAATTGTTGCATTTTTAGGTTTTGGATTAGTTTATTGCTTTTATTTGCATCTTAGGACACAATTAATGTTTTAAGGTGATATATATGCTAATCGAACTACCATGGAGTGTGGAATTAATTAGTAAGGGCACCCTACCCCTTTAAGATCAAGGATGAATTTCATCACCACTCCTTGGCCCACCTAGGATAATCACCTCAAGCGCGCCACCTTAGCCTTTAATTCAAATTAAATCAATCAAAAGAGACCTATAGGGCTATGACATGCTCGTAGGAGCCTCTTACTAAGACTTGATTTATTGTCACTCCAATGGCTTTTGAGCACTGTGGTTATTGAGGGTTGCCTAATAGAGCCTCACTCTTCCCTCACCTCTTGTTGACGTTTGTGAGGTCTAAACACTTCCTTACACAAGGGTTGTATTAACCACCTTGCGAAGAACCTAACTAGCAAGCAATAATAAAGTTTAAAGGAGAGGAGGAGTGCTGGATTAGGCTAATTAAAAGCATTGTCCCCACATAAATTCAAGAAAATCAATATGCTGCTTATTAGCCTCCAAGATTATATTGTGTCCTTTGTTTGTGCATCTTTCTAGGAAGTTAGGTTGCATCATGTAAGTTAGTTTTCATCTAAAATAAAAAATAAAAAAAAGAAAGAAGGAGCCTATCAAGAAGGGGATAGATTTCATAGATGGATCGGTTAGATCTTATGAAAAGTCAATTGCTTAGGCTAATAGCTTCTAGGCAAAGTGCGCCACAACCTCAATACCATAATGATTATACCTATTCTAAGCATCCATATTCCACCCCTTCCTGGCCCCCATCAAGCTCCACATATAATGAATACTATCAGGAGCTAGTGGATGCACCTGATGCATTCACATACCCTAGCAATTTTTATTCTGAGACAAATTCCAATGGATGGGCTAGGCATCATGAGCAACCATGGTCTTAAGATTACCAATATTAGGAAGAACCACAATGGTCTCACCCTGGTCAGTACTATCATGATGATTTAGAATATCAGGGTCAGCCATCATGTGTTCAGTCTGCTCAGTCCTTTTTTAGTACCCCAATGCCACATCAACACCAACCCTATGAGTCATTTCCTCTACAAGAAGAACCACTATTAGAAGAAAATATGTAGCATATGTGTGAACTCATAGCACAAGGGAATAAGAAAATAAGACAAATGATGGAGGATTTCGCTGAGGAAATAAAACGAGGGACGGAGGAATTTGAGGAAAAACTGAAATAAATTAGGTATAATATAAGGGCTACTATAGAGCAAGGTATTTTTTATACTAGGATGAAAATTTCCTATGATCCTTATGAGTCACAAAGTCTACAACTATCCTTAGAAATCTCCAACTTCGCTATACTTGAGTCACGTCCTGATTCTGATTATGAAGAGACTTCCATTGATGAAGAGCACAACACTTTAGAAAAATCCAACCCTAATCCTCTAGATGTGTGTCCCACCTATTTGTATGACTCTAATGAAGACACATCTATTGAGGAGATGCCTGAGTTGTTGGATACTGTGCCTCTATTGGACACTTCTAGATTGCAAGCCAGAGGAGATCATCCTAAGCATGAAATTTAGATTATGCCTTTTAATGTAACAGATGTACCTGATTGGGACCTAGCAGCCTTATTTGAACAAACATCAAATGATAATATAGGCCCAATTGCTACCTTACTTGTGCTTATCAAACAAAAAGAAGCAGAGTCAGTTGAGATGCATCAATGTACTGTAGGGTACACATCAAAAGATAACCAGGGTTTAAGCCAGACCTTGTCCCCACCTCTAATAATACAAGAACAACCTATTAGAGAAGGGCAGAGTCAAGTTATTACCCTAGTTCAGGGCAATGATAGGGACACTGAGGAAAAAGATAAATTGCATAGAATGGTCATTATTATCCCTCAATTTGGTCAAGACAAGGACTGTTTGTCACCATATGGTCCAAGGACATACACAGTAGTTTCTGCAGTCATTGAATTACCCTCACCTCAATTTTCAAGGTGGAGCAATTATATTGACTACAGTGAAATCTTAAAGATGGGGGACCATCAATATGGTCTCACTACTTTCACATTTGTGGTGATCTACTGTATTATATTCATATCACCACCTAAAATTTCAAGGCGAAGGCCATATATAGATTACTGCAAAATTCTAAAGTGGTGTGAGAATTCTCGCCATGTCATCTTAATGTTGGGATTAGGACAAATAAAGTTGACCCAATTAGCTCTAGTTTTACAATGTTAGGTTAGGTAATGTCTGGCTGAAGACGTTAAACTTAGCGCTTATTGGGAGGCAACCCACAGGTTTAGAGTCTACATCCCTCCATTTTCATATAGAATCCTATGTTTTCAAACATTAGGGACAATGTTTCATTCTGGTTGGTGGGTGTAGATGCATTAGGGATTTTGAGTTTTCTTGAAAAAAAAAAATGAAATTTTTTTGAAAAAAAAAAACAAAAAGTTTTTAAAGTAGAGTTCCCTTACTGTGATGAGAACTGAATGTTCAGAATTTAGTAAATATACTGTTTTCACCTCTTAATGGTAATGCATATGATTAGTTTTGCATTTCATCCATGCGTTGAAGCATTTTATGAAAGTTAATTCTCGGAAACCATTTACACACAGCACATATTCAAGACTAATATAGAGATATGACTTAGAGACCTTGAGGAAAATCAGTGGAGACCTATAACCTAGTGAGAGTATGAGACTATCTTCTTTGAGAGAGTTATAAGTATTTCCATGATTTCTTCAGTGTACATACATTAATGTGATCATGTTATTATTGTTTTGGTTAAACATCAAGAATAAATAGGAGTAATAGCTTTAATTCTAAAAATTATTGAATCTAATAGGCTTTAGGAAGCCTAGGAAATGATATAGGCCATCCTTGTTCAGCCCAGAGACATAAAGCCTACCCAATATAGTATACCACTAGTTAGCCTTTTGAGCCTGTTATTAAGCCTTGTATTTCTTAACCCCATATACCTTAACCCAGAATAACCCAAAATAAATAACCACTACCCATCTTCAAAATGAGTAGAGTAGAAAAAAGTTCAAAAATAGGACAAAAAGTCAAAGAAGTGAGGGAAAATTAGTTGTCTTTCTTCTAAAGAAAAGAAAAAAAAAAAAAAAAAAAAAAAGAAGAAGAAGAAAAGAAAAAGTTTGAAAGAGAAATTCACTTCACGTACAAACTAAGAAGAAAAGTTGTCATAGAAGATATTCATTGAAGACATCTACTCAATTTTAAACCTTTGAATTCTTTATACCCTCCTTTTCTAAACCTGTCCTAAGCCTACATTTCGTCCTAAGTAAAGACTTATTGATCTTAGGTGGACATAGCCTTAAAGAGGAGATAAAAAGAAAGAATTAAAGTAAAAGACCCCTAATATTCTTGGTGATAACATCCACTCTTATGGATGACGTTCCTTTGTCTCGTGAGCATTGAAAAGAATTATGTGAACCATCAACTTGTTGGATTCGGTCACATAATGAGAGAAATATGTTTAACCCCTTATCTAAGAGTTTTATTTCTGAGCGTATACCTATGAAGATTTGAGGTCAAGACATATTTCCAATGGAATGTAAGCATATCTACGTAGAACTCAAGATTTATGTGGTTGTACACACACATATTCACTCTGACAAATAGCTCAAATAAAATGTCTATCATATGTGTATGGTGTGTAAAATTTCCATATCTTCTTCATGAAGTTGTGAAAAATTAGTCAAATTGCTAATGAATGAGGATTCTCTAAGATAAAATAAGGAACTCGACTTTATTGAATTTTGTGCGTATATTCACTGCAAACCCTCACGAGGCCTAACTCATCCACCAGGGGTAACCTAGGGGTTCAAGGGCTTGTTGCATGTGCTAAATGCAATCGTGAGTACCTACGAAAGTGGCAATTGGTACAGTTTTGTATAAAATAGTTGTCTGCATGTTTTGCTCGGGACTAGCAAAATGCTAGTTGGGGGTGTCTTAAGTGTTTAATTTTGGCTAAAAGACCCCTAGTTTAGTATTCAATTAGATCATCTAACTGTCCAAATTTCAAAATTTAGCTTGATTGGCCATCCAAACCTTAATTTTCTCAAAATCAACAGTTAGATGATCATTAGAGCTTATTGGAGGATTAATGTACAGTTTTGATGATTCTAATTTAGTCTTTTATTTTACAGATCAACTAAAGGATGGTTGGATGGATCAGATCTAATTTCAACGGTTCATATCAAGCAGAGATCAATAGGAAGAGTCCTAATTGAAATAGAAGAGGAAGAAGAGTCCTAGATAGGGATAAGAGGAGTTGTTGGAGAAAAAGAAGGAAAAAAATTTATAAAGAGGGGAGCCGTATGAGTGGGAGCCTTTTTTGGAGTAGTTTTAGTTCCCTTTTTGCTTGCCATTCCATTATCTTCATTGTTCCTTCTTGCTTTCATCATTTTTTCTTTTTCTTTTTCTTGCTCTCACTTCTCTCACGTTCCCCTTTATTTTCCAGTTTCCCACCATATCGCTCTTTCTCATTCTCTCTCATGTCTTATCCTATCCCCATTCATCATCTCTCATCACCGTCCTTCTCAACACACCCCAGGCCCCTGCCTCCAATGCACCACCAACTCCCAAGCTGAACTATAGGAGCCTTCATCATCTCTCTACCCATCTCCCTCTCATTCTCTCTTTACTCTCTTTACTTCCACCATACGACGTCAATACTAGTTGTAGCTATCCAGCAGGCCTAGCAACCTCTGACGTCTGCTTCACTCTGCGTGCGATACTCCATTTGCTCTAGCCTTTCCATGAGATGATGCCTAGAAAACCAAGATGTCATCTCCCTCTCCCCAGTCCAGTTTTTTTTCCACAGGCTAGCCAGGCGACTGCTTGATTTTCCTAGCCAGGCGACGTCTGCCATCTAGCACCAGTCGATGCCCTTGTCATCTTCACCAGACACGCAGATCACCGCCCAGGAGAACCAGTCGACGCCCCAGGCATCATTTTTTTTTCTTCCTCCTCTGCTCAACCATCCCAGTCAGCCAAGTTGATCTATGCCATGCGAACAAGATGACGGCCAGACCAAAGGCATCATTTTTTCACTGGCCAGATCACACTCCCATCCCAACGGCTCTAGCGTTTTTCTCTCCTCCGAACGTCTCGGAGAAGGAAACCCGAATTGGGTTTCCTCCTGCATCGTGGCCCTCTTCTCCCTCCTCCGGATCCATCTACTCCATTCACCAGTCATCTCCTTCATTGGGTTTTTCCTGGTTTTTTTTAAAAACCAGATTTTTTTTTTAGAATTCCAGTTTTGCCCTTCATTAAATGCAATTACATTTCTGGACTTTTTAGTTAATTACATCTGCATCCCTTGTTTAATTACATCTGTATCCTCTGTTTATTTACATCTGTGTCCCTATTCCATTTAAGCTTTATTTTATCCACCTTTTGACAGTGTTATCCAGGGACAATGCTATCCATGGACAGTGTGATTTAGGGATGTTTGATTAATTTTATTTTATGTTTTCTGGAATTGAAAATTATGTAGAGTGCATCATTTGAACAAATCTGCATAGTTAGGTTAGTTTTGTTATTTTCTTTAAGTTTTAAATAATTAAATTTTATTAAAAGCTCCACTTAACGCGAGTCCCTGTGGGATCGACCCATATTTGCATAGCTATACTACAATAGCCCGTGCATGTGACGACCCAGGTTCTTATATGATATAAATTTGATAAAAAGGCGAGATCTCTTGTTTTATAAATATGAAATGCATGAAAATCTTTTCGTTTTGGAAAAAAATCTTTTGTATAAAACCTCGAGTGTCAAAACACATTTTTCAATTATCTAGCCATGGCATAGTTTTAAATTGAATCTATTCCCAAGAAAGTGTTAGTCACAGCCTCAGCTGTAGAGAGTAACTACAATCAAGTAACATTGAAAGATAAGGTAGGGGTTTACTTACTTTCCCTTAGTCTGGGTGTCTTTTGTCACAAGCGTTCCTTGCCCTTAAGTGTTTACTTTGTGTCTAAAAAATGTTGAGGATTAGGTGAGTATATACTATACTCAGTAGGAGTCCATCACTACTAGTTTTATAATGCATGCGATGTTTAAAATCATATGCTCTTTCAAAACATGTGCATGTCTGAACACTCAAGTTCAATATCAAGATTAAAAACCATCATCGAATTGGAATATTGACGACTTAAGGAAATCACATAATCCAAGTCGAAAGTATCATATATATATATCATAACATAATGGTGTGCATAAGATGCTCCACTGAATCCAACTCATGGACATATGGTATGGTCGACCAACCTCATGTCATACCATATGCAATGCAAATAAATCCTCAAACCATAGGGTCCAAACTATGCCCACAACCTCGCCGCCGTGTGGTCCCCGGGTACCTGAGGACACTCGGTCATAGCCTCACCAGGGCATATGACACGTCTACCCAGTGCCATGACACCAGTGGTAGCCCCATGTACCACATGCAGTCGACGTAGGGACGTTGCCCTTATTGGGCATGGTACCCATCCACCTAATAGTGGTAGAGGCTGAAGGCCAACCCAAACCCCTCGGCATAGCACCGACGAGCTTATCAGCCCAAATCATATCGGATCAAACAAGCGAAAACCTCTTTTCAAAACCTATCTTGTTTGGGTCCCTCACAATTGCCTGGCCCTCACAACTGCCTACCCAACGTCTTTTGGGCACTCCAGCGTCTTTTGGTAACCCTCAAGGACATGCAATCTTTCAAAAACTCAATGCTCACAAATCATACAATATATGCATTTGTTTGTATATGCAATTATTTGCAAAACATATCTATGCATAATGTATATGCAATTATTTGCAAAACATATCTATGCATAAAGCATTTATCATATATACGGTGAATTAAGTTATGCTAAACAAGTCATATTCTTATACTTAAAACATGCATTCTCAAAACAATCATGGCTCTTTAAAAAGTCTAGTAGCGATAGAGCACCTACCTGGCTAGGTCGCCCTAATCCCCTTATCCTCGTATGCTCCTGAACATGGTTTGGGGAATCAAGATTAGTTTGGCCTATCTTTTATAGGTTTTAGAGTGGTTGGTCTTACTACTTAGGCATTAAGGGTTCATCCTCATGCCTATGGGTGTCCTAAGGTCCTAATTGGAACTTGATATCATCAAGTTTTCAAGGATTTAGTGGCCCCACGCCACTATCATAGTCTAAGGGTTGTGCCCACCTTAGATTCGGCCTTGATCAGGTATTTTATAGTTTGGGTGTGTCCGTGTCATCGACACGGACACAACGCCTTTCGCGGCGCCTCAATCGGAGCCTATATCTCAAGTTATAGCCTTTTTAGTGCCGAGTGTACATAAAAGGGTCAAACGAAGCAAGGTGGGAGCCTAGGACGCTAACGTGTCCCGCATCAGCAGCATGTGCCTCAGCGGGCGCGTCTGCAGACGCATTGGATTTCCCACCCAACTTTTTCATTTGCGAGTGCATCCACGGACGTGTCCGCTGGTTTCTCTCGAATGCGGACGACGTGTTTCATTCAATGGGGGATCGGGGCGTCCTCAGGACGCCCTGGTTCGACCCTGTCAAACTAGTGCGGCCCAGGGATCGTCCCTGGGTCCTTTGTGACTCGTCAGGGCTCGTTCTTGCATGATTTTTCATGCAAAAACTTAGGGAAACTTAGCCTAGGACTAATGGGAAGACGGGTTTGGAGGGATTTTGGGCATGCCTGGCTCGTTGCTGGGTTTTTCTCCATGTTTCTCCTCTTGGTTGCTTCTCCAAAATGGGTTTTTCCCAAGCTTTTGGGCTGCCATTAGAGGCGCCCAAGAGCTCTATTTATAGAGCTATAAGAGGGTTCTGGAGGGGGCTCTCACCGCCCTTGAATGGCAGTGGAGAAACCTCCAGAATGGCGTTGATTTCTCCTCCAACCACTACCATTCTAGAACCCTCTAGGAGGTTGAAGAAAGGGGGTGCTTGTATCAAAACGGGCCCCTGTGTTTTTTAGGTTAAATCTGTTTTTTAATGAAAATTACATTTTTGGCCCTGAACTTCAAAGGGCCATAACTTGCTCATTTTAACTCCATTTTAGGTGATTTTGGTCTTGTTGGATTCCTTTTTCCGAGTTGCACGTAATGGTATGATTTTCAGGACCAAATTTCTGGGTTCAGTCAGGGTGAATAGTGAAATGACCAAAATACCCTTATTTCCAAAAAGTGGACTTTTCATTGCTACCTTGGGATTTCAATGTTACAAAATTGGAGTCATTACAGTGCACTTCCTGAAAACATCAACATCACACACAGAAAAAATGCACGGTATAGTAATTATTCATGTGGACAGTTACAACAAGCATACTTCAAGAAAGCACTTGGATGCCTCATTGAATAAAACTTGACAATTTGAAACATCGATCTTATTAAACTCAATGTGCACTATCTAGAATATCAATTTCAACATTTAAAACCATTAAAGGAGAAAGAATTCATGCACATAGTAAAGAAACACATGGTACTATTCCTATTAATGCAGACAAATATAACAAGCATACTTCAAGGAGGTATTTGGAGGCCCTTTTGAATGAAACTTGAAAATCTAAAACATGGGTCTTCTTAAACCCAATGTCAACTATCTAGAGTGATCAATTACAACCATTAAAGAAGTAGAAAATCATACAGATAGATAAAACCTATTGTACTCTTACTATTCATGCGAACAGTTATAACAAGCATACTTCAAGCAAGTATTTGGATGCCACTTTGAATGAAACTTGAAAATCTAAAACATGTGTCCTCTTAAACTCAAAATCCATTATCTAAAATGATAAATTTTAAGCATTTAAAATTCGTAAAAAATTAGAAAATTACACACATAGTAAAAAATATGTGGTACTATTAATCTTCATGCAGACAGTTACAACAAGCATACTTTAAGCAAGTATTTGGGTTCCTTTTTGAATGAAAGTTGAAATCTAAAACATAGGACTTCTTAAACTCAATCTCCACTATCTAGAATAATCAATTTCAAAAATTTATGACCATTAAAGAAGTAGAAAATAATATACTTAGTAAAAAATATGTGGTACTATTACTCTTCATGCAGACAGTTACAACAAGCATACTTCAAGCAAGTATTTAGAAGCCTTTTTGAATGAAACATGTATAATACATGGGACATCTTAAAATCAATGTCCACTCTTTAATATCATCAATTTTAATCATTTACAACCATTAAAGAAGTAGAAAATCATGCACATAGTTAAAAACTCACGGTACTGTTTCTATTATTGAGGATAGTTATAACAAGCATAATTAAAGAAAGTATTTGGATGCCTGTTTTAATGAAGCTTGAAAATCTAAAACATGGGTCTTCTTAAACTCAAATTCCACTACCTAGAATGATAAATTACAAACATTTACAACCATTAAAGAAGTAGAAAATGATGCACATAGTAAAAAACTTATGGTACTGTTACTATTCTCACAGATAGTTACAACAAGCACACTTCAAGCAAGAATTTGGATGCTTTTTTGAATGAAACTTAAAATCTAAATAGGGGGGGGGTTCTTCTCAAATTCAATGCCCACTATCTAAAATAATCAATTCCAAGCATATAAAGCTGGTAACAAATTAGAAAATCACACACATAGAAAAAAACACATCGTACTATTACCATTCACACAAGCGGTTACGTCAAGCATACTCAAGCAAGTAATCGCACGCCTCTATGAAGGAAGCATGAAACTATCAAACATGGGTCATCTTAAACTCAATGTTCAATATATTGAATAATCAATTTCATGTTTTTATAGCCAATAACAAATTAGAAAATCACCCACATGGAAAAAAATGCAAGGTACTATTACTATTCATGCGGACAATTGCAACAAGCATACTTCGAGCAAGTATTTGGATGCTTTTTTAATGAAACTTGAAAATATAAAACATGGTTCTTCTTAAAATCAATGTCTATTATCAAGAATTATTAATTTCAAACATTTACAAGAAAATCATGAACAAATTAAAAAACTCATGGTACTGTTACTATTCAAGCAAACTGTTATAACAAGTCTTCACGCAAGTATGTTGATGCCTTTTTGAATGAAACTTGAAAATGTAAAAGAAGGACTTCTTCAACTCAATGTCCACTATTTAGAATGATCGATTTCAAACAATTACAATGGTTAAAGAAGTAGAAAATCACGCCCAAAGTAAAAAAACTCATGGTACTGTTGCTATTCAAGCAAACTGTTATAACAAGCATACGTCAAGCAAGTATCTGGATTCCTTTTTGAATGAAACTTTAAAATCTAAAACATGAGACTTCTTAAACTTAATGTCCACTATCTAAAATGATCAATTTTAATCATTTAAAACCATTAAAGAAGTAGAAGATTATGCACATAGTAAAAAACACCTGGTACTATTACTATTCACATAGACAGTTAGAACAAACATACTTCAAGCAAGTATTTAGATGCTTTTTAGAGTGAAACTTCAAAATTTTAAAACAAGGATCTTCTTAAGCTCAATGCCCACTATCTAGAATGGTCAATTTCAAA
Source organism: Warburgia ugandensis (assembly GCA_035236585.1). Taxonomy (NCBI): domain Eukaryota; kingdom Viridiplantae; phylum Streptophyta; class Magnoliopsida; order Canellales; family Canellaceae; genus Warburgia; species Warburgia ugandensis. The sequence continues at coordinate 3,239,374 of CP141129.1, read as the reverse complement.
ATTTTACAACCTATAATGAATAAAAAAATCACACACATTGAAGAAAATGCATCATACTATTACTATTCACGTGGGCAGTTATGATAGGCATAATTCAAGCAAGTATTTTGATGCCTTTTTGAAATGAAATATGAAAACCTAAAACATGGGTCACCTTAAACACATTGTTCACTATCTAGAATGATCAATTTCAAACATTTACAACCATTAACAGACCAAAAAATCACACATATAGAAAAAAATGCATGGTACTATTACTATTCAAGCGTATAGTTACAGCAAGCATATTTCAATCAAGTATTTGGATGGCTTTTTAAATGAAACAAGAAAATCTAAAACATCTAAAATGTGGTACTTCCTAATCTCAATATGCACTCTTTGGAATGATCAATTTCAAACATTTACAACCATTAAATAAGATGAAAATCATGCACATAGTAAAAAACTCTTGGTATTATTACTATTCACACAGGTAGTTCTGAGAAGCAAACTTCCAGTAAGTATTTGGATGCCTTTTTCAATGAAACTTGAAAATATAAAACATGGCATAGTGATCAGTATGATACATCTAAAACTATTAAAGAAGTATAAAATCATGCACATAGTAAAAAATGCATGGTACAATTACTATTCACGTGTATAGGCATAACAAGCCTACTTCAAGCAAGTATTTGGATGCCTTTTTGAATGAAACTTAAAAATATAAAACATGGGTCTTCTTAAAAAAAACATACACTATCTAGATCAATCAATTTCAAACATTTACAACTATTAAAGAAGTAGAAAGTCATGCATGAAGGAAAACCTCATGGTCTGTTACTACTCAAGCGAACTATTGTAACAATCATATGTCAAACAAGTATTTGGATGCTTTTTTGAAAGTAACTTGAAAATATAAAATGTGACAATTCTTAAACTCAATGTGAATTAGAAAATCATGCACATAGTGAAAAAAGCATGGCACTGTAACTATTCACATGGACAGTTATACCAAGCTTACTCCGAGCCAGCATTTGGTTGCCTTTCTGAATGAAACTTGAAAAATTAAAACATGGGTCTTCTTAAACTCAATGTCCACTATTTAGAAAAATAAACTTCAAACATTAAAAACCATTAAAAAATAAGAAAATCACACATATTGAAAAAAATGCATGGTACTGTAACTATTCTTACGAACAGTTATAAGAAGCGTACTTCAAGAAAGTATTTGGATGGCTTATTAAATGAAACTTAAAAATATAAAATATGTGTCTTCTTAAACTCAATGTCCACTATCTAGAATGATCAATTTAAAAAATTTAAATCCATTATAAATCATGCACATAGTAAAAAATGCATGGTACTGCTACTATTAATGCGAAGAGTTATAACAAGCATACTTCAACCAAGTATTTGGATTTCTTTTTGAATGAAACATGAAAATCTAAAAGTGGCATCCTCTTAAACTCAATGTCACTATCTAGAATGATCAATTTCAAACATTTATAACTATTAAAGAAGTTAAAAATCATGCACAAAGTAAAAACTCATGGCACTGTTACTATTCAAGTGGACCGTTATGACAAGCATACGTCATGCAAGTATTTGGATGACTTTTTAAATGAAAGTTAAAAATTTAAAACATGGGTATTCTTAAAATTAATATCCAATATCTAGAATGATCAATTTCAAACATTTACAACTATTAATGAAGTGAAAAATCACATGCAATGTAAAAAGCTCATGGTACAGTCACTTTTCATGCGGACTATTATAACAATCACACTTTAAGCAAGTATTTGGATCCCTTTTTGAATGAAACTTGAAAATATAAAACACGGTTTATCTTAAACTCAATGTCCAATATGTATATTGATCAATTTTAAATATTTTGAACCATTAATGAATTAAAAAATCAAACACACAAAAAATGCATGGTACTGTAACTATTCACGTAGACAATTACAACAAGCATACTTCAAGAAAGTATTTGAATGGCTTATTAAATGAAACTTTAAAATCTTAAACATGGGTCTTCTTAAACTCAAAGTCCAATATCTAAATTAATCAATTTCTAACATTTAAAACCATAGAAGGAGGATAAAATCATGCACATAGTAAAAACACATGGTATTGTGACTATTAATGTGGATAATTACAACAAGCATTCTTCATGCAAGTATTTGGATGCCCTTTTGGATGAAACATGAAAATCTAAAACATGGGACTTCTTAAAATCAATGTCCACTATCTAGAATGATCAATTTCAAAATTTTAAAACTTGTAAAGAAGTTCAAAATCATGCACAAAGTAAAAAACTCATGATACTATTACTATTTAAGCAGATTGTTATAACAAGCATATTTCAAGCAAGTATTTGGATGCGTTTTTTAATGTAACATGAAAATCTAAAACATGGAACTTCTTAAACTCATTCTCCACTATCCTAAATGATGAATTTCAAACATTTACAAATGTTAAGGAAGTAAAAAATCATGCACATAGTAAAAAATGCATGGTATTGTTATTATTCACGGAGGTAGTTATAACAAGCATACTTCAAGCAAGTATTTGAATGTCTTTCTAAATGAAACTTGAAAATCTAAACCATGGGACTTCTTCAACTGAATGTATACTCTCTAAATCAATCAGTTTCCAACTTTTAAAGAAGTAGAAAATCATGCACAAAGGAAAAAACTCATGGTCTACTACTACTAAGATGACTGTTATGACAATCATACTTCAAACAAGTATTTGGATGCTTTTTTGAATGAAACTTGAATATCTAAAACATGGTCTTCTTAAACTTAAATGCCACTATCTAAATGATCAATTTTAATCATTTAAAACAATTAAAGAAATAGAAAATCATGCACATAGTAAAAAAAAAGCATGGTACTGTTACTATTCACGCAGACTATTATAACAAGCACACTTCAAGCCAGTATTTGGATTCCTTTTTGAAAGAAACTTGAAAAACTAATACATGGGTATTCTTAAACTCAATGTCCATTATCTTAAATGATCAATTTCAAAAATTTACAACCATTAACAAATCAGAAAATCACACGCATAGAAAAAAATGCATGGCACTTTAACTATTCATGCAGACAGTTACAACAAGCATACTTCAAGAAAGTATTTGGATGCCTTTTTGAATGAAACATGGGGTCTTCTTAAGCTCAATTTCCGCTATCTAGAATAGTCAATTTCAAAAATTTTACAACCATGAAAGAAGTAGAAAATATTGCATATAGTAATAAATGCGTGGTATTATTACTATACATGTGGGCAGTTACAACAAGCATACCTCAAGCAAGTATTTGGAAGCCTTTTTGAATGAAACATGAAAATATAATGTGTGGGTGTTATTAAACACAATCTCAACTATCTAAAATGATCAATTTTAAGCATTTACAACCATTAAAAAATAAGAAAATCGTGGACAAAGAAAAAAATGCATGGTGCAGTTGTTATTCACACATACAATTACAACAAGCATACTTTAAGAAAGTATTTGGAGGCATTTTTTAATGAAACTTGAAAATTTAAAACATGGGTCTTCTTAATCTCAATTTCCACTATCTAAAATGATTTGTTTATGGCATACAATCATTAATGAATAAGAAAATTGCACATATAGAAGAAAATGCGTGGTACTGTTACTATTCACGCAGACAATTACAACATGCATATTTCAAGCAAGTATTTGGATGCCTTTTTGAATGAAACTAGTAATCTAAAACAGGGGTCTTCTCAAACTCAATGACCACTATCTAGAATGATCAATTTCAAACATTAACAACTATTAAAGAAGTAGAAAATCATGCACAGAGTAAAAAACACATAGTAGTGTTAGTATTCATGCTGACACTTGTAACAAGCACTTTAAGAAAGTATTTGGATGCCTTTATGAATGAAACTAAAAAATCTAAAACATAGGTTTTCTTAAATCCAATTTTCCCCATCTAAAATGATGAATTTTATGCATTTTCAACCATTATCAAATAAAAATATCATGCACATGGAAAAAAATGCATGGTAATGATACTATTCATGAATATAGTTAAAATAAGCACAGTAAATCATAAACACATTAAAAAATGCATTGTATAGTTACTATTCATGTTGTCAGTTACAACAAGCATACTTCAAGCAAGTATTTGGATGCCTTTTTGAATAAAACTTGAAAATCTAAAACATGGGACTTCTTAAAGTCAATGTCAACTATCCAAAATGATCAAATTTAGGCATTTACATCCATTAACGAATCATAAAATCTCACAAATAGAAAAAAAAAAAATGCAAGGTACTATTACTATTCACAAGGACATTTACAACAAGCATACTTCAAGTAAGAATGATGCACATGGAATGAAACCTAAATATCTCAAACATGGTTCTTCTTAAAGTCAATTTTTACTATAAAAAATGACCAATTATTTATAGTTACAACCATTAATGAATAAAAAAATCTCACACATAGAAAAATTTGTAAGGTACAATTACTATTCATGTAGATAGTTACAATAAGCATACTTCAAGCAAGTATTTAGATGCCTTTTTGAATGACACTTGAAAATCTAAAACATGGGTCTTCTTATACTCAATGTCCACTATCTAATCAATTTCAAACATTTACAACCATTAACGAAACATTGTTGATTTGGTGAGCAATTCGTGAGTAAAATAATAGTAAGAAGAATTGTGTAACTTCACTCAATTCAAAAAGGAAAATCATACACAGAGAAAAAAATGCATGGCACTTTTACTATTCATGTAGAAAGTTACAACAAGCATACTTCAAGCAAGTATTTGGATGTCTTTTTAAATGAAACTTGAAAATCTAAAACATGGGTCTTTTTAAACCCATTGCCCCACTATTAAAATGATCAATTTTAGGCATTTACAACCATTAACGGATTAGAAAATCATGCTCGTAGAAAAAAACCCATGGTTCTATTACTAATCACGCAGGCAGTTACAATAAGCATACTTCAAGCAAGTATTTGGATGCCTTTTTGAATGAAACTTGAAATCTAAAACAAGGACCTTCTCAAACTCATTGTCCACTATATAGGATAATCAATTTCAACCATTTACAACCATTAAGGACATAGAGAATTATGCACATAGTAAAAAATGCATGGTACAGTTATTATTCATGTGGACAATTACAACAAGCATACTTCGAGCAAGTATTTGAATGCCTTTTTGAATGAAATTAGAAAGTCTAAAACATAGTACTTTTTAAACTCAATGTCCACTATCCAAAATGATCAATTACAAACATTTATATGCATTAACAAAGAAAAAAATCACACACATAGAAAAAACGCATGGTATTATTACTATTCACACTTGTAATTACGAAAAGCATAATTCAAGCAAGTATTTGCATGCCTTGTTGAATGACTTAAAAATCTAAGACATGGGACATCTTAAGGTCACTATCCACTATATAAAATGATCAATTTTAAGCATTTAAAACCATTAATGAATTAGAAAATCTCACACAGAAAAAAAACGCATGATGCTATTACTATTCACATAGACAGTTATAACAAGCATACTTCATACAAGTATTTGGATGCCTTTTGAAATGAAACTTTAAAATCTTAAACATGGGTCTTCTTAAATTCAATGTTCACTCTTTAGAATGAACAATTTGAAAAATTTATAACCATTAATGAAATAGAAAATCACACACATAGAAAAAAGTGCATGGTACTGTAACTATTCACGCGGACAATTATAACAAGCATACTTTTGTGACACCCTAGGTTTGTCATTAAAATTTTTCGTGTTTATTTTCAAAAGGTAGGATGCCTCTAATTTTAAAATTCAAAAATAGCAGAAGATAGTTTTCTTTGAAATTCATTTTTCCAGAAACACGGATGTCGCCCAACTCCCATACTAGACATACTATAATTTTTATAGAAGATAGACATACATTTTATGAAACAATAGGACCCATCCAGCGGTTCACATACATAGACCCTATAATCATTATATTAAATGTCCAAGCAGCATAATCCACTACTATTTTAAATATTTATCATTATCATTTTCCATATGGTACCATACTCTAATTCCATGAACCAGACTTTGCGTAATATATCTACCCATTCATTGCCCCATATGAAAACTTTTATAAAACTATGCCCTCCAAATATATACATATAGGACTATATCATATATTTTAAAATTGTTAAAAGCCATACAAAATTATGAACATAGTCCATAGGTTTTATAACCTACATTCCCAGACTATATTAGATCTCAAAATCATACCCCTTACATACGGGGTTTATAATACTCCAACCACTGTTGGTAACATCATAAACAGTATCTCATCATGCCATGGCATTACACTATGCCTATCATAATGCAAAATACTCAAGGACTACTATGCCACAGTCTAAATCCATAGAGCGCCCAGATAACTGCATAATAATCCACTGATACCAACTATGGAAATAACAAAATCTATGTCCACATGTGGAGGATCATGGCTGTCATAGTGGTGGCCTTCCCATGATTTCCCCACTCGACATTTAGCCTCTCATTGGGCATGGTATCCTTCACATAAATTTCAGGAAGCCGGTGGCCAAACCCTCATAACTTCCCTAGCATAGCATCCCTAGTCCTAGGGCTATGGAAAACAAAATCACAAGCCATCGTGCTTGTATGTAAAATACTAATATACATGCATCTTGCTTGTCCATAATATATATGAATATCTCATCATAATCATAACATCCTTACTTATTAGGTGATCACCCACCAAGGATGTAATGTAAAATCCTAGACTCATACATCACATATGATGCAATGGTACCTATGTGCCATAAATGTCTTTTTATCAAAATAACAGCTATGATATTTTTAAGAACAGATCATGTGTATCCTTTAATATCATTCAATAGACTTCAATTACAAGCATGTCATTCATGTAGCATTTCAATTAATAAATTTTCATCATTCACAAGTAAACATTTTCCATCATCATATATCATATGAAATGCATAATTTAAATGACATAATATCTATCATAAGAATAAGATCATGTTTAAAAACATGTATCTTACTTTTAAGACATGCTTTCTTAATTCTCCACTTATCTTGTGTGACGCATTCATCAGATTCCACTAGCTTTAATCACCCTCTTCTTCACGATCGACCCCCTGCACTTCAATCTATACAACACATAGAATTTCTTTTCTTAATACATACACATACACATATATATATATATATGTTTAAGTATGATCTATTAGCCAAAAGTGGTCTCATTTTGATCCTCATCTATCTTTTAATGATTTTAAAGATAGTATTAAGGTATGACTCCAAGGGTAATTGCCTGGGTAGTTCAGGTAAAACCAAATGTGTCTAAGTGTACCCCTACTAGGCAACAATATACCAATCATGCATATAATTTCTTTCAGGCTAATTCCCTCAACAAAATATGGTGCTAATCTCATCTATAATTAACTTAATGTCATCCCCACATATCATACTAAAACTTCACTCTTTATAATCTCGTTAATGGCATGTAGATCAACCAGTCAGATATAGGAGGAAAAGACGCTAATTTATGCTTGATTGGGCAAGAATTTTTGTCTTGTCTCTACCTGCTTTCACTTACCATTATGAATGTTTCAATTTCTAGTTTAAATCCACATTCATGTCAAACATTGATCTTTAATAACCCACATAGAAAAGATAAAGTGAATTGTTCATCAGAGGAGAAACACAGGGTCATTTCTAGTAGTAACTTCCCTTGTGTTTTTACTTCAACAAGTAGTCCCACATGGACTGAAGTTTCCTCCCAACATTTTTATACTGTCCTTAAGTGAGAATCACTGAATTATACAATTTTTCAAAACTCCCAAATCTACGAGGATTGTAAGGAGAATATTTAATGTATATGGTCGATTTTTTTCGAGTCTCCAATCAATGCTCTAAACACAAACAGACTCACTAGAATTCCTAAAATTTGTGGGACTGATAAATTATCTATAGATCTATAGTTTCAAATGAAGGATTGCTTCAGATCCTCATTAAAACCCTAGATTTACTAGCATATACTATTTCATACACAAATCAAAACAAAAATGAAGGATTTAAGTATAGATTATACCTCCTATGCATGCTTCCAGCCCTCATTCTTCAACGGGTTGATCTTATTGAGCATCATTTTTAATGATGGTCTCTGACCATTAGTTGTGCATCATCAATCTCCACAAAATCCCTGTGAAAAAGACCCGATCGTGGCAGTATAATATTGCTGTGTCAGGATCTCTGTCAGATTAGCTCTGATCATCGAATCGCTTGAGGGGTTTTGTCCTTGATGTCAAGAGGAATGTGATGAATGGCTCATATCACTAATCCAAATCATTTTTGCTGCTGTGTGCATTGTTCCCTGGAACTATTCATCATGGCCAAGGTTCTATCACTGGTGAAGGAATGGCATTGCTGGGGTGAGGCCTATAGGGCATCACTGGTGAAGCAAGAGGATGGGGGAGAGAGAAGGAGCTAGCACACCATGTTCAGCACCGGCCAAAGGAAGGAGACGAGATGCGGGAGAGGTGATGGCAACTAGATTGTTCACGCTTGAGCTCAACAGAGAAGGGAAAATGGGGAGACAGAGGCAGATGGCACTAGACTCTGGGCGCGCTGGCCCACTTGAAGGTATGGTCATGCTGGTGCCCTAGAGAAAATAGGGGAGGAGAGATGGGTAGTACGACCAGCCTGCACACAGGCATGTCATGCTGGCTATGTTAGAGTGAAGCCTGATTGGGGGAGAAACAGAGAAAGGAAAGGGCTTTTGGGTACTTCAATGCCTGCTCCCTAGATCTAGCTAAAGATCCCCAGAGAGGGATCCGATGCCGAAGAGGAAGATGGTGATCAAGTGTACTACAAGCAGATGAGAAACAAGGTGAAGGGTTTCTTCTTGGTTGCCAAAAAACATAGATCCACTATGGATCTGCTCGGAGAAGAGGAGAGCTAAGGTTTCACGATGAAGAGGGAGCAAGAGGGGGTCATAATCGGCAAAGGAGATGGAGGGAGCGATTTTCTCTCTCATCCCATGAAGATCCAAATAGAAGAGATGAGGTGGATGCTGGTTTTCGCCATTTTCTTCGGCATCCCACTTCTGCTTTGTCATATTTGGGGGTTTTATGCATTGCCAGCAAGCTAGGTGTGTCAGGCACGATAGCGTCACTAGTGATTGGCTGGGGCCAGAGAGAGAGAGCTAGACTCAACATTTTGTCTGGTTTCCAATGTGAGGTGGGGGTGCCAATATCAATTTGGTCCCCTTTTGTTAAGTTATGTTTTTCTTTTATTGATCTTTTGATTACCATATTTCCCTGGACTTCGAAGGGCTATAACTTCTTCATCCGAACTCTGTTTTCAGCATTCTAAAAACTCATTGTATTGTTACTATTCACATAAACAGTTGCAACTAGCATACTTCAAGTATTTGGATGCATTTTTTAATGAAACATGAAAATATAAAACTTAGGCCTTCTTAAAATCAATGTACAATATCTAGAATAACACATTTCAAACATTTACAACCGTTAAACATGTAGAAAATCACACACATAGTTAAAAAACATGGTCTTGTTACTATTCATGCAGTGAGTTACTACGTGCATACTTCAAGCAAGTATTTATATGCCTTTTGAATGAAACTTGAAAACATAAAGCTTGGATCTCCTTAAACTCAATGTCCACTATAAATAATGATCAATTTCAAACATTTACAATTATTAGAGAAGTAGAAAAACACGTAAATAGATAAAAATGCAAGGTACAGTTACTATTCACGTGGATAGTTACAACAAGCATACAACAAGCAAGTATTTGGACTCTATTTTGAGTGAAACATGAAAATCTAAAACATGGGGCTTCTTAAAATCTATGCCCACTACCTGGAATAATTAATTTCAAACATTTACTGCCGTTAAAGAAGTAGAAAATAATGCACATAGTGAAAAATAGCAAGGTATTGTTACTATTCACTCGTTCAGTCACAAGAAGCACACTTCAAGCAAGTATTTGGATGCCATTTTGAATGAAACTACTAAACCTAAAACATGAACCTTCTTAAACTCAATGTCTACTATCTAAAATGATCAATTTGAACCTTTAACAGCCATTAACAAATTGGAAAATCACACACATTGAAAGAAATGCTTATTGAATGAAACTTGTAAATCTAACATATTGGTCTTCTTAAGCTCAATGTTCATTACAGAGAATGATCAATTTCAAACATTTACAAGAATTACAGAAGTACAAAATGACGCACATAGAAAGAAATGCTTGGTACTGTTAGTATTCATGAGGACAGTCACAACAAGCACACTTCATCAACTATTTGGATGCCTTATTGAATGAAACTTAAAAATCTAAATCATTAGCCTTCTGTAACTCAATGTCCACTATCTAGAATGATCAATCTTAAATATTTTCAACTATTAAAGAAGTAGATAATGATGCACATAGGGAAAAACGCATGGTAATATTACTATTCTCGCCAAAAGTTCTAACAAGCATACTTCAAGCAAGTATTTGGATGCCTTTATGAATGAAACTTGGAAATTCAGAACATTGGCCATCTTAAACTCAATATCAACTTTCTAAAATGATCAATTTCAAATATTTGCAACTGTAATAGACATTGAAAATCATGCACATAGTAAAAAACTCATGGCATTGTTACTATTCACGAGGTGTGTTGTAACAAGCATACTTGAAGCATGTATTTGGATCCTTTTTTGAATGAATTTTGAAAATCTAAAACATGGGACTTCTTAAACTCAATGTCCTCTATCTGGAATAATTAATTTCAAACATTTACAACCATGAAGAAGTATCAAATCGCACACATAGTAAAAAACTCAACGTACTATTACTATTCACATAAACAGTTGCAATAAGCATACTTCAACTAAGTATTTGGATGCCTTTTTGAATGAAACGTGAAAATCTAAAACGTAGGCCATCTTAAAATCAATGTCCAACATCTAGAATTATATATTTCAAACATTTACAACATTGAACATGTTGAAAGGCACACACATTGTTAAAAAACATGGTCTTGTTACTATTCATGCAGTGAGTTACAACATGCATACTTCAAGCAAGTATTTAGATGCCTGTTGAATGAATCTTTAAAATATAAAACATGGGTCTTCTTAAAATCAATGTCCACTATAAATAATGATCAATTTCAAACTTTTACAACTTTTATAGAAGCAAAAAAACATGCAAATAGTAAAAAAAGCATGGTACAGTTACTATTCACTCGAATAGTTAGAACAAGCATACATCAAGCAAGTATTTGGATGCTTTTTTGAGTGAAACATTAAAATCTAAAACGTGGGGATTCTTGTTCTCAATGTCCACTCCTTGGAATAATTAATGTCAAGCATTTACTACCCTTGGAGAAGGAAAAAATAATGCACATAGTGAAAAAATGCATGGTACTGTTACTATTCACTCTATCAGTTACAACAAGCATACTTCAAGCAAGTATTTGGATGCCATTTTGAATGAAACTAGAAAATCTAAAACATAGACTTTCTTAAACTCAATGTCCACTATCTAAGATGATCAACTTGAACCTTTAACTGTCATTAACGAATTAGAAAATAACACTTATAAAAGGAAATGCTTATTGAATGAAACTTCCAAATCTAAAATATTGGTGTTCTTAAGCTCCATGTCCACTATAAAGAATGATCAATTTCAAACATTTACAAGAATTAGAGAAGCTAAAAATGATGCACATAGAAAGAAACACTTGGTACTATTACTATTCATGAGGACAGTCACAACAAGAATATTTCATCAAATATTTGGATGCCTTATTGAATGAAACTTGAAAATCTAAATCATTTGCCTTCTTTAACTCAATGTCCAGTATCTAGAATGATCAGTCTTAAATATTTTCAACTATTAAAGAGGAAGATAATCACACACATAGTGAAAAATGCATGGTAATATTACTATTCTCGTGAAATGTTCTAACATGCATACTTCTAGCAAGTATTTGGATGCCTTTATGAATGAATCTTGAAAATCTAGAACATTGTCCATCTTAAACTCAATACCAACTATCTAGAATGATCAATTTTAAAATTTTGAAACTGTAAAAGACATTGAAAATCATGCACATAGTAAAAAACTCATGGCATTGTTACTATTCACGAGGTGTGTTATAACAAGCATACTTCAAGCATGTATTTGGATCCTTTTATGAATGAATCATGAAAATCTAAAACATGGGACTTCTTTAACTCAATGTCCTCTATTTGGAACAATTAATTTCAAATATTTACAACCACAAAGATGCAGTAAATCACGCACATAGTACAAAACTCATTATACTATTACTATTCACATAAACAATTGCAACAAGCATACTTCAAGTAAGTATTTAGATGCCTTTCTGAATGAAACATGAAAATCTAAAACTTGGGCCTTCTTAAAATCAATGTCCAATATCTAGAACGATATATTTCAAACATTTACAACCATTAAACATGTAGAAAATCAGACACATAGTCAAATAACATGATCCTGTTACTATTCATGTAGTGAGTTACAACATGCATACTTCAAGCAAGTATTTAGATGACTTTTAAATGAAACTTGAAAATATAAAACATGGGTCTTCATAAACTCAATGTCCACTATAAATAATGATTAATTTCAAACATTTACAACTATTAAAGAAGTATAAAAACATGCAAATAGTAAAAAAAGTATGGCACAATTACTATTCACGCAGACATTGAGAGCAGGCATACAACAAGCAAGTATTTGGATGCTTTTTTGAGTGAAACATGAAAATATAAAGCATTGGGCTTCTTAAACTCATGTCCACTTCTTGAAGTAACTAATTTCAAGTATTAACTCCCCTTAAAGAAGGAGAAATTAATGCACATAGTACAAAAATTCATGGTACTTTTACTATTCACTCGGTCAGTTACAACAAGCATACTTCAAGCAAGTATTTGGATGCCATTTTGAATGAAACTAGAAAATCGAAAACGTGGGCCTTATTAAACACAATGTCCACTATCTAAAATGATCAATTTGAACCTTTAACAGCCATTAACGAATTGCAAAATCAAACACATAGAATGAAATGCTAATTCAATGAAACTTGTATATCTAAAATATTGGTCTTCTTAAGGTCAATGTCCACTCTAAAGAGTGATCAATTTCAAAAATTTACAAGAATTAGAGTAGAAAATGATGCACATAGAAAGAAACTCTTGGTACTTTTACTATTCATGAGGACACTCACAACAAGCATACTTCATCAACTATTTGGATGCCTTATTGAATGAAACTTGAAAATCTAAATCATTAGCCTTCTTTAACTCAATGTACACTATCTAGATGATCAATATTAAATATTTTCAACTATTAAAGAAGAAGATAATCATGCATATAGTGAAAAACGCATGGTAATATTACTATTCTCGCAAAAAGTTCTAACATGCATACTTTAAGCAAGTATTTGGATGCCTTTATGCATGAAACTTGAAAATCTAGAACATTGGCCATCTTAAACTCTATATCAACTATCTAGAATGATCAATTTCAAATATTTGCAACTGTTAAAGACATTGAAAACCATGCACATAGTAAAAAACTCATGGCATTGTTACTATTCACGAGGAGTGTTATAACAATCGTCCTTCAAGCATGTATTTGGATCCTTTTTTGAATGAATCTTGAAAATCTAAAACATGGGACTTCTTAAACTCAATGTCCTCTATCTGGAATAATTAATTTGAAACATTTACAACCACAAAGAAGTAGGAAATCATGCACATAGTAAAAAACTCATTGTATTGTTACTATTCACATAAACAGTTGCAATAAGCATACTTCAAGTAAGTATTTGAATGTATTGTTGAAAGAAACATGAAAATCTAAAACGTGGGCCATTTTAAAATATATGTCCAATATCTAGAATGATATATTTAAAAAATTTACAACTATTAAAAATACATGGTGTTATTACTATTCATGTAGTGAGTTATAACATGCATACTTCAAGCAAGTATTTAGATGCCTTGTGAATGAAACATAAAATTTTAAAACATAGGACTTCTTAAACTCAATGTCCACTTTATATAATGATCAATTTCAAACATTTACAACTAATAAAGAAGTAGAAAATCATGCAAATAGTAAAAAATGCATGGTACAATTACTATTCATGCGAACAATTAGAACAAGTATACTTCAAGCACGTATTTTGATGCTTTTTTGAATGAAACATGAAAATCTACAACATGATGCTTTTTAAACTCAATGTCCACTACCTGGAATATTTAATTTCAAACATTTACTACCCATAAAGAAGCAGAAAATAATGCACATTGTGAAAAAATGCATGGTGCTATTACTATTCACGCTATCTGTTATAACAAGCATATTTTAAGCAAGTATTTGGATGCCATTTTGAATGAAACTAGAAAATCTAGAATATGGACCTTCTTAAACTCAATGGCTGCTATCTAAAATGATCAATTTGAACCTTTAACATCCATTAACGAATTAGAAAATCACACGCATAGAAGGAAATGCTTATTCAATGAAACTTGTAAATCTAAAATATTGGTCCTTTTAACCTCAATGTCCACTATCAAGAATGATCAATTTCAAACATTTACAAGATTTAGAGCAGCAAAAAATCACACACATAGAAATAAATGCTTGGTACTATTTCTATTCATGCGGACAATCATAACAAGCATACTTCATCAATTATTTGGATGCCTTATTGAATGCAACTTGAAAATCTAAACCATGGGCCTTCTTAAACTCATTGTCCACTATTTAGAATGATAAATTTCAAACATTTACAACTATTAAAGAAGTAGAAAATCACGCACAAAGTAAAAAACGCATGATATTGTTACTATTCACAGTTACAGTTACAACAAGCATACTTCAAGGAAGTGTTTAAATGACTTTTTGAATGAAACTTCAAAATTTGAAACTTGGGTCTTCTTAAAATCAATCTCCACTATAAGGAATGATCTATTTCAAACCATTAAATAAGTATAAAATAATGCACATAGTAAAATATGGATGGTACTATTACAAATTACATGCACAGTTCCAAAAAACATACTTCAAGCAAATATTTGCAAGCCTTTTTTAATGGCACTTGAAAATCTAAATCATGGGTATTCTTAAACTCAATATCCACTATCTAAAATGATCAATTTCAAACATTTATAACCATTACAAAGTAAAAAATAATTTGCATAGTAAAAAATGCATGTTACTATTACTAGTCACATGGACAGTTACAACAAGCGTAGCAAGTATTTAAATGGCCTTTTGAATGAAACTGGAAAATCTAAAACATGGGAATTTTTAAACTCAATGTCCACTATCTAGAATGATCAATTTCAAGCTTTTATAGCCATTAAAAAATTAAAAAATCATACACACAGAAAAAACTTATGGTACTATTACTATTCACATAGAGAGTTACAACAAGCAACCTTCATCAAGTATGTGGATCCCTTATTGAATGAAACTTGAAAATATAAAATATGGATCTTCTTAAACTAAGTGTCCACTATCTATAATGATCAATTTCAAACATTTACAACTATTAAAGAAGCTGAAAATCATGAAAATAGTAAAAAATGCATGGTACTGTTACAATTCACGCGAACAGTTACAACAAGCATACTTTAAGTAAGTATTTGGATGTTGTTTTGAATGAAACGTGAAAATAAAAAACATGGGACTCCTTAAAATCAATGCATACTATCTTTAATGATTAATTTCAAACATTTATAACCATTAAAGAAGCAAAAAATCACCCATCGTAAAAAACTCCTTACACTATTACTATTCACGTGGACTCTTACAACAAGCATACTTCAAGCAAGTATTTGGATGCCTTTTTGAATGAAACTTGAAAATCTAAAACATGGGACTTCTTAAACTCATTATCCAATAATTTAAATTATCAATTTTAAG
Organism: Warburgia ugandensis; assembly: GCA_035236585.1. Classification (NCBI taxonomy): domain Eukaryota; kingdom Viridiplantae; phylum Streptophyta; class Magnoliopsida; order Canellales; family Canellaceae; genus Warburgia; species Warburgia ugandensis. The sequence goes on along the minus strand of CP141129.1, from coordinate 3,223,357 downwards.
CATTTACAATCATTAAAAAATTGGAAAATCACAAATATAGAAAAAAAAGCATGATACTATTACTATTCGTGGGGACATTTACAACAAGCACACTTCAAGCAAGTATTTGGATGCCTTTTTGAATGATACTCGAAAATCTAAAACATGGCACTTCTTAATCTCAATGCCCACTCTCTAGAATAATCAATTTTAATAATTTACAACTGTTAAAGAAGTAGAAAATCGTGCCTATAGTTAGAAATGCTTAGTACTGCTACTATTCATGTAGACAGTTACAACAAGCATTATTGAAGGAAGTATTTGGATGCCTTTTTGAACGAAACTTGAAAACCTAAAACATGAGACTTCATAAACTCAATTTCCACTATCTATAATGTTCAATTTCAAACATTTGTAACTTTTCAAGAAGTAGAAAATCATTCACATAGTAAAAAACACATGGTACTATTACTATTACTATTCACATGAACATTTACAACAATCATACTTCAAGTAAGTATTTGGATGCCTTTTTGGATAAAACTTGTGAATCTAAAGCATGGGCCTTCTTAACCTCAATTTCCACTATCTAGAATAATCCATTTCAAACATTTATAGCCTTTTAAGATGTAGAAAATAATGAACATAGTAAAAAATGCATCGTACAATTATTATTCACACGAATAGTTACAACAAGCACATTTCAAGCAAGTATTCTGATACCATTTTTAATGAAACTTGAAAATCTAAAACATGGGTCCTCTTAAACTCAATGTGTTTAAAATGATCTATTTTAAGCATTTACAATTATTGGCAACTTCAAAAATCACGCACATAGTTAAAAACACATGGTACTATTACTATTCACGCAGACATTTACAACAAGCATACTTCAAGCAAGTATTTGGATGCCTTTTTGAATGAAACATGAAAATCTAAAATCATAGGCCTTCTTAACGTCAATGTCCTCTATCTAGAATAATAAATTTTTAAACATTTACATCCTTTAAAGAAGTAAAAAATAAGGCACATAGTAAAAAATGCATGGTACAGTTATAATTCACGTGGACAGTTACAATAGGCATACCGTGAGCAAGTATTTGGATGCCTTTTTGAATGAAACTTGAAAATGTAAAGCATAGGACTTCTTAAACTCAATGACCACTAACTAAAATGATCAATATTAAGCATTCACAACCATTAACAAATCAAAAAATGAGACATATAGAAAAAAAAAATGTATGATATTGTTACTAGTCATGTGAATAGTTGCAACAAGCATACTTCAAGCAAGTATTTGGATGCCTTTTTGAATGAAACTTGAAAATTTAAAACATGGGTCTTCTTAAACTCAATGTCCACTATATAAAATGATCAATCTTAAGTATTTACAATGATTAAAAAATCAGCAAATCTAGGACATCAGAAAAACGCATGGTATTTGTCACTATCCATGAGTACATTTAAAACAACCATACTTCAAGCAAGTTTTTGGATGTCTTTTTTAATGATCTTAAAAATATAAAACATGGGACTTCTTAAACTAAATGTCCAATATGTAGAATGATCAATTTGAAACATTTACAATGACTAGTGAATCTGAAAATCACACACATTGAAAAAAATGCATGATACTATTACTATTCATGGGGACAATTATAACAAGCATACTTCAAGCTAGTATTTAGATGCCTTTTTGAATGAAACTCGAAAATCTTAAAACATAGGACTTCTTAAACTCAATTTCTACCATCTAGAATATCAATTTCAAACATTTACAACTATTAAATAAGTAGAAAATCGTGAACATAGTAAAAAACGAATGGTAGTGTTACTATTTATGCGGACAGTTACAACAAGCATACTTCAAGCAACTATTCGGTTGTCTTTTTGAACAAAACTTGAAAATCTAAAACATGGGACATCTTAAAATCAATGTCCACTATCTAAAATGATCAATTTTAAGCATTTAAAACCATTAAAGATTGTGAAAATTAGACTCATAAAAAAAAATAAAAATGCATGGTAATATTACTATTCATGCAGACAACTACAACAAACATAATTCCTGCAAGTATTTGGAAGCCTTTTTGAATAAAACTTGAAAATCTAAAACATGGGCCTTCTTAAACCCAATGTCCACTATCTAGTTTATTTCAAATATTTAAACCCTTTAAAGAAGTAAAAAGTAATGCACATAGTAAAAAATGCATGGTATAGTTATTATTCACACAGACAGTTATAACAAGCATACTTCAAGCAAGTATTTGAATGCCTTTTTAAATAAAAATTGAAAATCTAAATCATGGGCCATCTTAAAATCAATGTCCACTATCTAAAATAATGAATTTCAAGAATTTACAAGTATTAAAGAAGTAGAAAATCACAGACATAGTAAAAAATGCATGGTACAACTATTATTCACCCAGACAACTACAATAAGCATACTTTAACCAAGTATTTGGATGCCTTTTTTTTATTGAAACTTGAAAATCTAAAACACGGGTTGTCTTAAACTCAATGTCTGCTATATAGAATAATCAATTTCAAACATTTACAACCTTTATGGAAGTAGAAAAAATGAACATAGAAAAAACTGCTTGCTACTTTTATTATTCACGTGGACAGTTATAGCAAGCATATATCAAGCAAGTATTTGGACACTTTTTCTAATGTAACTTGACAATCTAAAACATTAGTCTTCCTAAACTCAATGGCCACTATCTCAAATGAACAATTTTAAGCATTTAAAATCATTAACGAATCAAAAAATCATGCACATAAAAAAAATGAATGGTACTATTGTTATTCATGCACACAATTACAACAAGCATATTTCAAGCAAGTTTTTGTATGTATTCTTGAATGAAACTAGAAAATCTAAAACATGGTCATCTTAAACTCAATCTCCACTATCTAGATGATAAATTTGAAACATTTACAATCATTAATGAATAAAAAAATTACACACATAGAAAAAACGCATGGTACTATTACTATTCACTCTAATAGTTACAACAAGCATATTTCATGCAGTATTTGGATGCCTTTTTGAAAGAAACTTGAAAATCTAAAACTTGGGTCTCCTTAAACTCAATGTCAAATATCTAGAATGATAATTTTCAAACATTTACAGCCATTAAATACGTAGGAAATCACAAACATAGTTATAAAAAATAAGGTACTATTACTATTCTTGCAAACACTTACAATAAGCAAACTTCAAGCAAGTATTTGAATGCATTTTTTAATCAAACTTGAAAATCTAAAATATGGGACTTCTTAAACTCAATATCCACTATCTTGCATGATCAATTTCATACAATTACAACTATTAACTAATTAGAAAATCACACTCATAGAAAAAATGCATGATACTATTACTATTCACTCATACAGTTACAACAAGCATACTTCAGGCAAGTATTTGGATACCTTTCTGACTGAAACTTAACAATCTAAAACATGGGTCCTCTTAAACTCAATGTCCACAATCTAAAACAATTGATTTTAACCATTAGCAACCCTTAACAAATTAGAAAATCACACATATTGAAAAAACACATGGTACTATTACTATTGTCACGACCCGGGTTTTTATATGATGCAATGTTGATAAAAAGGCGAGATCTCTTGTTTTATAAATATGAAATGCATGAAAATCTTTTTCATTTGGAAAACAACCGTTCATAAAAACCCCGAGTGTGAAAACACATTCTCAATCTATTTAGCCATGGCAAAGTTTTAAATCAATATTGTTCCCAAGAAAGTTTTAGTCCCAACCCCAGCTATTAGAGAGTAACTATAATCAAGTAACATTGAAAGATAAGATAAGGGTTTACTTACTTGTACTTAGCCTGTGCTCCTAGCCTGTGTCTCCTAGTACAAATGTCCCTTGCCCTTAAGTATTTACTTTGTATCTGAAAAATGTTGAGGATTGGGTGAGTATATAATATACTCAATAGGGCCTATCACTACTAGTTTTATAAATGCATGAGATGTTTTAAAATCATATGCTCATTCATTCAAAACATGCGTATGTTTGAATACTCGAGTTCAATATCAGTATAAGAATCCATAATCAACTGAAATTCAAAATATGCGTATGTTTGAAACTCGAGTTCAATATCAGTATAAGAATCCATAATCAACTGAAATTCTCATAACTTAAAAGATCACATAATCCAAAACTGAAAGTATCATATATATATATATATATGATGACATCATGATATGCAATAGATGCTTCATGGAGTCTAACTCATGGACCTCCAGTATGGTATGGTCGACCAACCTCATATCATGCTATATGAAATGCACATAACTCATCAAACCATAGGGTCCACTATGCCCACGACCTCCTCGCCGTGTGGTCCCTGGGTACCTGAGGACACTTGGTCATAGCCTCCACGGGGCCTATGACACGCCGACCTAGTGCCGTGACACCAGTGGTAGCCCCCTGTACCACATGCAGTTGACGTAGGGACTTGCCTCTTTTTGGGCGTGGTACCCATCCACCTATTAGTGGTAGAGGCCGGGTGGCCAACCCAAACCCCTCGGCATAGAACCCATGGGCTTACTTGCCCAAATCACATAAGATAAGTCAAAACCTTTTGTTAAAACTTGTCCTCTTTTGGGTCCCTCACAACTGCCTGGCCCTCGGCACTCCAGCATCTTTTGGCAACCCTGAAGGACATGTAATCTTTGCAAGTACTTAAATCATGCAATGCATGCACTTGTTTGGAACACATATATGTGCATAATGTATATGCAGTCATTTCAAAACATGGCTATGTACAAAGAATTTAACATGCATGCTGAATTAATTCATGCAAATCAAGTCATATATCTAAAACATATGTTCTCAAATAACAATAGTTCTTTTAAAAGAATCTAATAGTGATAGAGCACCTACCTGACTAGGTCACATTAACCCTCTTGTCCTCGCACGCTCCTGAACATGGTTTGGGGACTCAAGGTTAGTTTAACCTATCTTTGATGGGTTTAGAGCAGTTGGGTCTTATTACTTAGGCATTAGGGGTCCATCCCTATGCCTATGGGTGTCCTAAGGTCCTAATTGGGCCTTGGTATCCTCAGTTTTCCAAAGTTCTAGTGGCCATGCACCACCGTCCTATTCTAAGGGTCATGTGCTACTTTGATTGGGCCTTGATCAGGCATTTTATGGTTTGGATGTATCCGCGTCGTCGATACGGACACAATGCCTTTTGCGGCGCCTCAATCGGAACTCTAGATCTCATGTTATAAGCGTTTTAGTATTGTATGTACATAGAGTCTTAAAGATAAAAAAAAAACGGAATGCTAGGGCGCTGCGCGTCTGCGACATGCACCCTGCTTCCTTAAGTAACAGAAAAGATGATGTGCACTAGCATGCTGTGTGTCTGCGGTGCGCGCCTCAGCGGGCTCGTCTGCAGACACGCGCGATAACGTCGCCCATCTGTCCCTTTAGCCCGTTTGGTTTTTCAAACGAACGTCGACCTGCGTCGATGTGGGACGTTCCTGTTGGATCGTCCCGCCCGTTAGAGACCAGGGTCGTCCTCAGGTCACCCTGGTTCAACCCTATCGAACCAGTGTGGCCCTGGGGACGTCCCAGGGTCCTTGGTGGCCCTCCCAGGCTCCATTTTGCATGGTTTTTCATGCAAAAACTTAGGGGAATTGAGCCTAGGACTATGGGTGAGATGGATTTGGGGAGTTTTTGCGCATACCTACTTCGTGGGTGGTTTTCTCTCCACGTTTTCCCCTCTTGGTCACTGCTCCGTGATGGGTTTTCTCCAAGGTTTTGGGCTGCCATTAGAGGCACCCAAGAGCTCTATTTATAGAGCTTTTAAAGAGGGTTCTGGAGGGGTTCTAACCGCCTTTGAATGACGGTGGAGAAACCTCCAGAATGGCGGTGGTTTCTTCTTGAAACACCGCCATTCCAGAAACCTCTAGGAGATTGAAGACGACGGGGTGCCCGTATCAAAATGGGCACCTATGTTTTTCAAGTTAAGTCGTTTTGTGAAATTTACAGTTTTGCCCCTGAACTTCAAAGGGCCATATCTTGCTCATTTTAACTCCGTTTTGGGTGATTTTGGTCTTGTTGGATTCCTTTTTCTGAGACGCATCTAATGGAATCACTTTTAGGACCAAATTCCTGGGTTTAGTCAAGGAGACTAGTGAAATGACCAAAATGCCCTTTTCTTTAAAACTGAACTTTTCATTGCTAAACTTGGAATTTCAATATTACAAAATTGGAGTCATTACATTCTTACCCCCTTAGGGGAATTTCACCCCCGAAATTCTACTATATACAGTCAAAAGATCTCAGGGTACTTTTCTCGCATTTCTAACTCCGGTTCCCAAGTTTCTTCTTCCATGTGCGCATTTCTCCACAAAACTTTAACTAATGGTATGTCCTTGTTCCGCAGCTTCTTATTCTTACGATCCCGAATCTTAACTAGCCTTGTCTCTAGTCTGAGATCCTTCGTCATCTCTATGGGTACCTGGTCGATGACATGAGCGGGGTCAGGCATGTACCTCCTTAGCATAGACACATGGAATACGTTATGCACTTCGGATAGCTGAGGGGGTAGCGCGATCCTGTAGGCCACTTTTCCCACTCTCTCCAGGATTTCCAAAGGTCCTATGTAACGCGGACTAAGCTTGCCTTTGATACCGAACCTCATAACTCCTTTAGTGGGAGATATCTTCAGGAAAACGTGCTCTCCTATGTCGGATTCCAATGGTCTTCTCCTTCGATCAGCATAGCTCTTTTGGCAGCTTTGAGCTGTGAGGAGGTGGCTTCTTATGAGTCTGACCTTCTCGGCACATTGCTCTACCAGCTCAGACTGGAGCACCCTGGATTCTCCAACTTCACTCCAACTGGTGGGTGATCGACAGGGTCTCCCATAGAGCGCCTCGTATGGAGCCATGCCAATGCTTGACTGAAAGCTATTGTTGTACGCAAACTTGACTAGCGGTAGGTTTTCATCCCAGCTCTGCTTCCAATCAAGGGCACAAGTCCGCAACATATCTTCGACTATCTGGATTATGCGCTCTGACTGTCCATCGGTCTGTGGATGAAAGGCTGTGCTATAGTTCAAGGAAGATCCTAAGGATTTTTGGATAGACTTCCAGAGTTGCGAAGTGAAGCGACTATCCCTATCTGAAGTGATACTAAGGGGTATACCATGTAGACTTACTATCTCTTTGATGTATAGCTGAGATAGGCTGTCAGTGGATTGGGTATGACGTATAGGAAGGAAATGGGCTATCTTAGTTAATCTATCAACAATTACCCAGATCATGTCATGACCCTTAGAGGTCTTGGGTAGCCCTACAATGAAGTCCATTGTGATATGGTCCCATTTCCATTCGGGTAACTCAAGGGGTCGTAACAATCCCGCAGGTCTTTGATGTTCAGCCTTTACTTATTGACATGTTAAACACTTTGCCACAAATTAGCCTATGTCTCTTTTCATACCATCCCACCAATATTGTTTCTTTAAGTCCTGATACATCTTAGTCCCTCCTGGATGTATTGTATACTTGGACCGATGAGCCTCTTTTAAAATTTCTTGTCTTAACTCTTCATTAGCTGGTACCACTAATCTTCCTTGCATGTAAATGCTACCATCTTCCTTTTTTGTAAATCCTGGTTTTCCTATGGAAGCTTGTATATCTGGATCTCCTTTCTGTTCTTGCTTAACTTTTTCATTAACAACCGATTTTATTGTTAGACCTGCCATAATGATCTTGTGCTTACTTATGTCTGGTTTCCATGTGATTACTTCTTGTAGTAGCTTCCATCTCTTGGTTAATAAACTTGCACACATCCCTTGGGTTTTTCTGCTTAATGCATCAGCTACCACATTAGCTTTTCCAGGGTGATAATGAATGGAGAAGTCATAGTCTTTTAAGTATTCCATCCATCTTCTTTGTCGCATGTTTAAGTCTTGTTGGGAAAAGATATATTTAAGACTCTTGTGATCTGTAAAAACTTCAAACTTTTCCCCATATAAATAATGTCTCCATATTCGCAAGGCAAAGACTATGGCTGCTAATTCCAAGTCATGGGTTGGTTAATTGACTTCATGCTTCTTGAGTTGTCGAGAAGCATAAGTGATTACCTTCCCATGTTGCATAAGTACGCACCCTAGCCCTTGTTGCGAGGCATCGCTGTATATCTCAAATCCACCATTTCCTGAAGGTAAGGTAAGGACAGGTGCGGTAGTCAACCTTCTTTTTAGTTCTTGGAAGCTTTCCTCACATTTATCAGTCCATTCAAATCTTGTGTCTTTCCTGGTTAACTTAGTTAGAGGTAAAGCCATTTGTGAAAAACCTTCGATGAATCTCCTATAATATCTGGCAAGTCCTAGGAAGCTTCTTATTTCTGTGACTGTCTTAGGTCTTTCCCAGTTCTATACTGATTCAACCTTAGTAGGGTCAACTGCTATGCCATCTTGAGAAATAATGTATCCTAAGAAATTAACCTTTTCCAGCCAAAACTCACACTTACTGAATTTTGCATATAGCTTGTGTGCTCATAGGGTGCTTAATGTTATCCTTAGATGTTCCATATGGTCTTCAGGAGTTTCAGAATATATTAAGATATCATCCACAAACACTATGATGAATTTATCTAAGTACTCCTTGAACACCCTATTCATGAGGTCCATGAACGTGGCTGGAGCATTAGTCAAACCAAAGGACATCACTCTGAATTCATAATGGCCATATCGAGTCTTGAAGGCTGGCTTGGGGATATCTTCTTCTCTAACTCGAAGTTGATGGTACCCTGATCGTAGATCAATCTTAGAGAAGACTCTAGCTGACTGAAGTTGATCAAAAAGATCATTAATTCGGGGAAGAGGGTACTTATTTTTAATGGTGACCCTATTCAGCATCTGATAGTCTACGCACAATCTCATGGAGCCATCCATTTTCTTAACAAAAAGGACTGGAGCTCCCCACGGAGACACGCTAGGTCGTATGAACCCTTTGTCAAGTAGTTCCTGTAACTGGGTCTTCAGTTCTCTAAATTCTGCAGGATCCACTCGGTAAGGAGCTTTGGAAATGGGGGAAGTACCAGGTATAAGGTCAATGATGAACTCAATTTCCCTTAGTGGAGGTAGACCTGGTAAGTCCTCAGGGAATACATCAGGGAATTCTCGGACAACCTCGACATTCTCAAGCTTTGGTTGGGGATTCTTAACGGATTCAATCTTGGCTAGGAAGAAGGGGAATCCTTGAGCAATGTGTTTAACTGCTTTCATGGCAGAGATAACACACGCTCCAGAATAATCCGTTCTTCCTTGGAGGGTGAAAGTGTCCCTATTAGGTAGGGTAAAAGTGACACGCTTCTGACGACAATCAACAAAGGCTTGATGAAAGGCTAGCCAATCCATACCTAGGATGATGTCGAAGTCATTCATATCTAAGTGGATAAGGTTGGCATGTAACAAATGGTCCTTAATCAATATGGGGACATCCTAGAGATAAGAATAAGTGGGGAGTGCCTGGCCTACAGGAGTCATGACTTCTAGAGTGAAGTCTAGGTCCTGTGGTATAATGTCCAAGGATGATGCAAATTCTCGGGATATGAAAGAATGAGTGGAGCCTGTATCAAATAGAACTTTTGTAGGTGTATCATAGATAGAAAGAATACCTTCAACGACTGTGTTTGATGCTTAGGCTTGACTGGAAGTCAGGGCAAAGACACATCCTTGGCTTTTTGGAACTTGATCTTCTTTACGCTCATGCACTTTCCTTTTTGGACAGTTGCTAGAAAAATGTCCTAATTCTCCACAACTATAGCAAGTGATGTTGGAAGTGGGACGTGGTTTGCCTGGATGATTTCTGTTACACCTAGGGCATGCCTTCCAGTCTGGTCTTCTTCCTTTGTTTTCAAATGGCTTCTTGAAAGGTGGCCTAGGTCCAGATGACTGAAAGGGTCTCTTTCCTTTGTTCTTCATGGCGTTGATGTTCTTAGTTTCTCTTATTGCCTGGTTCCTTTGATAATATTTTTCACATAGGGAGGCCATCTCTACTGCTTTGGCTACTGTGGAAGGTTGGAAACCTAGAACTCTGTTCCTGAGTCCTGGGTTGAGTCCGTCTACAAATCTTTCAGCTGCATCTTCTTCATCAGCACAAGCACGGGGTGCAAATCTTCGGAGGCTGATGAATCTACTTTCATACTGTTGGACGGTCATATTTCCTTGTTCTAAGTCCATAAATTCCTTTTCCTTCTGTTTCCTTATATGTTTAGGATAATATTTGTCATTAAAGACCTTTTTAAACTCTTCCCATCCTATTGTTTCTTATTGATCAAAATAAGTTCCTTCTGATGTTTCCCACCAAAAGGTAGCCTCTCCTCTAAACACAAATGTGGCCATGGGTACTTTTCTTTCTTCAGCTATGTTCATGGCCTTAAATATTGTTTCAATATCAATTAACCATTTTTCAGCTGTAGATGCTTCATCTTCTCCTGTGAATGAGGGAGCTAGTTTCTGAAACCTTTCTAACTGCACCTCAGTCCTGTCTATTGTTTTATCAGGGGAAGGATCTCAGGGGGTAGGAGTTTGGCTATGACTATTCATGTATTGTCCCATGTTCTATAAGAATTGCTGAAATAACTCAGCCATCCCATTGCTCGACCCAGTGGAGTCCACTGGTGGGGCTTCAGGTCTTGGAGCATTGCTTCCCTTCTTCCTAGGCATCTGTAATCACAAGGCAATTCACCAAGTCTTAGTTTGTGTTATCCTACTACCCCTTATTCTTTCATGGATGAAACTTGACTATAAGTTATTCTCCTCATAACTGGGCTGTGAGTAACATTAAACCGTGCTCTGATACCAACTGTCACGACCCGGGTTTTTATATGATGCAATGTTGATAAAAAGGCGAAATCTCTTGTTTTATAAATATGAAATGCATGAAAATCTTTTTCGTTTGGAAAACAACCGTTCATAAAAACCCCGAGTGTTGAAACACATTCTCAATCTATTTAGCCATGGCAAAGTTTTAAATCAATATTGTTCCTAAGAAAGTGTTAGTCCCAGCCCCAACTATTAGAGAGTAATTATAATCAAGTAACATTGAAAGATAAGATAGGGGTTTACTTACTTGTACTTAGCCTGTGTCTCCTAGCCTGTGTCTCCTAGTACAAACGTCCCTTGCCCTTAAGTATTTACTTTGTATCTGAAAAATGTTGAGGATTGGGTGAGTATATAATATACTCAGTAGGGCCTATCACTACTAGTTTTATAAATGCATGAGATGTTTTAAAATCATATGCTCATTCATTCAAAACATGCGTATGTTTGAATACTCGAGTTCAATATCAGTATAAGAATCCATAATCAACTGCAATTCAAAATATGCGTATGTTTGAATACTCGAGTTCGCTAACAGTATAAGAATCCATAATCAACTGAAATTCTCATAACTTAAAAGATCACATAATCCAAAACTGAAAGTATCATATATATCTATGATGACATCATGATATGCAATAGATGCTTCATGGAGTCCAACTCATGGACCTCTAGTATGGTATGGTCGACCAACCTCATATCATGCTATATGAAATGCACATAACTCATCAAACCATAGGGTCCACTATGCCCACGATCTCCTCGCCGTGGGGTCCCCGGGTACCTGAGGACTCATGGTCATAACCTCCACAGGGCCTATGACACGCCGACCCAGTGCCGTGACACCAGTGGTAGCCCCCTGTACCACATGTAGTCGACGTAGGGACTTGCCTCTTTTTGGGCGTGGTACCCATCCACCTATTAGTGGTAGAGGCCGGGTGGCCAACCCAGACCCCTCGGCATAGCACCCACGGGCTTACTTGCCCAAATCACATAAGATAAGTCAAAACCTTTTGTTAAAACTTGTCCTCTTTTGGGTCCCTCACAACTGCCTGGCCCTCAAAGACTCCAAATAAGTCTTTTGGAAACCCTCAAGGACATGCAATCTTTGCAAGTACTTAAATCATGCAATGCATGCACTTGTTTGCAACACATATATGTGCATAATGTATATGCAGTCATTTCAAAACATGGCTATGTACAAAGCATTTAACATGCATGCTGAATTAATTCATGCAAATCAAGTCATATATCTAAAACATATGTTCTCAAATAACAATAGTTCTTTTAAAAGAATCTAATAGTGATAGAGCACCTACCTGACTAGGTCGCGTTAACCCTCTTGTCCTCGTACGCTCCTGAACATGGTTTGGGGACTCAAGGTTAGTTTAACCTATCTTTGATGGGTTTAGAGCAGTTGGGTCTTATTACTTAGGCATTAGGGGTCCATCCCTATGCCTATGGGTGTCCTAAGGTCCTAATTGGGCCTTGGTATCCTCAGTTTTCCAAAGTTCTAGTGGCCACGCGCCACCGTACTATTCTAAGGGTCATTCCCTACTTTGATTGGGCCTTGATCAGGGATTTTATGATTTTTATGTGTCCTCATCATCGATATGGACACAACACCTTTTGCAGCGCCTCAATCGGAGCTCTAGATCTCAAGTTATAAGCGTTTTAGTATTGTGTGTACATAGAGTCTTAAAGACAAAAAAAAACGGAATGCTAGGGCGCTGCGCCCTGCTTCCTTAAGTAACAGAAAAGACGACGTGCGCTAGCGCACTGCGCGTCTGTGGCAAGCACCTCAGTAGGCACTTCTGCAGACGCGCGTGACAACTCCACCCGTCTGTCCCTTTAGCGGGCACGTCCCTGGACTAGCCCGTTTGGTTTTTCAAACGGACGTCGACCTGCATCGACGTGGGACATTCCTATTGGATCGTCCCGCCCGTTAGAGACCACGGTCGTCCTCAGGTTGCCCTGGTTTGACCCTGTCAAACCAGTGCGGCCCTGGGGACGTCCCAAGGTCGTTGGTGGCGCTCCCAGGCTCCGTTTTGCATGGTTTTTCATGCAAAAACTTAGGGGAATTGAGCCTAGGACTATGGGTGAGATGGGTTTGGGGAGTTTTTGAGCATACCTGCTTCGTGGGTGCTTTTCTCTCCACATTTTCCCCTCTTGGTCGCTGCTCCACGATGGGTTTTCTCCAAGGTTTTGGGCTGCCATTAGAGGCACCCAAGAGCTCTATTTATAGAGCTTTTAAAGAGGGTTCTGGAGGGGTTCTAACCGCCTTTGAATGGCGGTGGAGAAACCTCCAGAAGGGCGGTGGTTTCTTCTTGAAACACCGCCATTCCAGAAACCTCTAGGAGGTTGAAGACGACGGGGTGCCCGTATCAAAACGGGCACCTGTGTTTTTCAAGTTAAGTCGTTTTGTAAAATTTACAATATTGCCCCTAAACTTCAAAGGGCCATATCTTGCTCATTTTAACTCCGTTTTGGGTGATTTTGGTCTTGTTGGATTCCTTTTTCTGAGACGCATCTAATGGAATCACTTTTAGGACCAAATTCCTGGGTTTAGTCAAGAAAACTAGTGAAATGACCAAAATGCCCTTTTCTTTAAAACTGAACTTTTCATTGCTAAACTTGGAATTTCAATATTACAAAATTGGAGTCATTACAACTATTCACGAGATAGTTACAACAACCACACTTGAAGCAAGTATTTGGATGCCTTTTTGAATCAAACTTGAAAATGTAAAAGATGGGTCTTCCTAAATCCTATGTCCACCTTCTAAAATGATCATTTTTAAGCATTTTTAACCAATAACAAATTTGAAAATCATGCATATGGGAAAAAAAGATGCATGGTACTGATACTATTCACCCAAACAGTTACTACAAGCATTCTTCAAGCAAGTATTTGAAGTCTTTTTGAATGAAACTTGAAAAACTAAAACATGGGACTTGTTAAACTCAATGTCCACTATTTAAAATGACCAATTTTAATCATTTACAATCACTAATGAATTAAAAAATTATGCACATGGAAAAAAATGCATGGTACTATTACTATTCATGTGACAGTTACAACAAGCATACTTTGAGCAAGTATTTGAATGCCTTTTTAAATGAAACTTGAAAGTCTAAAACATTGGTATTCTTAAACTCAATATCCACTATCTAGAATGATCAATTTCAAACATTAACAACCATTAACAAATTAGAAAAAACACACACATTGTAACAACCCCAAATTTTGTAAATACTATTTTGGGCGTTATTATGTGAAATTGGAATTTTGGAATATAATTAGAATTTTTTATCCAAAGAAAATAAATTTTTATAGAAATGAAATTAGAGTGGAAACATGAATATTTGGAATGTACTAAAAAAATCAAGTCCAACGACATATAGAACACTGAAATTAGAGTCCGGATGAATTTCACCCTAAAATTTTACTATTCTATGATCAGGTTATGAGTTTTAAGAAGTATATATTTTAATAGGATAATAATTGGGAATTAAAAATAAACCCATTAGATAATACTCAGAAAATGGAATCCAACGAGTTAAAGAACGCTAAAAACAGAGTCTGGATGAAGAAGTTATGGGCCTTCGAAGTTAGAGGCAAATTGATATTGGCACCCCCCCTCACATTGCAAACCCGACAAAATGTTGGGTTTGGTTTTCTCTCTCTCTCTCTCCCTAACCAGCCGCCCCTGACGCAACGGCTGAAGCCAACTTGCTGGCAATGGAGAAAACCCCTCTCTCCAATCTCCTTCCCCATGGCTGGCGAACTAGGAAATCCCCAAACCCCATTTTCAAAGGCTGACATGCCCGATTTCTATAGATTGTTCCCCCTCCTACTGATCTCCCCTGCCAAGGTCTGAAGCCCTTTCCCTAGATGGAAAGCCCCTTCTCCAGCATCTTTCTGGCAACCCTCAAATCCCCTGCTTCTCCTCTTCCCCGAGTAGATCCCTAGCGGATCTATACTTTTTCGGCTATAGAGGGATACCTAGATCGAGTTTCCTTGGTTCCTTTTATCTTTGATGAACTCTTTCTCTAGTTCCCATTCCTTTTTGACAACAACCATGTTCAGGCATGCCTAGATTCCGATGCCATCTACCTCTGTCTCCCCATTTTCCTTTCTCTATTGAGCTCAGGCGTGAACAGTGTAGTTGCCATCATCTCTCTCTCTCCTCTCCTCTCCTTCCTTTGGGCTGGCACTGCACGTGGTGTGCCAGCCGCTTGCTTCACCAATGATGCCCTACAAGCCTCACTCCAGCAACGCCATTCCTTCACCGGCAATAGAACCCTGGCCATGGTAAACAGTCCTAGGGAACAATGCTCACAGAGGTGAAATTGACTTAGATAAGTGATCTGAGCCATTCATCACATTCCTCTTAATTTCATAGACAAAAATCCTTAAGTGATTCGATGATCAAAGCTGATCTGATGAAGATCCTGACATAAAAATACTGTACGACCACCATCACATAGATCCATGGCCATCCAATAGTGATCTAATGTTCTTAATGACCTTTTGGATTGGAAGCACACATAGAAGGTATAATTTATACTTAAAACCTTCATTTTGTTTTGATTCAGCATTATCTAGCCATTGATCTATTTTCAAATGAAAAATCTACAACAGTTTAATGGCTTATCATTGTACGCATTTAGTATGTGACCTCATGGCCTACACCATTTGTACTTTGGGCTTTACTTTGTTGTGCCTTTGTAAAAATTCACACTGATAACACTACCTACCCAGCCAATGGGTTAACTTTTAAGTGGATTGGTGTTGTAAGTAAATTGTTGAATGGTTCACATTCAAATATCAAGTTCCACTCAATTAACCAGGAAGATATCTGTGGCACCCCGGGTTTTCATAACACTTTTTAAATCCAAAAGACATTGACTTAGCAAGCTCAATTTCTAATAAAATCATTTTTAAAGGGTAAACAAATGCGGAAGAATATTTTCTTTTAAATTCGCTTTGGAAAACCCCGAGTGTCATTTTACTTTTATCAAGATCAAGGATTCTCGGTGAAATGAGCGCTCATTTCTATCGACAATCTGGCACAATTTTCTCTGTTTTTCTGACGTATGACATTTAACGCATGTCATTGCGAAGTACTTGATAAACATTTTTGACTATTTTAAAATATAAATGGAGACTCTGTCTCCTTTTCATACATCTACTCAAATAGAGTCAAATCAGATCCAACAAAAACACAACCTGGTACTCCACACCACAACCAAATCACATAAGTTATCCATCTCTCCAAAATTACATATATATGGAAGTCTCTTTCCTATCTTAAATAAAAAGACTCCAAACATAAACCAATCATTACTTGTCTAAGTCAAGAGGTTTTCGTCAGTGTACTCCTGTCAACAATCTCCTACTTCTTGGGAATCCTCTACTCTGAGATATTGTAAACAAATACAATATCTTAGCAAACTTGCGTTTGTGTAGGTGGAATAAGAAGCAATTAGATATATACAAAATGATGATATTCTATATAATTTAACTTGTCCAAAGACACACTAACTCAAAGGCACACCTCAAGGCTTTACTCCTAAGAGACTGGTAGCTCATCCAGCCAGGAACCAGTAGCTAGTCCAACCCGAAGGCCCGTCCACATCATAACGACTCTGTGGCTCGCCCACATCATAACGACCCCTAAGGACGCGTCAAACTCCCCAAACAATGGGGCTACAACCCCAAGGACCGGTAGCTCGTCCAGCCTGAAGGCTTGCCCACATCATAACAACTCCATGGCTTACCCACATCATAACGACCCCTTTCACTCTTACGAGCCAACTCACAATTTTTTGGTGTCAATCTTATCTTTTCTCACGTAATTTACAATAATGTATAGCTTTTGCATGAGAAGTTTAATCATGGTTAAATTTTATCATGCATATTCATCTTGCCTTTCATATAAATTGAAAAGACTTATTTCAATGCTCAAATTTCATATACAAATACGTATATAGCAAAAATCTTAGCAATCTCAATTCCACCTACCTCAAATGGTACTCTTCTAGTTCACTAACATGAATATTTTCCTCAAGTCGCGTATGAGCTCCCAAATCAATCACACGTCTGTAAATTACAAGAAAACATATTCAGATGTATGACTTTGGGACTTCTCCTAGCTTCTCCAGTATGAAAGCTCCCTCTAAGTTAGTCACTGACACTAGTTGTCATAAGGCAAAGTGATAGTGCTTAATTCCATACTAAGGGTGTTTCATTACCTATTGATTGATAGCTAGTTGAATGACCTATGGTTACTGGATTGCCAATCCACACCATTGGTTCTAGACTGGCTATACACCACTTTTCTTAAGTGGTTGTAAGTTGTTTTCATCGTTAAATGGTCTCATCTTGAATTTTCCAAGTATCTTAACTTATTAAAGGTTAGGGTACACCATGGTAGCATCTAACCACAAATCAAAAGTGTTAGGTCCTTATTTTTCTACCGTCCAATCAAACGATTTCGATTTTTAGATCAATTTCAGTTTAAAATTTTCAATTTGTGCCATATCCTAGCAATTTTAGTGCTCTAAAACTAGCTTGTGGTGTTTGATCATCGATTAGACTTCAAAAGGTTACTGTGAGAACAGTACCAGATCTGACGGTTGAGATCGTCCGATCAAAATTCAGCCTAGATCTAACATTTTAGTGTGATCAGAGCTACGTCATGCACTAAATTACCTATCCCTACACTTAGATTGGGGATTGGATGGTTGGATTATTCAAAATTCTAGGTCTAGGGTGAAAACGCACATATTTTGCAAAACACCACAAATCAAAAGTTGGGTTTTGTAGATCTTACCTTCCCAGTGTCTTTTCGTATTTTTCCCTCTAGAATGGGTTTGATGGGCTCCAATTCGTCGGAAAACCCTCCAACATATGCGTGCAACATTTCCCTTTTCAATCCAATGTTCTGCAATGCTTGGATCGTTCCAAAACCTTAAGGTTTTGGTTCCTGCAGTGTGCTGAGGAGATTGGTTGGCTCGATTGATGATTAGAGCTATCGTCTTCTCCGGCGAGGTCTATGAACTCCAAAACCCAAAAAGCCCTAACCCCTGTTTCCCTGCTCGCCGGAGTGGTAGACTTCTCCAGCGGCTCTCTCCTTCCTCTTCTTCTTTCTCTCCTCCCTCTCTTCCCTCTCTCTCCTTTCCTTCTTCCCTTTCTCTTCTTTCCTTCTTCCCTTTCTCTTCTTCTCTTCTCATTTCTCCCTCTCATCGGTTTTTTTTTTTTTTTCTGGTTTGTTGGGCTTTTGGGAAAAGACAGACCCAATGGGTCTCTTACGTGGGGGGATGCCAGTATCAATTCTTGCCCCCTTCGTTTAAGTGTTTTTATTTTATTTTTTATTACTATTGTTACATTTGTGAAGCCTTGGGCTGATAAGGGCGGGGGAGAGGAAACTAGGTTGTTTATAAGAGTTCGGGAAACTCTAACGGTCACAATGCATTTTTCCCAGAAAATTGGGGAAGAACAAAACTGTGAGGGGTGTATGGGCACCCTAAAGTGGACACTATTGTGACTATTGGAACCCCACGGTGTTACAAATGGTATCAAAGCCAGTTCCCCTCATGGTGTGGTGGATAGCTGCATGCGGGTGCCTGGTTGTGGCTATCACGCGGGGACGCGTGTTCCCTAAGGGGGAAGATGTGAAGCCCTAGGTCGATGAGGGCGGGCCACGAGAAGGCTGGCAGGCTTTTAGGCTGGGGTGAATGACAGTGAGTTAGTCCCACATTGCCTGGGGAGAGGAAACTGGGTTGTTTATAAGAGTTCAGGAAACTCTAATGGTCACAATGTGTTTTCCCTAGGAAATTGATGAAGAGCAAAACCATGACGGGTGTATGGGCTCCCCAAATCGGACAATATTATGACTATTGGAACCCTTAGGCTATTGATAAGGGTGATGAGGACTTCCCTTGCAATGACCAGTTTTCCCCCATCGAGGAAGAACAAAATAGTGTGAGGGCTGGGTGATATGGGCCCCAGTCTCCAGAGCAAATAATATTGTTGCTGGGTGTGGGCCCTTGGGCTGTTACAATGGTATTAGAGCCAGTTCCCCTCATGGTGTGGTGGCTAGTCGCACGCGGGCGCCTGGTCGTGGCTATCACGCAGGGACGTGTGTTCCCTAGGGGGGCAAGATCTAAAGCCCTAGGCCAATGAGGGCGGGCCAAGAGAAGGCTGGCAGGCTTCTAGGCTCGGGTGAGAGACAGAGAGTTAGTCCCACATTGCCTAGGGAGAGGAAACTGGGTTGCTTATAAGAGTTCGGGGAACTCTAATGGTCTCAATGCATTTTTCCTAGAAAACTTGGGAAGAACAAAACCATGAGGGGTGTGTGGGTGCCCCAAAGCAGACAATATTATGACTGTTGGAATCCCGGAGTGTTACAATATCCCTGTATTATTTCCTCAAATTAACTTCTTTTATGAAATGATTTCACGCTAGAACTTGATATTAGCTCTTCTTAATTATTTAGTTTAAGCTTCAATAATAAAGTTGGTAGGTATGACCACCATTTGCATGGATCTAGTATTGACACTATTGTCACTAAAATTCTGATTGGAAGTTTCAGTAAAAGATAAGTGACAACAAGCATAAATTACAAAATGGGAAAGCACGCACCTGCTGGATCAGCAGGAGTGCTTGTAATGGATTGAAGACTTGGGATTTCCAAACAACTACCCAATCTTATTGATCCTACCAGCACTTCCTCATACAACAATTAATAATGTCATTGACCATATAGAATAGAAAATTTTTCAATGTATCAGGTCATGCTTTGACTGTGATTTTGCGTAAAACACCATGGTACACCTAGCTAGACCAGCAGGGGTACACTTAGACACATTTGGTCTCGCCTGAACTACCTGGGCAATTATCTTAGGAGTCAGACCTTAATACTATCTTTAAAATCATTAGAAGATAGAAAAGGATTAAAATGAGACCACTTTTGGCCATTAGATCATACTTAAACATAAATATATGTGTATGTGTATGTGTATGTATTAAGAAAAGAAATTTTATGCATTGAATAGATTGAAGTGCACGAGGTTGATTTGAAGAAGAGGGCGATTAAAGCTAGTGGAAATGGATGAACTCACTACACGAGATAGGTGGAGAATTAAGAAAGCATGTCTTAATAGTAAGACACATGCTTTAAACATGATCTTATTCTTATGATAGATATTATATCATTTAAATTTTGCATTTCATATGATATATGATGATGAAAAATATTTACTTATGAATGATGAGAATTTGTGATTTGAAATGCTACATGAATGGTATGCTTATAATTAAAGCACATTGAATGATATTAATGGATACACATGATCTGTTCTTAAAAATATCATAGTTGTTATTGTGATAAAAAGACATTTATGGTACATGGGTACCATTACATCATACGTGATGTATGAGTCTAGGATTTTACATTACATCCTTAGTGGGCAATCACCTAATAAGTGAATATGTTATGATTATGATGAGATATTCATATATATATATATATATATATATATTATGGATAGGCAAGAGGCTTGTATATTAGTATTTTACATACAAGCATGGTGGCTTGTGATTTTGTTTTCTACAGCCCTAGGACTGAGGATGCTATGCTAAGGAAGTTATGAGGGTTTGGCCATCTGTTTTTTAAAATTTATATGATGGATACCATGCTCAATGAGAGGCTAAACATTAGGTTGGGTAATCATGGGAAGGCCACCACTGTGACAGCCATGGTCCCCCCCATGCAGACATGGATTTTGTTATTTCCATAATTGGTATCAGTGGATTATTATGCAGTTATTCTGGCGCTATACGAATTTAGATTGTGACATAGTAGTCCTTGTATTTGATGCACTATGGTGCGTATATGATGGCATGATGAGATGCCTTTTATGATGTTATCAACAGTAGCTAGAGTTTTATAAACCCCGTATGGCAAGGGGTATATGTATGAGATCCAGTATAGTTTGGGAATGGAAGTTATAAAACCTATGGACTATGTTCATAGCTTTGTATGACTTTTGACAATTTTAATATATATGATATAGTCCTCTATTTATATACTGGAGGGCATAGTTTCATAAAAGTTTTCTTATGGGAAAGTGAATGGGTAGATATATTATGCAGAGTATGGTTCATAAAATTGGAGTATGGTATCATATGGAAAATGATAATGATAAATATTTAAAATATTAGTGAATTATATATATATTAAATATATCCTGTAAAGTGTAATCTTTAAAAGGTGATTATTATATTCATATGAAGAAGACGAATTATAAATAGTTACTTTATCAATGGCTTGCAAATAATTGAACTATTAATGAAATTATGGAATTATGAACTAAGTGGTAAACTTCATCTCATATAAGTATTATGATGAAATTGAATATTTTAATTGATGTAAAATTCTTAATTCATATGTAATTAATATGTTTTCTTAACTCTCCCCTACCAAACATAGCTTGCTAAGATATTGTAAATGTTTATGTTTACAATATCTCAGATATAGATAAATAGGAGAAGACATACACAAGCAAGATGAGTTCAACAGCCATACTTCTATGCACAAGTATATATTTTGTTAAAGTTTTTGTATTGTGTAGCTAGTTATTTGGAGTATGCTGCTTGGACATTTAATATAATGATTATAGGGGTTGTGTATGTGAACCATTAGATGGGACCTGTTGTTTCATAAAATGCATGTCTATCTTCTATAAAAAAACTATACTATGTATAGTATGGGAGTTGAGGTGACATCTGGGTTTTTGGAAAAATGAATTTCAAAGAAAACTATCATCCACAATTTTTGAATTTTAAAATTAGAGGCATTCCACCTTTTGAAAATAAACACAAATATTTTCATGAAAAACCCGGGGTGTCACACATAAAAAAAACGCATGGTACTATTATTTTTCATGTAGATAGTTGTAGCGAGCATAATTCAATCAAGTATTTGCATGCCCTTTTGAATGAAACTTGAAAATCTAAACCATGAGCCTTCTTAAACACAATATCCACTCTCTAGGATGATCTACTTTAAACATTTACAACAATTAAAGAAGTAGAAAATCATGTACATTGTAAAAAAGTCATGGTACTATTACTATTCAAGAGCACAATTGTAACAAGCATACTTCAAGCAAGTATTTGAATGCCTTTCTGAATGAAACTTGAAAATAAAAAACTTGGCTCTTCTTAAACTCCATGTCCACTATCTTGAATGATCAATTTTAGACATTTACAACTATAAAAGAAGTACAAAATGATGCACATAGTAAAAAAAGCATGATACTATTACTATTCACTTGGATAGTATTAACAAGCTTTCTTCAAGCAAGTATTTGTATGCCTTTCTGAATGAAACTTGAAAATCTAAAACATAGGTGTCCGTAAACTAAATGTCCACTCTCTAGAATGATTAGTTTCAAACATTAACAACCATTAAAAATTAGAAAATCACACACATGGAAAAAAAAATGCATGGCACTATTAATATTCACGTAAATAGTTACAACAAGCATATTTCAAGCAAGTATTTGAATGCCTTTTTGAATTAAATTTTAAAATTTAAAACATGGGTCCTAAACTCAATGTTCACTACCTAGAATTTTCAATTTCAAACATTTACAACTATTATAAAAGTAGAAAATAAATCACATACTAAAAAATGCATGGTACATTTACTCTTTGTAATAACCCTTATTTTTGTAAATTGATTGAAAAAATCAATAAAGTTTGAGTTTTCATAAATTCTAGATAGGAATATTAGGTTTTTGGAAATTCTCTTTTTATTGATATTAAAACATGATTTAAAGCTTGGAAATTATAAATGTACTCGAAAAACCAATTGAGATGACTCTAAGCACGTTCAATTCCGAGTTAAAATAAAAAATTCCTAATTTTCTTCATTTTTATGAATAAAAGGGTAAAATGGTAATTTTACCCATAAGTGAGATATAAGACATCAATATTTAGAATGCACTAAGAAATACGATTCCAACGCCACTAAGTACACTTATTTCTATGTTCCAAAGAATAAAATAGATTTTTCTCTATAAAGGGGCAAAACGGTCCTTCCACACCCCGTGGAGCCCACAAACGAATCCAACGCCCAAAAAACATGTAATGTGTGGTCAAACTACTACCAGATACTAGTGGTAGTGGAGGATCCAATGTTAATTTAATATTTAAAAGAATTAAAACATAATTATTACATGTAATTATGAAAGATGTAAAACACCTACAAATACCCCTCCAAAAATTCTCCAAAAATATTCATTAAAATTCCCACGAAATCATCTTGCTTATTCTAAAAATCCAAATCTAGATTCCTTCCCAAAATTCCAAAAATCTGCATTCTTACACACACACACACACACTCTCTCTCTCTCTCTCTCTCTCTCTCTCTCTCTCTCTCTCTCTCTCTCTCTCTCTCTCTCTCTCTCTCTCTCTCTCTCTCTCCTCTCTCTAATTGGAACAAGAGACCTAAATTCAATTAGACACTCTGTTCCAAATCAAATCTCACAAATCCCACCATTCAAATTGTCCTAGACTACTTATCTATAAAACCCCCAAATCAATTTCAAGATCCAATTGTGCAATCAACGGAAAATCACAAAACAAGGGACTATCGGGCTATCTTATCATCAAAGGGTATTTATGTAAAATTAGGTTTTACAAATACACTGTTTCTACAATAAGGTAGGTGGAACCACTTTTTGAACTTATTTCATGTTGTTTTATATAATTTTTATTTTTCTGTAATTAGTTTTATGTTAAAATTTATAAAAATCAAGTAAGGACTAGAACCCTTCAATTCTTGATGATGGAGGGCTCGGATGGGAAATCTGAGTTGTCCAATCGATCCAGAAGGCTCCAAAACCCCTAAGGTAGAAATTTCAAGAATTTTTATTAAGTTTTGAGCCCTTAATTATAAAGGGATTGATTGGATGGTCCAAAACGGACTGTTTGACCTCCCAAATCAAAGCGGGATGGTGGGACGCGTGACGAAATGCCATTCAGAGACGCGCCTTGTGGCAGCATCTCTGCATGACTGCACCGTGTGTGATGTCATCCTGACGGGACAACTGCTCGACAGCGCCGGTCTCAGGGGGATCGCATCACACTTGCATCCCAGTGATGAGAGCGCGTTGACCCTTCCACCTAGCCCACTCCACCCAATCAATCCGAGTTGTTCATTCCACTGGACCAAGATCAAATTTGGATCCTAGGAATGACCGTGAACTTCACAATTCAATTGTGGAGTCATCTAAACTCCAAATTGAGATCAGAAAGAAGCTATGGAAAGCTTATAATATCTATTTTCTTATGAAACCATAATATTGATAAAAAATATTTCAAAAACTTTCTATTTTCAAGAATTAAGTTTCTAATTTTCATGATCTTCAAGATCAGATCTTCGATATCTCAATTGTTGATAATATAATGTGGAAATCAAGTGATATCCATGATTGATTTGGATAGATCTAAGATAAATTGAGGGATCTACCCTTTAGCATAGAAAAACCCTAAAAATACAAAGGGACCCACTTGATCAATAAGATCAAGTATGATCAGACCCTTTGGATGGATTGAATGAATGATATTATGATGGAATCCATTGAGATAATGAATTGAATATGACCAAAAACAAAGGAATATGATCTTGGACCTTAATGGAGTAAAAGCCACAAAATCAATTAAAACCCTTGATTTAAAAGGAAAGGACCTAAGATCTAATGGTTGGATCATAAGTAAAATCTTTAATAATGAGAAATAGGTTAGCTTGAGTTATGCAATGATTTCATTTGATTTATTTCATGAATATAGGATCCATGATAGATTATTTTAGTATAACTTCATTTCAAATGTTCATAAAATTATTCATGATTTCATGCAATTGTAACTTAGGATCATGCTAGGATTTCATGTTAGATTAGACTATGGTATGAGATGGTACCTTGGTCCATGATAGTTTAATTTGAGTTTGTAAGGTAAAGTATATTAGATAGAAATCATGCTAGTATTATCTTAAGTACCTTGTACCATTATCATAAGGTTGTTTAATTATGTAGTTTTATGCTTTAAAGTTATAATTCATTTATGGCAAAATTTTATTTGTAGATTTAGTTGTTAAAAGTAGTTATGAGATAAAGAGCATAAGACACCAAAAATGGAATTCATTGAGAAAGTAGAGTTTCGTGACATAAATAAGAGTGAATTATTTGACTTAGACTTAATTCTAGGAGAATAATAAAACCCATGAATGACATTTTAAATGTTCATGGACTTAATTAAAATCAATTAGAAAGAGTGCTTAGGGTTAACATGCTCATAGGAACCTTATGAAAGGTTGAGCTAAGGTCACTCTAGTGAATGTTGAACATGGTGGTTAAGGGGGTTTTCTAATAAAGCCTCACTCTTCCCCTATCTTCCGTTGATGTTTGTGAGGTCTAAATGCCTCCCTACATGAGGATTGAATTAAACACTTTGTGTTCATCCATTCAGCTAGTAAGCCTTAGCCAATTGGAAATAAGAGGAGTAGTCTAGACTTAGGCTGAAATAAGTTATCTCCAACCAATAAAACATTAACTAGTGGAGTAATAATAATAAGAGCATAAAAGGTTAGTAAATTATCTAACCCTAATAAAAATTGTAAGTAAGATAAGGATGATCAAACAAGATCAATTGGATCTTGAATGATCAAGAACAATAAAAAGAAATAAATACTTGTTGATGATGATGATATATATATATTGCTTGCAGCTTAGATCAAATAGGATAAAAGATCTGAACCCTTGATCAAATATGATTCAAGGAAGAGAACCAAGATCATCCTCCTTAGGGATGATCAAACAACTAAACTTAGATCAAAGGAGAACTAGATAATAGAATATATATATAAGTTCTTGATCTTTATGAACAAGTATAAATTATTGATCAAAGGATCTATGAAAGATCAAGATCAAAGAAAGGAATACACAAAGACTTAGAATAGAGAATACTTAGATCTAAAAGATTAGAAGATCATTCTAATCATCAGATCTATTGATCAATAGAATAGACAATATCTGAAGAAGATAGATCATGACATGACAAAAGATCTAGATCCTTCTTATCAAAGGACACGATTAGACAAAGAATATAGATGGGATTATTCATATTGTATATGTATTGACAATATGTATGGATTTACAGATTTCATACACCAGTCAAGATTATGGAAGATCTAAAGAGATGGATCACTACTTGAAGGTAGGAGGATTTTATGAATGCATCTACATGGGATGTACATGTTGAACACATGTCCTTATGTGGACAAGTGTAATGTTAATACTTGTATTAAATCCCCTTAAACCCTTATGATCCAACCAAACACATATGAAATGAGTAAGTTAGAATTGAGGACTAGACGCTAAGTGAATGTGGAACTAGAAGATATTCCAGCCCTAAATAAACAAACAGATTATCCGATACGTATGAAACCTATTTTACATACAAGCATGGAGCCTTGTGGTTTTGTTTTAAACAAGCATAAGCCTGGGGATGCTATACTAAGGGAGTTATGAGGGTTTAGCTACCCACTTCCCAAAATTTGATGATTTGAAGATACCTTGCCCTATGAGAGGCTAAAATTTGGGTGGGGCAATTATGGGAAGGCCACCACTATGAAAGTCCTGTCTCCCCATATGGGTAGTGACACAATATTTTCCACCATGGTATCAATGGTGAATAGGGCAGTTATCCAAGCACGTAGTACGAATTAGACTACAGCATGGTAGTCCTTTGATTATTTTATAGTATGATGCATATGAGATAGGCATAGTGAAATGCCTTATGTTTTGGTATGATGAAATGTCATGTAATTGTATATTAGTTTCCCAAAAAGGGAAATTCCCAGTATAGGACTAGCTGAAATACTAATTTCTCATAGTGGAAAGAATTGATCAGCTTAGTTGGAAATGCTATTTGGCTACTTTCATAAATTTGATGGATTTATCCATGTACAGTATGTATGTATAAGGATGTACATATATTACAAAGTAAAGAGTTAGATACATGAGTATGTTTATGAATAATGGTATTATGAAGTATTAGAATTATACTATCAATTATTATGCTTCTTAAACCCCCTACCAAGCATAGCTTGTTGAGATATTGTAAATGTTTCAATGTTTACAATATCTCAGATATAGAGAAGGAGAGTTTGGGGCTCAAAACTATAGAAGACTTGAAGAGAATAATCATCAGGGTATACCCCTTGAAGACATGTATTTTGTTTTGTTTGAGAGTGTTGTATTGTAATGAGAGTTTCATTATATGGTGATCTTTGAGTTTTGGATTATGTAATTTGGACAAGTATTATAATGGATTTGGGCTATACTGTGAACCACTGGAGGAATTTTGAAATTTAATAAAAATATATTCCTTCAATGGAATTTTATCCTGTACAAAAATTCTACTTATGTTATGTATGAAGTGATGACTTGGGTTTTTCAAAACAAGTTCCAAAGAAAAGAATTTTCATTACTTTGTTTTGCAAAAAAAATTTACTACCAAGGGCCCTGCCTTTCAAAATGTGTTACAAAAACCCAAGTCTTTGCAGTTAATATCAGAGCCATTCATCCAGTCATAGTACAATACAAATATGTCCAAAGGAGAGATGATAATCCAATTTTAGATTAAGATAGAAATAGTTGTATAGAATACTGATAGAAATTTTGGTTTATGAGTAGATGCCACCAAAGAGAGTCACATGGTAAACATCTCAAAATACTCTAGAAGACAATATAGAGAGATTAACTATAAATAATGTGGAACAGATGGTAATAAGGGTATTGAGGAACCTTCTTCCTCACCTTCTACAAATCCAAAGTTCATCACCTTGCATAGAGATACCAAGTATGCAGGCTCAGGCTCAGCCTAAAGTGAGACACAATACACCAACACCAATACCAGTTACTCCCACACTAGTACAGGGGCAATCTTCCCTTGTACCAAGTGAAGAAGTTAGAAAGTCTCCATTAACACCAGAAAAAGTTGACAAAATGATGGAGAAATTTCAAAAGATGGCTATGGTGTATAATGGCAAGGGTGAAGCTGAGAAGGGTAAGAAATGGGTGTATGAAGTAGAAAGGACTTTTAGTGCTCTACGTACTCCTCTAGAGTTGAAGGTGAAATTTGCCACCTATCTATTAAAACAAGAAGCTGCATTTTGGTAGAGATCAACTAACAACACCTTCTCAAATTATGAAGATACTTCATGGGAGGAATTTAAGGAAGTCTTTAACTACAAATATTTCCCTTCTCATGTACAAGAAAGAAAGCTGAGAGAGTTTCTGGAACTAAGACAATGGAACATGTCAGTGATAGCGTATGATAACAAGTTCATGCAGTTAAGGACATTCGTAACTCATGTGTGTAACACTAAAACACACAGTGAATCGATTCATTGAAGGACTACACCCAAGCTGAAAATAAAGGTACTTGGTACCAAACCCACGACCTTGGCAGAATGTGTGGAAATGGCTTCCAAGTTTGAAGAAGAATACAAGAAGAGTCAAACCACCAAGTTTAGTGGAGGAAACAATAACCCAAAGCCCTTCTAGAAGAATTAAAGACCTTGGAACAATTTTAAGTCCCAAAGAAATCAGAGGAACAATGCACCAAGGAAAAATAGATGACCATGTCCAAGAGGTAGAAAATTTCACCAAGGTAATATCTACCGTAGACCTGGACAACAGCAACCACAACAGTTTTTAGTCAAGTCCCATAATTGTGGGGAGTATGGACACATCGCCACCTACTGTCCCAAACCATCGGCAGTTAAGGAGGAAAAACCAGAAATTGGTCCTCCACATCAAGGGAGGGTCTTTGCCATCACTAACAGCCAGGCTGGACCATCTAATGTAGTGATGGAAGGTACATTACTGGTAGCTAACAACTATGCCAGAGTACTATTTGATTCTGGATCTACGCATTCCTTTATATCTTGCGTATTTGCATTTAGTATACAAATATCAGTGAAAAACTTCGGATTTGATCTAGATGTAACAACTCCAGTTGAAAAAACAATTAAATTATAAGCATACTTCCATAATGTATCTATAGAAGTATTGGGCAAAAGAACAGACGTAGACCTCATTTTACTGAACATGGTGGACTTTAATATCATACTGGGTATGAACTAGTTAGCAAAATACTTGGTAGTTATGGACTGTCACAAGAAAAAAATCACATTTAGCATACCAGGCGAGGAAGTATTAGTACTGTATAGGAAACACAGTGACTTAGACAAAGCCATTATCTCAGCTATGAAGGCATTCAAAAATATGTCCAAGGAGTGTTAGGCATTTCTAGCAACAGTAATTTATTTAGATGTTGAATAGCCCAGGATAACACAAATTGAAGTAGTCAAGGAATTCCAAGATGTTTTTCTAGAAGAACTACCAGGATTACCCCCACATAGAGAAATTGAGTTTACCATTGAAGTAATTCCTAGTACAACTCCAATTTCTAAAGCACCTTATAGGATGGGCCCAACATAGTTGAAAGGTTAGTTACAGGAATTGTTAGACCAAGTAGTTCACCATGGGGAGCACCAATAATATTTGTGAAGAACAAGGATGGGTCTATGAGATTGTGCATTGATTACAGAATGGTGAATAGTGTCACAGTGAAAAATAGGTATCCCTTACCTCGCATTAATGATCTCTTTGATCAACTCCAGTCTACTAAGGTCTTTTCCAAAATCAACCTTAGATCAGGATATCATCAGTTGTATATTAAGGATGAAGACATACCCAAGTTAGCATTCAGAACTCGGTATGGGCATTACAAGTTTCTAGTCATGTCTTTTGGGCTGCCCAATGCACCAACAGTGTTTATGGATCTGATGAACAGAATCTTTAAGGAATATTTGGATAAATTTGTGATTGTATTTATTGATGCTATATTGATTTACTCTACCAGTATTGAGGCACATGCAGAACACTTATGAAGTGTACTAAATACCCTCAGAACACATAAACTATTTGGTAAATTTAGTAAGTGTGAATTCTAGTTAGAGAAGGTCAATTTCTTAGGTCATGTAATTTCCAAGAATGTAGCAAAAGTGGACCCCACCATGGTTGAAGCAATAATGAATTGGGAGAAACCCAAAACAATAACAGAAATACGTAGTTATCTTGGACTGGCAGGATACTACCGTAGATTTATTTAAGGATTTTCCTGTATAGCCCTTCCTTTGACTTCATTGCTAGAAAAGGGGTACAATTCACTTAGACAAAAGAATGTGAAAATAGTTTCCAAGAGCTAAAGAAGAGGTTAACTATAGCACCAGTATTGACTTTGTCATCTGGAAGTGGGGGATATGAAATATACTATGATGCTTCAGGCAAAGGGTTAGGAGGTGTGTTGATGTAAAATGGGAAGGACATTGCTTATGCATTTAGATAATTGAAGAAACATGAAATAAATTACCCAGTACATGACCTAGAATTGGCAGCTATGGTGTTTGCATTGAAAATTTGGAGACATTATATGTATGGAGAAAAATTCAGTGCATTCATAGATCATAAAATTCTTAAATACATCTTCACTCAGGCTGATTTGAACATGAGACAAAGAAGATGGATAGAGTATATCAAATATAATGATTTCTCTATCCAATACCATCCTGGAAAAGCAAACGTAGTAGATGATGCATTAAGTAGACAACCAACAGTTGTACTCACAAACATCACCATTAAATAAGCTTTTGTAGAAAGAGTCCTTAAAGCGCAATAAGAAGATGCAGTAACTCAAGAATTGTGTAAAAAGAAAGAATTTTGTAAGGGTACAGATGGGGGTATATGTTTTCAGGAGAGATTAGTGGTTCCTTTAAATACACACTTGAGAAAAGAACTATTACAAGAAGCCCATCAGTCAAAATTTTTCATACACCCTGGGGGCACAAAGATATATCAGGATTTGCAAAGAAACTTTTGGTGGGAAGGAATGAAAAGAGAAATGGGGGAATTTGTGGCTAAATGTCTAAATTGTCAACAAGTAAAAGATGAACACCAAAGACCAACGAGAATGTTACAAACATTGAAACTTCCAGAATGGAAATGGGACAACATCACTATGGATTTTGTAGCAGGATTGCCAAGGACCTGAGTAGGTCATGACATGATTTGGGTGGTTGTGGATAGGTTAACAAAGTCTACACATTTCCTTCCAATTAGGCAGAACCATTTAGTTGACAGTCTAGCCAAGTTATACATCAAAGAAATAGTAAGTCTTCATGGGATTCCACTATCCATGTGACGACCCGGGTTTTTATATGGTGCAAATTTGATAAAAAGGCGAGATCTCTTGTTTTATAAATATGAAATGCATGAAAATCTGTTTGTTTTGGAAAACAATCTTTCGTAAAAAACCTCGAGTGTCAAAACACATTTTCAAATTGTCTAGCCATGGCAAAGTTTTAAATCAACATTATTCCCAAGAAAGTGTTAGTCACAGCCTCAGCTATAGAGAGTAACTACAATCAAGTAATATTGAAAAATAAGGTAGGGGTTTACTTACTTGCACTTAGTCTGGGTGTCTTTTGTCACAAGCATTCCTTGCCCTTAAGTGTTTACTTTGTGTCTGAAAAATGTTGAGGATTGGGTGAGTATATACTATACTCAGTAGGAGTCTATCACCACTAGTTTTATAATGCATGCGATGTTTAAAATCATATGCTTCTTCAAGACATGTGCATGTTTGAACACTCATGCTCAATATCGATATCAAAAACCATTGTCAAATTGAAATACTAACGACTTAAAGAATCGCACTCATGGATATCTAGTATGGTATGGTTGACCAACCTCATATCATGCCATATGCAATGCAAATAAGTCCACGAAACCATAGGGTCCAACTATGCCCACGACCTCACCGCCGTGTGGTCCCCGGGTACCTGAGGACACTCGGTCATAGCCTTAACGAGGCCTATGACACGTCGACCCAGTGCCGTGACACCAGTGGTAGACCCCTGTACCACATGCAGTCGACGTAGGGACATTGTCCTTTTTGGGCGTGGTACCCATCCACCTAATAGTGGTAGAGGCTGGAGGCCAACCCAAACCTCTCGGCATAGCACCCACGAGCTTATCAGCCCAAATCATATCAGATCAAACAAGCAAAAACCTCTTTTTCAAAACCTGTCCTCTTTGGGTCCCTCACAACTGCCTACCCAGAGTCTTTTGGTAACCCTCAAGGACATGCAATCTTTCAAAAACTCAATGCTCACAAATCATACAATGTATGCAATTGTTTGCAAAACATATCTATGTATAATGTATATGCAATGATTTGCAAAACATATCTATGCATAAAGCATTTATCATATATATGCTGAATTAAGTCATGCTAAACAAGTCATATACTTAAAACATGTATTCTCAAAACAATCATGGCTCTTTTAAAAAGTCTAATAGCGATAGAGCACCTACCTAGCTAGGTCGCGCTAACCCCTTTGTCCTCGTACGCTCCTGAACATGGTTTGGGGAATCAAGGTTAGTTTGGCCTATCTTTTATAGGTTTTAGAGCGGTTGGTCTTACTACTTAGGCATTAAGGGTTCATCCCCATCCCTATGGGTGTCCTAATTGGGCCTTGGTATCATCAGTTTTCCAAAGGTCTAGTGGCCACGACCCACCATCCTATTATAAGGGTCGTGCCCACCTTAGATTGGGCCTTGATTAGGGATTTTATAGTTTGGGTGTGTCCGTGTCGTCGACACGGACACAATGCCTTTCACGGTGCCTCAATTGGAGCTTTAGATCTCAAGTTATAAGCTTTTTAGTATCACATGTACATAAAGGCCTTTAAGAGGTGGAATCCCAGAACGCTAGAGCATTGCGCGTCAGCGGCATGCGCCCCAGTGGGCGCGTTTGCAGAATCGTTGGATTTCCCACCCGACTTTTTCATTTGTGGGCGCATCCACGGACGCGCTCGCTAGTTTCTCTCGAATGCGGATGACGTGTTTCGTCCAATGGGGAGCATCTTGTTCGTTGGGGGACCGGGGCGTCCTTGGGAAGCCCTAGTTTGACCCTGTCAAACCAGTGTGGCCCAGGATTCGTCCCTGGGTCCTTCGTGACTCTCCAGGGCCCATTTTTGCATGATTTTTCATGCAAAAACTTAGGGAAACTGAGCCTATGACTAATGTGAAGATGGGTTTTGAGGGATCTTGGGCATACCTGGCTCGTTGCTGGGTTTTTCTCCACGTTTCTCCTCTTGGTTGCTTCTCCAAAACGGGTTTTTCCCAAGCTTTTGGGCTGCCATTAGAGGCCCCCAAGAGCTCTATTTATAGAGCTATAAGATGGTTCTGGAGGGGGCTCTCATCGCCCTTGAATGGCGGTGGAGAAACCTCTAGAATGGTGGTGATTTCTCCTCCAATCATCGTCGTTCTAGAACCCTCTAGGAGGTTGAAGATGAGGGGTGCCCGTATCAAAATGGGCCCCTGTGTTTTGCAGGCTAAATCCGTTTTTTAGTAAAAATTACATTTTTGCCCCTGAACTTCAAAGGGCCATAACTTGTTCATTTTAACACCGTTTCAGGTGATTTTGGTCTTGTTGGATTCCTTTTTCTGAGATGCACCTAATGGTACCATTTTCAAGACCAAATTTCTGAGTTTAGTTAGGGTGAGTAGTGAAATGACCAAAATACTCTTATTTCCAAAAACTGAACTTTTTATTGCTAACTTGGGATTTTAATGTTACAAAATTGGAGTCAATACATTCTTACCCCCTTAGGGGAATTTCACCCCCAAAATTCTACAATATATACAGTCAAAATATCTCGGGGTACTTTTCTCGCATTTCTGACTCCGGTTCCTAAGTCTCTTCTTCCATGTGCGCATTTATCCACAAAACTGTGACTAAGTGTATGTCCCTTTTAAATGAAACTTGAAAATCTAAAATGTGGGTTTTTCCAACTTCAATGTCCCCTCTAAAATTATTAATTTAAACCATATACATCCATTGAAGAATTAGAAAATAATGCATATAGTAAAGAGCACATGGTACTATTACTAATCGGGTGGACAATTACAACAAGGATCCTTCAAGCAAGTGTTTGGATGCCTTATTGAATGAAACTTAAAAATATAAAACATGGGTCTTATTAAACTTAATGACCACATATACAGGTACAACGAGCATACTTAAACCAAGTACTTGGATTCGTTTGTAAATGAAAGTTGAAAATCTAAAACATGAGCCTTCTTAAAACCAATGTCCACCATATAAAATGATCAATCTAATCATTTGCAGCCATTAGCAAATCAGATAATCATGAACATAGAAAAAATCACATGCTGCTATTACTATTCACGGAGACAATTGCAACAAGCACAATTCAAGCAAGTAGTTGATTACATTTTGGAATGAAAGTTGAAAATCTAAAATGTGGGTTTTCCCAAACTCAATGTCCACTCTAAAATGATCAATTTAAAACACTTAAATCCATTGAAAAATTAGAAAATAATGCACATAGTAGAAAATGCATGGTACTATTATAAATTTGGTGGACAATTCCAACAAGCAACTTTCAAGCAAGTGTTCGAAAGCCTTATTGAATGAAACTTAAAAATCTAAAACATGGGACTTCTTAAACTTAATGTACATGATCTAGATTGAAAATTTTCAAATATTTGTGCTGTTAAATAAGTAGAAAATTACCCACATTGCATAAAGTATGGTACTTTAAATGAAACATGAAAATCGAAAACATGAGCGTTCTTAAACCCAATGTCCGCTATATAAAATGACCAATTTAATCATTTGTAACCATTACCAACTTTGATAATAATGCGCATAGAAAATATCACATGGTACTATTACTATTCACGGAGACAATTCCAACAAGCATAATTCAAGCAAGTAGTTGATTGCCTTTTGGAATGAAACCTAAAAATAAAAAATATGGACTTTTCAACCCTCAATGTCCACTCTAAAATGAACAATTTAAACCATATACATCCATAAAAGAATTAGAAAATAATGCACATAGCAAAGAACACATGGTACTATTACGAATCTGGTGGACAATTACAACAAGCATCCTTCAAGCAAGTGTTTGGATGCCTTATTGAATGAATCATAAAAATCTAAAACATGGGTCATCTTAAACTTAATGTCCATGATCAAGATTGAAAATTATCAAACATTTGTACCCTTAAATAAGTAGAAAATATCCCACATTATAAATTATATGGTACTGTTATTATTCACATAGATAGTTACAACAAGCATATTTCAAGCAAGTATTTGGATGCCTTTGTAAATGAAACTTGAAAATCTA
Organism: Warburgia ugandensis; assembly: GCA_035236585.1. NCBI lineage: Eukaryota > Viridiplantae > Streptophyta > Magnoliopsida > Canellales > Canellaceae > Warburgia > Warburgia ugandensis. Next base: position 3,188,136 of record CP141129.1, on the reverse strand, counting down.
AAACATAAGCCTTCCTAAACCCAATGTCCACTATGTAAAATGATCAATGTAATCATTTGTATCCATTAACAAATCAAATAATCATGCATAGAGAAAAAATCACATGGTACTGTTACTATTCATGGAGACAATTGCAACAAGCATAATTCAAGCAAGTAGTTGATTGCCTTTTGGAATGAAACTTGAAAATCCAAAATATGGAATTTTCCAACCTCAATGTCCAATCTAAAATTATAAATTTAAACCATATACATCCATATAAGAATTAGAAAATAATGCACATAGCAAAGAACACATGGTACTATTACTAATCTGGTGGACAATTACAACAAGCATCCTTCAAGCATCTGTTTGGATGCCTTATTGAATGAAACATAAAAATCTAAAACATGGGTCTTCTTAAATTTCATGTCCACGATCTAGATGGAAAATTTTCAAAAATTTGTGCCCTCAAATAAGTAGAAATACTCCCACATTATAAATTATATGGTATTGTTATTATTCACATAGATAGTTACAACAATCATTCTTCAAGCAAGTATTTGGATGGCTTTGTAAATGAAACATGAAAATAGAAAACATGAGGATTTTTAAACCCAATCTCCACTATATAAAATGATCAATTTAATCATTTGCAACCATTAGCAATTCAGATAATCATGCACATAGAAAAAATCACATGGAACTGATACTATTCACAGATACAATTGCAATAAGCATAATTCAAGCAAGTAGTTTATTACCTTTTGGAATGATACTTGAAAATCTAAAACATGGGTTTTTCCAAGCTCAATGTCCACTCTAAAATGATCAATTTAAACCATATGCATCCATTGAAGAATTAGAAAATAATGCATATAGTAAAGAACACATGGTACTATTACTAATCGGGTGGACAATTACAACAAGCATCCTTCAAGCAAGTGTTTGGAATTCTTATTGACTGAAACTTAAAAAACTCAAACATGGGCCCTCTTAAACTTAATGTCCATTATCTAGATTGAAAATTTTGAAACATTTGTTCCCATTAAATTAGTAAAAAATCTCCTACATTGTAAATTATATGGTACTGCTATTATTCACATAGACAGTTAAAACAAGCATACTTCAAGCAAGTATTTGGATGCCTTTGTAAATGAAACTTGAAAATATAAAACATGTGCCTTCTTAAACCCAATGTCCACTATATAAAATGATCAATTTAATCATTTACAACCATCAATAAGTCAGATAATCATGCACATTGAAAAAATCATAGGGTACTGTTACTATTCATGGATAAAATTGCACCAATCATAATTCAAGCAAGTAGTTGATTGCCTTCTGGAATTAAACTTGAAAATCTAAAATGTGGGATTTTCCCACCTCAATGTCCACTGTAAAATGATCAATTTAAACCATATACATCCATTGAAGAATTAGAAAATAATGTATATAGTAAAGAACACATGGTACTATTACTAATCGGGTGGACAATTACAACAAGCATCCTTCAAGCAAGTGTTTGGAATTCTTATTGAATGAAACTGAAAAATCTCAAACATGGGCCCTCTTAAAAATAATGCCCATTATCTAGATTGAAAATTTTGAAACATTTGTGCCCATTAAATTAGTAAAAAATCTCCCACAATGTAAATTATATGGTACTGCTATTATTCACATAGACAGTTAGAACAAGCGTACTTCAAGCAAGTATTTGGATGCCTTTGTAAATGAAACTTGAAAATCTAAAACATAAGCCTTCTTAAACCCAATGTCCACTATATAAAATGATCAATTTAATCATTTACAACCATTAGCAAGTCAGACAATTGCAACAAGCATAATTCAAGCAAGTAGTTGATTGTCTTTTGGAATTAAACTTGAAAATCTAAAATGTCAGTTTTTCCCACCTCAATGTCCACTGTAAAATGATTAATTTAAACCATATACATCCATTGAAGAATTAGAAAATAATGAACATTGTAAAGAACACTTGGTATTGTTACTAATTTGGTGGACAATTACAACAAGCAACCTTCAAGCAAGTGTTTGGATGCCTTATTGAAAATTTTCCCACATTTACGCCAATTTAATAATTAGAAAATCACCCACACTGTAAATTATATTGTACTGTTATTATGCACATAGACAGTTACCACAAGCATACTTCAAGCAAGTATTTCAATGCCTTTGTAAATGAAACTTGAAAATCTAAAACATGAGCCTTCTTAAACCCAATGTCCACTATACAAAATGATCAATTTTAATCATTTGTATCAATTAACAAATCAAATAATCATGCACAGGGAAAAAATCATATGGTACTGTTACTATTCACGGAGACAATTGTAACAAGCATAATTCAAGCAAGTAGTTGATTGCCTTTTGGAATAAAACTTGAAAATCCAAAATATGGACTTTTCCAACCTCAATGTCCGCTCAAAAATTATTAATTTAAACCATATATATCCATATAAGAATTACAAAATAATGCACATAGCGAAGATGTAATGCCCGAGCAATTTACACTATTTTTTAATAAAAATTGAACATTCTATAAGAAATAAACTGAGTTAAAAGTTTCATTTTATTTAAAATAGTAAATGAAGGAATTTGTAAGGAAACTTAGTACCATTAGATTCTACTCGAAAAATGAAATCCAACGCCTCAAAGATCACCCAAAACGGAGTTCGTATGAAGAAGTTACAACCATTTAAAGATAGGGGTATTTCTGGAAATTAAACAGAAAGACGAAAAAACGAAAAAGGACGAAAAACGCAGGGGGCCGTTTTGATAACGGCACCCCCTATCATCTTCAACCTCTAGACGCCTCCAGAAACTAGTTTTTCACGATTTCTCCAAAAAACCCTAGGGGAAAGGGCGGCGCCGCCATTGAGGGGCACCGCCTTCTCCCCTCTATAAAAACCCCATCTCCCCCTCTACAAAAACGTGGTTTCCAGTCATTGGGGCTGGGGTTTCCGACTAGAAACGGAAACCCAGTTCCCTGCAATTTTTGGCAACGACCAGGCCCTAGTCGGGTTAGCCATTCTTCCATTCCCCTCTCTCCTCTTGTTCCAGTTTGACATTGGGGTTTTCCCCTTCGTGGGTTCGGACAAACACAGAATTTCGGCAAGATGGGGTTTCAGACGGAAATGGGGTTCCATCACCGGCAATGGGCACTCCCCAGGATGCCCAGGTAAGACGTCCTTACCTCCCTTCTTTGGTTCCTCCACCTTTCAGGCTAGATCCATGCTGGATCCATTCTGGATCTAGCATTTCCCAACCGTTTCCAGCAGGGTTTCCTGGTCGGAAAATGCTCCAAGCCGACTTGGGCCGGCCCTACACGAACCAGGCATCCCAAGGATGCCATGCTGCATGTGCACCTGGGACTGGGTCCCTGGGACGGGTTCCAGGTGTACGACAGTGCGTACACTATCCTAAGTGCGGCCTTTAGGTGCGCGCGCGACATGGGGCACGGGTCCTGGCTCGACCAAGGTGCACGGGGTGCCTTGGGAGCTGAGACGCGCCATGCTACAAGGTGCGTCCGTGCGATGATGCGTGTCATAGCGCGTCACTTGAGCATGCATGTGCGCGTGCAAAACGCAGTCCCTGGCACGGCCTTTAGGCGCGCACGCACGTGAAGCGGTAGCGGTCCAACCAGGATGCACGAGTGTCTTGGGAACTAGGACACGTAGACCCAATAAGACTATAAAGCTAGGATTAGAGGACAATTTACAAAGTTAGCTATGGAATAGTAGATCCACATCATAGGATCCAGCCTGACGAATGAATTAGGCAAGGACCTTGGACCCAATAGGCAGAGCTAGCAATCTAACGTCTAAATAGAGTGAAATTAATGAGGACTCCTTGTATCCATTCATACCCAAAAGTTTATAAATGAGACCTAGGGACGGGTTAAAGTGATAAAGGACGTGACTCCAGGAGACTTTGAGGTAGGTGCTCTATTGCTACTAGACTTTTTAAAAGAGCCATGATTGTTTTGAGAATGCATGTTTTAAGTATAAGAATATGACTTGTTTAGCATAACTTAATTCACCGTACATATGATAAATGCTTTATGCATAGATATGTTTTGCAAATAATTGCATATACATTATGCATAGATATGTTTTGCAAACAAATGCATATATTGTATGATTTGTGAGCATTGAGTTTTTGAAAGATTGCATGTCCTTGAGGGTTACCAAGAGATGCTGGAGTGCCCAAAAGACGCTGGGTAGGCAGTTGTGAGGGTCAGGCAGTTGTGAGGGACCTAAAGAGGATAGGTTTTGAAAAGACGTTTTCGCTTGTTTGATCTGATATGATTTGGGCTGATAAGCTCGTGGGCACTATGCCGAGAGGTTTGGGTTAGCCTCTAGCCTCTACCACTATTAGGTGGATGGGTACCACGCCCAAAAAGGGCAACATCCCTACGTCGACTGCATGTGGTACAGGGGGCTACCAATGGTGTCACGGCACTGAGTTGACGTGTCATATGCCCCGGTGAGGCTTTGACCTAGTGTCCTCAGGTACTCGGGGACCACACGACGGCGAGGTCGTGGGCATAGTTTGGACCCTATGGTTTGAGGATTTATTTACATTGCATATGGCATGACATGAGGTTGGTCGACCATACCAGATATCCATGAGTTGGATTCAGTGGAGCATCTTATGCATATCATTATGTTTATGATATATATATATATATATATGATACTTTCGACTTGGATTATGCTATTCTTTAAGTCGTCAGTATTCCAGTTCGACAGTGGTTTTTAATATTGATATTGAACATGATTGTTCGAACATGCACATGTTTTTAAGAGCATATGATTTTAAACATAGCATGCATTGCAAAACTAGTAGTGATAGACCCCTACTTAGTATAGTATATACTCACCCTATCCTTAACATTTTTCAGGATAGTTCCGCTTACAAATAGAAGACGCCTCAGGAGATATTAGTGCTACGAGCAAGTGAATAAACAAAGGAGCAACTATACATGTAAGTAAACTCTCTACCCTTTGGACATGTATTTGTATTTAATTACAGTTGAATTTGTGTCAGTATTTGGATAGACCTGGGGAAAAACATTTATGATTTCTAAAGTTTTTCAAAAACTACTTTGGCCGTTGTGAAAGCAAATGACACTCGGGGTTTTCAAAATAAGTTTAAAATGAAAGGTTTTTCGCTGCATTGCATGGTTTTTATAAAATGGTTTTCAAATAGGGACACATCCCGCCTTAGGAATTAGATATTGCATTTAAAAATACATGAGAAAACCTGGGTCATCACAAAAGAACACAATGTACTATTACTAATCTGGTGGACAATTACAACAAGCATCCTTCAAGCAAGTGTTTGGATGCCTTATTGAATGAAACTTAAAAATCTAAAACATGGGTCTTCTTAAACTTCATCTCCACAATATAGATTGAAAATTTTCAAACATTTGTGCCCTTAAATAAGTAGAAAATCTCCCACATTATAAATTATGTGGTATTTTATTATTCACATAGATAGTTACAACAATAATCCTTCAAGCAAGTATTTGGATGGCTTCGTAAATGAAACATGAAAATCGAAAACATGAGGATTCCTAACCCAATCTCCACTAAATAAAATGATCAATTTAATCATTTGCAACCATTAGCAATTCAGATAATCAGGCACATAGAAAAAATCACATGGTACTGTAACTATTCACAGAGATAATTGCAACAAGAATAATTCAACCAAGTAGTTGATTGCCTTCTGGAATTAAACTTGAAAATCTAAAATGTGGGATTTTCCCACCTCAATGTCCACTATAAAATGATTAATTTAAACCATATACATCCATTGAAGAATTACAAAATAATGAACATTGTAAAGAACACATGGTATTGTTACTAATCTGGTGGACAAATACAACAAGCAACCTTCAACAAGTGTTTGGATGCCTTATTGAAAATTTTCCCACATTTGTGCCAATTTAATAATTAGAAAATCACCCACATTGTAAATTATATTGTACTGTTATTATTCACATAGACAGTTACAACAAGCATACTTCAAGCAAGTATTTCGATGCCTTTGTAAATGAAACTTGAAAATCTAAAACATGAGCCTTCTTAAACCCAATGTCCACTATATAAAATGATCAATTTTAATCATTTATATCCATTAAAAAATCAAATAATCATGCACAGAGAAAAAATACATGGTACTATTACTATTCACAGAGACAATTGCAACAAGCATAATTCCAGCAAGTAGTTGATTGCCTTTTGGAATGAAACCTGAAAATAAAAAATATGAACTTTTCAACCCTCAATGTCCACTCTAAAATGAACAATTTAAACCATATACATCCATAGAAGAATTAGAAAATAATGCACATAGCAAAGAACACATGGTACTATTATGAATCTGGTGGACAATTACAACAAGCATCCTTCAAGCAAGTGTTTGGATGCCTTATTGAATGAATCATAAAAATCTAAAACATGGGTCATCTTAAACTTAATGTCCATGATCAAGATTTAAAACTATCAAACATTTGTACCCTTAAATAAGTAGAAAATCTCCCACATTATAAATTATATGGTACTGTTATTATTCACATAGATAGTTACAACAAGCATATTTTAAGCAAGTATTTGGATGCCTTTGTAAATGAAACTTGAAAATCCAAAACATAAGCCTTCTTAAACCCAATGTACACTATGTAAAATGATCAATTTAATCATTTGCATCCATTAACAAATCAAATAATCATGCACAGAGAAAAAATCAGATGGTACTGTTACTATTCACGGAGACAATTGCAACAAGCATAATTCAAGCAAGTAGTTGATTGCCTTTTGCAATGAAACTTGAAAATCCAAAATATGGAATTTTCCAACCTCAATTTCCAATCTAAAATTATAAATTTAAACCATATACATCCATAGAAGAATTAGAAGATAATGCACATAGCAAAGAACACATGGTACTATTACTAATCTGGTGGACAATTACAACAAGCATCCTTCAAGCATGTGTTTGGATGCCTTATTGAATGAAACATAAAAATCTAAAACATGGGTTTTCTTAAATTTCATGTCCACAATCTAGATTGAAAATTTTCAAACATTGGTGCCCTCAAATAAGTAGAAATACTCCCACATTATAAATTATATGGTATTGTTATTATTCACATAGACAGTTACAACAATCATCCTTCAAGCAAGTATTTGGATGGCTTTGTAAATGAAACATGAAAATCGAAAACATGAGGATTCTTAAACCCAATCTCCACTATATAAAATGATCAATTTAATCATTTGCAGCCATTAGCAATTCAGATAATCATGCACATAGAAAAAATCACATGGTACTGTAACTATTCACAGAGATAATTGCAACAAGCATAATTCAAGCAAGCAGTTGATTGCCTTCTGGAATTAAACATGAAAATCTAAAATGTAGGCTTTTACCACCTCTATGTCCGCTGTAAAATGATTAATTTAAACCATATACATCCATTGAAGAATTAGAAAATAATGAACATAGAAAAGAACACATGGTATTGTTACTAATCTGATGTTCAATTACAACAAGCAACCTTCAAGCAAGTGTTTGGATGCCTTATTGAAAATTTTCCCACATTTGTGCCAATTTAATAATTAGAAAATCACCCACATTGTAAATTATATTGTATTGTTATTATTCACATAGACAATTACAACAAGCATACTTCAAGCAAGTATTTTGATGCCTTTGTAAATGAAACTTGAAAATCTAAAAGATGCGCCTTCTTAAACCCAATGTCCACTATATAAAATGATCAATTTTAATCATTTGTATCCATTAACAAATCAAATAATCATGCATAGAGAAAAAATACATGGTAATGTTACTATTCACGGAGACAATTGCAACAAGCATAATTCAAGCAAGTAGTTGATTGCCTTTCGGAATGAAACTTGAAAATCCAAAATATGGACTTTTCCAACCTCAATGTCCACTCTAAAATTATTAATTAAAACCATATACATCCACAAAAGAATTAGAAAATAATGCACATAGCAAAGAACACATCGTACTATTACTAATCTTGGGGACAATTACAACAAGCATCCTTCAAGCAAGTGTTTGGATGCCTTATTGAATGAAACTTAAAGATCTAAAACATGGGTCTTCTTAAACTTCATGTCCACGATCTAGATTGAAAATTTTCAAACATTTGTGCCCTCAAATAAGTAGAAAATCTCCCACAATATAAATTATATGGTATTGTTATTATTCACATAGACAGTTACAACAATAATCCTTCAAGCAAGTATTTGGATGGCTTTGTAAATGAAACATGAAAATTGAAAACATGAGGATTCTTAAACCCAATCTCCACTATATAAAATGATCAATTTAATAATTTGCAACCATTAGCAATTCAAATAATCATGCACATAGAAAAAATCACATGGAACTATTACTATTCACAGATAAAATTGCAACAAGCATAATTCAAGCAAGTAGTTTATTGCCTTTTGGAATGAAACTTGAAAATCTAAAATGTGGGTTTTTCCAACCTCAATGTCCACTCTAAAATGATCAATTTAAACCATATACATCCATTGAAAAATTAGAAAATAATGCATAAAGTAAAGGACACATGGTACTATTACTAATCGGGTGGACAATTACAACAAGCATCCTTCAAGCAAGTGTTTGGAATTCTTATTGACTGAAACTTAAAAAACTCAAACATGGGCCCTCTTAAACTTAATGTCCATTATCTAGATTGAAAATTTTGAAACATTTGTGCCCATTAAATTAGTAAAAAATCTCCCACATTGTAAATTATATGGTACTGCTATTATTCACATAGACAGTTAAAACAAGCATACTTCAAGCAAGTATTTGGATGCCTTTGTAAATGAAACTTGAAAATCTAAAACATGAGCCTTATTAAACCCAATTTTCACTATATAAAATGATCAATTTAATCATTTGCAACCATCAGCAAGTCAGACAATCATGCACATTGAAAAAATCATAGGGTACTGTTACTATTCACGGAGACAATTGCAACAAGCATAATTCAAGCAAGTAGTTGATTGCCTTTTGGAATTAAACTTGAAAATCTAAAATGTGGGATTTTCCCACCTCAATGTGCATTGTAAAATGATTAATTTAAACCATATACATCCATTGAGGAATTAGAAAATAATGCATATAGTAAAGAACACATGGTACTATTACTAATCGGGTGGACAATTACAACAAGCATCCTTCAAGCAAGTGTTTGGATGCCTTATTGAAAATTTTCCCACATATGTGCCAATTTAATAATTAGAAAATCACCCACATTGTTAATTATATTGTACTGTTATTATTCACATAGACAGTTACAACAAGCATACTTCAAGCAAGTATTTCGATGCCTTTGTTAATGAAACTTGAAAATCTAAAACATGAGCCTTCTTAAATGCAATGCCCACTATATAAAATGATCAATTTTAATCATTTGTAACCATTAAAAAATCAAATAATCATGAACAGAGAAAAAATCACATGGTACTGTTACTATTCACAGAGACAATGGCAACACGCATAATTCAAGCAAGTAGTTGATTGCCTTTTGGAATGAAACTTGAAAATCTAAAATGTGGGTTTTTCCAAACTCAATGTCCACACTAAAATGATCAATTTAAAACACTTACATCCATTGAAAAATTATAAAATAATGCACATAGTAGAAAAAGCATCGTACTATTACTAATCTAGTGGACAATTACAACAAGCAGCCTTCAAGAAAGTGTTTGGATGACTTATTGAATGAAACTTAAAAATCTAAAACATAGGACTTCTTAAACTTCATGTCCATGATCTAGATTGAATATTTTCAAACATTTGTGACCATTAAATAAGTAGAAAATCACCTAGATTGTAGAATATATGGTACTATTATTATTCACATAGACAGTTACAACAAGCATACTTCAAGCAAGTATTTGGATGCCTTTGTAAATGAAACTTGAAAATCTAAAACATGAGCCTTCTTAAAACCAATGTCAACTATATAAAATGTTAAATTTAATCATTTGCAGCCATTAGCAAATCAGATAATCAAGCACATAGAAAAAATTAGATAGAACTGTAACTATTCACGGAGACAATTGCGTTAAGCATAATTCAAGCAAGTAGAGTATTGCCTTTTGGAATGAAACTTGAAAATCTAAAATGTGAGTTTTTCCAAACTCAATGTCCACTCTAAAATGATCAATTTAAAACATTTACATCCATTGAAAAATTAGAAAATAACACACATAGTAAAAAATGCATGGTACTATTACTAATCTGGTGGACAATTACAACAAGCAACCTTCAAGCAAGTGTTTGGATGCCTTATTGAATGAAACTTAAAAATCTAAAACATGGGTCTTCTTAAACTTAATGTCCACTATCTAGATTGAAAATTTTCAAACATTTGCACCAATTTAATAAGTAGAAAATCACCCACATTGTAAAAAATATGATATTGTTATTAATCACATAGAAAGTTACAACAAGCATACTTCAAGCAAGTATTTGGATGCCTTTGTAAATGAAGCTTGAAAATCTAAAACATGAACCTTCTTAAACCCAATGTTCACTACATAAAGTGATGAACTTTAACCATTTGCAACCATTTACAAATCAGATAATCATGCACAAAGATAAAATCACATGGAACTGTTACTATTCATGGATACTATTGCAACAAGCTTAATTCAAGCAAGTAGTTTATTGCCTTCTGCAATGAAACTTGATAATCCAAAATGTGGGTTTTTCCAAATGCAATGTCCATGCTAAGATGATCAATTTAAAACATTCACATCCATATAAGAATTAGATAATAATGCACATAGTAAAAAATGCATGGTACTATTTCTAATCTGGTGGACAATTACAACAAGCAACCTTCAAGCAAGTGTTTGAAATGAAACTTAATAATCTAAAACATGTGCCTTCTTAAACATAATGTCCACGATCTAGATTGAAAATTTTCAAACATTTGTGCACATTAAATTGCTGGAAAATCACCCATATTGTGAGAAATATGGAATTGTTATTATTCAAATAGACAGTTATAACAAGCATACTTCTAGCAAGTGTTAGGATGCCTTTGTAAATGAAACTTGAAAATCTAAAACATGAGCCTTCTCAAACCCAATGTCCACAATATCAAATGGTCAATTTTAATCATTTGCAGCCATTAACAAATCAGATAATCATGCACATAGAAAAAATCACATGAAACTGTTACTATTCACAGATACTATTGCAACAAGCATAATTCAAGCAAGTAGTTTATTGCCTTTTGGAATGAAACTTGAAAATCTAAAATGTGGGTTTTTCCAAACCCAATGTCCACTCTAAAATGATCAATTTAAAACATTTACATCCATTGATGAATTTGAAAATAATGCACATAGTAAAAAAATGCATAGTACCATTACTAATCTAGTGGTCAATTACAACAAGCATCCTCTAAGCAAGTGTTTGGATGCCTTATTGAATGAAACTTAATAATATGAAACATGTGCCTTCTTGGAATTAATGTCCTTGATCTAGATTGAAAATTTTCAAATGTTTGCGCTCATTAAATAATAAGAAAATCACCCACATTGTAAAAAATATGGTACTTACAACAAGCATACTTCAAGCAAGTATTTGGATGCCTTTTTAAATGAAACTTGAAAATCTAAAACATGAGCCATCTTAAACCAAATGTTCACTATATAAAATGACCAATTTTAATCATTTGCAACCATTTACAAACAAGATAATCATGCACATAGAAAAAATTACATGGAACTGTTACTATATAAAACGTGGGTTTTTCCAAACTCAATGTATTAACAAATCAAATAATCATGCACAGGGAAAAATTCACATGTTACTGTTACTATTCATGGACACAAAATGCAACATGCATAATTCAAGCAAGTAGTTGATTGCCTTTTGGAATGAAACTTGAAAATCTAAAATGTGGGTTTTTCCAAACTCAATGTCCACTCTAAAATGATTAATTTAAACCATATACATCCATTGAAGAATTAGAAAATAATGCACAAAGTAAAGAACACACGGTGCGATTACTAATCCAGTGGACAATTGCAACAAGCATCCTCCAAGCAAGTATTTGGATGCCTTATTGAATGATACTTAAAAATCTAAAACATGGGTCATCTCAAACTTAAAGTCCACGATCTAGATTGAAAATTTTCAAACATTTGCACCCATTAAATAAGTAGAAAATCACCCACATTGTAAAATATATGGTACATTCACATACTTACAACAAGCACACTTCAAGCAAGTATTTGAATGCCTTTGTAAATGAAACTTGAAAATCTAAAATATGAGCCTTCTCAAACCCAATACCTACTATATAAAATGATCAATTTAATCATGTGCAGCCATTAACAAATCAAATAATCATGCACATAGAAACAATCACATGGTACTGTTATTATTCACGGATACAATTGCAACCAACATAATTGAAGCAAGTAGTTGATTGCCTTTTGGAATGAAACTTGAAAATCTAAAACATGGGTTTTTCCAACCTCAATGTCCACTCCAAAATGATCAATTTAAATCATATACATCCATTGAAGAATTAAAAAATAATGCATATAGTAAAGAACACATGGTACTATTACTAATCTGGTGGACAAATACAACAAGCATCCTTCAAGCAAGTGTTTGGAATTCTTATTGAATGAAACTTAAAAATCTCAAACATGGGCCTTCTTAAACATGGGTTTTTCCAATCTCAAACATGTGCCCATTAAATTAGTAAAAAATCTCCCACATTGTAAATTATATGGTACTGCTATTATTCACATAGACAGTTAAAACAAGCATACTTCAAGCAATTATTTAGATGCCTTTGTAAATCAAACTTGAAAATCTAAAACATGAGCCTTCTTAAATCCAATGTCCACTATATAAAATGATCAATTTTAATCATTTGCAACCATTAACAATTCAAATAATCATGCTTAAAGTAAAAAACACATGGTACTATTACTAATCTGGTGGACAATAACGATATGCATCCTTCAAGCAAGTGTTTGGATGCCTTATTGAATGAAACTTAAAAATCTAAAACATGGGTCATCTTAAACTTAATGTTCTAGATTGAAAAATTTTACACATTAATTACACACATTGTAAAAAATAAGGTACTCTTATAATTCACATAGACAGTTACAGCAAGCCTGCATCAAGCAAGTATTTGGATGCCTTTGTAAATAAAACTTGAAAATAAAAAACATGTCCCTTCTTAATCCCAATGTCCACTATATAAAATGGTCAACCATTAAAAAATTAGATAATCATGAACATAGAAAAAATCACATGGTACTCTTACTATTCACAAAGACAAATGCAACAACCATAATTCAAGCAAGTATTTGGTTGCCTTTTGGAATGAAACTTGAAAATCTAAAATGTGGGTTTTTCCAAACTCAATGTCCACTCTAAAATGATCAACTTAAAAAATTTGCATCCCTTGAAGAATTACAAAATAATGCACATAGTAAAAAACACATGGTACTATTACTAATCTGGTGGACAATTACAATATGCATCCTTCAAGCAAGTGTTTGGATGCCTTATTGAATGAAACTTAAAAGTCTAAAACATGGGTCATATTAAACTTGATATCCTTGTTCTATATTGAAATATTTCAAACATTAGTTCCCATTAAATAAGTAGAAAATCACCCACATTGTAAAAAATATGGTACTATTATTATTCACATAGAAAGTTACAACAAGCATACTTTAAGTAATTATTTGGATGCCTTTACAAATGAATCCTGAAAATAAAAAACATGTCCCTTCTTAATCCCAATGTCCACTACATGAAATGATTAATTTTAATCATTTGAGACAATTAAAAAATCAGAAAAGGATGCACATAGAAAAAATCGCATGCCATTGTTACTATTCAAGAAGAATATTGCAACAAGCATAATTCAAGCAAGTAGTTGATTGCCTTTTGGAATGAAACTGGAAAATCTAAAACATGGGTTTTTCCAACCTCAATGTCCCCTCTAAAATGATCAACTTGAAACACTTACATCCCTTGAAGAATTACAAAATAATGCACATAGTAAAAAACACATGGTACTATTACTAATCTGGTGGACAATTACAATATGCATCCTTCAAGCAAGTGTTTGGATGCCTTATTGAATGAAACTTAGAAGTCTAAAACATGGGTCATCTTAAACTTGATGTCCTTGTTCTAGATTGAAATATTTCAAACATTTGTTCCCATTAAATAAGTAGAAAATCACCCACATTGTAAAAAATATGGTACTGTTATTATTCACATAGAAAGTTACAACAAGCATACTTCAAGTAATTATTTGAATGCCTTTATAAATGAATCTTGAAAATCTAAAACATGTGCCATCTTAAACCCAATGTCCACTACCTGAAATAATTAATTTTAATCATTTGAGACAATTAACAAATCAGAAAAGCATGCACATAGAAAAAATCACATGCCATTGTTACTATTCACGGAGAATATTGTAACAAGCATAATTCAAGCAAGTAGTTGATTACCTTTTGGAATGAAACTGGAAAATCTAAAACATGGGTTTTTCCAACGTCAATGTCCACTCTAAAATGATCAACTTAAAACAATTACATCCATTGAAGAATTAGAAAATAATGCACAAAGTAAAAAACACATGCTCTTATTACTAATCTGGTGGACAATTACAATAAGCATCCTTCAAGCAAGTGTTTGGATGCCTTATTGTATGAAACATAGAAATCTAAAGCATGGGCCTTCTTAAACATAATGTCCATGATCTAGATTGAAAATTTTCAAACATTTGTGCCCATTAAAAAAGTAGAAAATCACCCACATTGTAAAAAATATGGTACTGTTATTATTCACATAGACAGTTACAACAAGCATACTTCAAGCAAGTATTTGGATGCATTAGCAAGTGAAATATGACAACCGAAAACATGGGCGTTCTTAAAACCAATGTCCACTATATAAAATGATCAATTTAATCATTTGTAACCATTAGAAAGTCTAATAATCATGCACATAAAAAAAATCACATGGTACTGTTACTATTCACGAAGGCAGTTACAACAAGCATAATTCAAGCAAGTAGTTGATTGCCTTTAGGAATGAAACTTGAAAATCTCAAATGTGGGTTTTTCCAATCTCAATGTCCACTCTAAAATGATTAATTTAAACCATATACATCCATTGAAGAATTAGAAAATAATGCACATAGGAAAGAACACACGGTACTATTACTAATCTGGTGGACAATTACAACAAGCATCCTTCAAGCAAGTGTTTTGATGCCTTATTGAATGAAACTTAAAAATCTAAAACATGGGTCTTATTAAACTTAATGTACATGATCTAGATTGAAAATTTTCAAACATTTTGCACCCATTAAATAAGTAGAAAATCATCCACATTGTAAAATATATGGTACTGTTGTTATTCACACAGACAGCTACAACAAGCATACTTCAAGCAAGTATTTGGATGCCTTTGTAAATGAAACTTGAAAGTCTAAAACATGAGCCTTCGTAAACCCAATGCTCACTATATAAAATGATCAATTTTAATCATTTGCAACCATTAACAAATCAGATAATCATGCACATAGAAAAAATCACGTGGAATTATTACTATTCACGGATACTGCTACAATAAGCATAAATAAGGCAAGTACTATATTGCCTTCTGGAATGAACTAGAAAATCTAAACTATGGGTTTCTCGAAACTCTATGCCCACTCTAAGATGATCAATTTAAAACATTTACAACCATTGAAGAATTAGAAAATAATGCATATAGTAAAGAACACATGGTCCTATTACTAATCTTGTGGACAATTACAACAAGCATCCTTCAAGCAAGTGTTTGGATGCCTTTTTGAATGAAACTTAAAAATCTAAAACATGGGTCTTCTTAAACTTAATGTCCACAATCTAGATTCAAAATTTTCAAACAGTTGTGGCCATTAAATATGTAGAAAATCACCTACATTGTAAAATATATGGTACATTCACATACTTACAACAAGCATACTTCAACCAAGTATTTGGATGCCTTCATAAATGAAACTTGAAAATCTAAAACATGTGCCTCCTTAAACCGAATGTCCACTATATAAAATGGTCAATTTTAAACATTTGTAACCATTAAAAAATTAGATAATCATGCACATAGAAAAAATCACATGGCACTCTTACTATTCACAAAGACAATTGCAACAAGCATAATTCAAGCAAGTATTTGATTGCCTTTTGGAATGAAACTTGCAAATCTAAAATGTGGGTTTTTCCAAACTCAATGTCCACTCTAAAATGATGAACTTAAAACATTTACATCCCTTGAGGAATTACAAAATAATGCACCTAGTGAAAAACACGTGGTACTATTACTAATCTGGTGGACAATTACAATATGCATCCTTCAAGCAACTGTTTGGATGCCTTATTGAATGAAACTTAAAAATCTAAAACATGGATCATCTTAAACCTAATGTCCATGTTCTAGATTGAAATATTTCAAACATTTGTTCCCATTAAATAAGTAGAAAATCACCCACATTGTAAAAAATATGGTATTGTTATTATTCACATAGACAGTTACAACAAACATACTTCAAGCAATTATTTGGATGCCCTTGTAAATGAAACTTGAAAATCTAAAACATGTGCCTTCTTAAACCCAATGCCCACTATATGAAATGATCAATTTTAATGATTTGAAACCATTAACAAATCAGATAAGAATGCACATAGAAAAAATCACATGGCTTTGTTACTATTCACGGATACAATTGCAACAAGCATAATTCAAGCAAGCAGTTGGTTGCATTTTGGAATGAAACTTGAAGATTTAAAACATGGGTTTTTCCAACCTCAATGTCCACTCTAAAATGATCAACTTAAAACAATTACATCCATTGAAGAATTAGAAAATAATGCACATAGTAAAAAACACATGCTGCTATTACTAAGCTGGTGGACAATTACAACAAGCATCCTTCAAGCAAGTGTTTGGATGCCTTATTGAATGAAACATAGAAATCTAAAGCATGGGCCTTCTTAAACATAATGTCCATGATCTAGATGGAAAATTTTCAAACATTCGTGCCCATTAAAAAATTAGAAAATCACCCACATTGTAAAAAATATGGCACTGTTATTATTCACATAAACAGTTACAACAAGCATAATTCAAGCAAGTATTTGAATGGCTTTGTAAAAGAAACATGAAAATCGAAAACATGGGCCATCTTAAACCTAATGTCCACTATATAAAATGATCAATTTAATCATTTGCATCCATTAGCATGTCAGACAATCATGCACATTGAAAAAGTAACATGGTACTGTTACTATTCATGGACACAATTGCAACAAGCATAATTCAAGCAAGTAGTTGATTGCCTTTAGGAATGAAACTTGAAAATCTAAAATGTGGGTATTTCCAAACTCAAAGTCCATTCCAAGATGATCAATTTAAAAAATTTACATCCATTGAAGAATTAGAAAATAATCCATATAGTAAAGAACACATTGTACTATCACTAATTTGGTGGACAATTACAACAAGCATCGTTCAAGCAAGTGTTTGGATGCCTTATTGAATGAAACTTAAAAATCTAAAACATGGGCCTTCTTAAAATTAATGTCCATGGTCTAGATTGCAAATTTTCAAGCATTTGTACCCTTAAATAAGTAGAAAATCTCACACATTATAAATTATATGGTACTGTTATTATTCACATAGATAGTTACAACAAGCATACTTGATGCAAGTATTTGGAAGCCTTTGTAAATGAAAATTGAAAGTCTAAAACATAAGCCTTCTTAAACCCAATGTCCACTATATAAAATGATCAATTTTAATCATTTGCAACCATTAACAAATCTAATAATCATGCATAGAGAAAAAATCACATGCAACTGTTACTATTCACCGATACTGTTACAACAAGCATAATTCAAGCAAGTACTTTATTGCCTTCTGGAATGAACGTGAAAATCTAAAGTGTGGGTTTTTCCAAACTCAATGTCATCTCTAAGATGATCAATTTAAAACATTTATATCCATTGAAGAATTAGAAAATAATCCATATAGTAAAGAACACATGGTACTATAACTAATCTAGTGGATAATTATAACAAGCATCCTTCAAGCAAGTGTTTGGATGCCTTATTGAATGAAACTTAAAAATCTAAAACATGGGTCATCTTAAACTTAATGTCCACAATCCAGATTGAAAATTTTGAAACATTTGTGCCCATTAAATAAGTAGAAAATCACCTACATTGTAAAAAATATGGTACTCTTATAATTCACTTAGACAGTTACAACAAGCATGCTTCAAGCTAGTATTTGGATGCCTTTGTAAATGAAACTTGAAAATCTAAAACATTTACCTTCTTAAACCCAATGTCCACTATATAAAAGGGTCAATTTTAAAAATTTGCAACCATTAACAAATCAGATAATCCTGCACATAGAAAAAATCACATGGTACTCTTATTATTCACAAAGACAATTGCAACAAGCATAATTCAAGCAAATAGTTTAATGCCTTTTGGAATGAAACTTGAAAATCTAAAATGTGGGTTTTTCCAAACTCAATATCCACTCTAAAATGATCAACTTAAAACATTTACATCCCTTGAAGATTTACAAAATAATTCACATAGTAAAAAACACATGGTACTATTACTAATATGGTGGACAATTACAATATGCATCCTTCAAGCAAGTGTTTGGATGCCTTATTGAATGAAACTTAAAAATCTAAAACATGGGACATCTTAAACATAATGTCCATGTTCTAGATTGAAATATTTCAAGCATCTGCTCCCATTTAATAAGTAGAAAATCACCCACATTGTAAAAAATATGTTATTGTTATTATTCACATAGACAATTACAACAAGAATACTTCAAGTAATTATTTGGATGCCTTTATAAATGAAACTTGAAAATCGAAAACATGAGCCTTCTTAAACCCAATGTCCACTATATGAAATGATCAATTTTAATCATTTGAGACAATTAACAAATCAGATAAGCATGCACATAGAAGAAATCACATGGCATTGTTACTATTCACAAAGACAATTGCAACAAGCTTAATTCAAGCAAGTAGTTGATGGCCTTTTGGAATGAAACTAGAAAATCTAAAACGTGGGTTTTCCCAACCTCAATGTCCACTCTAAAAGGATCAACTTAAAACATATACATCCATTGAAGAATTAGAGAATAATGCACATAGTAAAAAACATGTGCTACTATTATGAATCTGGTTGACAATTACAACAGGCATCCATCAAGCAAGTGTTTGGATGCCTTATTGAATTAAACATAGAAATCTAAAACATGGGCCTTCTTAAACTTAATGTCCATAATCTAGATTGAAAATTTTAAAAAATTTGTGCCCATTGAAAAGGTAGAAAATCACCCACATTGTAAAAAATATGGTACTATTATTATTCACATAGACAGTTACAACAAGCATGCTTCAAGCAAGTATTTAGATGCCTTTGTAACTAAAACTTGAAAATCTAAAACATGAGCCTTCTTAAACCCAATGTCCACTATATAAAATGATCAATTTTAATCATTTGAAACCATTAATAAATCAGATAAGCATGCATATAGAAAAAATTGCATGGTATTAGTACTATTCATGGAGACAATTGCAACAAGCACAATTCAAGCAAGTAGTTGATTGCCTTTTGGAATGAAACTTGAAAATCTAAAATGTGGGTTTTTCCAAATTCAATGTTCACTCTGAAATGATTAATTTAAACCATATACATCCGTTGCAAATTAGAAAATAATGCACATAGTAAAGAAGACATGGTGCTATTACTAATCTTGTGGACAATTACAACCAGCATCCTTTAAGCAAGTGTTTGGATGCCTTAAATGGAACTTGAACATCTAAAACGTGGGTCTTCTTAAACCCAATGTCAATAATCTAGAAGAATAAATTTCAAGCAATTCAAATGATTAATGAATCATAAAATCATGCACATAGAAAGAAAAAAAAGCATGCTACAGTTACAATTCACGC
Source organism: Warburgia ugandensis (assembly GCA_035236585.1). Classification (NCBI taxonomy): domain Eukaryota; kingdom Viridiplantae; phylum Streptophyta; class Magnoliopsida; order Canellales; family Canellaceae; genus Warburgia; species Warburgia ugandensis. Next base: position 3,168,026 of record CP141129.1, on the reverse strand, counting down.
AGACAGTTATAATAAGCATACTTAAAGCAAGTATTTGGCTGCCTTTTTTATTGAAACTTAAAAATCTAAAACATGGGCCTTCTTAAATTCAATTTCCATTGTCTACAATGATCAATTTCAAACATTTACAATACTAAAGAAGTAGAAAATCATGCACATAGTAAAGAATGCACGGTACTGTTACAATTCACAAAGACAGTTATAATAAGCATAATTCAAGAAAGAATTTGGATGTCTTTCTGAATGAAACTTGAAAATATAAAACATGGGCTTTCTTAAACTCAATGTCCACTATCTAGAATTATGAATTTCAAGCATTTTATAACCACTGGTGAATCAGATAATCACACTCATGGGAAGAAAAAAGAATGGAACTGTTACTATTCACGCGGACAATTACGACAGGCATACTTTATGCAGGTATTTGGATGCCTTTTTGAATGAAATTTGAAAATCAATAACATGGGTCTTCCTAAACTCAATGTACACTCTAGAATCATTAATTTCAAAATTTATAACCTCTAAAGAAGCATAAAATCATGTACATACTGAAAAATGCAATGTACCGCTACCATGCACGAGGACAATTATAACAAGCATACTTCAAGCAAGTACTTGCATGTCGTTTTAAATGAAACTTGAAAATCTAAAACATGGATCTTCCTAAACTCAATGTACACTATCTAAAATCATCAATTCTAAGATTTTACAACCATTTATGAATCAGAAAATCATGCACATAGAGAAAAAAGCAGGGTACAGTTACTATTCACACGGATAGTTATAGCAAGCATACTTCAAACAAATATATGGATGCCTTTTTGAATGAAACTTGAAAATCTAAAACATGGGACTTCTAAAACACAATGTCCACTATCAAGAATGATCAATTTCAAACATTTACAAGCACTAAAGAAGCATAAAATTAGGTACATAGTAAAATACGCATGGTACTATTACTAATCACATGGACCGTTACAACAAGCATACTTTAAGCAAGTATTTGGATGCCATATCTAATGAAACTTGAAAATCTAAAACATGGGACATCTTAAACTCAGTGTCCACCATAGAGAATGATCAATTTCAAACATTTACAGCTATTAAAGAAGTAAAAAATCATGCACATAGTAAAAAACACATTGTACTATTACTATTTACATGGACAGTTATAACAAGCATATTTTAAGCAAGTAGTTGAATGCCTTTTGGAATGAAACTTGAAAATCTAATACACGATTCTTCTTAAACTTATTGTCCACTATCTAGAATGATCAATTTCAAGCAATTACAACCATTAACGAATCACAAAATCATGCACATAGGAAAAAAAGGCATAGTATTTTTTCCATTCATGCAAACAATTATAACAAGCATACTTAAAGCAAGTATTTGGATGCCTTTTTTTATTGAAACTTGAAAATCTGAAACCCAAGCCTTCTTAAACTCAATGTCCACCATCTACAAAGATCCATTTCAAACTTTTATAAACACTAATGAAGTAGAAAATCAGGCACATAGTAAAAACACGCATTGTATTGTTACTATTCGCACGAACATTTATATCAAGCATATTTCAAGGAAGTATTTAGATGTCTATTTGAATGAAACTTGAAAATCTAAAAATGGGTTTTCTTAAACTCAATGTCCACTATCTACAATGATCAATTTCGACCATTTACAACCATTGAGGAATTAGAAAATCACACACATGGAAAAAAAGCATGGAACTGTTACTATTCACGCAGACAATTACAACAAGCATTCTTCCAACAAGTATTTGGATGTCTTTTTGAATGACACATGAAAATCTAAAACATGGGTCTTCCTAAATTCATTGTTTACTATCTAGATTAATTAATTCCAAATAGTTACTAACATCATGCACATAGTGAAAAATGCATCGTGCTACTACTATTCATGTGTACAGTTATAACAAACATACTTTAAGGAAGTATTTGGATGCCTTTTTGAATGAAACTAGAAAATCTAAAATATGCTACTTCTAAAACTCAATGTCCACTATCTAGAAAATTTAATTTAAACATTTACAAGCACTAAAGAAGCAAAAAATCACACACATAGTAAAAAACACATGCTAATATTACAATTCACATGGACAGTTATAACAAGCATACTTCAAGCAAGCATTTAGATGCTTTATCAAATGAAACATGAAAATCTAAAACATGGAACTTGTTAAACTCAATGTCCAATATCAAGAATGATCAATTACAAAAATTTACAACTATAAAAGAAGTAGAAAATCATGCACATAGAAAAAAACACATGCTTACTACTATTCATGCAGACAGTTATAACAAGCACATTTTAAGCAAGTATTTAGATGCCTTTTGGAATTAGTTTTTAAAATCTAAAATAAGATTCTTCTTAAAACCAATGTCTACTATTTATAATGATCAAATTCAAGCAATTACAACCATCAATGAATTAGAAAATCATGCAGATAGAAAAAAAAAAGCATGGCATGGCTACTATTCACGTAGACCGTTATAATACAGTTATAACAAACATACTTAAAGCAAGTATTGAAATGTCTTTTTTATTAAAACTTGAAAATCTAAAACACGATCCTTCCTAAACTCAACTTCCACCATCTAGAATGATCTAATTCAAACATTTATAAACACTAATGAAGCAAAAAATCGTGCACATAGTAAAAAACACATGGCATTGTTACTATCCACATGGACATTTATAACAAGCACACTTCAAGCAAGTATTTGGATATCTGTTTGAATGAAATTTAAAAATCTAAAACATGGGTTTTCTTAAACTCAATGTCTACTATCTAGAATGATCAATTTCAAGCATTTACAACCATTGACGAATCAGAAAATCTCACACATGGAAAAAAGCTTAGAACTATTACTATTCATGCAGACAATTACAACAAGCATACTTCAAGCAAGTATTTGGATGCCTTTTTGAATCAGACTTCAAAATCTAAATCATGGGTCTTCTTAAACTCAATGTTCACTATCTAGATTGACTTATTTCAAACATTTACAACCTCTAAAGAAGCATAAAAATCATGCACATGGTGAAAAATGCATAGTACTGATACTATTCACGTAGACAGTTATAACAAGCATACTTTAAGCAAGTATTTGCATGCCTTTTGGAATGAAACTTGGAAAATATAAAACATGGGTCTTCTTAAACTAAATGTCCACTATTTAGTTTGATCAATTTCAAGCAAGTACAACCATCAATGAATCAGAAAATCACGCACATAGAAAAAATGCTTGGTACTATTTCTATTCACACAGACAGTTATAATAAGCATACTTCAAGCTAGTATTTTTGATGCCTCTTTGAATGAAACTGGAAAATCTATAACGTGGGTCATCTTAAACACATTGTTAATTGTCTAGAATGATACATTTCAAACATTTACAACCATTAAAGAAGCAAAAAATCACATATGTAGTAAAAAATGCATGCTATTGTTACTATTCACGCAGACAATCAAAACAAGCATACATCAAGCAAGTATTTGGATGCCTTCTTGAATGGAACTTTAAAATATAAAGATTGGACTTCTTAAACTCAATGTCCACTATTTAGAATGATCAATTTCAAAAACTTACAACTAATAAATAAGTAGAAAATCACACACATAGTAAAAAAAAACGCATGGTATTATTACTATTCACATAGACAATTACAACAAGCATACTTTAAGCAAGTATTTGGATGCCTTTTCTAGTGAAACTTGAAAATCTAAAATATGGGTCTTTTTAAACTCAATGTTCACCATCTAGATTGATCAATTTCAAAATTTACAAGCACTAAAGATATAGAGAATCACGCACATCGTAAAAAAAATGCATGGTACATTTACTATTCACATGGACAGTTGTAATATGCATACTTTAAGCAAGTATTTGGATGTCTTTTTGAATGAAACTTGAAAATCTAAAACATGGCTGTTCTTAAACTCAATGTCCACTATCTAAATTGATCAATTTCAAGCATTTACAGCCATCGACAAATCAAAAATTCACACACATGGAAAAAAAAAAAAGAATGGAACTCTTACTATTCACATAGATAATTACAACAAGCAAACTTCAAGCAAGTATTTGGATGCCTTCTTTAATGAAACTTGAAAATCTAAAGCATGGGACTTCTTAAACTCAATCTCCACTATCTAGAGTGAATAATTTCAAACATTCACAACCTTTAAAGAAGCATAAAATCACGCATATAGTGAAAAATGCATAGTACTACTACTATTCATGTAGACAGTTATAACAAGCTTTCTTTAACCAAGTATTTGGATGTCTTTCAGAATGACACTTGGAAAATCTAAAACATAGGTCCTCTTAAACTCAATGTCCACTATCTAAAATGATCAATTTCAACCATTAACCAATCAAAAAATCATGCACATAGAGAAAAAAAATGAATGGCACTATTATTATTCACCATTAAAATTATAATAAGCATACTTCAAGTAGGTATTTGGATGGCTTTTTGAATGAAATTAGAAAATCTATATAATGGGTCATCTTGAACTCATTGTCCACTATCTAGAATGATCAATTTGGAACATTTACAACCATTAAATATGCAAAAAATCATGCACATAGTAAAAAATGCACGGCACTATTACTATTCATGTGGAGAGTTATAACAGGCATACATCAAGCAAGTATTTGGATGCCTTTTTGAATGAAACTTGAAAATCTAAAACATGGGTTTTCTTAAACTCAATGTCCACTATCTAGAATGATCAATTTAAAGCATTTACGACCATTGACAAATCAGAAAATCGCCACTATTACACAGGCGGCTTTAAAGTCGGTTAAAAGTGATAATAGAAGTTGCTTAATAAGTGACTTCTACCAAGCTAACTTGGAAAGTCATCAACTTTAAAGTCATTTACATAAATGACTTTAAAGGGCACAAACTTTTAAAGTTGTTTTTTTGTGTGAGCCGCTTATATGAAATTGACTTTTAAAGTCACAAATTTTAGAATTCGTTTTCATATAAGTGACTTCAAAATACCAATTTTTTATTGACTTTTGAAGTCGCTTACAAAGAAATGACTTCTATAGTTGGAGACTTTAGAAGTCGTTTTCATACAAGCAACTTCAAAAGAAACACATCTTAATGAACTTTTGAAGTTGCTTACATAAATACGACTTCTAAAGTTGGTGACTTTAGAAGTCATTATTCATATAAGCGACTTTGAAAATTCAACCTTTTTTATTATCTTTTAAAGTTGCTTAGACTAAATGACTTCAAAAGTGGTAACTTTCAAAGTCGTTTTCTAGATAAGTGACTTCTCAAGCTCAAACAATGTTTATAAACAATGTTTATAAGCACCTAATACTCAAATGACTTCAAAAATTCTATACACCTAATACTCAAACAATGTTTATAAACATTAAAAACCTATTAATATACAACATTCATCCACTTCTTGATATAAAACCACCTATATACATTAATTGGATAACAAACATCATGTATACCTAATACGTCAATCTCCACAAACATGAGAAACCAACAACCACTATAATGCATCCACATCTTGATTTATTGATACATTACCACCTGTGTATACATTGAATAACAAACATTCTATGCTCCTAATGCTTCCAACAATCTTTATAAACATGAAAAATCAAACATCATATACACCTAATACTTCAATCTCCATACACAATCCAAACCACCATCCACTAGAATGCATCAACTTCTTTCTTGACACACTACCACTTGTGTATACATTGAATGACAAACATTCTCTACACCTTATACAAACAATCTTTATAAACATGAAAAATCTAATACAACATGCATCCACTTCTTTCTGGATAACCCAAATCATTCTTAAAATATAACACCTAATACATCCATAATGGCTACAAAACATCCATACTCATCATTATTCATCCACATCTATCTTGAAAATAATTTATATAAGAAACTACAACATATGCATTATCTATAACATCCACATTCACTTCATTTGTAAATCCATACACATTCACACTTACTTTCACACTCTAAGTAACCCTCTCATTCTTCATCTCATAAAAGTTATATAATTCAACTGTCACATAGTCACTTCATGTTCAAGCTCCAAATTCACTTCATCCATACTCATTTATTACCACACTCCAAATTTCCACTCATTCATTGCTTAAAATACACACACACACACACACACACACACATATATTTCAAAGTAAATAATAAAATCTAAAGGAACACACACAAGTCAATGGAAAAAATACTTTATTATGTATTTCAGGTTCATGTAGTTACTCCAAGTGATCTAATTGAAACTCATTACATACTTAGCCCATTCAGTTTGTATTTCATTAAGATTTACTCTGAAGAAACTCTTCTTGTTTGCCCACTCAGAAAGCACAACAACTTGAAATACAACATATTTAATTAAACTGAACTTTTTAACTAGATCCATAAAAGCTATAGAAAAATATAAGATTTTGAAAAATAAAAAGTGTTCTACCTTTCATAAATGGGAGACAAGAGTACTATCGAGCACGAGGGTCCTCATGTATCTCAAGACATAATACCCACACTCCCAATCAGATTGTTGTTTAGGGCATTGTGCAAGAAGGACAAAAAATAGAACTCATAAATATCTTTTGTAATAATGTAGGTTTTATTAGTGATAACTTAGAGCAATTAACTGTTTCATATACCTTGACATTCTTCAAAGTGAGTTTTGGTGGTTGTATAGTCTCAATCATAGTGGCCCATTCAATCCAAGCCCTACAAATTTAAAATTCTAATGCATTATAGATGAAAAAAAATTTACTTATCTACACATAACACATGAAAAAAAAGAAAAAAAAAAGAAAGATTACTTATTTATAATATTTGTGAGGGTGGGATGGATGTGCACTCTACAAGAATAAAATAAAAAAAGCATGGCCATCATGCACATCCAAAACGAGCAGCATCCAATGTAACCTACGTAGACAGTCATATGGATTGTAATGGAAGTTGACAATACCTAAGTAAAGAATAATTTGGCAAGAAAACAAGAAAATTAAACTCACCCCCTATTATAGGGAATCATTAAGCCCTATCCCTAAGAGCAGTAAAAGAAGCCTAGTAAAATATCTTAAATACACCTGTCAATTGGCCATTGCTCCACCACTCTAGAAATGATGCCAAGGTCAAGGAATTGGTAAAGTGTACCCTCAAAAAAGCTAGTCACATCATCCAAGAAGCTGCTTAAAAGAAATAATTATTGTATATACCACTAAAATATAGCATGTAATTAAATAGGAAATGATTTATAAACAAGTATGTGCATATACCTCATGTAGGAGATAATGTGAGGGTGCTCGAGTTGATCCCATAGGCAAACTCGTAATAGGTCCCCTGCCATAAGTGGCACTTCAACACTGTCCTCGGCAAGCACTCCTAGCTTGATTCATGTAGGATTGATTTCCATATCATCATTGATGAGACCATAGATTAACCTTAGGGATCAAGGCATGCTAGGTGGTACTTCCACATACTCCTGGGATGGCTATTGTAAAAGATGTAAAAAAAAATTCAGCTAAATAATATTAATCTATATAGAGCGCCTAATTTATGATGAAAAAAAACCAAAGATATATACAAATACCTATTCCATTGGTGCAGCAGTCAGAGGTGACACTGGAATGGTGGTTGATCTCAATGTGCATTTTATGGTTGATTAACTGTATATAGTTATTAAACAATTAAGTGAAGTCTCTAGCCAAAAAATATTGATGAGGAAGGTAGTATGATAAGATACATACCATGGACTCTATGGGAATCACTAGTGCCTCTGGCCAAGCAACATGATATGCAACTGCCTACCCAATGGTTATAATATTTTCCATTTCTAATGGGAACGATAAGTAGGCATTAGCACTCAAAGCCATGGTAATGGACACCCGCTTAGTATGTGGTGGCATACTAATTCCATGTAAAATGTTTAATTCATGCTCATAGCATGAACCAATTACCACTATATTTCGATGAGAATCCAAGGCTAACAGGCATTGACCCACCTGCAAATCAAATATGTAATAGAGAGGTTGAGATATAGAATTAATACAGAAGGACAATGAAAATTTCTAGTTTTGTCTATGTATATACCTCCTGGGCAAGAATTTCCTTTTTGAGCGGAGACAGATGTCCTTCATTATCTTCTTCAGCATGGGAATTGCAGCTCAGATGTGATGGAGGTATAGGGACACTGCCAGAATTATGAGCAGGGGATGGAGTAATAATAATCAAACCTCCCTCATGCAACTAACTAAATATATCAAACTTTATTTTCACATTGAGCTCATTGTAGGCTTCCTCATCATCTTGAACATTAGGTATATGTCCTTTACCAAAGAATTTCAAAGGAACAACATCGTAACCCATGCCCCTAACTTGACTAGGGTGGTCCTTCTTATGCCCATAGCCCTATACAGGATGTCATCCTTGGTAGCAGTGCTGCTTAAAGTTCTTGTAGTAGCTTTCTTGGGTAAGAATGTTCTGCAAAATTTAATTAGAAAGACATGATCATTTGTTCTAATTAATTGTAAAAAAAATATTTGAGAAGCAATTTGCGTAGTAGTTTCATTTGAGAACTTGTTGCCTATATGGCCCACCAAATGCGCCATCTTCTAGAGGATGGAGTGATGAATGGGTTTCGTAATCCCAGCCTTTTTTGCTGTCAAGCAAAGAAACTATAGTTAGAGAACATGTATATAATTATAGTAGCATTAAATTGAATGGGATAAATTATCACGGATGCTTACTTCACACACTTCTAAACGAGAATAGCCTAACCTAGATAGGTGGTGCTACATATTTGTTTCATGCACCTTTCTTCCCCTTGCACTCTTCACCTACACATTTTTACATGCATGATCTATGTAGTAATTGAATGTTACATGTAATTAAAAGAAGGAAGCATCATTTTTGCTCATACCTCAAACTCGGTAAAGGCACAATTCTGTACAAATGCATTCCAAGCCTTCTAATCAATGATGTCGGAGTAAATGGAAGGCACCATGTATAGCCTTGACGAATCTTTGAAATTTGGAGCTATGTAATTGTGAACAAGATAGTTCTTCCATTTTCTCCATTGCTCATGTGCCCCTTATAAGTATGCATCTTCTTGTCATCCGGCATGTCAAAGGCAGACTGCAAATTGAACACATCAAATTACTATATTTGAAAATAAGGAAAGTTAAAATATGAATAATACACATGCTTAATGTTTACAAACTTTCACCATTTCCCGTATTGAATCTTTTGTCAAAGATGGCACATGTCTCCAATCCTCAAATGTGATAGGAACTATGCTTCTTACTATAGAGTAGAGGAAACTACTATTAGCAGTTGCACTCTCACCAATCTCTTGCCCTCTGCTATTGTATTGGATAGTTTCTTTAATTCCCTTCGACTTTCTCTTAATAACATTTTCCATTGTTGTGCGCCCTCTACCCTTTCTTTTTGGAGTAGTGATCATGTTGGCCCTCTTGTTCATTCTCTTCGATGTGGCCATAATCTTCATTTTGATGTTCTTCTCACTCCATTGTTACTACAAAGAAACACTCAATGATATTAGAACAATGACATAGAAAAAGGCTATGTAATTCATTTAAAGAAATCAAATTGATGCCCTTGATAAACATAATTTAAGTAAAAAAATAATTAAAGGAGACTCTATTTCCATCCATTCACATAAACATATAATATCTAACATATGTGATAAAATAACCTCAAAGAAAATAAATAAAGGATGCATGAAAAGTATTTGCCTACTTAGTATAAATATTTGTAAAGGGACTACGAATCCCATAAACCTTTCACTAGTCTTTAACTCCACTGCTTCGAGTTAGCATCTCTTAGTGGGTGTAGGTATTCATATGATTTTTGCATGAATATCACATTTGATGTTCACCACTTAGCCATCACTCAACCACTTTCCACATTACTCAATTGCTTGTTAAGCATGGCAAAGCCACCATGGATTGTGTGCCAATGTCCGTACTAAACTTCTAGGAGTTCTAAGGTCCATGTTACTGCTCTTTTATCATAAGAATTTTCATTCTATTATATATTATGTTACTTGCCTTAGCCAATCCATTTGGAGGTTACCATTCACAAGTAGCAATAAGCTTAGCTTATGCTACTATTTTCCCTTAAGTTATGTTAGATGTTATTACCAGATATGTTAATCAAGTTTAAGATCTTTCAACCATGGGGAATTTCATTCAACTAGCCACCCAAGCATGGACTAACTTGTTCCACAAATGGATACCTACCTACTGGAAATTCTTGCCTGGGCATTCCACCATGTCTACCCAAAATGAGGTTAGAAGTCTACCTAATCCAATCATTTCATTCCTAAAACCTTAACCAACTGATAGTGTTATTAGTCAGTTACAAATTTCCCAAGAACTCCCATTCATTTGCCAATCAACCAAAGACCAAAAGGCCATTAACATAAGGCACCTCCAAGCTGGTTTTTTACAAGGGGTGTCCCATTCACCCATGTTGTTCTATGCCAAACACCATCATTTCAAAGTCAAAGTGCTAAGACACAATCATCATTCATAGGGGTATGAAATGTGTGTATAATTTCCCTAAAAACATTTACCTCATTACTATCCATAGGTACCCCATCAATTATGCTCCTTTTAAGTCAAATTAAGTACCAACAAGAAGGCATTTAGTTATCCCTATGTTAATAATAAAAATGCTTTACCAAAAGATGGAAATTAACAGTGTGTTACTACAACAAGTTTGCACAAGTATATACCCATATGGAAGTCCACTTTAAGTAATTCAAAACTCTTTTAAAACATGATTATATAAAGTACAGCAAGAGTTGTTGTCCATGATAAGAAACATTTGGGTTGAAAAATGCAACAAAATATATCAACCAAAGTAGCCTTGGCAAGAAACAAAAGAAAATCGGAAGCAATCAAGCACCTGTAAGATCATACTTGTCAGCTTCATTTCCTTTGAATGAATACCTCCAATGCTAAGGATTGCACACAAATCACTTAATTTTGCAAAAATTCCATGAAAATTGGTCTTGAAAATCAATCAATAAACATAAGTAAATGGAGGCACCCCCCTCCCTGCCCACTACTAAGATCCCCCTCCCCTTTGTTGCATCTCTCCCCCCCTTCTCGGAACCCAGTTCCCTCCCCCTGCTCACCCCTCCTCAAACCCAGTTTCCCCTGGCTCCCCTCCCTGAAACCCAGTCCCCCCCAACCCCCTCAGGATGTCGACCAGCATGGTACGTATCACCCTCTTCTCCTTCAAGCACCGGATTTAAACTTTAAAAGTGTACACTTTTGAAGTCATTTACAGATAAACAACTTTAATACTTCACAATATCTAACAATTAATACACAATGAAATAGATTTTTTATGAGAGTCAACATTGATTCATTGTGACGACTCGGGTTTTTATATGATGCAAATTTGATAAAAAGGCGAGATCTCTTATTTTATAAATATAAAATGCATGAAAATCTATTTGTTTTGGAAAACAATCTTTCGTAAAAACCCCAAGTGTCAAAACACATTTTCAAATTGTCTAGCCATGGCAAAGTTTTAAATCAACATTATTCCCAAGAAAGTGTTAGTCATAGCCTCAGCTATAGAGAGTAACTACAATTAAGTAACATTGAAAGATAAGGTAGGGGTTTACTTACTTACACTTAGTCTGGGTGTCTTTTATCACAAGCGTTCCTTGCCCTTAAGTGTTTACTTTGTGTCTGAAAAATGTTGAGGATTAGGTGAGTATATACTATACTCAGTAGGAGTCTATCACTACTAGTTTTATAATGCATGCGATGTTTAAAATCATATGCTTCTTTCAAAACATGTGCATGTTTGAATACTCAAGTTCATTATCGAGATTAAAAACTATCATCAAATTGGAATATTGACGACTTAAGGAAATCACATAATCCAAGTCGAAAGTATCATATACATACATATATATGTATATATATATCATAACATAACATAATGATATGTATAAGATGCTTCATTGAATCCAACTCATGGATATCTAGTATGGTATGGTCGACCAACCTCATATCATGATATATGCAATGCAAATAAGTCCACAAAACAATAGGGTCCAACTATGCCCACGACCTCACCACCGTGTGGTCCCCGGGTACCTAGGGACACAGGATCATATACCTCCATGGGGCATATGACACTTCGACCCAGTGCCGTGACACCAGTGGTAGCCCCCTGTACCACATGTAGTCGAAGCAGGGACATGCCCTTTTTGGGCGTGGTACCCATCCACCTAATAGTGATAGAGGCTGGGAGGCCACCCCAGACCTCTCGGCATAGCGCCCACGAGCTTATTAGCCCAAATCATGTACGATCAAACAAGCCAAAAACCTCTTTTTCAAAACCTGTCCTCTTTGGGTCCCTCACAACTACCTGGCGCTCACAACTGCCTACCCAAAGTCTTTTGGGCACTCCAGCGTCTTTTGGTTACCCTCAAGGACATGCAATTTTGCAAGAACTCAATGCTCACAAATCATGCAATATATGCAATTATTTGCAAAGCATGTCTATGCATAATGTTTTTATCCTATGCATGCTGAATTCATTTATATGCTAAACAAGTCATCAAATAAGTCATGCTAAATAAGTCATATACGTATACTAAAACATGCAGTTCCAAAACAATCATGGCTCTTTTTAAAATTCTAGTAACGATAGAGCATCTACCTGGCTAGGTCGCGCTAACCCCTTTGTCCTCATACGCTCCTGAACATGGTTTGGGGAATCAAGGTTAGTTTGGCCTATCTTTTATAGGTTTTAGAGTGGTTGGTCTTACTACTTAGGCCTTAAGGGTTTATCCCCATGCCTATGGGTGTCCTAAGGTCCTAATTGGGCCTTGGTATCATTAGTTTTCGAAAGGTCTAGTGGTCACGCGCCACCATCCTATTCTAAGGGTCGTGCCCACCTTAGATTGGGCTTTGATTAGGAATTTTATAGTTTGGGTGTGTCCACGTCGTCGACACGAACACAATGCCTTTTGCGGCACCTCAATCGGAGCACTAGATCTCAAGTTATAAGCTTTTTAGTATCACATGTACATAAGGGCCTTGAAGAGGTGGAATCCCAAAACACTAGCACGATTCCCGTCAGCGGCATGCGCCCCAGCGGGCCCGTTTTTGCATGATTTTTCATGCAAAAACTTAGGGAAACTGAGCTTAGGACTAATGTGAAGATGGGTTTTGAGGGATCTTGGGCATACCTGGCTCATTGCTGGGTTTTTTTTCACGTTTCTCCTCTTGGTTGCTTCTCCAAAACGGGGTTTTCCCAAGCTTTTGGGCTGCCATTAGAGGCGCCCAAGAGCTCTATTTATAGAGCTATAAGATGGTTCTAGAGGGGGCTCTCACCGCCCTTGAATGGCGGTGGAGAAACCTCCATAATGGTGGTGATTTCTCCTCCAATCACCGCCATTCTAGAACCCTCTAGGAGGTTGAAGATGAGGGGTGCCCGTATCAAAACGGGCCCCTGTGTTTTGCAGGCTAAATCCATTTTTAATGAAAATTACATTTTTGCCCCTGAACTTCAAAGGGCGATAACTTGCTCATTTTAACTCCATTTTGGGTGATTCTGGTCTTATTGGATTCATTTTTCTGAGAAGCACCTAATGGTACCATTTTCAAGACCAAATTTTTGGGTTCAGTCAGGGTGAATAGTGAAATGACCAAAATACCCTTATCTTCAAAAACTGAACTTTTCATTGCTAACTTGGGATTTTAATGTTACAAAATTGGAGTCATTACATTCTTACCCCCTTAGGGGAATTTTGGCCCCAAAATTCTACTATATATACAGTCAAAAGATCTCGAGGTACTTTTCTTGCATTTCTGACTCTGTTTTCCCAAGTCTCTTCTCATACCATCCCACCAATATTGTCTCTTTAAGTCTTGGTACATCTTAGTTCCTCCTGGGTGTATAGTATACTTAGACCGATGAGCCTCTTTTAAGATTTCTTGTCTTAACTCTTCATTAGTCCGTACCACTAATCTTCCTTGCATGTAGACGCTACCATCTTCCCCTTTAGTAAACCTTGGTTTTCCTACGAAAGCTTGTATATCTAGATCTCCTTTCTATTCTTGCTTAACCTTTTCATTAACAACCGACTTTATCGTTAGTCCTGCCATAATGATCTTGTGCTTACTTATGTCTGGTTTCCACGTTATTACTTCTTGTAATAGCTTCCATCCCTTAGTTAATAAACTTGTACACATCCCTTGGGTTTTTCTACTTAATGCATCAACTACCACATTAGCTTTTCCAGGGTGATAAAGTAAACACTTAAGGGCAAGGAGCGCTTGTGACAAAAGACACCCAGACTAAGTGCAAGTAAGTAAGCCCCTACTTAATATATCTTAACAACTACTTAACATTTGAATCTACTAATAAAATTTGACAATAAATAAATAATTGACTTTAAAGCATAAATCCAATATAAATTTAACAACTATTTATATTAACATGCTTCTTATGAATGTAACTTAACTTAATGAAATAAAATAATACTTAAACTAGCAGTATCATAAGTTATAAAATACATAAAATTTTACTACTAATCTAATTGAATCATGCTAAAATCTCAAATTTAAACTAACATGGCCCTAAGATAACTAAATCTACCAACCTATTATAATAATCTAATAACATATAGAGCATAGCATGCTAACATTTAAGAATTATACTATCATGCTTCCTAATTTACAGCATAAATCGCATTTACAATTCTAAAAGACAATTAAACTAATTAGATTAAGATTCTTAAAAACTTTTACTTATGATCCAACTAATAGATCTTAGTTCTTTTCCATTTAATCAAGGGTTTTAATTAATTTTAGGGCTTTTACTCCATTAAGATCCAAAGATCATATCCACATGTTTTTGTTATATTTAATCCATGATCAAACTAGATTCTATCATAATATCATTCATTCACTCCATCCTAAAGGTCTGATCATACTTGATCTAATTGATTAAGTGGGTCCCTTTGCATTTTTAGGGTTTTTCTATCGAAAGGGTAGATTCCTCATTTTATGTTAGATCTATCAAAATAAATCATGTATATTACTTGACTTCAACATTATATCATCATTAAAACAGATCCCCAAGATCTGATCATCTCATATCTTGGAAATTGGAAGTTTATTTCTTAAATATAGAAAGTTTCATGAAGAATTTTTCAAATGTTAGGATTTTAGAAGAAAATAAATGTTACAAGCTTCCTATAGCTTCTTTCTTATCTCAATTTGGAGCTCAGATGACTCCAGAATTGATGACTGAAATTCACAGTCGTTCCTAGGGTCCAGATTTGATCTGGGCTCAACAGAACAGACTGCTGGGATTAGTCAAGTGGATCTAGTAGGGCAGAACTGTCGCCATGCTCCCATCACCGGGATGCATGCGGTAATGTGCTCCCTAGGAGTGGCGCTGGTGCACAATCGTTCCATCGGGATAGCATCGCATGAGGAGCGCACTCACAGAGACCCACCCATAGGGTGCGTTTCCATGGGATGTCCCGCAATGGCGTCCTAGGGGTTTTGGACCCTTCTAGACCTATTGGATGGGTCAGATTTTTCATCTAAGCCCTCCATCATCCAGAAATTAAGGTTTCTTATCCTTACTTGATTTTTATGATTTATAACCTAAAACTAATTTTAGAAAAATAAAATTTGCATAAACTAACATGAAATAAGTATAAGAAGTGTTTCCACCTACCTGATAAGAGAAAAACATATATTTGCAGCCCAATTTTAAATAAATATCCCTTTGATGATAAGATAGCCCGAATACTGCTCGTTTTGTGATTTTTCATTGATTGCATTGTTGGATCTTAAAATTGATTTGGGGGTTTTGTAGATAAGGTAGTCTAGGGTCATATGGATAGTGGGATTTGTGAGTTTTGATTTGGAGCAGAGTGCCTAATTCAATTTAGGTCTCTTGTTCCAATCTAGAGAGAGGAGAGAGAAAGTGAAAGAAGAGAGATGTTGGAGAGTTTTGAAAATTCAGGATGGAATCTAGATCTAGATTTTCATGGTAAGCAAGATGATTTCATGGGAATTTTAATGAACACTTTTGGAGGATTTTTGGAGGGGTATTTATAGGTGTTTTGCATTTTTCCTAATTACTTGTAATAATTATTTTTTAATTATTTTGAATATTAAATTAACATTGGATCCTCCACTACCACCTCCTTCTCCACTATCAGCTGGTAGTGGTTTGACCACTCATTACATGTTTTCTGACCATTGGATTTGTTTGTGGGCCCCATGGGGGTGTGAAAGGACCATTTTGAGTGTACTTAGTGGCATTGGAAATGTATTTCATAATGCATTCTAAATATTGATGTCTTAGATCTAGGTTATGGTAAAATTATCATTTTACCCTTTTATTCATAAAAATAAAGAAAATTAGGGATTTTTCATTTTAACTTAGAATTGAACGTACTTAATGTCATTTCGATTGATTTTTTGAGTACATTCATAATTTCTATATTTTAAATCATGTTTTAATCTCTATATAAAGAAAATTTCCAATAACCTAATATTCCAGCCCAAAATTATTGAGAACTCAAACTTTATTGATTTTCTCAATCAATTTACAAAAATTGGGGTTATTACAATCTTCCCCCCTTACAATAATTTCATCTTCAAATTTTGTAATATAATAACTTATTCAAATAGACTGGGGTGTGACTTCCTCATTTCTACTTCTATTTCCCAAGTGGCTTCCTCAATAGAGTAATGTTGCCATAGGACTTTGACTAGCAAAATTGTTTTGGTCCTTAGCTTCTGTTCCTTACGGTCCAAGACCTATATTGCCTTCTCTTTGAAGGTTAAGTTTGACTTTAGCTCTTTTGGAACCATTTCAAGTGCATGCGTATCATCTTGTAGGTATTTTCGTAGCATAGATACGTGAAAGACACTGTGTAATTTTGAGAGTTGGGGTGGTAAGGTTAATTTGTAAGTTATTGGACCAACTCTTTCTAGGATTTCACATGGACCAAGTTTTCCTTTCCTTCTAAACCTCATTATTCCTTTGACTGGTGATACTTTCAAAAATACATGCTCCCCCACATCAAATTCTAGGTTTCTACGTCTTTAATGTGCGTAACTCTTGTGTCGATTGTGTGCTGTTAACAACCTCTTCTGTATTAATCTAACCTTGTCTGTACACTATTCCATTAGTTCTGACTTTATTAGCTTTCTTTCTCCAACTTCACTCCAACAGGTTGGTGATTGACATGGCCATCCATACAATGCTTCATATGGTGCCATACCAATACTTGCTTGAAAACTGTTGTTATACGTGAATTCTACTAATGAAAGATGTTCATCCCAATTCCCTTTCCAATCTAATGCACATGCTCTCAACATATCTTCTAAAGTCTAAATGGTCCTTTCTGATTGACCGTCTGTTTGGGGGTGAAATGTTGTACTGAATTTAAGTGAGGTTCCCAAGGCTTGTTGTACACTCTTCCAACATCTTGAAGTAAATCTTCCATCCCTATTAGAGATGATGGATAGTGGAATCCCATGAAGACTTACTATTTCTTTGATGTGTAACTTAGTTAGACTGTCAACTGACTAGTTCTGCCTAATTGGAAGGAAATGTGCTGACTTTGTTAACCTATCCACAATCACCCAAATCATGTCAAGACCTGCCCTGGTCCTTCGCAATCCTACTACAAAATCCATAGTGATGTTGTGTGATTTACATTCTGGAAGTTCCAGTGTTTGGAACATTCCAGCTGGTCTTTGGTGTTCAGCTTTTACTTGTTGACAATTTACACATTTACCCACAAATTCCCCTATTTCTCTTTTCATGCCTTCCCACTAAAAGTTTCTTTTCAAATCGTGATACATCTTTGTACCCCCAGGGTGTATGAAAAATTTTGACTGACAAGCTTCTTGTAACAGTTCTTTTCTCAAGTCTATATTTAAAGGAACCACCAATCTCTCCTAAAAACGTATACCCCCATCTGTACCCTTACAAAATCCTTTATTTTTACACAATTCCTAAGTTACTGTATCTTCTTCTTAGGCTTTAAGGACTCTTTCTACAAAAGTTGATTTAATGGTGATGTTTGTAAGTACAACTCTTAGCTGTCTACTTAATGCATCAACTACTACTTTTACTTTTTGTTGGTGGTATTGGATGGAGAAATTGTAGTCTTTGATATATTCCATTCATCTTCTTTGTCTCATGTTCAAATTAGCCTAAAGTGAGACACAATACACCAAAACCAGCACTAGATAATCCCACACTAGTACAGGGTCAATCTTCCCTTGTACCAAGTGAAGAAGTTAGAAAGTCCCCATTAGCACCAGTAAAGGTTGACAAAATGATGGAGAGATTTCAAAAGATGGCCACAGTGTATAATGGTAACAGCGAAGATGAGAAGGCTGAGGAATGGATATATAAAGTCGAAAGGACTTTTAGCGCACTACGTACTCCTCCAGAGTTGAAGGTTAAATTTGCCACCTATCTATTAAAATAAGAAGCTACATTTTGGTGGAGGTCAACTAACAATACCTTCTTCTCAAATTCTAAAGATACTACATGGGAGAAATTTAAGGAAGTCATCAACCACAAATATTTCCCTTCTCATGTATAAGTAAGATAGCTGATAAAGTTTCTGGAACTTAGACATGGGAACATGTCAATGGTAGAATCTGATAATAAATTCAAACAGTTAAGGAGATTTGAGACTCATGTGTGTAACATTAAAACACACACAGTGAATAAATTCATAGAAGGATGCACCTAGGGCTGAAAAAAAACTTGGGTCGTCACTTCATAGATAACATAAGTAGAATTTTTGTACAAGATAAAATTACATTGAAGGAATATACTTTTATAAATTTCCATAATCCATCCAGTGGTTCACAATATAGCCCAAATCCATTACAATACTTGCTCAAATTACATAATCCAAAACTCAAAGCTCACCATACAATGAAACTCTCATTACAATACAATACTTTCAAACAAAACAAAAAACATGTCTTCAAGGGGTATACCCTAATGATTATTCTCTTATTCTCTTCAAGTCTTCTACAATCTTGAGCTCCTAACTCTCCTTCTCTATATCTAAGATATTGTAAACATTTAAATATTTACAATATCTCAACAAGCTATGCTTAGTAGGGGATTCAAGAAGCATAATAATTTGACAGTATAATTCTAATACTTCATAATCCTATTATTCATAAACATACTCATGTATTCAACTCTTTACTTTGTGATATATGTACATCCTTCTACATACATATTGTACAACGATAAATCCATCAAATTTATGAAAGTACTTAAATAACATTCCCAACTAAGCTGATCAATTCTTTCCACTATGAAAAATCAGTATTTTAACTAGTCCTATACTCGAAATTTCCTTTCTTAGGAAATACTAGTAATATACAATTACCTGGCATTTTATCATGCCAAAACATAAGGCATTTCACTATGCCATGCATCATATGCAAAATACTCAAGGACTACCATGCTGCAGTCTGATCCATACTAGTGCACTCGGATAACTACCCTGTTCACCACTGATACCATGATGGAAAATATTGTGTCACTGCTCATATGAGGAGACAGGACTTTCACAGTGGTGGCCTTCCCATAATTGCCCCACCTATCATCAAATTTCAGGAAGCGGATGGCCAAACCCTCATAACTTCCCTAGCATAGCATCCCAAGGCTTATGCCTGTTTAAAACAAAACCACAAGCCTCCATGCTTGTATCTAAAATACTTCTTGTACATCTCAGACGATATGTCTGTTTATATTATCATTCTCATATTCAATATCCTCATACTAAGGATAGAATTTTATTTCTAAATTTAGGGATCTTCATTTACAATGAATGATACCCATGTTCATATAAGTTTAGGGATTAATCATTTACTGTAAATGATCCCCAATTCCTTTAATTTGGTATTCATATACCAATGGTTATTAAGTATAAGGATACTCATTTGATACAAATGATATCCATTATTATTAGGTTCTTATCTAAGTTTAGAGGTAATCATAAATGATACTGATGTATTTATTATGTGTTCATCTAATTTCAATAGTTATCTCTATCTCATATGCATGAATTATGATTCAAATGTAACCAAACATATTATCATCCTTAAGCATTATAATGTCTATGAATAACATCAATTACATAGACCATAGGTCTTGTATTCTTAAAGTTCCACCTACCTTCATGTAGTGATCCATTCCTTCAGATCCTCCATGATTGACATATGTAATTTGTAAATACATACATACTATCATTATCTGTATAATTCTAGATAATCTCCTATTTATATTCCTTATCTAATCTTGTCCTTTGATATAAAGGATCTAGATCTGTCTTGTGTTCCTATCATCCATATAATCTATCTTCCTTAGATAGTATCTTATCCTATTGATCAATGGATCTGACAGTTAGAATGATCTTCTAACCTTTCAGATCTAAGTATTTTCTATCTCTAAGTCTTTGTGTCTCCATCTCTTTGATCTTGATCTTTCATAGATCCTTTGATCAACAATCTATTCTTTTTTATAAAGATTGAGGGCCTAGATCTTCTATCATCTAGTTCTTCTTTGATCTAAGTTCAATTATTTGACCATCCCTAAGGAGGATGAACTTGGTTCTTTTCCTTGAATCATATTTGATCAAGGGTTTGGATTATCTAATCTAATGATCTATATTTGATCTATAACATACATACTAATAAACATGCATACTAAGTACAATACAATGTTATTATTCTTATTGTTCTTGATCATTCAAGATCCTATGGATCTTGTTTGATCTTGATTATCTTATTTACCATTTTTATTAAGATTAGATATCTTACTAACCTTTTATACTCTTATTATTATTATTCAACCAGTTAATGTTTTGCTGTTTGAAGATAGCTTATTTCATCCTAAGTCTAGACTGCTCCACTTATTTCCAATTAATTAAGGCTTACTAGTTGAATGACTTAACACAAAGTGGTTACTTCAATCCGCATGTAATGAGGCATTTAGACCTCACAAACATCAACGGAAGGTAGGGGAAGAACGAGGCTCTATTAGAAAACCCCCTTAACCACCATGTTTAACATTCACTAGAGTGACCTTAGCTCAACCTTTCATAAGGTTCCTATGAGCATTTTAACCCTAAGTACTCTTTTTAATTGATTTTAATTAAGTCCATGAACATTTAAAATGTCATTCATGGAGTTTCATTATTCTCCTAATTTGGGCCAAAGAAATGATATTCTTTATATTATCCTACTAACTATAGCCCTTACTATCATTAAGTCCATGTCATTCATTCCATGTAAATGTCCTTCAACTCTATTTCATTTAATTACATTTTCAATGTAATTTCCATAACATAAGCATTAAAGCATAAATAAATCTATAATTAAATATACTAAGCAATAAAATTGGGATTTAATAGAGTGGAATGGAGGAATAAGATTCATGTGGCCGACCCCTAATTGGGATAAGGTCTTGATGATGATGATGATGAATAAAAGACAATTATAATAACATTCAATAATTCAAATGGAAATTTAACATGCCATAACTATTCATCATGATCCAACTGTCATAATTGATTTCTATCCCTTGTAGGGTTTAAATCTTGATCTTTTCATTTTTCTTTAGACCTAATACATCTTCTTAATATGATTTCATCATTAGATAATTGATGCATCTCATCAAATGATCTGATCATTCTTGATCTAATCGATCAAGAAGATCTTAAGTCATTTTATCCAATTTAAGGGCATAGATCTTAATCTATCCCAAATCATCATCATCAAGTCCATCAATCCATATGATATTAACTTCATATCATCATTCAAATACATCCATACTGTCCAATCGTCCTTGATCAACTTGATTAAGGAGATTACCATTCATTTTTATGGATTTTATTACTTTTAAGGCTAGATCTCTTAAATAAACATAGATCAGTCACTTCTAACCATTGATTCCATATTTCAAAATCATAAGATCATTAGTGGAATAGAATTATAGAGTTTGATCATTCCAAATTTCACTAATCATAAGAATTAGTAATACTTTTCTTTATTAACAAAATTTCACTAATCATAGAGTTTGAAGTTCTATAGATTCTACTCATCAATAGGAATCCAACCCAACTTTTCGATGTCAATTTGGAGTTAAATTGAGATCAGAATTTGGATTTTAAGATTTCAACTTGTTTTAAGGGCTGATCTTTGTTCTTACTATTTTTGTTTAATTACTTGATCTAGAGACCCAAAAATTTTACTGTGATCATGGTCCTTAAAGTTTTTAGACCTCCTGAATCCATCCATCTATTCAGATTTCCATTTTAAGATCATCTTGATCATGATCCATTACTGTTGGAATGGATTTTAGTAATTATCATAATTAAATAAAATTTAAAACATAAATATTTGAGTTTAGTAACTTATACAAGTGACAAGGAAACTATAGAAACTTTCAGATCTAAAATCAGAGCTAAAATGAGCTCTCAATTGAAAATTTAATATTTTAGATCAAAAGTCAACGGTTCAAATCAACTCCACAGAACGTGACAAAATGGGAGGGCGGCCCATGACGCATTACCTAGGATTACCCGTCACTGGGGAGAGGTGGCCGGTGATAGGCGAGACGGTCTAGATCTGGACCATTGGATCGCTCATCACCTAATCTCCCTCATCTTGCAAGATCAAGATCCCAAATTTCATCTCCTGGGGTTGTTGGGCCCCAGTAATCCATCCAATAGCTCAAAAGTTGCATCTGAGCTGTGAATGGATGGGATCTCAACCCTTCATGCTGAATCCGTCATTTTCAACTGATCAACGGCCGGGGAAGTTCTCTGAAGTCTAGAAAGCTTGAAGGAATTGCTAGAATGAAGGTAGGAAGGAGGGTGAGCACTTACTTAGGTCGGTTGGTGAAGAAAACTTCACCAGAGATTAAGAACATTATCGAAAACCCTAGCTTTGACTGAAACATATATAGACAGAGTTTTCTCTGTCGCCATTGTCGAAAAATCTTAAGAATCATGGAGCAATTGTAGATCTTAACGTTCAGAATCTATCCAACGATTTAAGATCAAGATTATCGGTTCGATTGGTCGAAAATAGATGGAGAACTTGCACGAGACGGTGATTCATAAGTGCTTGTTCTTCATTTTGAAATTTTCCACGATCCAAATGGTGGATCATCCAAATCTTAGGGCTTTTGTAGATCTCCTTAGCCCGAACACATCTAACGGTAAAGATTGAAAACTAATGGCTAAAAGTGGTTGGCTAATTCAATTGGGGTTTCCAGGAAGAAACCTTGGGTCATCAGGGATGACACGTCAATTGATGCACCCAGTGTCTCCAATGAGCTTGGAGTGCCGGATGCATCTACAGACACTTGTTCAGAGGAAAAAAAAAAGCAAGAGGAGAAGAAGAGAGAATTGGGGGAGATGGGAAGGGCTTCTGGAGCTGATATTTCAAGGCATTGTAGGGGACCTTGTGATGAACCTTAGGAAAATTTTTGGAATTTTATGGGCTATTTATAGGGATTTTTAAAATTTTCATGATTATATGTAATAATTATGTTTGATTTCTTTTTATTATTAAATTGTCATTGGATTCCCACTACCACCTCCTTCTCCACTAGCAGCTGGTAGTGATTTGACTCATTATGACATGTTTTTTGGCTGTTGGATCTCTTTGTGATCCCCACGGAGGTATAAAAAGAACATTTGGCCTTTTATGAAGAAAAATCTATTTTCTCCTAAGCTAGGAATTGAGCATACTTAGTTGCGTTGAAATCGTACTTCCAAGTACATTCCAAATTTTGATGTCTCAGGTCTTGGTTATGAGTAAAATTACCATTTTACACTTTTATTTATAAAAATAGAGAAAAATAAGGATTTTTCATCCAGACACAGAATTTGATGTACTTACAGTCATTCTGATCGGTTTTTGAGTACATTACAAATATCCAAGTTTTAAGTCTTAATTTTATTTATAAAAATGAATTTTTCGAGAAGTCAAAGTTCGAGTTCCACTTTTAAAATTTTAACTTTTAATATTTAATTTAATTATATTCATAAAAATTGGGGTTGTCACAAGGACTTTCATAGTGGTGGCCTTCTAATATAAATTTAACAACTATTTATACTAATAGGCTTCCTGTGAATGTAACTTAACTTAATGAAATAAAACTATACTTAAACTAGCAGTATCCTAAGTTATGAAATACATGAAATTTTACTACTAATCTAATGAAATCATGCTAAAATATCAAATTTAAACTAACATGGCCCTAAGATAATTAAATCTACCAACCTATTATAATAATCTAATAACATATAGCGCATAGCATGCTAACATTTAAAAATTATACTATCATACTTCCTAATTTACAACATAAATCACATTTATAATTCTAAAAGAGAATTAAACTAATTAGATTAAGATTATTAAAAACTTTTACTTATGATCCAACCAATAGATCTTAGATCTTTTCCATTTAATCAAGGGTTTTAATTAATTTTAGGGCTTTTATTCGATTAAGATCCAAAGATCATGTCCACTTGTTTTTGTTATATTTAATCCATGATCTAACTAGATTCCATCATAATATCATTCATTCAATCCATCCCAAGGGTCTGATCATATTTGATCTCATTGATCAAGTGGATCCCTTTACATTTTTAGGGTTTTTCTACCACAAGGGTAGATTCCTCATTTTTTGTTATATCTGTCAAAATAAATCATGGATATTACTTGATTTCAACATTATATCATCATTAAAACAGATCCCTAAGATCTGATCATCTTAGATCCTAGAAATTGGAAGCTTATTTCCTAAATATAGAAAGTTTCCAGAAGAATTTTCCAAATGTTATGATTTCAGAAGAAAATAGATGTTACAAGCTTTCCACAGCTTCATTATGATCTCAATTTGAAGCTCAGATGACTCCACCATTGATGACTGAAGTTCACAGTCATTCCTAGGGTCCAAATTTGATATGAGCCCAGCGGATCGGACAGCTGGGATCAATCGGGCAGAACCATCGTCGTGCTCTTGTCACCTAGACGCACAAATAATGCGCTCCCCAAGACCGGCGCTAGTGTGCAACCGTTCCATCGAGATGGCATTGCACGCAGAGTGCGCTCGAAGATCTCGCATAGGGTTCGTTTCCATGTAACGTCCCACAGTGGCATGCCTCGATCCTAGTCTTCTTAGGAAGATCGGATAGTCCATTTTGGACCGTCCAATCAATTCCTCTTTAATTACAGGCTCAAAACTTGATAAAAATTCTTAAAATTTCTACCCTAGGGGTTTTGGACCCTTCTGGATCTATTGGACGGCTCAGGTTTTCCATCTAAGATTAAGGTTTCTTATGCTTACTCGATTTTTATAATTTTTAACCTCAAAGTAATTTTAGAAAAATAAAATTGACATAAACTAACATGAAATTAGTATAAGAAGTGTTTACACCTACCTGATTAGACAAAAACATAGATTTGCAGCCCAATTTTAAATAAATATCCCTTTGATGATAAGATAGCCCGATAACTGCTCGTTTTGTGATTTTTCATTGATTGAACCGTTGGATCTTGAAATTGATTTAGGGGTTTTGTAGATAAGGTAGTCTAGGGTTGTATGCATGGTGGTATTTGTGAGTTTTGATTTGGAATAGAGTGCTTAATTGAATTTAGGTTTCTTATTCCAATCTAGAGAGAGGAGAGAGAAAGTGAAAGACAAGAGATTTTGGGGAATTTTGGAAATTTGGAATGGAATCTAGATCTAATTTTTCAGGTTAAGCAAGATTATTTTGTATGAATTTTAATGAACATTTTTGGAGGATTTTTGGAGGCTATTTATAAGTGTTTTACATTTTTCATAATTACTTGTAATAATTATGCTTTAATTCTTTTGACTATCAAATTAACATTGGATCCTCCACTACCACCTCCTTCTCCACAATCAGCTGGTAGTGGTTTGACCACTCATTATATGTTTTTTAGCCATTGGATTCATTTGTGGCCCCCACAAGGGGGTGAAAGGACCATGTTGCCCTTTTATGGAGAAAATTCCATTTTATGCTCCCTAACTCGGAGTTGAGCGTACTTAGTGGTGTTGAAATCGTATTTCTAAGTACATTCTAAATATTGATGTCTTAGATCTAGGTTATGGTAAAATTATCATTTTACCCTTTTATTCCTAAAAATGAAGAAAATTAGGGTTTTTTCATTTTAACTCGGAATTGAACGTACTTAGTGTCATTTCGATTGATTTTTCGAGTACATTCATAATTTTCATGTTTCAAATTATAAATTAATCTCTATATAAAGAGATTTTCTAATAACTTAATATTCCATCCCAGAATTTCTGAAAACTCAAACTTTATTGATTTTCTCAATCAATTTACAAAAATCAGGGTTATTACAGTACTGCTACTATTCACATGGACAGCTATAACAAGCATAATTTAAGTGAGTATTTAAATGCCTTTTTGAATGAAACTTGGAAATCTAAAACATGGACCCTCTAAACTCCATGTCCATGCTCTAGAATGTTCAATTTCAAGCAATTAAAACCATTAACGGATCAGAAAGTCATGCACATAGAAAAAATGTATGGTACTATTACTATTCACATGAATAGTTATAATAAGCATACTTCAAGCAAGTATTTGGATGCCTTTTCAAATGAAAGTAGAAAATTTATAACATGGGTCATCTTCAACTCATTATCCACTATCTAGAATGATCAATTTCCAACACTTATAACCATTAAAGAAGCATATAATTATGCACATATTAAAAAATACATGGTACTATTACTATTCACATGGACAGTTAGAGCAAGCATATATCAAGCAAGTATTTGGTGGCCTTTTTGAATGAAACTTAAAAATCTAAAACATGGGTTTTCTTAAACTCAATGCCCACTATCTAGAATAATCAATTTCAAGCACTTACAACCATTGACAAATGAGAAAATCACACACATTACAATAAGCATACTTCAAGCAAGTATTTGAATGTCTTTTTGAATGAAACTTGAAAATCTAAAATATGGGTGTTCATAAACACAATGTTCGCCATTTATAATGATTAATTTCAAACATTTACAACCTCTAAGGATGCATAAAATCACACACATAGTGAAAAATCCATAGTACTACTCCTATTCACGCGAAAAGTTATAACAAGCATTGTGATGACTTAGGTTTTTATAATGCAATTTTAAAATAACAAGCTTTTACTTGTGAGAGTTTGATCTCTATTTAAAACAATTTTCCAAAATGAATGCAGCAAAAATTTTCTTTTATTTGAAACTTTTTTACAAAAACCCCGAGTGTCATTAATTAATCTCAATGAATAGATAATGAAGCATGCCATGGCAATTTTTGGACAAAATATAAAATGAATAATTACAATTCCCAAGACTAATAATCACAGCCCATGTTACAAATAATTACTTACAACCAAATTTACATCAAATACTAAAAGGATCACTCAGTATGAAGTCTAGTACAATTATATCCTCACTTGACCTTACCTTTGCTCACTTGACTATTATGATGATCTAAGTTTTCCCATGCATTTTTAACTGCAATAACTAATTCCAAAGGTGAAAAAAAGATCTTTTTGTTTCACACTCATTTTGAAAACCCCGAGTGTCGTTTTCACAACAAACAAAGTACTGTTTGAAATTTTCTAAAATCATAAATGGATTCCCAGGTCTATCCAATCACTGCCCATAGCCCAACTGTAAATAAATACATATACATGTCGAAAGCAGTAGAGAGTTTACTTACATTCATACTTGTCTCTTCTTTATTTACTTGATCATAGCACTAACATTTCCTGATGCTTCTTCCACTTATGAGTGGAGCTATCCTGAAAAATAATATATATTTGAGTGAGTATTTCTCATACTCAGTAGGTAATCTAATATTACTATTTTGAAAACACATTAGGCAACATACATGATTCCAAGAGCTTTTAATGTAAAACATCAGTGATTCCTTTTGGGTAAGCATGCATAGTTATGCATAAAACATAAGCTTATTGATGCAATTTCATTCATGAAATCCGTATGCAAATCACATCATCTAAATATGACTAAAAACCATAAAATAGAAATCAATAGATCCATATACGAAGATTTCGGCAAATGCATCAAACCAGCGAGTCAAATATAATAATGATGAAACTCTTATAATAGTCATCATTCAAGCAGATGCTAGTATCATGCACATGAGTCTTTCGATGTACACGTCACGCCAACTGTCACAAGTACTCATATACAACCATCTCAATTCTATATGCATATCAACCACACCGAAATCATAGGGCCACTACGCTCATACTCAGCATACAGCTGGAATCCACTATAGCCTCCATGGCGACTATGGATGTCCCCGAAAGGGTGCCGTGAACACCTCCAATGGTCGTCCCTGTTTACCTCAGCAGTCAAGGAAGGGACAATTCCTTTTTAGCACTGATACCATCCACCCTTTTGGTGGTAGTGGCCGGGAGGCCAACCCCGTACCTCCTCTCAGCATAGTGCCCACCAGGCTTATCAACCCGTAAAATATAAAAGTCATGTCCTCTTTGGGTCCCTCACACTGCCTCACCAGTGTCTTTTGGGCACTCCAACGTCTTTTGGTAACCCTTAAGGTTATGCATTTATATGAATCTCAATAATCACAAATCATGCAATTCATGCAATCATTTTCAATGTCCTCTTTGGGTCCCTCACACTGCATGGCCCTCACAACTGCCTAACCAACGTCTTTTGGGCACTCCAGTGTCTTTTGACAACCCTCAAGGATAGGCAATGCAATTGTTTTAATTCATGCAATTTATGCCATCCATTCTAAAGTATGCAAGCAGTGCATTCATAAAATCATCTCAATGCAAATGATTGCATTCAAGACCATATATTATGAAAACAACTCGATAATAGAAGATCAATAAATCAAGTACATTTGGAAATGCATTAAAAATGTAGCAATATCAGACTACCTACAAATCAAGTATATTTGAACATGCATTAAAAATGTAGCAGTATTAGACGACCTACAAATCAAGTATATTTGGAAATGCATTAAAAACATAGCAGTATCAGACTACCTACCTCGATGTCTCTCGAATCGCATTCTTCATTATTCGAACCTCACCCATCTTAGTGAAACCCTGGATATTCATTAATAACAAGGATTCAAGTATTATTTTCCAACCTTTATGGGTTATTACTTAGACTTATAGATTAACGGCTAAATCTGCCTTTTTGGGTCTATAGGCCCTTGCTTAGCGTGCTTCTAGGCTAGATCGAGAAGATCTTTATACTTGACTTGGATGGTTAGATCTATAATTCAAGAATTTAGAGTAGATCTAGGCATGTTGATCCTCTAATAGATCCAACAGACCAATCTATGGGATTTGATCGTCTTTAGTTAGATAAATCTAGAAGCTCTTTATAGTGCTTAGGCTATAGTTCTACTGAATAGTCCTAGAAGCACACAACAGCTCTTTCGGATCGTCAATCAGAGTCCTACAGCCTCTGTAACTGCATTTTTAGTATCCCCGAAAGGGTGTCGTGAACACCTCCAGTGGTCGTCCCTGTTTACCACAGCAATCAGAGAAGGGACAATGCCTTTTTGAGTAATTACATCATTATCCTCTTCAAAGATTTTCGTCCTTGAAATTCTACAATTCATTACTCATAAAGATTTCAGGGTATTTGTTCCTCATTTCAGATTCCACTTCCCAAGTTTCCTCTTCGATAGATGCATTCCTCCACATAACTCTAACTAATGAAATTTCTTTACTTTGTAACTTCTTGATCTTCTTATCCAGAATTTGTACTAGTTTTATTTCCAAGGTCAAGTCTGGTTGTAGCTCGACTGGTACCTGCTCAAGTACATGTGTGTGGCTAGGAATATACTTTCTTAGCATGGATATGTGAAAAACATTGTGAACTTTCAATAACTGTGGTGGTAATGCTATCCTATAGGTAGTCATCCCAATCCTATCCAAGCTTTTGAATGGTCCAATAAATTGAGGACTAAGTTTTCCTTTCACACTAAACCTCATAACGCCCTTAGTTGGAGATTTTATGCATTACTTGCATGTTTGAAATTAAATGCATAAATTGCATGATTTCGATGATTGAGATTTGGATTTATCCATATATGTTTTTCGAGCTATTGAGCCTGCTGGGCACTATGCTGAGAGGTTATTACGTACAAGATTGGCCTCCCAGCCTTTTCCACCAAAAAGGTGGATGGTATCACTACCAAAAAAGGCTTGTCCCTTCCTCCACTACTATGGTAAATAGGGACGACCACTGGATGTGTTCACGTCACCCTTTTTGAGGATAACCATAGTCGCCATGGAGGCTATGGTGGGTTTGTCTCTAGATACCAAAGACACACGATTCCAGCTGTGTGCTGATCGTGAGCATAGTGACCCTATGATTTCAGTTGTATTGATGTGCATATAGCATCGAGATGGTTGTATATGAGTACTCGTGACCAGTCAATTGAGTGATTTATTCAAAGGCCCATATGCATGATATTCATGGCAATATCATTATCTATTTTGAGTGATTATTATTTTAAGAATTTCAAAGCTACGATTATCATCGATTAGTTCGTTTGATGTGTCTGCCAAAATCTTTGCATGCATGAGTTGATTTACTAAGCTTGCATTTTATATTCTTCTTGCAAATCTATGAGTTTTCGAAGTATACGCATATATACCCATGATTACCCAAAAATAGAAGTGCATGCCTTTACGAATGTGTTTAGTATAACCCTTCTTGCATGTCGTATTTTCAAACTAGTGGTAGCAGGTTACCTACTGCGTATGATAGATACTCAGCCAAATCCATTATTTTTCAGATCAAACAAAGTACAAATAGAAGAAGTATTGGACAGCATTAGGACTACAGTCGAGTAAGCAAAGGTAAAGCTGAGTGAGGACTGAACTAGTGATCCTTTTTGTATTTGATGTACACTTGGTTGTAGGTGGTTATTTGTAACTTGAGCTGTGATTAACAATCTTAGGATTAGTGATTATTCATTTATATGTTTTGCCTAAAAAGTTCCATGGCCTTATGCATTATTTGTTCACAGGAATTTGTGAATGACGCTTGGGGTTTTTATACAAAAGTTTTAATTAAAAGAAAACTTTCACTGCATTCTTTTAGCAAAAATTGTTTTAAAATAGAGATCGATCTCGCTGTTATTATAAAATTGCATCATTAAAAAAAGAAAAAAAAAAAACCTAGGTCGTCACAGTTGGTATCATAGCCCAGGTTCATGTTATTCATAGCCCAGTTATGGAATGAAGCCTTACAATCAAGGTACATAAATAGGAAAAACCATTAAGATAGCATGATAGAGTCCCCTGAAGACTTACCAGGGTTACCACCAAAGAGGGAGATAGATTTTACCATTGACCCGATACCTAGCACAACCCCCATATCGAAGGCACCTTATCGGACTACTCCAACAGAGTTAAAGGAGCTAAAGACCCAGTTGCAAGAGTTGTTAGATAAAGGATTTATCAGACCTAGTGTATCTCCTTGGGAAGCACTAGTCCTTTTTGTCAAGAAAAAGGATGGGTCAATGAGACTCTGCGTCGACTACCAAATGTTGAATAGGGTCACAATGAAAAACAAATACCCTATACCCCATTTTGATGACCTGTTCGTTCAACTTTAGTCAGCCCATGTCTTTTCCAGGATCGACTTACGGTCTATATATCACCAACTTAGGGTCAGGGAAGAAGACATTCCAAAGATGGCCTTCAGAATGAGATATGGACACTATGAGTTTAGAGTGATGTCTTTTGGACTGACAAATGCACCAGCTGCGCTCATGGATCTTATGAACCGAGTGTTCAAAGCCTATCTACTCAGAAACCCTTGAGGACCGCAAGGAACATTTACAAGTGGTACTAAATACACTTGGAGCACACAAATTATATGCGAAGCTTAGTAAGTGCGAATTTTGGTTGGAAAAAGTGACTTTTCTGGGTCATGTTATTTCCAAAGAAGGCATTGCAGTTGACCCAGCAAAGGTTGAGGCTGTGGAGAAATGGAATACACCTAAGACGATGATAGAGGTAAGGAGTTTTCTGGGACTTGTAGGATACTAATGGAGATTCATCGAAGGATTTTCATGCATTGCCTTACCCCTGACTAAATTGACAAGGAAAGACAAGAAGTTTGAGTGGGATGAGGCATGTGAGGAGAGTTTTCAAGAACTAAAGAGGCAACTGACCACTGCACTGGTACCTACTCTACCCTCGGGCAGTGGAGGATTTGAGATCTATAGTGATGCTTCTCAACAAGGGCTGGGCTGTGTGCTTACTCAAAATGGGAAAGTAATTGCCTATGCTTCTAGACAATTGAAAAAGCATGAGGTCAATTACCCTACCCATGACCTAGAGCTAACTGCTATCGTCTTTGCCTTAAAGATCCGGAGACACTATCTGTATGGAGAAAATTTTGAGATTTTTACAGATCACAAAAGTCTTAAGTACATCTTTTCACAACAAGACTTGAACATACGACATAGGAGATGGATAGAGTATTTAAAGGATGACAACTTTTCCCTCCAATACCATCCCCGGAAAGCTAATGTCATAGTAGATGCTTTAAGTAGGAAGACACAACAAAAATGTGCAAGTTTACATTTTAGGAGATGGAAGTTACTGCAAGAGGTGATAGAATGCAAAACCGAAATTAGTCATGGGAGGTCCATTATAGCAAACCTAACTATGAAGTCCACTATTAATGAGAAAGTTAAACAGATGCAAAAAGATGATGCTGACGTACAAGAATTAGTTGGAAAACCAGGAATTGTCAAGGAAGCGGATGATAGTGTTTACATGCAAGGGAGTTTAGTAGTACCAGCCAATGATGAAATAAGGCAAGAGATTCTAAAGGAAACACATCAATCCAAGTACACTTTTCATCCTGGTGGAACAAAGATGTATCAAGATTTGAAGCGATATTTCTAGTGGAATGGTTTGGAAAGAGATATAGGAGAATTCGTGGCACAGTGTCTGACTTGTCAACAAGTTAAGGCTAAACATCAGAGATCGGCAAGATTACTACAACCACTTGAGCTGCCAGAATGGAAGTGGGATCATATTAGAATGGACTTCATCCTAGGGGTACCTAAGACATCTAAGGGACATGATATGATATGGGTGATCATCAATCGACTAACCAAGATGGTGCACTTTCTCCCTATACGACACAATCAATCTACTAACAGCATATCTCACTTGTATATTAAGGAAATAGTAAGTTTGCATGGGGTACGTCTCAGCATTACTTTTGAAAGGGACAGCCATTTAACCTCGCAATTATGGAAGTCAATGCAAAAATCATTAGGATCCTCATTAAGTTTCAGCACAGCTTTTCACCCTCAGACTGATGGCGAATCCGAGTATACGATTCAGGTATTGGAAAATATGTTAAGAGCGTGTGCAATTGATTGGAAAGAGAGTTGGGATGAAAGTTTGCCCTTAGTTGAATTTGCATATAACAATAGTTTCCATTCAAGCATCGAAATGGCTCCCTACGAAGAGCTCTATGGAAGACCTTGTCGATCACCTGTATGCTGGAATGAAGTAGGTGAAAAAAGAATTGTGCCGTCAGAGTTAGTAGAACAATGCACAAACAAGGTAAAGCTTATTAGAAAGCGGCTTCTCACAGTTCAGAGTTGAGAAAAGAGTTATGCGGATAGGCGATGCAGACAATTGGAATTTGAAGTTGGAGATCATGTCTTCTTGAAGATATCTCCGACTAAGGGCGTTATGAGGTTTGGTGTAAAGGAGAAACTTAGTCCTCGATTCATTGGACCATTCGAAATCTTGGACAAAGTGGGAAAGACTACCTACAGGATAGCGCTACCACCGCAGTTATCAGAAGTCCACAATGTGTTTCACATATCCATGCTGAGGAGGTATATTCCTGACCCCACACATGTACTTGAACAGGTACCAACCGAGCTACAACCGGACTTAACCTTGGAAACAAAATCGGTACAAATTTTGGACAAAAAGATCAAGACACTACAGCGTTAAGACATTCCATTAGTTAGAGTTTTCTGGAAGAACGCATCTCTCTCGAAGAAACCTAGGAAGTCGAATCTGAAATGAGAAAAAATTACCTTGAAATCTTTTCTAGTAATGGATTGTAGAATTTTGAGGACGAAATTCCTTGAAGGGGGTAATGATGTAATAACTCAAATTTTGAAAATATTTTGTATCACTTTTACAACCACAATTAATTATGACGTTTACCCAGTGACAATTAGTTATAAATTATTGATTTTTGAAAATTAATATGTGTTTAATGATATTACTAGATGGTTAGATGTTTAATTTTAATTAAAATATGAAACAAAGGAAGTCGTGAGAAAAAATCAATATCATTAGATTTTACACTCGAAATGGAAAACGGAGCTCGTATGACCAAGTTATGGACGTTTAAAGATCAAGAGCATTTTTGGAATTTACCTTTAAATAGAAAATAGGCTGAAAACAGAGGTTGTTGTTTGATGACCTGGGTTTTCCCATGTATTTTTAAATGAAAAATCTAATTCCTAAGGTGGGATCCCGATTTGAAAAACAGTGCAATGCAACGGAAAAATCTTTTATTGGGAACTCATTTTGAAAACCCCGAGTGTCATTTGCTTTCACAACAACTAATGTAGTTTTTGAAAAACTTCAGAAATCATAAATGTTTTTCCCCAGGTCTATCCAGTCACAACACACAGCCCAACTGTAAATAAATACATGTCCAAAGGGTAGAGAGTTTACTCACATGTATAGTTGTCTCCTTTGTTTATTCACTTGCTCGTAGTACTAATATCTCCTGAGGCATCTTCTATTTGTAAGTAGAACTATCCTGAAAAATGTTAAGGATAGGGTGAGTATATACTATACTCAGTAGGAGTCTATCACTACTAGTTTTATAATGCATGCGATCTTTAAAATCATGTGCTCATAAAAACTTATGCATGTTGTTCGAATAATCACATTCAATATCGATATTAAAAGCCACTGTCAAACCGGAATACTGACGACTTAAAGAAATATCATAATCCAAGTTGAAAGTATATATCATAATCATAAAAATATGCATCAGATGCTCAACTGAATCCAACTCATGGATATCTATCATGGTATGGTCGACCAACCTTATATCATGCCATATGCAATGCACATAAATCCACGAAACCATAGGGTCCCACTATGCCCACGACCTCACCGCCGTGTGGTCCCCGGGTACTTAGGGACACAGGATCATATACCTCCACGAGGCATATGACACTTTGACCCAGTGCTGTGACACCAGTGGTAGCCCCCTGTACCACATGTAGTCGCAGCAGGGACATGCCCTTTTTGGGCGTGGTACCCATCCACCTAATAGTGGTAGAGGCTGGGTGGCCAACCCACACCCCTCGGCATAGCACCCACGGGCTTACTAGCCCAAATCATGTACAATCAAATAAGCCGAAAACCTCTTTTCCGCCCATTTTCCCTTTTGCGGGTGCGTCCCCGGACGCGCCCATTGGTTTTCTTCAGACGCATTCGACGAGTCACGTTCCGACTAGAACGTCTCATTGTCTGGGGGACCGGGGCATCCTCAGGACACCCTGGTTCGACCCTGTCGAACCAATGCGGCCCAGGGAACGTCCCTGGGTCCTTGGTGGCTCTCTCAGGCTCCATTTTGCATGGTTTTTCATGCAAAAACCTAGGGAAATTGATCTTAGGACTACTGTGAAGACGAGTTTTGAGGGATCTTGTGCATACCTGGCTCGTTGCTGGGTTTTTCTCCTTGTTTGCTCCTCTAGGTCACTGCTCCTCAACGGGTTTTCTTCAACGTTTTGGGCTGCCATTAGAGGCGCCCAAGAGCTCTATTTATAGAGCTAAGATAGGGTTCTAGAGGCAGCTCTCACCGCCTTTGAATGGCGGTGGAGAAACCTCCGAAATGGTGGTGATTTCACCTCCAATTACCACCGTTCTAGAACCCTCTAGAGGTTGAAGATGAAGGGTGCCCGTATCAAAACGGGCCCCTGTATTTTGCAACTAAATCCGTTTTTGTTAAAATTACAGTTTTGCCCCTGAACTTCAAAGGGCCATAACTTGCTCATCTTAACTCCATTTTGGGTGATTTTGGTCTTGTTAGATTTCTTTTTCCGAGACACATCTAATGGTACCATTTTAAGGACCAACTTTCTGAGTTCAGTCAAGGCGACTAGTGAAATGACCAAAATGCCCTTATCTTTAAAACTGAACTTTTCATGGGATTTTAATATTACAAAAAAAAATTGGGGTCATTACATGTTGTTTTGATAACGACACCCCCTGCATCACCTCCTTCTTCAGGGGAGGCGGTGCACAACACTGCCATACCTGTACGGAGCCGGAAAAAATGGCAGCACTGCCATTGGACGACACCACCTTCTCCACTCTATAAATTCCCTCTATCCCCTCTTCCCAAATCAAGCTTCCTCCACTCCAATCACTCCCAAAAATAGATCCCGCAACAAGGGTTTGCAGCTCCATTTAAGGCTTCTGATTAGATGACAAAGAGAGCTTCCCAAGTACTATTCTCTCCCCACTCCACTTCTCTCTTTGTCCTCTTTCTTTCCACCCAGATCCCAACCAGATTTGGTCGGTTTTTAGGCCAAAAATCACCAGATTTTTGGGGAACAAAACTAGACGAACTGAAACCCATCAAAGGAGTTACGACCCAGGGGCGCACAGGTGTGATGCGCTCCCATGACAAGCTCCGTGGGGCGACCGTCGCACACGCCGCGTGTGGCAGGTTCTTAGCTCTACCGGGATGCACAAGGCATCCTGGGAGCCGACACACAGCCTGCTTGCATCGAAGACAAGTTCACATGATGCTCTCCAAGATGCATGGTATAGCGCATCGCTCGGGTGTACGCACGCATGAGAACGCAATCACGGTTCGACCAGGACGCGCACGCATCCTGGGAACCATGATGTGCGGGCCCTACATGGACAATCCTAATTCGTCCATTGATATGCGACGCTAAAAGATGCAATTAAGGAGGCTATATAACTCCGATCGACGATCCGAAAGAACCATTGCGTTCGTAATTTTGATGCAGGCCTAATTACATAATAACATTTTGGATTTAGAGACTATTTAGGGCAACTATAGCCTAAAAACCATAGAGATCTTATGAATCCATGAGATCAACTATGATCAGACATCATGAATTGATCTAATAGAGGCCTCAGGACATTCTTAGTCCAAGATCGAACCAAGAATTACGTAAATCAACTCCTAGAAAACCCAAATCATATAGATCTAGCCGTTAACCGATGAATCTAGGAATCATGCTTGGATTTTATGTTTGAATGACATACAGGAACCCATAATGGTACCTTAGGACTCTGATTGAAGGGAGATACAAGCTAAGTAACGACACTCGAGGTAGGTAGCCTGATAATACTAAATGCATCCCAAACTCTAAGTGGTTTACTAGCCATTATTACTGTATTTTGTATGCTTTTTTGATATGATGTTCTTATACGAGTATGCAGACTTGTCATCGTGATTTTATGGCTTTGAAGCACTTGAATCTATCACTGTATTTAGTATGCTTTTGGGATATGATGTTCTTATACGAGCATGCAGAATGTTTTCCATGATTTATAGCGTTGAATATGATTTCTGGCATGAGGAGATTTTATGCATTGCTCGCATGTTTGAAATTAAATGCATAAATTGCGTGATTTTGATGATTGATATTTGGATTTATCTATATATGCTTTTTGGGCTAGTGAGCCTAGTGAGCACTATGTTGAGAGGCTATTATGTACAGGGTTGGCCTCTCATCCTCTACCACCAAAAAGGTGGATGGTATCGCTGCCAAAAAAGGCTAGTCCCTTCCTCCACTGCTGTGGTAAACAAGGACGACCACTGGAGGTGTTCACGGCACCCTTTTCGAGGACAGCCATAGTCGTCATGGAGGATATGGTGGGTTGGTCTCTAGATACCAGAGACACAATTCCAATTGTGTGCTGATCGTGAGGATAGTGACCCTATGAGTTTAGTTTTATTGATGTGCACATAGCATCGAGATGGTTGTATACGAGTACTCGTGACCGGTCAATTGAGTGATTTACTGAAAGGCCCATATGCATGATATTCATGGCAATATCCTTATCTGTTTTGAATGATTAGTATTTTAAAATTTTCATAACTGCAGCTATCATCGATTAGTTCTCTTGATGTGTTTGCCGAAATCTTTGCGTGCATGAGTGGATTTACTATGCTTGCATTTTATATTCTTCTTGCTAATCTATGAGTTTTCGAAGTATACGCATATATACCCATGATTACCCAAAAATAGAAGTGCATGCCTTTACGAATGTGTTCAACATAACCCTTGTTGCATGTCATATTTTCAAACTAGTGGCAGCAGGTTACCTACTGGTATGATAAATACTCAACCAAATCCATTATTTTTCAGATCAAATAGAGTACAAATAGAAGAAGTATCTGAGAGCGTTAGGACTACAGTCAAGTAAGCAAAGGTAAGGCTAAGTGAGGACTAAACTAGTGATCCTTTTTGTATTTGATGTACACTTAGTTGTAGGTGCTTATTTATAACTTGGGCTATGATTAACAATCTTGGGATTAATCATTATTCATTTATATGTTTTTCCTAAAACGTGCCATGGCCTTATGCATTATTTGTTCACCATGATTTGTTAATGACGCTCAGGGTTTTTATGCAAAAATTTTAACTAAAAGAAAACTTTCACTGCATTCTTGTAGCAAAAATTGTTTTAAAACAGAGATCGATCTTGCTGTTATTATAAAATTGCATCATGAAAAAAACACTTGGGTTGTCACACCCCTAGATATCTTAGATAGTCCTAATATAAAGTCCATCATAATATGGTCCCACTTCCATTCTAGTAGCTCAAGTGGTTGTAACAATCTTACCAGTCTTTGGTGTTCAGCCTTAACTTGTTGACAAGTCAAGCATCGTGCTCCAAATTCTCCTACATCCCTTTCCATACCATTCCTCTAGAAGTGTCTCTTCAAGTCTTGATACATCTTTTTTCCCCCAAGATGAACATTGTACTTAGATTGATGTGCCTCTTTTAGAATTTCATGCCTTATTTCATAATTGGCTAGCACTACTAATCTTCCTCGCATGCGAGCACTGTCATCTATCTCCTTGACAAATCCTGTTTTTCTCACTAATTCTTGTATTTCAGCATCATCCTTTTCCATTTTCCTAACTTTCTCATTGATAGTGGATTTCATAGTCAAATTTTCTATAAAAGATCTCCCATGACTTATTTCAGGTCTGCATTCTATTACCTCTTATAATAACTTCCATCTTTTGGAAAGTAAACTTGCAAACATTCCGTGTATCTTTCTACTTAAGGCATCTGCTACTACATTAGCCTTCCCTAGATGGTATTAAATGGAAAAGTCATGATCCTTCAAATACTCCATCCATCTCCTCTGTCACATGTTCAAGTCTTGTTGTGAAAAGATGTACTTAAGACTTTTGTGATCTGTGAAAACTTCAAATTTTTCTCCATATAGATAGTGTCTCCAGATCTTTAAGGCAGAGACTATTGCAGCAAGCTCCAAGTCATGGGTAGGATAATTGACCTCATGCTTTTTCAATTGTCGAGAGGCATAGGCAATTACTTTTCCATTTTGCATAAGCACACAACCCAATCATTTTCTAGAAGCATCAATGTAGATCTCGAATCCTCTAGTTCCAGATGGTAGAGTAAGTACTGGTGCAGAGGTTAGCTTCCTTTTTAATTCTTGAAAACTCTCTTCGCATGCCTCATCCCACTCAAACTTTCTATCTTTTCTTGTTAATTTGGTCAGGGGTAAGGCAGTACGTGAAAATCCTTCAATAAATCTGCAGTAATATCCTACATGCCCTAGAAAACTGCTTATTTCTATCACTGTCTTAGGTGTACTCCATTTTTCCATAGCTTCAACTTTTGCTCACTCAATTGCAATGCCATTTTTAGAAATAACATGACCCAAAAAATTCACTTCTTCCAACCAAAATTCACACTTATTAAACTTTGGGTACAATTTGTGTGTTCTAAGTGTATTCAGTACTACTCATAAATGTTCCCTATGGTCCTTAAGATTTTCTAGGTAGATCAAAATATCATCCAAAAATACTATAACAAATTTGTCTAGTTAGGTTTTGAATACTCAGTTCATAAGATCCATAAATGTGGCTGGTGCATTTGTCAATCCATAGGACATCACTCTAGACTCATAGTGTCTGTATCTGGTTCTGAATGCTGTCTTTGGAATATCTTCCTCCTTAACTATAAGTTGGTGATATCTAGATTGTAAATTGATCTTGGATAAGACACAAGCTTACTGGAGTTGATCGAACAAGTCATCAATACGAGGTAAAGGATATTTGCTTTTCACTATGACACTATTCAACATTCGATAGTCAATGCAGAGTCTCATTGATCCATCCATTTTCTTAACAAAAAGGATTGGTGCTCCCCAAGAAGATACACTAGGTCTGATGAACCCTTTGTCTAGCAACTCTTACAACATGGTCTTCAGCTCCTTTAACTCTGTTGGAGCCATCTGATACGGTGCTTTTGATATAAGGGCTATGCCAGGTAACAGGTCAATAGTAAAATCTATCTCCCTTTTTAGTGGTAACCCTAATAGGTCTTCAGGGAACACATTTTGGAATTCACAAACCATAGCCACCTCATCTAATTTGGGCTTTGCGACTTCAGTGCCTTCTAGTTTAGCCAAAAGGAATTGACATCCTTGAGCAATGTGCTTTGCCGCTTTTATTGCAAAAATAACACATGCTCCTAAATAATCTTTTCTCCCTTGCAAGGAAACCACTCCTCAGGGAAGGTTAAAAATAATACTCTTCTTTCGACAATCAACTATTACATGATATGAGGCTAACCAATCCATCCCGAGTATGATGTCAAAGCCTGTCATATTTACGTGGATTAAGTCTACGTTCATCTATTTGCCTCAATTTCAAGCGAAACATCCTGGAAGTATGTTTGTGTGGAAATTGACTTGCCTATGGGTGTCATAACTTCTAAGGACAAATCTAGGTCTTGAACTATATTATAAATACAAGAAGAAAACTCACATGATATAAAAGAATGAGTAGAACCAGTATCAAATAATACTTTGGCAGGTCCATCATAGATATGAAGTGTACCTTCTACTACTGCATTGGATGCCTAAGCCTATCCTGAAGTAATGGCAAATACGCATCCTTGGCTTCGAGGAATTTGATCTTCTTTATGTTCCTCCTCCTTCCTCTTCTTAAGGCAATTTCTGGCAATATGTCTTGTTTCTTTACAGTTAAAACATTTAAAATGGGGTAAGGTACAAGGTTTGCCTGGGTGATATCTGTTGCATCGGGGGCAAACTCTAGATTCTTGGTGTTTTCCTCTATTGTCGAATTGTCATTTGTGTGGGTATTGAGATCCATAAGGTTAAATGGGTCTATTGCCTTTATTGTTTCTTCCACCATTGTTGAATTTTGTATCCTTATTAGCTTGTGTTCTTTGAAAATCCTTTTAGAAAAGAGATGCCATTTCTACTGCTTTCGCTACATTGGTTGGTTGAAACCCTATCACTCTGTTTCATAGTCCTGAGTTTAACCCATCAAAAAACTTTTTTGTAGCATTTTCTTCAGTGGCGTAAACATTTGGTGCGAATCTTCAAAGGCTCGTAAACCTATTTTCATATTGCTACACAGAGAGGTTGCCTTGTTCTAGATCCATGAATTCTTTCTCCTTTTTCTTCCATACATCATGTGGAAATTACTTCTCATTAAATACGGTTTTGAATTCCTCCCAGGGTATGACATTATTATCACTAAAGTGTGTTCTTTTGCCTGTTTCCCACTAAAAACCTGCTTCACCTTTTAGTACGAAACTGGCTGTGGAAACCTTCCTATCTTCGGGAATTTTCATTGCCTTAAATAACTTCTCAATGTCAAAGATCCATTTTTCTGCTGTTGTTGACTCATCTTCTCCCGAGAATGATGGGGCCATTTTCTAAAATCACTCAAGTTGGGCTTCTGTTCTATTAGCAATCCGTTTTGGAGAAGAGGGTCTTGCCACAGGTGCTTGTAGTTGATTAGGTATGAACTGCCCCATATGTTGCATGAATAGCTAAAAGGCTTCAGCCATCCCATTCCCAGATCCAGATCCAGAAAGTCGATAGGGGGACTAACAGGTTTTGGGGCTGCACCTTCTCTTCTCTTCTCTTTGGTGGCATTTGTTTTAGAAGAACAATATCTATCTTTAAGGAATTCTATCGTACTATCCTAAAGTTTTTCCTATTGATGTAAATTGATTATAACTTCTTTATTTCATAACTTAGTTGTGAATAACTTGATCTTGGGCTCTAATACCAACTGTGATGACCCAGGTTTTTATAATGCAATTTTAAAATAACAAGCTTTTACTTGCGAGATCAATCTCTATTTAATACAATTTGCCAAAATGAATGTAGGGAAAATTTTCTTTTATTTTAAACTTTTTCACAAAAACCCTAAGTATCATTAATTAATCTCAATGAATAGATAATGAATCATGCCATGGCAATTTTTGGGCAAAACATAGAATGAATAATTACCATTCCCAAGATTGTTAATCACAACCCAAGTTACAAATAATACTTACAACCAATTTTACATCAAATACTAAAAGGATCACTCAGTATGAAATGTGGTACAATTATATCCTCACTTAGCCTTACTTTTGCACACTTAACTGTAGTACTAACACTCTCTGAAGCTCCTTCTAATCGTACTTTGTTTGATCTTGATGTCTCTTGGATTGCTTTTCTCTTCAATTTGAGTCCTAGATCACCTTTATGAGGTCATGAATATTATTTAGAAATAAGAATCCAAGTATTATTCCTTATTCTTTATATATCATCAATTAGATTTACAGATCAACGACTAGATCTATTATTTAGGTTATAGATCTCTGATTTGTGCGTCTCCAAGCTAGATCTCACTTATAATGGTTGATCTATGTGATTTAGGGTTGATCTTGGAATATTGATCTTCTAATGAATCCAATGGATCAATTTATGAGATCTGATCATCTTTAATGTTTTAGATCTATGAGATTTCTATGGTTTTTAGGCTATAGTCACATTAAATAGTCCTTTGATCCTAAAATTTATTGTATAATTAGGTCTTCGTCATCAAAACAAATGCAACAGTCCTTTCAGATCGTCAATCAGAGTTATATAGCCTTCTTAATTGCAATTTTAGTGTTGTAGGTTAGATAAACGATCCAGATTCTACAAAATAGGGTCTACGTGTCACGGTTCCCAAGACACATGTGCATCTCGGTTGAACCAAGACCACGCAGGTATGCTTGCACATGCCCAAAGGATACTCCAGAGCACGCGTTCGGGATGTGCGTTGCACACGTGCATCCTAGGTACCCAATCAGGTCGACCAGATGAGGCGATCTGATCTGAACCGTCCAATCATCCTGGTCCCTGATCAACATCCAGGATGCCTCAATGTTTCCACTGTCTTAGGTTTTCTAGGTTTTCGGGGTCCCACTAATTCATTGGACGGCTCGAATCAACCATCTGACCTGTCCTTGCTCGTGTTCCAAATCAGGTCCAATAGACCTATTTTCACCAACAATGTCCAGCTGGTGAAGCAGATCCGGTATGGATCTAAGCTGATCTTAACCGAAAATGCTAGAAACGAAGCAAAAGGGAAGATGGTTACCTAATTTGAGCAGGGCAGCTGATGGTTCTAGGTCTTTGGGGGTGCGATCTTCTCTGTGCCACCAAAACCCTAGATGCCAGAGGATGCAAAGGAAACAATGGTGGCTGGGAAAGAGAAGAAAGGGGAAAGGGAACTCAAGACCTTTGCCGATAACATAGAGGAAACGGGAGAAGGGTTTTTCGA
This sequence comes from Warburgia ugandensis, assembly GCA_035236585.1. Lineage (NCBI taxonomy): Eukaryota > Viridiplantae > Streptophyta > Magnoliopsida > Canellales > Canellaceae > Warburgia > Warburgia ugandensis. Next base: position 3,123,916 of record CP141129.1, on the reverse strand, counting down.
TTGGGTTTTTGCCAGAACCCTATGTCGCTTGCAAACACAGAGAATCAAGGGAAACCAAAGTGGAAGGACAGGGGTTTTTGCCAAAGATGGGGAAGATGATGATCAGAGAGAGAGAGGAGAGGGTTCTTTTATAGCTTGTGAAGGCAATGCCATCCCGTGGCGGTGGTGCCATTTTTCCCAGCACCGCAGAGGAAGAAGGCCATAGAAGGTTGGCGTTTATCAAATTTCTGGAGCAAATGCGGCGATGACGAGGGCTGACACAGGCGATGATGCCATGTTGATGTAGGTGATGACACATGGATGACACAGTTATGACGTAATGGTGGTGCCGTTAACAAAACAACCCCATGCGTTTTTCTTTTAATTACAAAAATACCCTTCATCTTCCAACGTTCATAACTTTTTCATGCGAACTCCTTTTTCAGTGTTCTTAGAGGAGTTGGATTCCATTTCTTGAGTAGAATCTAGTTATGGAGATATTTTCAGCATATTCTCTCTTTACATATTTTAAATAAAATAGAACATTTATCTACCTGTCCAATATAATACTTTCCAAAATAGATAAGATATAAAATTTTCTTAAATTACAAATACTATGATTGATTGTGATTGAAAGAGGGTTATAATTATTTGACACGAATATCTTAAAATTTTAAGACATTACAAGCATACTATAAACAAGCATTTGGACGCCTTCTAGAATGAAACTTGAAAATCTAAGACATGGGTCTTCTTAAAGTAAATTTCCAGTATTTAGAATGATAAATTTTAAGCAATTACACCCATTAATGAATCAAAAAATCATGGACATAGAAAAAAAAATGCATGCTACAGTTACTATTCACACATACAGTTATAATAAGCATATTTCAACCAAGTATTTGGATACCTTTCTGTATTAAACTCGAAAATCTATAACATGGGTCATCTTAAACTTATTGCCCACTATCTAGAATGATCAATTTCCAACATTTACATTAATTAAAGAAGAAAAAAATCATGCACACACTAAAACAATGCATGGTGCTGTTACTATTCACGCAGATTGTTATAATAAGCATACATCAAGCAAGTATTTGGATGCTTTTTTTATAAGAAACTTGAAAATATAAGACATTGGACTTATAAAACATAATTTCCACTATCTAGAATGATCATTTTCAAAAATTTACAATGATTAAAGAAGTAGAAAATCACGCACATACTAAAAAAATACATGGTACTATTACAATTTACGTGGATAGTTACAACAAGCATATTTCAAGCAAGTGTTTGGACGCCTTTTTGAATGAAACTTGAAAATCTAAAATATGAGCCTTCTAAAACAATGTACACCATCTAGAATGATCAATTTCAAACATTTACAAACACTGAAGATGTAGAAAATTAGGCACATAGTAAAAACGCATGGTACTATTACTATTCTAACAGACAGTTATAACATGCATACTTCAGGCAAGTATTTGGGTGCTTTATCGAATGAAACTTGAAAATATAAAACATGGGACTTCTTAAAATCAATATCCACTATCTAAAATGATCAATTTAAAACATTTATAGCTATTACAAAAGTAGGAAATCACGCACATAGTAAAAAAACGCATGGTACTGTTACTATTCACACAGACAGTTATAATAAGCATACTTTAAGCAAGTATTTGGATGCCTTTCGAAATGAAACTTGAAAATCTAAAGCATGAGTCTTCTTAAACTTAATGTCTACTATCTAGAATGATCAATTTCAAGCAATTTAAACCATTAACAAATCATGCACATAGAAAATCTTAAACTTGAAAATTGAAAATCTTAAACTTGTACCTTCTTAAACTCATAGCAATTAAAACGCTGGTACTATTACTATTCAGGCAAACAATTATAACAAGCATATTTAAAGGAAGTATTTGAATACCTTTTTTTATTGAAAATTGAAAATTTTGAACTTGTACCTTCTTAAACTCAATGTCCACCATCTAGAATAATCAATTTCAATAATTTACAAACACTAAAGTAACAAAAAATCATGCACATAGCAAAAAATGCTTGGTACTATTACTATTCACACAAACAGTTATAACAAGCATACTTCATGTAAGTATTTAGATGTTTTTTTTAATGGAACTTGAAAATCTAAAACATGGGTTTTCTTAAATTCAATGTACCCTATCTAGATTGATTAATTTCAAGCATTTACAACCATTGATGAATCAGAAAATCACACAACTGGAAAAAAAAAAAAAAAAAAAGAATGGAACTGTTACTATTCATGCAGACAATTATAATAAGCATACTTCAAGCTAGTATTTGGATGCCTTTTTGAATGAAACTGGGAAATCTAAAACATGGGTCTTACTAAATGCAATGTCTACTCTCTAGAATGATTAATTTCAAACATTTACAACCTCTAAAGAAGCATAAAAACACACACATAGTGAAAAATGCATAGTACTTCTACTATTCATGCTGATAGTTACAAGAAACATATTTTAAGCAACTATTTGGATGCCTTTCCAAATGAAACTTGGAAATCTAAAACATGTGCCTTATTATACTCAATATCTACTATCTAGAATGATCAATTTCAAGCAATTACAACCATTAATGAATAAAAAAATCATGCACATGAAAAAAAATGCATGGTACTGTTACTATTCACATGGACAATTATAATAAACAAACTTCAAGAAAGTATTTGGATGCCTTTTGAAATGAAACTAGAAAATCTATAACATAGGTCATCTTAAACTCATTGTCCACTATCTAGAATGATCAATTCCCAACATTAATAGCCATTGAAGAAGCATAAATCAAGCACATAGTAAAAAATGCATGGTGCTATTACTATTCACGTGGACAATTATAACAAGCATATAGCAAACAAGTATTTGGATGCCTTTTTGAATGAAACTTAAAAATCTAAAACATAGGTTTTCTTAAACTCAATGTCCACTATCTAGAATGATCAATTTCAAGTATTTATGACCATTGACGAATCTAAAAATCATGCACATGGGAAAAAAAAAAAAAGCATGGAACTATTACTATCACACGAACAATTACAATAAGCATACTTCAAGCAAGTATTTGGATGCCTTCTGGAATAAAACTTGAAAAACTAAAACATGGTTCTTCTTAAACTCAATGTCAGATATCAAGAATGATCAATTTCAAACATTTACAACCTCTAAAGAACCATAAAATCATGCACATAGTGAAAAATGCATAGTACTACTACTATTCACGAGGAAAGTTGTAACAAGCATACTTTAACCAAGTATTTGGATGCCTTTTAGAATGAAACTTGAAAACTTAAAACATGGGACTTCTTAAACTAAATGTCCACTACCTAGAATGATAAATTTCAAGCAATTACGCCCATTAATGAATAAGAAAATCACGTACATAGAAAAAAAAAAAAAAAAAATGCACGGTAGTATTACTATTCACACAGACAGTTTAATAAGCACACTTCGACCAAGTATTTGGATGCCATTTTGAATGAAGAAAATCTATAGCATGGGTCATCTTAAACTCATTGACCACTATTTAGAATGATAAATTTCCAACATTTAGATCCATTAAAGAAGCAAAAAATCACACACATAGTAAAAAATGCATGGTACTATTAATATTCACATGAACAATTACAATAAGCATACATCAAGCAAGTATTTGGATGCCTTTTTGAATGAAACTTGAAAATATAAAACATTGGACTTCTAAAACTCAATGACCAGTACCTGGAATGATCAATTTAAAAAATATACAACCATTAAAGAAGTAGAAAATCATGCACAAACTAAAAAAATGCATGGTACTATAACTATATACATGGATAATTACAGCAAACATACTTCAATCAAGTATTTGGATGCCTTTTTGAACGAAACTTAAAAATCTAAAACATGGGCCTTCTTAAACACAATGTCCACCATCTAAAATGATCAATTTCAAACTTTTACAAACACTAAAGATGTAGAAAATCACGCACATAGTAAAAAATCACATGGGACTATTACTATTCTCACAAACAGTTATAACAAGCATGCTTCAAGCAAGTATTTTGATGGCTTATGGAATGAAACATGAAAACCTAAAACATGAGACTTCTTAAAATCAATGTACACTATCTAGAATGATCAATTTAAAAGATTTACAGCTCTTATTGATGTAGAAAATCATGCATATTGTAAACGCATGGTACTATTACTATTCACGTGGACAATTATAAAAAGCATACTTTAAGCAAGTATTTGGATGCCTTTTGGAATGAAACTTGAAAATCTAAAACATGCGTCTTCTTAAACTCATTGTCCACTATTTAGAATGATCAATTCCAAGAAATTACAACCATTAATGAATTATAAAATTAAGCACATAGAAAAAAAAATACATGGTACTATTACTATTCACGCATACAGTTATAACAAGCATACTTAAAGCAAGTATTTGGATGCCTTTTTTATTGAAACTTGAAAATATAAAACATTGGCTTCTTAAACTCAATGTCCAACATCTAGAATAATCAATTTCAAACATTTAAAAACACTAAAGAAGTAGAATATCATGCACATAGCAAAATAAGCTTGGTACTATTCCTATTCTGATGGACAGTTATAACAAGCATACTTCAAGCAAGTATTTGAATACCTTATCGAATGAAACTTGAAAATCTAAAATATGGGACTTCTTAAAATCAATGTCCACTTTCTAGCATGATAAATTTCAAACATTTACAACCATTGATGAATTTGAAAATCACACACATGGAAAAAAATATTGGAACTGTTACTATTCACACATATAATTACAAAAACATATTTCAAGTAAGTCTTTGGATGCATTTTGGAATGAAACTTGGAAAATCTAAAACATGGGTCTTGTTAAACTCAATGTATACTATCTAGAATGATCAATTTCAAGCAATTACAACCATTAACAAATCATAAAATCACGCATAGAGAAAAAAATGCATGGTACTGTTACTATTCACGCTGATTGTTATAATAAGTGTACTTTAAGCAAGTATTTGGATGCCATTTTCAATGAAACTAGAAAATCTATAACATGAGTCATATTAGACACATTGTCCACTATCTAGAATGATCAATTTCCAACATTTACAACCATTAAAGACATATAAAATCATGACCATAGTAAAAAAAATGCATGGTACCTACCATTCATGCGATCAGTTATAACAAGCATAGATCAAGCAAATATTTAGATGCCTTTTTTAATGCAACTTGAAAATCTAAAACATGGGTGTTCTTAAAATCAATGTGCACTATCTATAATGATCAATTTTAATCATTTAGAACCCTTGATGAATCAGAAAATAACACACATGGAAAAAAAAAAAAAAAACCATGGAACCATTACTATTCACACAAACAATCACAACATGCATATTTCGAGCAAGTATTTGGAAGCCTTTTTGAATGAAACTTGAAATTCTAAAACATGGGTCTTCTTAAGCTCACTGTTTGCTATCTAAAATGATGAATTTCAAACATTTACAACCTCTAAAGAAGCGTAAAATCACGCAAATAGTGAAAAATGCATAGTACCACTACTATTCACCCTGAAAGTTATAATAAGCATACTTTAATCAAGTATTTAGATGCCTTTTCGAATCAAACTTGGAAAATCTAAAACATGGGTCTTCTTAAACTCAATGTCTACTATGTAGAATGATAAATTTGAAGCAATTACACCCATAAACAAATCAGGAAATCACGCACATAGAAAAAAATGCATGCTACTATTACTATTCATGCAGAAAGTTATAATAAGCATATTTAACCAAGTATTTAGATGCCCTTTTGAATGAAACTAAAAAATCACCCACATAGTACAAAATGCATGGTACTGTTACATTCACGCAGACAGTTATAACAAGCATACATCAAACAAGTATTTGGATGCCTTTTTAAATGAAACTTGAAAACCTAAAACATAAGTTTTCATAAACTCAATGTCCATTATCTAGAATGATCAATTTCAAGCATTTACAACAACTGATGAATTAGAAAATCACACACATGGAAAAAAGAAGAAGCAAGGAACTGTTACTATCCACATGAACAATTACAACAAGCATACTTCAAGCATGTATTTGGATGCCTTCTTGAATGAAACTTGAAAATCTAAAACATGGTCTTCTTAAACTCCTTGTCCACTATCTAAAATGATTAATTTCAAACACTTACAACCTCTAAAGAAGCATAAAATCATGCACATAGTGAAAAATGCGCAGTACTACTACCATTCACAAGGACAACTATAATAAGCATACTTTAAGCAAGTATTTGGAAGCCCTTTAAAATGAAACTTAGAAAATTTAAAACATGGGTCTTCTTAAACCCCATGACCACTATCTAGAATCATCAATTCCAAGAAATTACAACCATTGAAGAATAAGAAAATCACACACATGGAAAAAAGCATGGAACTATTACTATTCACATAAACAATTACAACAAGCATACTTCAAGCAAATATTTGGATGCCTTTTTGAATGAAACTTGAAATTTTAAAACTTGGGTCTTCTTAAACTGAATGTCCACTATCTATAATGATTAATTTCACACATTTACAACCTCTAAAGAAGCATAAAATAATGCATATTACTACTACAATTCACATACACAATTATAACAAGCATATATCAAGCAAGTATTTAGATGCCTTTTTTAATGAAACTTGAAAATCTAAAACATGGGATTTCTTAAACTAAATGTCCACTATCTAGATAGATCAATTTCAAGAATTTATAGCTATTAAATAAGTAGAAAATCAGTACTATCACTATTCACATGGACTGTTACAACAAGCATATTTCAAGCAAGTGTTTGCATGCCTTTTTTAATGAAACTTGAAAATCTAAAACATGGGTTTACCTAAACTCAATGTCCACTATCTAAAATGATCAATTTTAAGCTTTTACAACCATAAAAGAATTATAAAATCATGCACATAGAAAAAAATGCATGATACTATTACTATTCACACATACAGTTACAACAAGCATATTTCAAGCAAATATTTTGTGACGACCCGGGTTTCATATGATGCAAATTTCATAAAAAGGCAAGATCTCTTGCTTTAGAAATATGAAATGCAAGAAAATCTTTCTTTTTTTTAAAGCAATCTTTCATATAAAACCCCGAGTGTCAAAACACATTTTCAAATCATATAGCTATAGCATAGTTTTAAATCAACTCTATTCCCAAGAAAGTGTTACTCATAGCCCTAGCTACAGAGAGTAACTACAATCAAGTAACATTCACTAAAAGATAAGGTAGGGGTTTACTTACTTGTACTTAATTTGGATGTTCTTTGTCACGGGTGTATCCTGTCCTTAAGTGTTTACTTGTATCTGAAAAATATTAAGGATTGGGTGAGTATACACTATACTCAGTAGGAGTCTATCACTACTAGTTTTACAATGCACGCTATGTTTTAAACCATATGTTCTTTATACCATGTGCATGTTTGGACACTCATGTTCAATATCAATATTAAAAGCCATTGTCAAAATAGAATACTAACGACTTAAAGAATTGCATAATCCAAGTCAAAAGTAATATAGATATCATAAACATATACTATGATATGCATAAGATGCTCAACTGAATCCAACTCATGGATCTATGGTCGACCACACTCATGTCATGCCATATGCATGCAAGTAAATCCTCAAAAATATAGGGCACACTATGCCCACAATCTCAGCACCATGTGGTCCCCGGGTACCTAGGGACTCTCAGTCATAGCCTCCACGGGGTATATGACACTTCGACGGGTGCCGTGACACCTCCAGTGGTAGTCCCTGTTTACCACAGCAATCGAAATGAGGACAAGCCTTTTTAGCATGGTACCCTTTCCACCTATAGTGGTAGAGGCTAGGAGGCCACCCCGAACCTCTCCGCATAGCGCCCACGAGCTTACTAGCCCAAATCATATACTATCAAGTAGGCAAGAACCTCTTTTTTTTCAAAACATGTCTATGCATGTATCATGCAGACAAGAATCCTTTTTCAAAACATGTCTATGCATGTAACACATGTCTTGGCAATATATGCGCAATGTATTTTGCATATGCATGCTAAGTTCATTTATGAAATCAATTCATGCTAAATAGGTCATGTGCATAAGGACAGGACATGTAACTTAAAAACTTAAAACATGCATTAGAAAATCAACCATGACTCAAAACATGTATTCTCAAAGCATCATGGGTTATTTTTAAAAGTCTAGTAGCGATAGGATACCTACCTGGTTTGATCGCCCTAGTCCCCTTGTCCTCGTACGTTCCTGGACATGGTTTAGGGGAAAAAGGTTAGCTTGGCCTATTTTTATAAGTTCTAGAATAGTTTACCTCACTACTTAGGCATTAAGGGTTCATTCCCATGCCTAAGGGCCTCCTAAGGTCCCTAACTGGGCCTTGGTATAGTCAGGTTTGCAAAGGTTTAGTGGCCCCGCGCCACTATCATAGTTTAAGGGTCATTCTAGCCTTATATGGGGGCTTGATCAGGTATTTTATGGTTTGGTTGTGTCCGCGCCGTCGATACGAACACAATGCCTCTTGCGACGCCTCAATCGGAGTCCTAAAACTCAAGTTATGGGTATTTTAGTGTTAAGAGTACATAGAAGGCCCAAAACGGGCCCTGCGTCACTGCTCCTGGGACGCACCTGTGTCCCGGTCGAGTACCATTTACGCAGAATGCGCAGTGTCACTGTCACAAGCCCACATGAGGCGGGCGCTCGGGATGCTAACGTGTCCCGTGTCAGCGGCGCGTGCCCCACAAGGCGCATCTACCCATGCACCAGGCCTCCGCCCCTTTTCTCGTTTGCAAGCACGTCCATCGGTTTCCCTTTAACACACTAGGTGCATTTTGGTTTTGTGGTGACCTGGACGCCCCAGGTACCTATCCTGGGTCTGTTGTAGCTCCCTAGAGCCCCATTTTGCATGGTTTCTCATGCAAAAACTTAGGAACATTCAACCTAAGACTGAGGGGGAGATGGGTTTGGAGTTGTTTAAGTATTACCTGGTTTGTGGCTGGGTATTTTTCATGGTTTCTCCTCTTGCCTGCAACTCCAAGACTGGTTTTTCCCAGGGTTTTAGGCTGCCACTGGAGGCGCCCAAGAGCTCTATTTATAGAACTTAAGGAGGGATCTGGAGGGGGGTTTCCACCTCCATGGAATGGCGGTGGAGAAACCTCCAGAATGGCGGTGGTTTTCCCCCTGCACATCGACATTCTAGAATGTAGGTGATGTAGTATGTTTGGGAAGAAGGGGGTGCCCGTATCAAAACGGGTCTCTGTTTTCTCAGGCCAATTCGTTTTAAATTTAATTATAATTTTGCCCTTGAACTTCAAAAGGCCACAACTTGCTCATTTTAACTCCGTTTTGGGTGATTCTGGTCTTGTTGGATTTCTTTTTCTGAGACGCACCTAACGATAACATTCTAAGGACCAAATTTTTTAGTCTAGTCAAGGTGAACAGTGAAATGACCAAAATACCCTTATCTCAAAAAGTGAACTTTTCATTACCAACATGGGATTTCAAGGTTACAAAAATAGAGTCATTACATATTTGGACGCCATTTTGATTGAAACTTGAAAATCTAAAACATCAACTTCTAGAACACAATGTCCACTATCTAGAATGATCAATTTCAAACATTTAAAACTATTGAACAATTAGAAAATTATCCACATAGCGAAAAACGGATGGTAGTGTCACTATTTACGCAGACAGTTACAATAAGCATACTTCAAACAAGTGTTTGGATGCTTTTAGAATGAAAATTGAAATCTAAAACATGGTCTTCATAAACACAATGTCCACCATCTAGAATGATCAATTTCAAACATTTACAAATACTAAAGAAGCAGAAAATGACGCACATAGTAAAACATGAGACTTCTAAAACTCAATGTCCACTATCTAGAATGATGAATTTCAATCATTTATAGGTATTAAAGAAGTAGAAAATCATGCACATAGTAAACAACCCATGGTACTGTTACTATTCGTGCAGACAGTTATAACAAGCATACTTTATGCAAGTATTTGGATGCCTTTTAGAATTAAACTAGAAAATCTAAAACATGATTCTTTTTAAAATCAATGTCATTATCAATAATGATAAATTTCAAGCAATTACAACCATGAACGATTCAAAAAAATCACACCCATAGAAAAAAAAAAGTGCATGGTACTTTTTCTATTCACGAAGACAATCATAACATGCATACTTAAAGCAAGTATTTGGATGGCTTTTTTATTGAAACTTGAAAATCTAAAACATGGGTCTTCTTAAGCTCAATGTCCACCATCTAGAATGATCAATTTCAAACATTTACAACCACTAAAGATGCAAAAAATCACACACATAGTAAAAATGGCATTGTGCTGTTATTATTCACATGGACAGTTACAACAAGCTAACTTCAAGCAAGTATTTGGATGTGTTTTTGAATGAAACTTGAAAATGAAAAATATGGGTTTTCTTAAACTCAATGTCCAATATCAAGAATGATCAATTTCAAGCATTTACAACCAATGATGAGTTAGAAAATCACACACATCGAAAGAAAAAGCATGGAACTATTACTATTGACGAGGACAATTATAACAAGCATACTTCAAGCAAGTATTTGGATGCTTTTTTGAATGAAACTTGAAAATCTAAAATGTGGGTCTTCTTAAATTCATTGTGTACTATCTAATATGATTAATTTCAAACATTTAAAATCTCTAAAGAAGCATAGAATCATGCACATAGTGAAAAATATGTAGCACTACTACTATTCACACGGACAGTTATAATAGGCATACATTAAGCAAGTATTTGGATGCCATATTAAATGAAACTTGCAAATCTAAAACATGGGACTTCTTAAAATTAATATCAACAATCCAAAATGATCAATTTCAAGCAATTACAACCATTAACGAATCAGAAGATCACGCACATACGAAAAAATGCATGGTACTTTTACTATTCACATGTACAGTTATAATAAGCATAATTCAAGCAAGTATTTGGATGTCTTTTCAAATGAAACTAGAAAATCTATAACATGGGTCTTAAACTCATTCTCCATTATCTACAAATGATCAATTTACAACCATTAATGAATCAAAAAATCATGCACATACAAAAAAAAACATGGTACTATTACTATTCACACGAACAATTATAACAAACATACTCCAGGCAAGTATTTGGATGCCTTTTTGAATGAAACTTGAAAATCTAAAACATGGGTCTTCTTAAACTCAATGTCCAATATCTAGAATGATCAACTTCAAACATTTACAACTATTAAAGAAGTATAAAATCACGCACAAATTAAGAAAACACATGGTACTGTTACTATTCACCAGACAGTTACAACAAGCATACTTCAAGCAAGTATTCACATACCTCTTTGAATGATACTTGGAAATCTAAAACATAGATTTTCTTAAACTCAATGTCCACTATCTAAAATAATCAATTTTAAGCTCTGACAACCATTAATGAATTAGAAAATCTAGCACATAGTAAGACACTCATGGTACTGTAACTATTCGTGCAAATAGTTACAATAGGAATACTTCAAGTATTTGCATGACTTTTTTGAATGAAAATTTGAAATCTAAAACATGGGTCTCCTTAAAGTCAATGCCTACCATATAGAATGATTAATTTCAAACATTTACAACCACTAGAAAAGCAGAAAGTCATGCACATAGTAAAAAACACATGGTACTATTATAATATATGCAGATAGTTATAACAAAGGATTCTTCAAGCATGTATTTGGATGCCTTATTGAATGAAACTTGAAAATGTAAAATATGGGTCTTCTCAAACTCAATGTTCACTTTCTAGAAAGGTCAATTTCAAGCATTTACAACCATTGTCGAGCCAAAAACTAAAACATATAGAAAAGAAGCATAGTGTTGTTACTATTCACACTAACAATTACAACGAGCATACTTCAAGCAAGTATTTGTATGCCTTTTTTATTGAAACTTAAAATCTAAAACATGAATCATCTTAAACTCAATGTAGAGTATCTAGAATGATTAATTTCAAAATTTTACAACAACTAAAGAAGTAGAAAATCACTCACATAGTAAAAAATGCATGCTACTATTACTATTCATGCAGATAGTTATAACAAACATACTTTAAGAAAGTATTTGGATGCCTTTTGGAATGAAACTTGAAAGTATAAAACATGGGTCTTCTTAAAATCAATGCCCACTATCTAGAATGAAAAATTTCAAGCAATTACAACCATTAACGAACTAGAAAATTATGCATGTAGGGAAAAATGCATGGTACATTTACTATTCATGTAGACGGTTACAACAAGCATACTTGAAGCAAGTATTTGGATGCCTTTTTTAATGAAACTTGAATATAAAAAACATGGGTCCTCTTAAACTTATTGTCCACTATCTAGAATGATCAATTTCAAACATTTACAACCATTAAAGAAGCAAAAAATCATGTGCATAGCAAAAAACTCATGGTACTATAACTGTTCACTCGAACAATTATTTCATGCATACATCAAGCAAGTATTTGGATGCCCTTTTGAATGAAGATTATAAATAAAAAACATGGGACTTCTAAAACAAAATGTCCAATATGTAGAATGATCAATTTCAAACATTTACAACTATTAACAAAGTAAAAAATCACAAGCATAGCAAAAAAACGAAGGGTACTGTTACTAATCACGAGGATAGTTACCATAAGCTTACTTCAACAAGTATTTGCTTGCCTTTTTGAATGAAACTTGAAAATCTAAAACATGGGTCATCTTAAACTCATTGTCCACTATCTAGAATGATCAATTTCAAATGTTTACAACCATTAAAGAAATAAAAAATCACACACATGGTAAAAAACTCATGGTACTATTACTATTCATGCAGACAGCTATTACAAGCATACATCAAATAAGTAATTAAATGCCTTTTTGAGTGAAACATGAAAATAAAAAAGATAGGACTTCTTAAAATCAATGTCCAATATCTAAAATGATCAATTTCAATCATTTACAACAATTAAAGAAGTAGAAAATCATGTGCATAGTAAAAAACTGCATGGGAGTGTTACTATTCTTGCGGATAATTACAACAAGAATGTTTCAAGCAAGTATTTTCTTACCTTTTTGAAGGAGACTTGAAAATCTATAACATGGGACTTCTTGAACTCAATGTCCACTATCAAGAATGATCAATTTCAAACATTTACAACTATTAAACAAATAGAAAATTATGCACATAGTATAAAATGCATTGTACTGTTACTATTCTCGGAGACAATTACAACAAGCATACTTTAAGCAAGTACTGAAACTTCTTAAACGCAATGTTCACTATCTAAAGTTATCAATTTTAAACATTTACAACCATTAACAAATGAGAAAATCACACACATACAAAAACACGCAGTGTACTATTACTATTCACATAGACAGTTACAACAACCATAATTCAAACAAGTATTTGGATGCCTTTTTGAATGAAACCTGAAAATCTAAAACACAGGTCTTCTTAAACTCAATGTCCACTATATAGAATGATCAATTTCAAAAATTTACAACTAATAAAGAAGTAGAAAACCACGCACATAGTAAAACACACATCATACTATTATTATTCCCGCAGACATTTATAACAAGCTAACTTCAAGCAAGTATAAGGATGCCTTTTTAAATGAAACTTGAAAATCTAAAACATGGGACTTCTTAAACTCAATTTCCACTATCTAAAATAATAAATTGCAAACATTAAACATTGTTAGGGAAGTAGAAAATCATGAACATTTAAAAATCGCATGGTGTTGTTACTATTCACGTAGACCGTTACAACAAGCATACTTCAAGCAAGTATTTGTATTGTACTTAGTATGCATGTTCATTAGTATGTATATTGTAGATTAAATCTAGATCATTAGATTAGATAATCCAAACCCTCGATCAAATATGATTCAAGAAAAAGAACTAGAATCATCCTCCTTAGGCATGATCAAACAACTGGACTTAGATCAAAGAAGAACTAGATGATAGAAGATCTAGGCCCTTGATCTTTATCAACAAGTATAGATTGTTGATCAAAAGATCTATGAAAGATTAAGATCAAAGAGATGGATACACAAAGACTTAGAGATAGAAAATACTTAGATATGAAAGATTAGAAGATCATTCTAACCATTAGATCTATTGATCAATAGGATAAATACTATCTGAGGAAGATAGATTGTATGGATGATAAGAACACAAGACAGATCTAGATCTTTTATATCAAAGGACAAGATTAGATAAGGAATATAAATAGGTGATTATCTAAAATTGAATAGATAATGACAGTATGTATGTATTTACAAATTACATATGTCAATCATGGAAGATCTAAAGGGATAGATCACTACATGAAGGTAGGTGGAACTTTAAGAATACAAGACCTATGGTCTATGGAATTGTTGTTATACATAGACATTATAATGCTTAAGAATGATAATATGCTTAGTTACATTTGAATCATAATTCATGTATATGAGATAGAGGTAACTTTTGAAATTAGATGGAATACATAATAAATACCTAGGTGTCATTTATGATTACCCCTAAACTTAGATAAGAACATAATAATAATGGATATCATTTGTATCAAATGAGTATCCTTACACTCACTAACATTTGGTATATGAATACCAAATTAAAGGAAATGGGGATCATTTACAGTAAATGATTAATCCTTAAACTTATATGAATATGGGTATCATTCATTGTAAATGAGGATCCCTAAATCTAGAAATAAAATTATATCCTTAATATGAGGATATTGAATATGAGGATGATAATATAAACAAACAGATCGTCTGAGATGTATAAGAGGTATTTTAGATATAAGCATGAAGGCTTGTGGTTTTATTTTAAACAAGCATAAGCTTGGGGATGCTATGCTAGGAAAGTTATGAGGGTTTGGCCACCCGCTTCCCAAAATTTGATTATATTATGATACCTTGCCCAAAGAGAGGCTAAAAGGTGAGTGGGGCAGTTATGGGAAGGTCCCACTATGAAGGTCCTATCTCCCCACATAGGAAGTGACACAATATTTTCCACCATGGTATTAATGGTGAATAGGGTAGTTATTTGAGAGCGCTAGTACAGATCAGACTATAGCATGATAGTCCTTAAGTATTTTGCATTATGATGCATGGCATAGTGAGATCTCGATACTGCCCTAATGAGGGAGTATTTTCCCAGCAAGAGTCAGGATGATTTTATCAACTCAATGTGTCTGAGTATGATTATTGATGTTTGAGATATTGACTATTTTTCATGATTTTTGATTGTATATATATATATATATACATACAATATAATGGTGAGTGGTTTGGAATTATCATATTAGATGATACATGATAAATTATATGATAGAATGATCATATATGGTATGGTTCATGGAAATTGAATTATGTGATTCATATGGAATATGATGATTATAAATGTTGTACTTTTTGAATTATACGATTCCATGTGTTCTTGAATCCCCTACCAAGCATAGCTTGCTAAGATATTGTAAATATTTGAATGTTTACAATATCTCAAATACAAAAAGAAAAGAATGGAGGGATATGACATGGGAAGACGAAGACTATACTGTTGATCAAGACTATGTACTATTATGGGAAGGATTGGATTGTATTTTGATTTGTGTATTTTAGACATAAGATGTAATAAAGGGGATGTGTATGTAAACCACTAGATCGATCCTGCAATTTTAATAAAATGAGTTTCTTTGGAAACATATGTTGTATATGTGAGTGAAATGTGGCATTCAGGTTTTCTAAAAAGAATTTCAAAGAAAATATTTCTACTGCTTAAGTTTTCAAAAATTTTGCAAAATTAGTCAACCACCATTTGAAAATAAATAACAAAAATGTATTTCAAAAACCCAGGTTGCCATAGTATTGTTACTATTCAGGTAAATAGTTATAACAAGCATGCTTCAAGCAAGTATTTGCTTGCCTTTTTGAATGAAACTTGAATATCTAAAATATGGGACTCCTTAAACTTAATGTCCACCCTCTAGAATTACCAATTTCAAACATTTAAAACCATTAAAGAAGTAGAAATTCATGCACATAGTAAAAAACATATGGTACTATAATTATTCATGTGGGCAGTTACAACAAGCATACTTCAAGCAAGTATTTACATGCCTTTTTTAATGAAACTTGAAAATATAAAGCATGGGACTTCTTAAACTCAATGTTCACTATCTAAAATGATCAATTTTAAGATTTTACAACCATTATTGAAATACAAAATCACACACATAGAAAAGAATGCATTGTACTAATACTATTCACACAGACAATTACAACGAGCATACTTCATGAGGGTTTTTTATTGCCTTTTTTTAATGAAACATGAAAATCTAAAACATGAGCCTACTTAAACTCAATGTCCACTAGCTAGAATGATCTATTTCAAACATATACAACTATTAAAGAAGTAGAAAATTATGACACATAATAAAAAACGCATGGTACTGTTACTACTCACAAGGACAGTTACAACAATCATACCTTAAGCAAGCATTTAGATGACTTTTTAAATGAAACTTGAAAATCTAAAACTTAGGAATTCTTACACTCAAGGTCCACTATCTAGAATGATCAATTTCAAACATTTACAACTATCAAAGAAGTAGAAAATCACTCACATAGTAAAAAAATGCATGGTACTCTTACTATTCACACAAACAATTACAACAAGCATACTTCAAAAAAGTATTTGCATGCCTTCTTGAATGAATCATGAAAATCTAAAACATGGGTTTTCCTAAACTCAATGTATCTAAAATTATCAATTTTAAGCTTTTACATCCATTAACGGATTAGGAAATGCATGGTACTATTACTATTCACCTGTACAGTTCCAACAAGCAACTTCAGGCAAGTATTTTGAGCCTTTTTCAATGAAACATGAAAATCTAAAACATGGGCCTTCTTAAACTCAATGTCTATGTAATGCCCGAGCAATTTACACTATTTTTAACAAAAATTGGACATTCTATGGGAACTGGACTGTGTTGAATGTTTGATTTTATTTAAAATAGTAAACGAAGGAATTTGTAAGGAAACTTAGTACCATTAGATTATACTCGAAAAATGGAATCCAACGCCTCAAAAATCACCCAAAATGGAGTTCGTATGAAGAAGTTACAGCCATTTAAAGATAGGGGTATTTCTAAAAATTAAACAGAAAAACGAAAAAAAACAAAAAAGGAAGAAAAACGCAGGGGGCCGTTTTGATAACGGCACCCCCTATCGTCTTCAACCTCAAGAACCCTCCAGAAAACCCTTGTTCACGATTTCTCTAGAAAACCCCAGGGGAAAGGGTGGCACCGCCATTGAGGGGCACCGCCTTCTCCCCCTATAAAAAGCCCCAACCCCCCTCTCCAAAAAACGTGATTTTCTGGCGTTTTTGGACTGGGTTTCTGGCAAACACCGGAAACCCGTCTTTTTGCATTTTCCGGCACTGGCCAGGCCCAAGTCAGGCCGGCCATCCCGTTCCCATTCACATCTCCCCATTCCCCTCTCTCTCCTCTTGTTCCGGTCTGACATTGGGGTTTTCCCCTTTGTGGGTTTGGACAAACAGAGAAATCCGGCGAGATAGGGTTTTATACGAAAATGGGGTTCCATCACCGGCAATGAGCACTCCCCAGGCTGCCCAGGTAAGACGTCCTTACCTCCCTTCTCCGGGTCCTCCACCTTTCAGGCTAGATCCATGCTGGATCTAGCATTTCCAACCGTTTTCCAACCGAAAAATGCCCCAAGACCGGTTCTAGCCGGCTGTGCACGAACACGATGTCCCAGGCACGCCACTTTGCATGAGGGCACGCGACTATGTATGGGTGTGGCCTCGGTGCGTCCCAGGCACAGTCCAGGCTCGACCGAGACCCATGGGCAGCCCGGGAGCCAAGGCACATTTCGACTACGCCAAGGTGTGTTCGCGCGAGGTCATCCAGGACACGCGTCATAGCTCGTTGCTTAGGCATGCTTGTGCACATGCGAACACTGTCCCAGGTGTGGCCTTCAGGTACATGCGCGACATGGGGCACGGGTCCTAGCTCGACCAGGATGCACGGGGTGCCCTGGGAGCTGAGACGAGCCATGCTACAAGGTGCATCCATGTGATGATACACATCATAGCGCATTACTTGAGCATGCATGTGCATATGCAAAACGCGGTCTCTGGCACGGCCTTCAGGTGCACATGCACGTGAGGTGGTCACGGTTCAACCAGGATGCACAGGTGTCCTGGGAACCGGGACACGCGGACCTAATGAGACTTTAAAATTAAGATCATATGACCATTCATAGAATTTAACTATTGAATAAGTAGGTCCATATTATAGGAGCTAGCCTGGCAATGAATTAGGCAAGGACCCTTGACCCTAAATAGCAGATTTAGCGGTCTAATGTCTAAATAGATTAAAATTAATGAGGACTCCTTGTATCCATTCATACCCAGGAGTTTATAAATGAGACCCAGGGACGAGTTGAGTGCTAAAGGATGTGACTTCAGGAGACTTTGAGGTAGGTGCTCTATTGCTACTAGACTTTTTAAAAGAGCCATGATTGTTTTGAGAATGCTTGTTTTAAGTATATGACTTGTTTAGCATGACTTAATTCAGCATACATATGATAAATGCTTTATGCATAGATATGTTTTGCAAATAATTGCATATAAATTATGTATAGATATGTTTTGCAAACAATTGCATACATTGTATGATTTGTGAAGCATTGAGTTTTTGAAAGATTGCACGTCCTTGAGGGTTACCAAAAGACGCTGGAGTGCCCAAAAGACGCTGGGTAGGCAGTTGTGAGGGACCCAAAGAGGATAGGTTTTGAAAAAGATGTTTTCACTTATTTGATCTGATATGATTTGGGCTGATAAGCTCATGGGCGCTATGCCGAGAGGTTTGGGTTGGCCTCCAGCCTCTACCACTATTAGGTGGATGGGTACCACGCCCAAAAAGGGCAACATCTCTACGTCGACTGCATGTGGTACAGGGGGCTACCACTGGTGTCACAGCACTGGGTCGACGTGTCATAGGCCCCATTGAGGCTATGACTAAGTGTCCTCAGGTACCCGGGGACCACACAGCGGCGAGGTCGTGGGCATAGTTGGACCCTATGGTTTGAGGATTTACTTGCATTGCATATGGCATGACATGAGGTTGGTCGACCATACAAAATATCCATGAGTTGGATTCAGTTGAGCATCTTATGCATATCATTATGTTTATGATATATGATACTTTCGACTTGGACTATGCTATTCTTTAAGTCGTTAGCATTTCAATTCGATAGTGGTTTTTAATATCGATATTGAATGTGATTGTTCGAACATGCACATGGTTTTAAGAGCATATGATTTTAAACATAGCATGCATTGCAAAACTAGTAGTGATAGACTCCTACTGAGTATAGTATATACTCACCCTATCCTTAACATTTTTCAGGATAGTTCCACTTGCAAATAGAAGACACCTCAGGAGATATTAGTGCCACGAGCAAGTGAATAAACAAAGGAGACAACTATACATGTGAGTAAACTCTCTACCCTTTGGACATGTATTTGTATTTATTTACAGTTGGACTGTGTGCTGTGACTGGAAAGACCTGGGAGAAAAATACTTATGATTTTTGAAATTTTTCAAAAACTACTTTGGTGGCTGTGAAAGCAAATGACACTCGGGGTTTTCAAAATGAGTTTAAAACTAAAGATTTTCCACTGCATTGCATGGTTTTTATAAAACAGTTTTCAAATAGGGATGCATCCCACCTTAGGACTTAGATATTGCATTTAAAAATGCATGAGAAAACCCGCATCGTCACACTCTACCATATAGAATGATCAATTTTAAACATTTACAACCACTAAAGAAGCAAAAAATAACTCACATAGTGAAAAATGCGTGGTACATTTATAATTCACATGGACAGTTATAACAAGCATACTACAAGGAAGTATTTAGATGCCTTATTGAATGAAACTTGAAAATCTAAAACAAGGGACTTCTTAAACTCAATGTCCACTATGTATAATGATAAATTTCAAGCATTTATTACCATTGATGAATAGGAAAATCACACGCGTAGAAAAAAAAAAAAACATGGTATTATTATTATTCATGCGGACAGTTGTAATAAGCATACTTCAAGCAAGTATTTGGATGTCTTTCTGAACGAAACTTGAAAATTTAAAACATGGGTCTTCTTAGACTCAATGTCCAATATCTAGAATGATCAACTTCAAGCAATTACAACCATTAATGAATAAGAAAAAAATGCATGGCACTTTTATTATTCATGTAGACAATTGTAATAAGCATACTTCAAGCATGTATTTGGATGCCCTTTTGAAAGAAAATTAAAAATCTAAAACATGGGTCATCTTAAACTCATTGTGCACTATCTAGGACAATCAATTTCAAACATTTACAACCATTAATGAAGCAAACAATCACGTGCACAGTAAAAAATGCATGGGATTGTTACTATTCACGCAGACAATTATTACAAGCATACATCAAACAAGTATTTGGATGCCTTTTTTAATGGAACTTGAAAATAAAAAACATGATACTTCTAAAACTCAATGTACACTATCTAGAATGATCAATTTCAAACATTTACAACTATTAAAGAAGTAGAAAATCACGTGTATAGTAAAAAAAATACATGGCACTATTACTATTCTGGCGGACAATTACAACAAGCATGCTTCAAGCGAATATTTGCTTGCATTGTTGAATGAAACTTGAAAATCTAAAGAATGGGCCTTCTTAAACTCAATGTCCAATATCTAGAGTGATCAATTTGAAACATTTACAACTATTAAAGAAACAGAAAATCATGCACATAGTAAAAAAATGTATGGTACTGTTATCATTCACGTGACAGTTACAACAAGCATACTTCAAGCAAGTATTTGCATGCGTTTTTTAATGAAACTTTAAAATATAAAGCTTGGTTCTTCTTAAAATCAATGTCCACTATCTAGAATGATCAATTTCAAGCTTTTATAGCCATTAACAAATTAGAAAATCACGCACATAGAAAAAAGAGAAAAAAGATGGTACTATAACTATTCATTTGGACAGTTACAACAAGCATACCACAAGCAAGGATTTGGATGCCCTTTTGAATAAAACATGAAAATCTAAAAGATGCATCTTCTTAAACTCAATGTCTACTATCTGGAATGATCAATTTCAAACACTTTCAACCACTAATGAAGCAAAAAATCATGCACATAATAAAAATAGCATGGCACTGTTACTATTCACGCGAACAGTTATAACAACCATATTTCAAGCAAGTATTTGGATGCCTTTTAGAATGAAGCTTGAAAGTATAAAATATGGAACTTCTTAAAATCAATTAGCAATTTTAAGCATTTACAAATATTAAAGAATTAGAATATCACACATACACACACAAAACGCATGGTACTATTACTATTCATGTGGATAGTTATAACAAGCATACTTTTAAGCAAGTATTTGGATTCCTTTTGGAATGAAACTTGAAAATCTAAAACGTGATTCATCTTAAACTCTTTGTCCACTATCTAAAGTGATCAATTTCAAACATTTACAATCATTAAAGAAGCAGGAAATCATGCACATACTAAAAAACGAATGGTATAGTCACTATTCACACAAAAAGATATAAGAAGCATACATCAAGCATGTTGTTGGATGCCTTTTTGAATGAAACATGATTATCTAAAACATGAGACATTTTAAACTCAATGTCCACTATCTAGAATGATCAATTTCAAACATTTTCAACTGTTAAAGATGTAGAAAATTAAGCACATAGTAAAAAATGCATGGTATTGTACTATTTACGTGAAATGTTACAACAAGCATTGGTTTTCAAAAAATCAATATCCACTGTCTAAAACAATCAATTTAATGCTTTTACAAACATTAAGGAATTAGAAAATCATGTACATGTAAGAAAACACATGGTACTGTTACAATTCACACAGATGGTTATTACAAGCATACTTCAAGAAAGTAATGGATGCCTTTTTGAATGAAACTTGAAAATCTAAAACATGGGTCTTCTTAAACTCAATGTCCACTATCTAGAATGATCAGTTTCAATCATTTACAACTATTAAAGAAGCAGAAAATTACTCACATAGTAAAAAATGCATGGGATTTCTCAAACTCAATGTCCACTATCTAGATTGATCAATTTCAAGCATTTACAGCTATTAAAGAAGTAGAAAATCATGAACATAGTAAAAAATGCATGGTACTATTACTATTCACACAAGCAGTTAGAACAAGCATATTTCAACCAAGTATTTGCATGCCTTTTTTAATGAAACTTGAAAATCTAAAACATAGGTTTTTTAAAAATAAATGGCCACTATCTAAAATAATATTTTTGAAGCTTTTACAACCATTAACAAATCAAAAAATCATGCACATATAAAAAACACGTGGTACTATTACAATTCACATGGACTGCTACAACAAGCATACTTCAAGCAAGCAAGGGATACATTTTTTAATGAAACTTGAAAATCTAAAGCATGGGTCTTCTTAAACTCAATATCCACTATCTAGAATGATCAATCTCAAACATTTATAACTATTAAAGAAGTAAAAAATTACTCTCATAGAAAAAAATGCATGGTACTATTATTATTCACTCGGATAGTTAAAACAAGCATACTTCAAGCAAGTATTTGGATTCCTTTTTGAATGAAAGTTGAAAATCTAAAATATGGAACTTCTTAAACTCATGTATACTATTTAGAATGATCAATTTCAAATGTTTACAACCATTAATGAATCAGAAAATCACGCACATAGAAATAAAAACGTATGGTACATTTACTATTCATGCAACACTTACAACAAGCATTCTTCAAACAAGTATTTGGATGTAGTTTTTAATGAAACTTGAAAATCTAAAACAGGGGACTTCTTAAACATAATGTGCATAATCTAGAATGATCAATTTCAAACATTTACAGTAGTTAAAGAAGTTGAAAATCACGCACATAGTAAAAAATTCATGGTACTATTACTATTCACATAGATAGTTATAATAAGCATACTTCAAGCAAGTATTTAGATGCCTCTTTGAATGAAACTTGAAAATCTAAAGCATGGATCTTCTTAAACTCAATATCCACTATCTAAAATGATTAATTTCAAGCATTTACAACCATTAACAAATCAGAAAATTGCTCAGATAGTAAAAAATGCATGCTATTGTTACTATTCACTTGGATAGTTACAACAAGCATATTTGAAGCAAGTATTTGCATGCCTTTTTGAATGAAACTTGAAAATCTAAAAGGTAGGTCTTATTAAACTCAAAGTCTTCCATCTAGATTGATCGATTTAGAACTTTTCAATAATCAAATAAGTAGAAAATCATGCACATAATGAAAATGCATTGTCCTATTACTATTCATGCGAACAGTTATAACAGACATACTTCAAGCAAGTATTTGGATGCCTTTTGGATAACCTAAAACATGGGACTTCTTAAACTCATTGTCCACTATCTAGAATGATCAATTTCAAATGTTTAAAACCATTAAAGAAGCAAAAAATCTCAGCCTTAGTAAAATACGCAAGGGACCATTGCTATTCATGTAGACAGTTATAACAAGCATACTTCAAGCAAGAATTTGGATGCCTTTTGAAATGAAACTTGGAAATCTAAAACGTCGACATTCTTAAACTCAATGTCCACATCTGAAATGTTGAATTTTAAGCATTTACAATGAAAAATCACACATTAAGAAAAAAAATGCATGGTACTGTTACTATTCATGCAGATAGTTACAATAGGACTACTTCAAGCAAGTATTTGAATGCCTTTTTTAATGAAACTTGAAAATGTAAAACATGGGTCATCTTAAACTCTTTGTCCACTCTCTAGATTGATCAATTTCAAACATTTATAACCATTAAAGAAGTAGAAAATCACATGCATAGTAAAAACAAATGGTAATGTTACTATTCACATAAACAGTTATAACAAGCATACTTCAAGCAAGTATTTGGATGCCTTTTTGAATGAAACTTGAAAGTCTAAAACATAGGTCATCTTAAACTCAATGTCTACTATCTAAAGTGATCAATTTCAAACATTTGAAACTATTAAAGAAGTAGAAAATCACGCACATAGTAAAATACGTGTGGTACTATTACTATTCGTGCAGACTGTTACAACAAACATACTTCAAGCAAGTACTTGCATGTCGTTTCAAATGAAACTTGAAAATCTAAAACATGGATCTTCCTAAACTCAATGTCCACTATCTAAAATCATCAATTCTAAGCTTTTACAACCATTTATGAATCAGAAAATTATGCACTTTGAGAAAAATGCATGGTACAGTTACTATTCACACAGATAGTTACCACAAGCATACTTCAAAAAAATATTTGGATGCCTTTTTGAATTAAACAAGAAAATCTAAAACATGGGACTTCTTAAACTCAATGTCTACTATCTGGAATGATCAATTTCAAACATTTATAGCTATTAAAGAAGTAGAAAATCATGCACATAGTAATAAATGCATGCTACTATTACTATGCTCGCAGACATTTACAACAAGCATACTTCAAACAACTATTTGGATGCCTTTTTTAATCAAACATGGAAGTCTAAAATATGGACCATCTTAAACTCTTTGTCCAATATCTTCAATGATCAATTTCAAACATTTACAACTATTAAAGAAGCAGAAAATCACACACATAGTAAAAAATGCACAGTACTATTACTATTCATGCCAACAATTATAACAAGCATATGTCAAGCAAGTATTTAGATGCCTTTTTTAATGAAAATTGAAAATCTAAAATGTGGGTCTTCCTAAACCCAATGTCCACTATCTAGAATGATCAGTTTCAAATATTAACAATAATGACAAATCAAAAAATCACACGCATAGAAAAAAAAAAAAGCATGGCACTGTTACTATTACTATTTACGTGGACAGTTACAACAAGCATACTTCAAGCTAGTATTTGTATACCGTTTTAAATAAAACTTGAAAATCTAAAACATGGAGCACCTTAAACTCATTGTCCACTGTATAAATGATCAATAAAAAACATTGACAACCATTGAAGAAGCAAAATATCACACACATAATAAACAACGCTTGGTATTGTTACTAGTCACGCAGATAGCTATAACAAGCATACTTCAAGCAAATATTTCAATGCCTTTTTGAATGAAACTTAAAATTTTAAAACATGGACCATATAAACACAATGTCTACTATCTAGAATGATCAATTTCAAACATTTACAACAATTAAAGAAGGAGAAAATTTTGCACATAGGAAAAAAAGCATGGTACTATTACTATTCACACAGACAGTTATAACAAGCATAATTCAAGCAAGTATTTGCATGCCTTCTTTTAATGAAAATTGAAATTTTAAAACATGGCACTTCTTCAACTCAATGTCCACTATAAAAAATGATCAATTTTAGGCTTTTACAACCATTAATGAATCAGAAAATCACACACAGAGAAAAAAAATGCATGGTACTATTACTATTCAAACGTACAGTTACAACAAGCATACTTCAAGCAAGTATTTAGATTGCTTTTTGAATGAAATATGAAAATCTAAAACATGGGACTTTTTAGACTCAATGATCACTATTCGAAGTGATCAATTTCAAACATTTACATATATTGAAGAAGCAGAAAATCATGCACATAATAAAAAAACACATGGTACTATTACTATTCATGCTGACAATTACAATAAGAATACTTCAAACAAGTATTTGGATGCCCTTTTGAATGAAACTAGAAAATCCAAAACATGGAACTTCTTAAACTCAATATCTACTATCTAGAATGATTCATTTCAAGCATTTCCAAAAACTAAAGGAGCAAAAAATCATGCACATATAAGAAAAATGCATGGAACTGTTACTATTCACACGGACAGCACACTTCTAGCAAGTATTTGGATGCCTTTCTGAATGAAAGTTCAAAATTTTAAACATGGGGCTTCTTAAACTCAATGTCCACTATCTAAAATGATCAATTTCAAATATTTACAACCATTAACAAATTAGAAAATTATACACATAGAAAAAGTTCATGATATTGTTACTATTCATGTGAATGGTTACAACAAGCATACTTCAAACAAGCATTTGTATGCTCTTTTTAATGAAACATGAAAATCTAAAACATCGATCTTCTTAAACTCAATGTCCACTATCTAGAATGATCAATTTCAAACATTTACAGCCACTAAAGAAGCTAAAAATCATGCACATTGTAAAAAACGCATGGTATTGTTACTATTCATGTAGATAGTTATAACAAGCATACATCAAGCAAGTATTTGGATGCCTCTTTGAATGAAACTTCAAAATCTAAAACACAAAACTTCTTAAACTCAATGTCCACTATCTAGAATCATGAATTTTAAGCATCTGCAACAATTAACGAATTAAAAACTCGCACATATTGAAAAAAATGCACAGTACTATTACTATTCATGCATACAATTACAACAAGTATACTTCAAACTAGTATTTGGATTCCCTTTTGAAATAAACTTGAAAATTTAAAACATGATTCTTCTTAAACTCAATATCCACTATCTAGAATGATCAATTTAAAAATTTGTAACTATTAAAGAACTAGAAAACTACGAACATAGTAAAAATGCATGGTACTATTACTATTCACACAAATAGTTCCAACAAGCATATTTCAAGCAAGTATTTGGGTTCCTTTTTGAATAAAACTTAAAAATCTAAAACATGGGACTTCTTAAACTGAATGACCACTATCTAGAATCATCAATTTCTAACATTTACAACCATTAACAAATCAGCAAATAACACATATAGAAAGAAAAAAAAAATGCTTGCTACAATTACTATTCATGCGGACAGTTAAAACAAGCTTACTTCAAACAAGTATTTGGATGCCTTTTTCAATCAAACCTGAAAATCTAAAACATGGGTCTTCTTAAACTCAATGTCTACTCTCTAGAATGATCAATTTCAAACACTTACAACCATTAACATTGTACTATTACTCTTCACGTGAATGGTTATAATAAGCATACCTTAAGCAATTATTTGAATGTCTTTTTTAATGAAACTTGAAAATCTAACACATGGGTCTTCTTAAACTCAATGTCCAATATCTAGAATGATTAATTTCAAAAATTTACTACTGTTAAAGAAGTAGAAAAGTATGCTCATAGTAAAAAATGAATGGTGTTGTTACTATTCATGCCGACAGTTAATACAAACTTGCTTC
This sequence comes from Warburgia ugandensis, assembly GCA_035236585.1. Classification (NCBI taxonomy): domain Eukaryota; kingdom Viridiplantae; phylum Streptophyta; class Magnoliopsida; order Canellales; family Canellaceae; genus Warburgia; species Warburgia ugandensis. Next base: position 3,096,513 of record CP141129.1, on the reverse strand, counting down.
AAGCATTTACAAACATAGTAAAAATGAAACCTAAAAATCTAAAACATGGGTCTTCATAAATTCAATTTCTACTATCTACAATGATCAATTTCAAACATTTACAAACAATAAAAAAAAAAAAAAAAAATCAAGCACATAGTAAAAAACACATGGTACTGTTACTATTCACGTGAACAGTTATAACAAGCATGCTGCAAGCAAGTATTTGCATTCTTTTTTTGAATGAAACTAGAAAATCTAAAACTGGGTCTTCTTAAACTCAATGTACACTATCTAGAATGATCAATTTCAAACATTTACGACTATTAAAGAAGTAGAAAAGTACACACATAGTAAAAAAAAACCAAGGTACTATTACTATTCATGCAGATAATAATAATAAGCATATTTCAAGTATTTGGATGCCTTTTTGAATGACATGTGAAAATCTAAAACATGGGACTTTTGAAACTCAATGTCTACCATCTAGAATGATAAATTTCAAAAATTTACGGCTATTAAAGAAGTAGAAAAGTACACACATAGTAAAAAAAAACCATGGTACTATTACTATTCACGCAGGTAGTAACAATAAGCATATTTCAAGCAAGTATTTGGATGTCTTTTTGAATAAACATGAAAATCTAAAACATGGGATTTTTGAAACTTAATGCCCACTATCTAGAATGATCAATTTCAAAAATTTACAAGTTTTAAAGAAGTAGAAATTCACGCACATAGTAAAAAATGCAGGGTATTGTTACTATTCACACAAACAATTACAACAATCATACTTCAAGCATGTATTTGGATGTCTTTCAGAATGAAACTTGAAAATCTAAAACATCTAACTTCTTAAACTCAATGTCCACTATCTAGAACGACCAATTCCAAACATTTACAACCATTAAAGAAGCAAAAAATCACACACATGTTAAAAAACACATGATATTGTTACTGTTCACGTAGACAATTATAACTAGCATACTTCAAGCAAGTATTTGGATTTCTTTTTTAATGAAACTTGAAAATCTAATACATGGGTCTTCTTAAACTCACTCTCCACTATCTAGAATGATCAATTTCAAGCATTTACAACCATTAATGAATCAAAAAATCACACACATAGTAAAAAAGGCATGGTATTGTTACTATTCACACAAACAGTTACAACAAGCATACTTCAAGCAACTATTTGCATGTCTTTTTGAAAGAAACTTGAAAATCTAAAACATGGGTCTTCTTAAACTCAATGTCCACAATCTAGAATGATCAATTTCAATCATTTGTAACCATTAATGAATTAGAAAATCACTCACATAGTAAAAAATGCATGGTACTATTTCTATTCACACAAACAATTATAACAAGCATACTTCAAGCAAGTAATTGGATGCCTTTTTGAATGACACTCAAAAATCTAAAACATGGGTCTTCTTAAATGCAATGTTCATTATCTATAAGTATCAATTTTAAACATTTACCACTATTAAAGGAGTTAAAAACCACGAACATAGTAAAAAATGCATGGTATTGTTACTATTCACGTGAACAGTTACAACAAGCATACTTCAAACAAGTATTTGGATGCCTTTTTGAATGAAACTTGAAAATCTAAAACATGGAACTTCTTAAACTCAAAAGCCAATACCTATATTCATCAATTTCAAACATTTAAAACCATTAACAAATATATAAAAACACATGAGGAAAAAAAACGCATGGTACTATTACTGTTCACGTGAACACTTATAATAAGCATACTTTAAACAAGTATTTGCATGCCATTTTGAATGAAACTTGAAAATCTAAACTATGGTCCTTCTTAAACTCAATATCCACTATCTAAAATGATCAATTTTGAACATTTACAACCATTACAGAAGCAAAAAATACCCACATGGTAAAAAATGCATGCTGCTATTACTATTCATGCAGACAGTTATAACAAGCATACTGCAAGTTAGTTTTTAGGTGCCTTTTGGAATGAAACTTGAAAATCTAAAACATGGAGCTTCTTAAACACAATGTCCACTATCTAGAATGACAAATTTCGAACATTTACAAATATTAAAGAAGTATAAAAGTACACGCATAGTAAAAAAATCATGGTACTGTTACTATTCACAATGACAGTTACAACAAGCATACTTCAAGCAAGTATGTGGATGCCTTTTTGAATGAAACTTAAAAATCTAAAACATAGGCCTTCTTAAACTCAAATTTCACTATTAGAATGATCAATTTTAAACATTTACAACCATTAAAAAAGAAGAAAATCAAGCACAAAGTAAAAAATGCATGGTACTATTACTATTCACGTGAATAGTTATAATAAGCATGCTTCAAGCAAGTATTTGGATGCCTTTTTGAATGAAACTTGAAAATCTAAAACATTGGACTTCTTAAATTCAATGTCCACTACCTATATTGATCATTTCAAACATTTACAACTATTAAAGATGTAGAAAAGTACGCACATAGTAAAAAAAGCATGGTTCTATTACTATTCATGTGGATAGTTACAACAAGCATACTTCAAGCAAGTATTTGATGCCTTTTTGAATGAAACTTGAAAATCTAAAACATGGCACTTTTGAAACTCAATTTCCACTATCTAGAATGATCAATTTCAAAAAATCACAAGTACTAAAGAAGTGGAAAATCACTCACATAATAAAAAATGATGAGTACTAATACTATTCACACGAACAGCTGCAACAAGCATACTATAAGCAAGTATTAGGATGTCCTTTGGAATGAAACTTAAAATTCTATAACATGGGTCTTCTTAAACTCAATGTCCACTACCTAAAAGATTTACAACTATTAAAGAAGTAGAAAATCACGGATGTACTATAAAATGCATGGTACTATTACTATTCACGCAGACAGTTATAACATACATACTTTAAGCAAGTATTTGGATGCCTTTTTGAAAGAAACTTGAAAATAAAAAACATGGGACTTATAAAACTCAATTTCTACTATCTAAAATGATCAATTTCAAAAATATACAACCATTAAAGAAGATGAAAATCACGCAGATAGTAAAATATGCAAGTTACTGTTACTATGCATGCGAACAATTATAACAAGCAAACATCATGCAAGTATTTCAATTCCTTTGGGATTGAAACTTGAAAATCTGAAACATGGGACTTCTTAAACTCAATCTCCAATATCTAAAATGATAAATTTTAACCATTTGCAACATTAACAAATCTAAAAATCACACACACACACACACACACACACACACACACACACACACACACACACACACACAAAATGCATGGTACTGTTACTATTCAAGTTGATAGTTACAACAAGCATACTTCACACAAGTATTTAGATCACTTTTTGAATGAAACTTTAAAATCTAAAACATGGGTCTTCTTAAACTCATTGTCAACCATCTGAAATGATCAATTTCAAACTTTTCCAACCATAAAAGAAGAAAAAAATCCAACACAGTAAAAAATGCATGGCACTAATGCTATTCACGCGAACAGTTTTAGCAAGCATAATTCAAGCAAGTATTTGGATGCCCTTTTGAATGAAACTTAAAAATCTAAAACTTGGGTCTTCTTAAACTCAATGTCCACTATCTATAACAATCAATTTCAAACATTTATAACTAGTAAAGTAGAAAATCACGCACATAGTAAAAAATGGATGGTACTGTTACTATTCACTTGGACAGTTATGACAAGCATACTCCATGCAAGTATTTGGACGTCTATATCAATGAAACTTGAAAAAACTAAAATGTGGGTCTTCTTAAACTCAATGTCCACTATTGTTGGCATGGAGGAGTGGATGTTAAGTACTGCTGGGGTAGTACTTCCCTTGTTTACTTTTGTTGTTGTTTTCCTCTGAGAAATGTTCAAAGCCTCGTACAATCTAGCCAATCCAATTGCACTTGCCAAGCTTGTGGGATTGCATGCCTTCACATCTTCTTGCAAGTTGTCTTTTAGACCACTCACAAAATAGCTAATTTTTTGTAAAGTTGACACATTCCTAGCTCATGAGAGTAACCTTTCAAATTGGGTTTGATAGTCACAAACCCCTCCAACCTGGTGTAGCTTAATGAGGTCAGCAAAAAATTCTTGAAATTTTGTAGGACCATACCTTGCATCGATGCTTTCCTTAAATATATACCAGGATAGGAGCTAATTGTCCTGCTTAAGAACTTGGTACCACAATTAGGCATCACCCTCTAAGTGAAAGGATGCTAAAGCCACTTTTTCTTCCTCCAGTGTTCTTTGAAACTCAAAGAACTGCTCAGCCCTGCGCAACCAGCTAGTAGGATCATCATTGCCATTAAAACGGGAAAAGTCGAGTTTTACCAACTTTGGTGCAATGGCTTGAATGGATGACCCCAAGCCTCCATTGCCATTACTGCGTATTCTAAAGCCACGAACTAGTAACTGAGAGTTCCCCTCTTGAATCTTTGTCTGTAGAGTAGAAAGATTGTCTATGTGGTTGCTGAGTGCCACAAACAAATCATTCATACGCTCAGTGACTTTCTCCAACTATTTCTTTTGGTCAGATGAAATGGTCCCAACTTCATGCACCAATTTTTCCATTCGTTGCTCCATAACCGGCTCTGATACCAATTTGTTGTGTATCTAGTTTTGAGAATGAGTAAGTGGCCCAATTGGAGGATTTGAAGGCAATAAGGATTTCTTTTGTCTACCTATTTTGTAGCAATAGGGAATTAGAGTATGAGAAATAAGAAAAAGTTGGGTTTGCTAGAGGTAACCCAAAAACCTTTAAATTAACACAAGGTTGAGGTAAATGATTTTTTTTATGCCTATCCATCTATTAAGCATCCTATTTATAGTAGGAGTTAGTTACAATTGGTTAGTCAAAATTTAGCCATTACACCCACTACCCAGATAGAATAACTAAATCAAGGTAACTAAACCCACTACCCATTACACCCATTATCCAAAGAGTAACCACTCTCATTACCCATTACAAAGTAACTAAATGAAAGTAACTACACCCACTACTACACATTACAACAAACACATAACCCACTATTCAAATAGAGTAACTACTCCCACTACCCATTACAAAGTAACTACACCCACTACTTCTGCACATTACAACAAGCACATAACACTCTATCCCCCTTAAAAAGAGCTCTTGACCTCAAGAGCAAATGTAGGATAATGTTCCTGAAACTCTTCCAAATTTTCCCGTGTTGCATCACTTAGGGATAGGCCTTGCCAATGAATTAATATTTCTTCCTAATTTTTTCTTGTCCTTTTATCAAGAATTTCTTGTGGACGTGGGACCATTATACTATCTTGTTGGACTTTAGGAAATTGAGACTGCACTTCCACATTGTTGCCAATTTTCTTTTTCAAGAGTGAGACGTGAAAGATGGGATGGTAACTCCAACTTGTAAGCAATGGCTCCAATTCGAGCTAAGATTTTGAATGGACCAAAGTAGCATGGAGACAATTTGAAGCTACACCTTAGAGCGATGGAGGCTAGACGATAAGTTTGCAAACATAGATACACCCAATCGCTTATTTGAAATTTTCGCTCAACATGAGTTGAGTCATAAAAAATTTCATGTGTTCTTGAGCTTCTTTGATTGTTGTATGCAGCTACTGGAGAATATTGTCCCAAAGAAGTAATTCATCTTCCACATCAACAACTCTTGTAGTCCCCGACACATACGAAAGAAGGCTAAGAGGAGGGCATCCATACATGTGACGACCTGGGTTTTCTCATGCATTTTTAAATGCAATGTCTAATTCCTAAGGTGGGATGCATCCCTGGTTGAAAACCATTTTATAAAAACCATGCAATGTAGTGGAAATCTTTTCTTTTAAACTCATTTTGAAAACCTCGAGTGTCATTTTCTTTCACAACAACCAAAGTAGTTTTTGAAAAACTTCAGAAATCATAAATGTTTTTCCCCAGATCTATCCAGTCACAACACACAGTCCAACTGCAAATAAATACAAATACATGTCCAAAGGGTAGAGTGTTTACTTACAGGTATAATTGTCTCCTTTTGATTTTTCTTGCTCGTAGCACTAACAGAGGTGTCCTCGACTCGTGAATGGAACTATCCTGAAAAATGTTAAGGATAGGGTGAGTATATACTATACTTAGTAGGTGATTTGATACTACTATTTTGAAAACACGGTACGCATCTTGCATGGTTCCAAGAGCTTTTCATATAAAACATCAATGATTTCTTTTGCGTAAGCATGCATAGTTATGCATAAAACATGAGTTCAGGGATACAAATTCAACTATGAAATCTGTATGCAATTCACGTTATATGATTAAAAGATAAAGCAATAGATTTATATACGTAGATCTCGGCAAATGAATCAAACCAGCGAGCCAAATATAATAATCATGAAAATCTTAAAGTAGTCATTATTCAAGCATATGCTAGTATCATGCACATAAGTCTCTTGGCGTATATGTCACGACAACTGGTCACAAGTACTCGTATATGACCATCTCAATGCTATATGCATATCAATCACACTGAAATCATAGGGCCACTATGCTCACGACCAGAGCCCCTCTGAATCGTGTGTCTCCAGTATCTAGAGACCAGTCCACCATAACCTCCACAGCGACTATGGATATGCCCCCGAAAGGGTGCCGTGAACATCTTCAATGGTCGTCCCTGTTTACCACAGCAGTCAGGGAAGGGACAATGTCGTTTTTGGCAGCGATACCATCCACCTTTTTGGTGGTAGAGGCCAAGAGGCCAAACCCGTACCCCTCAGCATAGTGCCCACCGTGGACTGCCTCATCCGGCGATCTGCCCACTAAAAACATATATATCCAATCTCAAACATCGAATCATGCAATTTATGCATTTCTTTTCAACCATGCGAGCAATGCATGGAATTCGTTTATGCTAATATTGCCTTCAAAGCCATGAAATATGAAGACAAGTAAAAACATCACATCTCAAAAAGCATGCTAAATCTGATGATAGAGGCATGTGTTTTCAAAGAAATAAATCATGATGACAAATCCGCATACTCGCATAATAGCATATAAAAATATGCTAATCACGATAATAAAACAAGTCTGAGTTTAAGATGCGTTAAAAACGTAGCAGTATCAAACTACCTATAATTTAAGTATATTTGAAAAAACATAGTAGCATCAGACTACCTACCTTGTAGTCTCCTGGAGTCGCATCCTTCATCACTCAACCTGTCCCTGGGTCTCATTTATAAACTCCTAGGTATGAATGGATACAAGGAGTCGTTATCAGTTTCATTCTATTTAGACATTAGATCGCTAGATCTACTTTTTAGGGTCCATGGTCCTATGATATGGGTTTACTATTCAATAGTTAAACTCTGTAACTTGTCCTCTGACCCTAACTTTCTAATCTCATTGGGTCTGCACATCATGGTTTCCAAGAAATGTGCACGCCTTAATGGACGACCCAAATGTGTCAATTAGGGCCCTGCGCCACAGGTTCTAGGATGCGTGCGTGCCCTGGTTATATCTAAACCACATTAGTTCACATGTGTCTGTCTGAATGGTGCGGTGCGCACATCTGAATGGCGCGCTAGGGTGCGGTTCCTGGACGGCGTTGCGCAGATGAGTCTTAGGCAGGGTTGGACGCATGTCCTAGTTCCTGGGACACTCGTGCATCTTTGTCGAGTCGGGCATCTGTCCATGCACGACACGCATGTGACAGTTGCCCCAGGAAGCTCGGCATGGTTGCGCGTCATACCCACACACCCCTGGCACGCTTGTGCACCCTGGGACGCCCACACCCTAGGGACGTTTGTGCACCCTAGGACGCCCACACCCCAGGGACGCTTGTGCACCCTGGGATGTGCTACTGTGGACGAGTTTTTCACCGTCTAGTTTCCTTCCTAGAACATCATGGATTTCTGGCCGGAATCCTACCAGATCTGGCATGGATCTAGGCTGGAAAAAAGGAGAAAATAGAGGAGAAAATGCTAGAGGGAGTTGAGAGCTTACCCAGGGCAGCCGGAGATGGCGCTCCTCCCGCCTGGTAGGTTTCCTTTATCGCCCGCTTGAACCCTTGGTCGATGGAAAACTCGAAGAAGGGACAAACCCATTGCCAAGACCGGAAAGAAGAAGAGGGGAAATGGGGAGATGGGAATGGAATGGAATGGAATGGAATGGAATGGAATGGCTGACCTGACTAGGGCCTGGCCGTTGCCGGAAAATGCAGAGACGACTGGTTTGAGACAGGTTTCTGATTTTACGGGAAGCCCCAGTCTTAAAATGACCGAAAAATCACGTCTTGGAGAGGGGGGAGATGGGGCTTTTTATAGCTCTCCTATGGCGGTGCTGCCAATGGCGGTGGCAGATTTCTCTGGAAACCAGGGTTTTTGGAGAAATCTAGAGGAAGAAGACGATGGGGTGCCGTTATCAAAATCGCCCCCTGTGTTTTCTGACTTTTTCGTTTTCTATTTAAATTACAGAACTGCCCCTGATCTTTAAACGGCCGTAACTTCTTCATACGAACTCCGTTTTCGGCGTTCTTTGAGGCATTGGATTCCATTTTTCGAGTAGAATCTAATGGTACCAAGTTTCCTCACAAATTTCTTCATTTACTATTTTAAATAAAGTGAAACATTTAACACAGTTCATGTCCTAGAAGATGTCTAATTTTTGTTAAAATAGTGTAAATTGCTTTAGCATTACATTATTACCCCGTTAAAAGAATTTCATCCTTAAAATTCCATAAATTATCATCTTCAAGGTATTTTGTCACTTAGATAACTTCTTGGTGAATGCATTCCCCCCTTAGGAATCAAATCTAGGCTCAACCTCAATTTATCATTTTTATTGTTCCTTCTATAAGGCCTTACCTATAAGGGCCGCTTTCGCTGCGTACTCTGATGCATACTCCCATACGTGCCAGTTTAACAATACCGGTTTCTAGTTGTAATTCATCTATCTTGAAATCCTTAGATGCCTATACTTTTCTCATCATGTATAGGATAGTCTCCTTGTAGGATCATGCTTCTTTATTCATGTATAAATTACTCCATACTTCTTTGAGATCCTATGATCTTATTTCTCCTATTTTATTTTGAATATCATAGGATAATCCTTTTTCTTCTTGTCTTTCATCTAGTGATCTCTTCATCATCCACATCTCCTTCTAATGGTTGGTTATATGTCATTCTATTGTGTCTAACTTTGCTTCTTATCTTTTACCTTTGTCCCCAAGATGCTCCACTAGCAATTATGGTATTATGTGCTCTACAGCCAAACCCTTGATTAACTTCGAATGACTTGATTCCTCGACCACAATTACATTTAAAATAAAATCATGAAAGCCAATTAGTAGCATCTTCCATCGAGGACCTTATCATATATTGAAAGTAAAATGTCCTAACTCTATATCCAGTTTCATAATTATTGAATTCATTAAACACTTTCCTCTGTGAAGATTTTATCCAAAGTTAAGTTTATTCATCATCATGGGTCAAATGTTCTCGTCCAGAGGCCTATCTCACTATTCACATCAATTTGTCATTAGGATTTTCAATAATTTTCCCATTTATGCAAAGCAAAAAGTCTCTTATTCATCACCGAGTACCCTTACTAGGTCATGGTGGAATCCTTTGTCATCATCCCTTTGTTCTTTCTTTGCTTGATGGTTTTCTTCGTAACCTTTCAGTCCAAAAGTTCTATACTCAATCCAGTAGGGTTAGTCCTTAGGAAATTCCTTCAATTGATTTTTCGTACTTGGTATATGCTCATAACAACTAACTACTTGTCTAAAGGCAACGTAACATTAAATCTTCACCTTATAGTGTGCTAGCCATCTCACCTTTTCTCCTTCCATCCTCATAAGTAGTGATTTTCTCAATTCCTCAAATTTTATCCTTCAAGTGCCTCCTCATACTTAGCTTATAATAGCAGTTCTAGTTCAATAGCTACTACATCAAGTTATGCTGAAGCTATTAAATCATCAAATTTGAAAAACACTCATGTAAGCATGGAACATTTTCTTAGACATAGAAAGACTTTATTTGATTATCTATTGATCTCTTTCCAGATATATCTTTGTCATAAGCTCAAGGGTCTCTAAATTGATCAATACTTATCTACCTTTCTTTTCAATCCAAGTTAGCAGCATCTTTCAGACCCACAATGATTTCTATGGTTTGTTACGGTACCTATTCAGGTTTGGAAAAATCTGTCTCACTGGTGGAGATCGCTCCTTATTTTTTCTTCTATCTCAGTTGTTACTGTATTTATTGTTCTTGTAGCTCCTCCATGATGTGGCTTAATCAACTCCATGATGTGGCCTAATCAACTGACCTCATACCCTCAAATGACTTAGTCTAACAAGTAACTTCTTTTAGGTAAAACTCATGTCCAAATACTTATAATATCCATCTAAGTATGTAACTTCGACTACTAACTCATAGATACTAACATACTTGATTAATTAGGGTGGGATACCTTTATTTAGTCAATAGTACTCTAAAGGTAATGACTAAATAATGGTCTTAAGATTTTTGGTCTTCCAATCTATGATAGTAAGACCTCAATTTGATCCTTGATGGTACCCTACTTGCTAAATGGACAAGTCACTGTCCCTGCTTAATTCCTTTTTCAATCCACTTTATTGGCAAGGTGGGATATCACCAAATTTTCCTTTTTATGGATTATATCCATTGGTGTTCCCCATAAGCTAAGGGATCCGATAAGAATCTAATTGTAATAATTGATATCAAACCATTTGTAGAATTTAATTTCTAGTTGGTCACCATTCCTCTTCGAAAATTTCTTGTCGCATAATCTCCTGAAATTCGATACTCTACTCAAAATCTTAAACCCCATATGCTTTCTCTCTTTTATACTCTTTTACAATAAGATCACCAACTCATCTAGTATTATTCCTTTGCATTTGCTTGATCTACCTTCCTATGGGATTCAAGATGATAGAATTCTATGTATCTCCATAAAGTCATGATCTCCTTCTTTTGAATATTCAATATTTCATTGAATACTTATAGTTACATCTCTATTTCTTTCTTTCTTTTCTTCAGAATCCTCATTTTTGTCTACCTAGATCAATGTCTTCATGTGCTTTATTGCATATAATCGATACTGCATCTACTCCTTTTAACAGATATGATAAACTGAATGCTTCTAAGAAATTCTAAACTGTCTTAAGATCATAGAAATCCTCAATTGCCTATAGCCTCAATAAAATCCATACAATGTCTTAATAATGGCATTGATCTTTTGGTCATGCTATACTTCTCTTATATGTTAGGATCAATCTATTATTCACAAATCTATCATCCCTAGTATTATCAAAATCTTTTGATAACACTGTCAAATTCATTTCCCTATCATATTCGTGTTATGTTCCTCTTAGTCACATAGTATGTCACTTATATACATCTTCTTATTTGCTCCATAATACTCAGGTAGTTATCATTCGATAGCACTTCACTCTTCATAAGACTCCAATTAAGGTATCCAAAATTGAGCTAAGTCCTTTAGGATCCATACCTTTGTGATCTAGTACGAGTCACAGTTATCTCCTAATATCATCTTGTATTCTCATCCCTCTTAGCCTATTATCAAAATTTTCTCAAAGTCTGTCTTTTACATCCCCTATAATACTCATATCATATGATAGTATACTCATATTCTGATATTCTTTAGAAGGGTAAGATAGCCATCTAGGTTCTTAAATTTTCTCACCTTTGATGAGATTACTTTATTGCAGGTCAGAACTATCTACTAACAAGTCCACTAACATCTTCATTCATCATTCTCATCATACTATGATCCTTATATGAGATTTCAACTTTTCACCACTGCACAACAATCCTTATTGATAAGATTTAAGCCATCCAATATCTAAGTATTTGCTAGACCCATCTCCTTTTTCACCTATTTGTTTATGGTGAAATGCCTTGAGCATTAATATTGTAATCTTCAAATAGAAGTAGTCATCCCTACTACTCCTATTTATACTACTTCTTGATTTTCTCTATTGTCTAGGACCCTTGGACATGCTGGACTGGCTATGAAAGGATAAAACCTGGGCTCTGATACCAACTGTGACGACCCGGGTTTTCTCATGCATTTTTAAATGCAATGTCTAATTCCTAAGGCGGGATGCATCCCTGGTTGAAAACCATTTTATAAAAACCATGCAATGTAGCGGAAATCATCTGTTTTAAACTCATTTTGAAAACCCCGAGTGTCATTTGCTTTCACAACAACCAAAGTAGTTTTCAAAAAACTTCAGAAATCATAAATGTTTTTCCCCAGATCTATCTAGTCACAGCACACAGTCCAACTATAAATAAATACAAATACATGTCCAAAGGGTAGAGTGTTTACTTACAGGTATAATTGTCTCCTTTTGATTTTTCTTACTCGTAGCACTAACATAGGTTTCCTCTACTCGTGAATGGAACTATCCTGAAAAATGTTAAGGATAGGGTGAGTATATACTATACTCAGTAGGTGATCTGATACTACTATTTTGAAAACACCTGGTACGCATCATGCATGGTTCCAAGAGCTTTTCATATAAAACATCAATGATTTCTTTTGCGTAAGCATGCATAGTTATGCATAAAACATGAGTTCAGGGATACAAATTCAACTATGAAATCCGTATGCAATTCACGTTATATGATTAAAAGATAAAGCAATAGATTTATATACGTAGATCTCGGCAAATGCATCAAACTAGCGAGCCAAATATAATAATCATGAAAATCTTAAAGTAGTCATTATTCAAGCATATGCTAGTATCATGCACATAAGTCTCTTGGCGTATATGTCACGCCAACTGGTCATGAGTACTCGTATACGACCATCTCAATACTATATGCATATCAATCACACTAAAATCATAAGGCCACTATGCTCACAACCAGAGCCCCTCTGAATCGTGTGTCTCCGGTATCTAAAGACCAATCCACCATAGCCTCCACGGCGACTATGGATATGTCCCCGAAAGGGTGCCATGAACACCTCCAGTGGTCGTCCCTATTTACCACAGCAGTCAGGGAAGGGACAATGCCATTTTTGGCAGCGATACCATCCACCTTTTTGATGGTAGAGGCTGGGAGGCCAAACCCGTACCCCTCAGCATAGTGCCACCGTGGACTGCCTCATCTGGCGATCTGCCCACTAAAAACATATATATCCAATCTCAAACATCAAATCATGCAATTTATGCATTTCTTTTCAACCATGCGAGCAATGCATGAAATTCGTTTATGCTATTCTTGCCTTCAAAGCCATGAAATATGAAGACAAGTAAAAACATCACATCTCAAAAAGCATGCTAAATCTGATGATAGAGGCAAGTGTTTTCAAAGATATAAATCATGATGGCAAACCTGCATACTCGCATAATAGCATATAAAAACATGCTAATCACGATAATAAAACAAGTCTGAGTTTAAGATGCGTTAAAAACGCAGCAATATCAGACTACCTATAATTTAAGTATATTTGAAAAAACATAGTAGCATCAGACTACCTACCTTGTAGTCTCCTGGAGTCGCATCCTTCATCATTCAACCCATCCCTGGGTCTCATTTATAAACTCCTAGGTATGAATGGATACAAGGAGTCCTTATCAATTTCATTCTATTTAGACATTAGATCGCTAGATCTGCTTTTTAGTGTCCATGGTCCTTGCCTAATTCATTGTCAGGCTAGATCCTATGATATGAGTCTACTATTCAATAGTTAAAACTCTGTAACTTGTCCTCTGACCCTAACTTTCTAATCTCATTAGGTCCGCGCATCATGGTTTCCAAGACATGTGCGCGCCTTAATGGACGACCCAGATGTGTCAATTAGGGCCCTGTGCCATAGTTTCTAGGATGCGTGCGTGCCCTGGTTGTATCTAAACCACATTAGTTCACATGTGTCTGTCCGAATGGTGCGGTGCGCACATCTGAATGGCGCGCTAGGGTGCGCGTCCTGGACGGCGTTGCGCAGATGAGTCTTAGGCGGGGTTGCATGCACGGCCTAATTCCTGGGACACTCGTGCGTCTATGTCGGGTCGGGCACCTGTCCGTGCGCGGCACGCATGTGACAGTCGCCCCAGGGAGCTCGACATGGTTGCGTGTCATACCCACACACCCCTAGGACGCTTGTGCACCCTGGGACGCCCACACCCCAGGGACACTTGGGCACCCTGGGACGTGCTACTATGGATGGGTTTTTCACCCATCTGGTTTCCTTCCTAGAAAATCATGGATTTCTGGCCGGAATCCTACCAGAGCTGACATGAATCTAGGCCAGAAAAAGGAGAAAATAGAGGAGAAAATGCTAGAGGGAGTTGAGAGCTTACCCAGGGCAGCCGGAGATGGCGCTCCTCCCGCCCGCCTGAACCCTTGGTTGCTGGAAAACTCAAAGAAGGGGCAACCCCATTGCCAAGACCGGAAAGAAGAAGAGGGGAAATGGGGAGATGGGAACGCAATGGCCGGCCTGACTAGGGCCTGGCCATTGCCGGAAAATGCAGAGACAACTGGTTTGAGGGGTTTCCAATTTTTCCGGAAGCCCCAGTCGCAAAATGACCGGAAAATCACGTCTTGGAGAGGGGGGAGATGGGGCTTTTTATAGCCCTGCTATGGCGGTGCTGCCATTGGCGGTGGCAAATTTCTCTGGTAACCAGGGTTTCTGGAGAAATCTAGAGGAAGAAGACGATGGAGTGCCGTTATCAAAACGGCCCCCTGTGTTTTCTGCCTTTTTCGTCTTCTGTTTAAATTACAGAACTGCCCCTGATCTTTAAACGGTCGTAACTTCTTCATACGAACTCCGTTTTTGGCGTTCTTTGAGGCGTTGGATTCCATTTTTCGAGTAGAATCTAATGGTACCCCTCACAAATTCCTTCATTTACTATTTTAAATAAAGTGAAACATTTAACATAGTTCATATCCTAGAAGATGTCCAATTTTTGTTAAAATAGCGTAAATTGCTCGGGCATTACAATATACAACCTCAAAGGGGGACTTCTTTAATGTAGAATGCCAACTTGTGTTATAACAATATTCAGCCCATGAAATCCATTTAGCCCATTCTTTTGGTTGTGCTCTAGTAAAACAATGTAAATACATTTCCACTGTTTGATTTGTAACTTTATTTTCCCATCTGTCTGTGAGTGGTAAGAAGAACTAAAATTGAATTCAGTTCCAGTCAGATTAAAAATCTCTTTCCAAAATGCAGAAGTGAAAGTAGGGTCTTTATCACAAACAATCAATTCTAGCATTCCATGTTACTTAAAGACTTGATCGAAGAAAATGCGTGCAACTCCAATCGCTATGTATGGATGGCAAAGGAGAATAAAGTGACTATATTTAGATAAATAGTCAACTACTACAAAAATGGCTGATTTTCCATGTGAGTAAGGCAACCCATCAATGAAATTCATAGAAATATCTGCCATATTTGTGTAGGGATAGGGAGTGGTTGAAGAAGTCCTGCAAGCTAAGTATGTTCTAATTTGTTGCGTTGGCATGTATCACAGTTTCAAATATATTCTTTAACTTGAGATTTCATACCTTGCTAATAAAAACTGGTACGAAGTCGCTGCAGAGTTTTGTGATAGCCTTCATGGGTGCTATTGTGGAACTAGGCCAGAATATCTGGACAGAGAGAAGAATCTTCTACCAGGTGAATTCTATCTTTGAAAAATAAGATACCATCTTGATATCGCCAAGGGCCCACTGAATTATCATCAAGGTGTAACTTCACTAGGCATTGAAGCTTTGGATTAAACAAAACCTCCTCCCATATTGCAGACAATCAATCTGGAGTTGGGTGTGGGAGAGCTGTTAAGACAAATGAGTCATCTCTCCTGGATAGTGCATCAACCACTAAGTTTTCCCTTGCCCGCTTATATTCAATTACAAAATCATATCCCATTAATTTATGAAGCCATCGTTGTTGTGCTAAGGTAGTTATCTTTTGCTCCCATAGAAATTTTAGGCTTAGTTGATCTGTATGAACCACAAACTGGCACCCAAGGAGATAATGCCTCCATTGTTTAATTGCAAGAACTAAAGCCATCATTTCCTTCTCATATGTTGAAAGAAGTACGTGCTTTCCATGAAGAGCCTAACTAAAGAAGGTGATAGGATGACTTTCTTGCATTAAGACAACCTCTATTCCACATCTTGAAGCATCACATTCCAATATAAAAGACTTGGAGAAGTCTGGCAAAGCAAGCACTTGAGCCATGGTCATTGCTTTCTGAAGTTGTTGGAAAGCTATTTCTATTGAAGGAGTCCATCAGAATGCATCCTTCTTGAGCATTTGAGTAAGTGAGGCCGCAATTTTACCATAGTTTTGGATAAATTTGTAGTAATACTTGGTCAAACCGAAAAATCAATGCAAGGCCTTTGGTGTTGATGGTTTTGGCAATTCCTTCATTGTCTCCACCTTTTGAGGATTTATTGCAACTCCTGAACTAGAGATAATGTGACCAAGATATTGAACCTATTTTTTACCAAATAGGCACTTTGGTTCCTTCACAAAGAGGCAGTTAGCATGCAAATGTCCACTATCTACAATGATCAATTTCAAACATTTACAACTACTAAAGAAGTAAAAAATCACGCACATAGTAAAAATTGCATGGTACTGCTACTATTTACATAGACAGTTACAACAAGCATACTTCAAGCATGTATTTGGTTGCCCTTTTGAATGAAACTTGAAATTTTAAAACATGGCTCTTCTTAAACTCAATGTTTCCTATCTAGAAGATCACTTTCAAACATTTACAACCACTAAAGAAGCAAAAAATCATGCACATGGTACTGTTACTATTCATGCAAACAGTTATAACAAGCACACCTCAGGAAAGTATTTGGATGTCTTTTTTAATGAAACTTGAAAATCCAAAATATAGGTCTTCTTAAACTCAATGTCCACGGTCTAGAATGATCAATATTAGAAATTTACAAGTATTAAAGAAGTAGAAAATCATAAACATACTACAAAATGCATGGTATTGTTATTCTTTATGCTGACAATTCCAACAAGCATACTTCAAGCAAGTATTTGGATGCCCTTTTGAATGAAACTTGAAAATATAAAACATGGGTCTTCTTAAACTCAATGTCCAATATCTAAAATGATAAATTTTAAGCATTTGCAACTATTAACAAATCTGAAAATCACACACATAGTAGAAAACACATGGTACTATTACAATTCACAAGGACAATTATAACGAACATACTTCAAGCAAGTATTTGGGTGTCTTTTTGAACAAAACTTGAAAATATAAAACAAGGGGCTTCTTCAACTCAATGTACACTATCTAGAATGATCAATTTCAAACATTTACAATGATTAAAGGAGTAGAAAATCATGCACATAGTAAAAATTGCATGGTACTATTACTATTCACGTAGATAGTTACAAGAAGCATATATTAAGCATGTATTTGGTTTCCTTTTGGGGTGAAACTTAAAATTTTAAAACATGGGCCTTCTTAAACTCAATGTCCATTATCTAGAATGATCAATTTCAAACATTTACAACCATTAAAGAAGTAGAAAATCATGCACATAGAAAAAAAAAAAAAAATGCATGGTAATGTTTCTATACACACAGACAGTAAAAGCAAGCATATTTCAAACAAGTATTTCGATTTGTTTTTTAATGAAACTTGAAAATCTAAAGCATGGATCTTCTGAAACATATTGTCCACTATCTAGAATGATCGATTTCAAACATTTACAACTATTAAATAAGTAGAAAATCATGCACATAGTAAAAAATACATGGTAATATAACTATTCATATGGACAATCACAACAAGCATACTTCAAGCAAGTATTTGGATGTCTTTTTAAATGAAACTTGAAAATCTAAAACATGGGTTTTCTTAAACTCAATGTCCACTATCTAGAATGATCAATTTCAAACATTTACATCTATAAAAGAAGTAGAAAATCCCTGATATCCTACAAAATGCATCGTACTATTACTAATCATGTAGATAGTTATAATAAGCATACTTCAAGCAAGTAGTTGGATGCCTTTTTTTATGAAACTTGAAAATAAAAAACATGGGTCTTCTTAAATTCAATATCTACTATCTAAAATGATCAATTTCAAACATGTACAACAATTAAAGAAGCTTAAAATCACCCACATAGTAAAAAATGTAGGGTACTGTTACTATGCACGCAGACAATTATAATAAGCATACATCAAGCATGTATTTGGGTTCCTTTTGGAATTAAACTCAAAAATAAAATGCAATGGTCTCCTTAAACTCAATGTCCACTATCAAAAAATGATAAAATTGAAGCATTTGCAACCATTAACAAATCTGAAAATCACACACATAGTAAAAAACGCATGGTATTCTTACTATTCACATGAAAAGTTATAACAAGCATACTTCAAGCAAGTATTTGGATGTCTTTTTGAATGAAACTTGAAAATCTAAAACATGTGTCTTCTTAAACTCAATGTCCACTATCTAAAATGATCAATTTCAAACATTTACAACTATTAAAGAAGTAGAAAATCACGCACTTAGTAAAAATCGCATGGTACTATTGTTATTCACGTAGACAATTACAACAAGCATACTTCAAGCATGTCTTTGGTTGCCTTTTTGAATGAAACTTGATATTTTAAAACATGGGTCTTCTTAAACTCAATGTTCTCTATCTAGAATGATCATTTTCAAACATTTACAACTATTAAAGACGCAAAAAATCACGTACATGGTAAAAAACACATGGTATTGTTACTATTCACCCAGACGGTTATAACAAGCATACTTCAAGCAAGTATTTGGATGCCTTTTTGAATGAAAGTTGAAAATCTAAAACATGGGTCTTCTTAATCAATGTCCATGGTCTAGAATGATCAAATTCAAACATTTACAACTATTAAAAATGTAGAAAATCATGCACATAGTAAAAAATGCATGGTACTGTAACTATTCATACAAGCATGCTTCAAGCATGTATTTGGATGCCTTTTTGAATGGAAGTTGAAAATCTAAATCATGGATCTTCTTACACTTAATGTCTACTATCTAGAATGATCAATTTCAAACATTTACAACGACTAAAGAAGCTGAAAATCACGCATAGTAAAAAACGCATGGTACTTGTATTATTCACGCACACAGTTGTAACAGGCATACTTCAAACAAGTATTTGGATTTTTTTTTGGAATGAAACTTGAAAATCTAAAATATGAAACTTTTTAAACTCAATGTCCACTATCAAGAATGATAAATTTCAAACATTTACAACCACTAAAGAAGCAGCAAATCACGCAATACTAAGAACACATGGTACTGTTACTATTCACACTATAGTTACAGCAAAATACTTTAAGCAAGTATTTGGATGCCTTTAGGGATGAACCTTGAAAATCTATAGCATGGGTCTTCCTAAACTCAATGTCCACAATTAATTGAAGAATTTGCAACCATTAACGAATTAGAAAATCACATACATAGTAAAAAACATGTGGGACTATTACTATTCACCCAAACAGTTATAACAAGCATACTTCAAGCAAGTATTTGGATGCCTTTTTTAATAAAATTTGAAAATCTAAAACATGGGTCTTCTTAAACTCAATGTCCACTATCTAAAATGATCAATTTAAAAGATTAAAAACTATTAAAGAGGTAGAATATTATACACATGGTAAAAAAATGCATGGTGATGTTACTATTCATGTAGATAGTTACAACAAGCATACTTCAAGCAAGTATTTGGATGCCTTTTTTATTAAAACTTGAAAATCTAAAACTTCAGCCTTTTACTATCTAGAATGATCAATTTCAAATATTTATAACCATTAAAGAAGCAAAAAATCAGCACATATTAAAAAACACATGGTGCTGTTGCTATTCATGCTAACAGTTAAAACAAGCATACTTCAAGTAAGTATTTGGATGCCTTTTGGAATGAAACCTGAAAATCTAAAAACATTGGTCTTCTTAAACTCATTGTCCACTATCTAGAATTTTCAATTTCAAACATTTACAACTATTGAAGAAGTAGAAAAGTACGCACATAGTAAAAAATGCATGGTATTGTTACTATGCACTCAGACAGTTATAACAAGCCTATTTTAAGCAAATATTTGGATGACTTTTTGAATGAAACTTAAAAATCCAAAACATGTGACTTCTTAAAGTCAATGTCCACTACCCAAAATGATCAATTTCAAACATTTACAATCATTAAAGAAGCAAAAAACCAAGAACATAGTAAATAATGCATGATGCTATTACTATTCACGCAGACAGTTATAACAAGTATACTTCAAACAAGTATTTTGATGCCTTTTTGAATGAAAGTTGAAAATCTAAAGCATGGGTCTTCTTAAACTCATTGTCCACTATCTAAAATGATGAATTTAAACTATTTTCAACTATTATAGAAGTAGAAAATCGCAAACATTGTACAAAATGCATGGTACTATTACTATTCATGCAGACAGTTATAATGAGCATACTTCAAGCAAGTATTTGGATTCCTTTTTGAAAGAAACTTGAAATAAAAAAAATTAGTATTTTTAAACTCAACATCTACTATCTAAAATGATCAATTTCAAACTTGTACAACCATTAAAGAATCTGAAAATCACGCACATAGTAAAAAATGATGGTACTCTTATTGCGCACACTGACATATATAACAAGCAAGTATTTGGATTCTTTTTGGAATGAAACATGAAAATTGAAAACATGGGTCTTCTTAAACTTAATGTCCACTATCTAAAATGATAAATTGTAAGCATTTTTTAACCATTAACGAATCAAAAAATCACACACATTCAAAAACACCCATGGTACTGTTGCTATTCACGCAGACAGTTACAACAAGCATACTTCAAGCAAGCATTTGGATGCCTTTTAGAATGAAACTTGAAAATCTAAAATATGGGCCTTCTTAAACTAAATGTCCACCATCTAAGATGATCAATTTCAAACATTTACAACTATTAAAGAAGTAGAAAATCACGCACATAGTAAAAAAATGCATGGTATTGTTACTACTCATGCAGATAGTTACAACAAGGATACTTTAAGCAAGTATTTGGATGCATTTTTGAATGAAACTTGAAAATCTAAAACATGGGTCTTCCTAAACTCAATGTCCACTATCAAGAATGATAAATTTCAAACATTTGCAACCATTAATGAATCAAAAAATCATGCAAATGTAAAAAACGCATGTTATTATTACTATTCATGTGGAGAGTTACAACAAGAAAACTTCAAGCAAGTATTTTGTAATGACTCTATTTTTGTAACCTTGAAATCCCATGTTGGTAATGAAAAGTTCACTTTTTGAGATAAGGGTATTTTGGTCATTTCACCGTTCACCCTGACTAGACCTAGAAATTTGGTCCTCAAAATGGTACTCTTAGGTGCATCTCAGAAAAAGGAATCCAACAAGTCCAGAATCACCCAAAACGGAGTTAAAATGAGCAAGTTATGGCCCTTTGAAGTTCAAGGGCAAAATTATAATTAAATTTAAAATGAATTGGCCTGAGAAAAGAGGGACCCGTTTTGATACGAGCACCCCCTTCTTCCCAAACATACTGCATCACCGACATTCTAGAATGTCGGTGTGCAGGGGGGAAACCACCGTCATTTTGGAGGTTTCTCCACTGCCATGGAATGGCGGTGGAAACCCCCCTCCAGAACCCTCCTTAAGCTCTATAAATAGAGCTCTTGGGTGCCTCCAATGGTATCCCAAAACCCTGGAAAAAAACCAGTCTTAGAGTTGTAGGCAAGAGGAGAAACCGTGAAAAATACCCAGCCACGAACCAGGTATGCCTTAAATAACTCCAAACCCATCTCCCCCTTAGTCTTAGGTTGAATGTCTCTAAGTTTTTGCATGAGAAACCATGCGAAACGGGGCTCTAGGGAGCCACAACAGACCCAGGGTTGAATGTCCAACAAGCATACTTCAAACCATAAAATACCTAATCAAGCCCCTATCTAAGACTGGCATGACCCTTAAACCATGATAATGGCGCGAGGCCACTAAACCTTTGCAAACCTGACTATACCAAGACCTAGTTAGGGACCTTAGGAGGCCCTTAGGCATGGGAATGAACCCTTAATGCCTAACTAGTGAGGTAAACTATTCTAGAACTTATAAAAATAGGCCAAGCTAAGCTTTTTCCCCTAAGCCATGTCCAGGAACATACGAGGACAAGGGGACTAGCGTGATCAAACCAGGTAGGTGTCCTATCACTACTAGACTTTTAAAAAGAACCCATGAGCTTTGAGAATGCATGTTTTGAATCATGGTTTCTTTTCTAATGCATGTTTTAAGTTTTTAAGTTACATGTCCTGTCTTTATGCGTATATCATATAAACTTATGTTACATCCTTATGCACATGACCTGTTTAGCATGAATAGATTTCATAAATGAACTTAGCATGCATATGCAAAATACATTGTGCATATATTGCCAAGACATGTGTTACATGCATAGACATGTTTTGAAAAAGGATTCTTGTCTACATGATACATGCATAGACATGTTTTGAAAAAGGATTCTTGTATATGATTTGGGCTAGTAAGCTTGTGGGCGCTATGCCAAGAGGTTCGGGGTGGCCTCCCAGCCTCTACCACTATAAGTGGAAAGGGTACCATGCCAAAAAGGCTTGTCCTCACTTCGATTGCTATGGTAAACGAGGACTACCACTGGAGGTGTCACGGCACCCATCAAAGTGTCATATGCCCCGTGGAGGCTATGAGCGAGAGTCCCTAAGAACCCGGGGACCACACGGTGCTGAGGTCGTGGGCATAGTGTGCCCTATGTTTTTGAGGATTTACTTGCATGTATATGGCATGACATGAGTATGGTCGACCATAGATCCATGAGTTGGATTCAGTTGAGTATCTTATGCATATCATAGTATATGTTTATGATATCTATGTTACTTTTGACTTGGATTATGCGATTCTTTAAGTCGTCAGTATTCTATTTTGACAATGGCTTTTAATATCGATATTGAACATGAGTGTCCAAACATGCACATGGTTTAAAGAACATATGGTTTAAAACATAGCATGCATTGTAAAACTAGTAGTGATAGACTCCTACTGTGTATAGTGTATACTCACCCAATCCTTAATATTTTTCAGATACAAGTAAACACTTAAGGACAGGATACACCCATGACAGAGAACATCCAAATTAAGTACAAGTAAGTAAACCCCTACCTTATCTTTTAGTGAATGTTACTTGATTGTAGTTACTCTCTCATGGTCAAATTTGTGAGTAACACTTTCTTGAGAATAGAGTTGATTTAAAACTATGCCATGGCTATATGATTTGAAAATGTGTTTTGACACTCAGGGTTTTATATGAAAGATTTCTTTCCAAAACAAAATATTTTCATGCATTTCATATTTCTAAAGTAAGAGATCTCGCCTTTTTATGAAATTTGCATCATATGAAACCCAGGTCATCACATATTTGGAGGCTTTTCTGAATGAAACTTGAAAATCTAAAACATGTGTATTCTTAAACCCAATGTCCACTATCTAGACTGCTCAATTTCAAACATTTATAACCATTAAAGAAGTACAAAATCACACACACATTAGAAAAAGCATGGTACTATTAGTATTCACGAAGATAGTTATAATATGCAAAGTTCAAGCAAGTATTTGGATGCCTTTTTGAATAAAACTTGAAAGTCTAAAACATGGGCCTTCTTAAACTCAGTGTCTACTATCTAGAATGATCAATTTCAAACATTTACAACCTTTAAAGAGGTAGAAATTCATGCACATAGAAAAAAAAAAATGCATGGTACTATAACTATTCATGCAAATATTTATAACAAACATATTTCAAGCAAGTATTTGGATGCCATTTTGAATGAATTATTAAACTCTAAAATATGGGTCTTCTTAAAGTCAATGTTCTCCATCTTGAATGATCAATTTCAAACATTTACAACTATTAAAGAAGTAGAAAATCAAGCACATAGTAAAAAACGCATGGTATTGTTACTATTCATGCAAATATTTACAACATGCATACTTCAAGCAAGTATTTGTATGCCTTTTTGAATGAAACTTGAAAATCTAAAACATGGATCTTCTTAAACTTCATGTCCATTATCTAGAATGATCAATTTCAAACATTTGCAACCATTGACGAATTAAAAAATCATGCACATAGTAAAAAATGCATGCTATTATAACTATTCACATGGACAATTACAACAAGCATACTTCAAGCAAGTATTTGGATGCCTTTTTTAATGAAATTTTAAAATCTAAAACATGGGTCTTCTTAAATTCAATGTTAGCTATCTAGAATGATCAATGTCAAACATTTACAACAATTAAAGAAGCAAAAAATCATGTGTATAGTAAGAAATGTATGGCACTATTCCTATTCACACAAACAGTTATAACAAACATACTTCAAGCAAGTATTTGGAAGCCTTTTTGAATAAAACTTGAAAATCTAAAACATGGGTCTTCTTAACCTCAATGTCCACTATCTAGAATGATCCATTTCAAACTTTTATAGCCATTAAAGAACCATAATATCACACCCATAGGAAAAAATGTATGCTACTAATATTACTCACATGGACAATTACATCAGGCATACTTCAAGTATATAGATGCCTTTTTGAATAAAACATGAAAATCTAAAACATGGGTCTTCTTAACCTCAATGTCCACAATCTATAATGTTCAATTTCAAACATTTACATCCATAAAAGAAGTAGAAAATCACACACATAGTAAAAAATGAATGGTACTATTACTATTCACATGGACAGTTACAATAAGCATACTTCAAGCATGTATTTAGATGCCTTTTTTAATGAAAACATGGGACTTCTTAAACTCCATTTCCACTATCCAAAATTATCAATTTCAAACATTTAGAACCATTGACAAATCAGAAAATCACACACATAAAAAATAAAAAAATTAAATGCATGGTACTATTACTATTCACATGGACAGTTACAATAAACATAATGCAAGCAAGTATTTGGATACCTTTTTGAATAAATCTTGTAAATATAAAACATGGGTCTTCTCAAACTCAGTGTCCACTATCTAGAATAATCAATTTCAAACATTTACAAAAATTAAAGATGCAGAAAATCATGCACACAAAAAAAAAAATGCATGGTACTGTCACTATTCACGTGGATTGTTACAATAAGTGCCAATCAAGCAAGTATGTGGAGGCCTTTTTGAATGAAACTTGAAAATCTAAAACATGGGTCTTCTTAAACACAATGTCCACTATCTAAAATGATCAATTTTAAGCATTTACAACCATTAACGAATCAAAAAATCACACACATAGAAAAGAAAAAAAAAATGCATGGTATAGTTACAATTCACACAGACAATTACAACAACGATACTTCAAGTAAGTATTTGGATGTGTTTTGAATGAAATTTGAAAATATAAAACATGGGACTTCTTAAAATCAATGTCCACTATCTAGAATGATCAATTTCAAACTTTTATGGCCATTAAAAAATAAGAAAATCACACACAAAGAAAACAAAACGCATGGCACCATTATTGTTCACATGGATAGTTAGAACAATCATACTTAAGCAAGTATTTGGATGTCGTTTTGAATGAAACTTGAAAATCTAAAACATGTGTCTTATTAATCTAAATGTATAATATCTAGAAAGATCAATTTCAAATTTTTACAACAATTACAGAAGCTAAAATCACGCACATAGTAGAAAATGCATGGTACTGTTACTATTCCTGTGGATACTTATAAGAAGCATACTTCAAGCATGTATTTGTATTCCTTTTGGAATGAAACTTGAAAATCTAAAAAATGGGTCATCTTAAACTTAATGTCCACTCTATAAAATGATCAATTTCAAACTTTTTCAATCATTAATGAATAAGAAAATCACACACATAGAAAAAAAATGCATGGTACAGTTGTTATTCACTCGAACAATTACAACAATCAAACTTCAAGCAAGTATTTGGATGCCTTTTTGAATGAAACTTGAAAATATAAAACATGGGACTTCTTAAACTCAATGTCCACTATTTAAAATGATCAATTTCAGACATTTACAATCATTAAAGAAGCAAAAAATCATGCACCGGTAAAAAAATGTATGGTATTATTACTATTCACGCGAATAGTTATAACAAGTATAATTCAAGCAAGTATTTGGATACCTTTTTTAATGAAACTTGAAAATCTAGAACATGGGTCTTATTAAACTCAATGTCCACTATCTAGAATGATCAATTTCAAACATTTACAACTATTAAAGAAGTAGAAAATGGTACTATTACTATTCACATGGACAGTTATGACAAGCATACTTCATGCAAGTATTTAAATGTCTGTTTCAATTAAACTTGAAAATCTAAAACATGGGTCTTCTTAAACTCAATGTACACTATCTAGAATGATTAATTTCAAACATTTACAACTA
Organism: Warburgia ugandensis; assembly: GCA_035236585.1. Classification (NCBI taxonomy): domain Eukaryota; kingdom Viridiplantae; phylum Streptophyta; class Magnoliopsida; order Canellales; family Canellaceae; genus Warburgia; species Warburgia ugandensis. Next base: position 3,070,042 of record CP141129.1, on the reverse strand, counting down.
TTAAAGAAGTAGAAAAGTATGCATATAGTAAAAAAAAAGCTTGATACTGTTACTATTCATGCTAACAGTTACAACAATCATACTTCAAGCAAGTATTTGGATGCCTTTTTGAATGAAACTTGAAAATCTAAAACATGGGACTTCTTAAGCTCAATGTCCAATATCTACAATGATCAATTTCAAACATTTACAACCTTTAACGAATGAGAATATCACACATATTGAAAGAAAGAAAAAACGCATGGTACTATTACTATTTTATGTGGACAATAACAACAAGCATGCTTCAAACAAGTATTTCAATGCCTTTTTAAATGAAATTTGAAAATCTAAAGTCAATGTCCACTATCTAGAACGATCAATTTCAACCATTTACAATTATTAAAGAAGTAGAAAATCACACACATAGTAAAAAATGTATAGTACTATTATTATTCACGTAGACATTTAATCTATCTTGCCTCTCACACAAGCCTCCATTCCCATTTCTTACCCCTTTTTTTACTTTTCCACTCTTCGCTTGCTTTCAACATCCTTATCCGTCCCATTCAAAACCAAAGAATATCCTACTCAGTTTCTACAGAGACATTTTCTATTGCTCCAACAAATTGAGTCTTTCCCTTAAAAAATAAAAAAATAAAAAAAGAGCGTGGTGTCTTTCCCAACTTTAGAACTTCTATTCATCAGGCTACTTTGTATTTTTTGATTTTGTAGTTATTGGTAAATAACTTGGGGGCATTTGTAAACGACAATGAAGAACAAGGGATACAATCCCCATTGAAACCACCAGATGGAGATAGAAGGAGAAATCCTAGGTCAAGATGCTCACCAAGATCATTCATTGAAATATTTAAGGACCAACCACAGTGACTTCAAACGGAGCCAATGGAGCAAGAGAACTTGACTAAAGATGAAATGCTCAACCACATATACTAAGCCGATCAGGTTATTTGTACTATAAAAACTTAGTAATCTTTGACAAAGAAGATCTCAAGTAAGGTATGGCATGCTAGAAACTTTATCTCTAGTTGGTAGAACAATTGATAAATATGTAGACTGTGATATTCAAAAGGAAAAAAATTTAATATAAGGAAAATGCTAGGATCACTTATAGTTAAAGATCTCAATAAGAGTACTTTTGCATTTAAAAATAAAGATGAATATTGGTATGCTTTATAGGAGGCTCATGGATTATTTGTAAGACATACTAGTGTAGAAATGGTACCCAGGTTTTTTAGTTAACAATGTAAATTTTCAATTTTTCAAGTTTGAATGCAGTTACTAGAGTTACCAATGGATTTTTGTAATGGAATCCCTTAAAAAGTGTAGCAAAAATTGGTAAACCATTACGAATTGATGCAACATCATTTGTGACGATGAAGCCATGTAAAGAGGCCACCAAAAGAAATAGGTCTGCAAGTCTGCCCTCAAGTTCACCCGAACAAACCTTTCCATTTGGTGTTTCATTGGGCAGTTCAGAAGAAGCTGATAAGTAGACTTTTGCTTACAAATGGCTGCCAAAATTTTGCATTGCATATGGTAGAATGGGTCATTAGAAATTGATTGTCTATTTAAAGTGATTAACATAGAAAGCAACAAGCAAAGTGAAGAAATCAAAACCAATAAGAAAAATAGAGAAGCATTGCTCCACCTATCACTAGGAAAAACAAAATTATGGAAATTGGAACATTGTCACCTATGCTAGTGTAACATCCCTAATTTCTAAATCTCAATTTTAGTGAATTTTGGAAAATAGTAAATTAAGAGGAAAGGAACATATTAAATTCCATATTTTATAAGTTTTAGAAGTGAAAGACTGGATAGACATCTAATTTGGCATTGAGATGTCTAGAATTGGACAGTACTCCAAAAGACGATTCAAACAACACCTAGTTTACAAAAATTAGAGTTCGGATGGAGGAGATATGAGTATTTGAATGGGAGGGGCAATTTTGTAAAAATGAGATTACAAAACCGACAAAATGCCTTAAACGAAGGGGGCTAGATTTGATACTAACACCCCTAAGGGAACCAAACACAATGTCAGGTCTGTTCATCCCAAACCAGGGGTAAAAGAAAAGAAAAGAAATCAACGAAGAGGGAGACCGGCCAAGAAGAAAGAGGAGAGGAGAAGAAGAAGGAAAGAGGAGGGAGGGAAGAGAAGGAGAAGGAAAGGAGATGGGGAAGATGTTGTTCACCTAAAAACCTAGCTCATGTCAGAGAAGAACGGATCTAGGGTTTTTTGTTTACTAGAGAGACAGAGCTCGCCAACAACAATGGCGACTCTAATTTCAAATTTGACCATTCAATCGACTCCCCACAACAGGAGGAATAAAACCCCCTTGGTTCCACTGTGATCTGAGGAGAACAATGCACTATCGATGGGGGAAATTTGTGCATGTAAAACAGTCACTAGAAAAGCATCAAACGGCATCTCCTCCAGTGATGATTGGAGATTGTAATTGTTACTGGGGTGAGTTCTTTACAAACCCAACCTTGTTTTGCCTTGATTCATTAGGAACGCATGCTAGATCTAGGGTTTTTAGTAAGAATTATATGTAGATTCTAAAATTTTAGTTGAAAAGCATTATCATATCTTAGATTAGCTCGATTTGGACGAAGATTGTTTGATCTAAGACTAAAGAATAGCATTGTAGGAGTGTTGATCAACCTGTCTGAGGTTCCGATCATCCTATTGGAACTCCGATGGGAATGATCTGACTCTTGAAGCCTAATCCACATTGATCCAACTATTCAAATTGTAAATCATGCTTTAAAAAAAGTAGAATATGTACTTTATGTGGTGGGGATTTGACCAAATTGGTGATCTGTGCTAGTAAACATATTGGACAATCTAGATCGTCTGATCTGTTACTATGTAAACATTGACTAACAACATTGATGATCAGATGTTGCCAGTGAGTTCTCCATCCTTAAAAATGATAGGATGACCAGAATTATATGAATTTGAAGTCAAACAGATCAAATAATCTAGGCCGTCCAATCTGTCACTATTCAACAGAGACCTTGTGATGTCAAATCAATAATCAAAGGTCACAGATGGATTCCTGTATGGAATTTGGATAAACATATATTGAAAATTAGGTGATATGAACTATTCATGATGGTCATTATATCAATCTAATTTAGAAATACAATTATAGGTTGTACTGAGGACTGTAGCATGGAAAACAACACCTAGCTCCAACCCAAGAGTTGATCTGGATAGAAATCAAGGGTTAAGACCACTAAACAATGAAAGTGACTTGCAGTCACTTAAGAAGTGCGTACGCGAACTGAATGAAGTATTCGCATTAGTTAACAAGAAGACCTTCATTTGAGGTAGGTGGAATTAAGATTGCAAAGATTTTCGCTATATGTGCACTTGTAAATGTGTTTCAAGCATTGAAACATGTCTTTTTAGTTTATGTGAAAGCTAAGATAAATGTGCATGCTGACATTGAATCATTATTAAATTGCTCATGTGTAAGCACATGTTGTACATTATGATGTTTCAATTCATTTGTTTGTTCATAACGACACGTCCCGAGCGAAGTGGGTACTGAATGAGGTGACCTTGCAAAGGGAAATAGAACCGTGAGGGTTAGCCCAAGTGAGGTGGGTACCGAATGAGGTGACCTTGTGGAGGGGCCCAAAGAAGATAATAATGTTTGGTGTACACTCTAAAACACATAACAATGTGTCCCGAGTGTGGTGGGTACCGAATGAGGTGACCTTGCGGAGGAAAATAAAACCTTGAGGGTTAGCCCAAGTGAGGTGGGTACTGAATGAGGTAACCTTGCGGAGGGCCTAAAGAGGATAATATTGTTTGTTATACACTCTGATATGTACAATAACACATTGGTATTTGATATGTGAAATGGCTCATATGAGCAAAGACTGGTATCATGAAATGAAAATGATTTGTGAGTTTGGCATGTGACTGCATACTTTGCATTTCAAAGAATGTGTTTTAGTACTGATGCATTTTTATTTCTTCCATTTTGGCATGGATTCATTATTCTGAAGAATGTTGAATGATTCAAGTTAAATGATAATTGAATTGTGTTTGTATGATTCTGCATGGACAAATTGATTTATGTAGAATTATTATGATTTTGTTTATATAAAACTATATTTTATTCCACCTACACAAGCAATTGCTTGCTGAGGCATTGCTCTGGTTTACAATGCCTTAGATACAGAGAATAGTAGTAGGTTTGACATGTTAACAATATCTCAGAGTAGAGGATTCTCAATGAATAGGAGCTATTTACTGACTGGAGTGTGCCAACGGAAGCTTTCAACAAGGAAAGGTAAGAAATGGTTTGTGTTGGAAATTATGGTGTCAGATATGAGAAAGAGACTGCGTTGTATGTAATTTTGGGAGTTTGGATAAGTTATGTGACTGGGGTTGTGCTGTGAAGGTTCTGGGTGTGTTTTGTTGATGTAAATTATTTTTATTTAGTTGAATGTATGAAAAGGAGATAGAGTCTCCATTTATGTTTTAAAATGTTAATGAATGTTTATCAGGTACATCGTAATGACATGCGTTAAATGTCATATGTCCAAAAAACAGAGAAAACTCAGCCAAATTTTAGGTAGAAATGAGCACTCGTTTCACATAAAATCCTTGATTTTGAGAAAGAAAAATGACGCTCAGGGTTTTTCAAAGTGAATTTAAAAGAAAAGATTCTTCTGCTGTTGTTTACTCTTTAAAAATAATTTTTTAGAGATCGAGCTAGCTAAGTCAATGTCTTTTTGTATTTAAAAAGTGTTATGAAAACGTAGGTTGTCACAGTTGGTATCAGAGCCCTGGTTCAGTTAACTTATAGCCAGTCATATTAAGTAGGTCTTAAGCAATCTCTAAAGTAATATGTTGGAATTGATGAGTAGAGAGTAACTCATAAAAGGATCTTGTGATGAAGGGAAGGATGCCACCTAAGAGAACGATTCAGAGGACAACAAACCCCTCTGCCGAGGCATCTGACCAAGGGAGTCAGATGAGGAACTTCATGGCTAACATGATGCAAAACCTCAATCAGCTAATGCAGTGGCAGCAACAATAGATACAACCCAAGAGGTTTGGCAAGTTCTAAGAAGACAATAAATATTTAATCCTGGTATGAGTAAGAGTACTCATACAGAATTAGTATAGTTCTTAGAGTAAGAAACCATAATATAAGAGTACAAAATTAGTATATTTGAATGAAAACTTTATCAAAGATAGATCTATTCACATGGGGCAACCTTTAGAGGATCCAAGTTTTAATTTTAACGATGTATATAAACCTTTGAGGATTATGATGACTATTGCACAATAATATTTTGATTATAATGAAAAGAGGGCTGAGAATAATCACAATGGAATGAAAATGAGCTATTCCTTATATATACAGAAATATTGACAACTAGTCATCATTGAGAAGTAAATGCCTATTTAAATTATTCGTAAGAGTTCTAGTTATGAATTGGAGGTTAATAATGCCTAGAGGAGATGACAACTATTTTATAAGGATGATTACTAAATGATAAGAAAGACAAGCACATGAGCGAATGAAAGAAGCATGAATATAGAAACTTAGTGAATAAGTTCAAGCTCTAACTTAGATAGTATGAATAAATTTTTGAAAAGGCCTAACAACTATGGTAATAACAATAGTATGAGAATAACGATGAAAGATCAGAAATGATTACAATTAGTGAGAACTCAAGAAAGTTAGAGAAGTATTGTATTAACCTAAACTTGAAAGTAGATTTATTTGACGAATAAATTGTAATATGGTGAAAATCATTGAAAATTTGATGAAATAAGGTCCTACTATTCTTATAGATGAATTTTTTGAGCTCGAAGATGAAAATTAATGAGTTCTTGTACATACAAAAATATTGATGGCCAAAATTAGTGAGAAGAGAATGTTTATGAATTATTGTTAGAGTTTTAATTATGATTTGAAGAATATATTGCCTAGAGGACATGACAGTTACTTTATAAGAATAATTATTAAATAGTGATGATCACGTGATGAATCAACTGGGGAGAGACAGTTGAAGTGAATGGAGTAAGATGGAATTGATTATAATTGAATTACATTCAACACTGATAGTGATGAGATTGTGGTTACTAATAACGAAGGTTATTATAAAATATCAGTTTCATTGGATGTGAGATTGACATAGTTGCAATTGATTTTGACTAATATGACCATGAAATAATTCATTAGTTACAGAAAATGACACGGTGGAAATGAAGACACTAAAATTGTAATTATGAGTATTGTAATGATCGTCATTTGAGAGGATATGTTCCTCTATTGTTGAGACCTTTATCTAGAAGGTTCTTGAGAAGGCCGGTCATAACCAATATATTTGCATGAGTAACTAGTGATACAAAGAGAGATTTGGCTACTTTAAAGCAAAGGTATCAGGCAGCTCAACAATATTTGAAACGGGTTTACAAGCTATAGAGGTGTGTTACTTGCAAGGGCAAGTACCTGAATAGATTTGTCTTAGAGTTAGTAGACGCCACAGTAACGGCAATAATATCAACAGCTACCATTATAGTGGAAATCCTTTAGATGCTTGACTGTAGTGAGTCAGTGCATCTTTTAGAGACTGTCCCATTGGACAATGAGTCAAACAATTTGACATTGGGATCAAGAAGAGAAGCATCAGGAAGAGAAGGCCCCACATTAGTAGTGATGAGTTTTTGCTATTACTTTGAGGCAAGCACGGGCTTCAAACCAAACAGTGGAAAGTTTTTTCTTGATTGTTGGTAGGCATGTTATGATCTTCCTTGATTCAGGACCCAGTCACTCTTTCATTTTATGTGCTAGCATAGATTCATGTAGCCGAACCTTAATTAGGATGAGGTCTTGATAATGATGATGATGATCCTGCTTAGACATGCTTGGATGTGTTATCTTTTTAGTTGGATATTATGACTTCAGCAAGAGAGTTATTGGAGGCTAATGAGTTCTTTTAAGAGGTACCTTATGAACCTAACAAAAGAGAGATGATGAATGATGATCTCATCCTGCTCATTATGGTGGATTATGATGCAATCCTTGAGATGGATTAACTGATCCTACCTTGAAGGTAGTGTAGTGCTCTTTCATAGAGTGCCAAGTTTTATCCTTTTTGTGTGAAGGACCATTAGCGGCCACCGATCGAGCACAAAGATTATGTGCAAGAGTTCATAGTCTTGTCTGAGGAGTTTTCATGATATTGTCACAAGAGAATGATTTCAAAGTGTATTTGGCATTAGGTATAGTATTATTTACCCAAAATGCCATATGGGATGGCTTAACTAAGCTGGCAAAGATTTAGCTATATGAGCTTTTAATAAGGATGTTAAAAGGTCTAGTGGGTTTTCATCAAGTGCATTAGAGACAAATCTTTATGATATGCACTAATTGTCATTTGTCTGATAGTACCTTAGTAGAGAACCAATATTCCTAATCGTATATTGATGATCTATTTGATCAAACGTAGGATGGTGCATGGTGTTTGTGGAGATTCATTTAAGGTGTGGTTAAAATTAGCCTAAGATTTTGAGTATGATGTCTTTAAGATGATTTTTAAAACTTGTTATGATTGTTACGAGTTCTGGATGGTACTAATTGGTTGAACCAATACACTGACAAAATGTATGGATATGATGGGTTGAATCTTCAAATGTTATTTGGATGAGCCATGATTGTGTTAATAGATAGTATTGTCGTATACTTCATGAACAAAGAGGAGCACAAGGAAATCCTTGTGCATTAATTCAGAATGTTTAAGGACTCATTGTTTGTTGCAAACATCCATAGCATGAATCCTGGTCAGAGGAAGTGAATTTCCTTTATCACAATACCTTGAATGATAGAGAGGCAATCTATGGAGACTGTGATGGGCAACATTAGCCAAACTAGTGAGTGAGATTCATAGTTCCTTGGTCTTATGAATTGCTAGCACTGAGTAATTGAGTTTCACCAGGATATCAATTATTATGTGAGATTATTCTATTATGGGTAATTAGAATGTAATTTACGATCTATACTTGTGGGTAGCCAATGAGGGCGGGTGCAAGAGGTACTAGCAGGCTTCTAGGTGCTTATAGTATAATCATGTTACTGGTTGGTTTTCATTGGCATAGAGTGCCTATTGGTGAGTTGACATGCTCTGGTTTTGACTAGCATATGATTTCCTGTTGGTAAGCCATATACTCTGGTTTTGATTGGTAAATGATTGACTATGGGTGAGTTGATGTCCTCTATAATGGATTTGGCACAGATTTTCCTACTGATGAGCTGAGGTGCTTTGATTTTATCAAATATGGTGATTTTATTGGTGATAGAGTGGGGCACAAATAACTAACACCTAGGTGAGAGTTTGTCTTATGTTGACTGCATTATATGTAATTATGACGTGTTCTAGTTGAATTCTAAGTTACTTAATCTAAAATGGTTTTCCATTTATCGATTTATATGTGAATTGGTATATGAGGAGATGACATGACGTGAAATTGTCTGTTAATTTATGCTGGTGCTGGTATTGTTGATACAATTAGTTATCTTATGATACAGGGATACTTTTAGAAGTGTTTAAAGAATGACATGAAAGAATTTCGAAGACGAAAATCCTATGAGGGAAGAATGTAACATCCCTAATTTCTAAATCTCAATTTTAGTGAATTTTGGAAAATAGCAAATTGAAAAGAAAGGAACATATTAAATTTCATATTTTAGAAGTTTTAGAAGTGAAAGATTGGATAGACATCTAATATGGCATTGGGAACTCCATAATTGGATAGTGCTCAAAAAGACGATTCAAACAACACCAAGTTTGCAGAAATCAGATTTTGGATGGAGGAGATATGAGTATTTGAATGTGAGAGGCAATTTTGTAAAAATGAGATTAAAAAAAAACCGACAAAATTCCTTAAACGAAGGGGGCCAGATTTGATACAGGCACTCCCCCTCCCTTAATGGAACCCGACACAATGTCAGGTTTGTTCGTCCCAAACTCAACAAACCAGGGGTAAAAGAAAAGAAAAGAAAAAACCGACGAAGAGGGAGACCAGCGGGGAAGAAAGAGGAGAGGAGATGAAGAAGGAAAGAGGAGAGAGGGAAGAGAAGGAGAAGGAGAAGGAAAGGAGAAGGAAAGGAGATGGGGAAGATGTCGTTTGCCTGAAAACCCAACTCATGTCAAAGAAGAATGGATCTAGGGTTTTTCGTTTACTAGAGAGATAGAGCTCGCCAACAACAATGGCGGCTCTGATTTCAAATCCGACCATTCAATCGACTCCCCACAATGGGAGGAATAAAACTCCCTTGGTTCCACTATGACCAAAGAAAGAACGTTGCACAATCAATGGGGGAAAGTTATATGCATGAAATAGTCACCGAAAAAGCATCAAACTGTGTCTCATCTGGCGACAATTGGAGATTTTAATTGTGATTGAGGTGAGTTATTTGCAAACCAAACCTTATTTTGCCTTGATTCATTAGGAATGCATGCTAGATCTAGGGTTTTTAGTCAAAATTATATGTAGATTCTAAAATTTTAGTTGAAAAGCATTATCAAATCTTAAATTAGGTCGATTTGGACCGAGATTGCTTGGTAGGACTGAAGAACAACATTGTAGGAGTGCTGATCAACCTGTTTGAGGTTCCAATCATCCTATTCGAGCTAAGACGGGAATGATCTGACTCTTGAAGCCTTATCCACATTGATCCAACCACTCAAATTGTAAAGCATGCTTAAAAACAATTGAATACGTACTTTATGTGGTGGGGATTTGACAAAATTGGTGATCTATGCTAGTAAATAGATTGGACAATCTAGATCATCCGATCTATTACTATGTAAACAGTGACTAACAACATCGATGATCAGATGTTGCCAGTGAGTTCTTCATCCTTAAAAATGATAGGATGACTAGAATTATATGAATTTGAAGTGAAACAGATCAGATACTCTAGGTCGTCCAATCTATCACTATTCAACAGAGACCTTGTGATGTCAAATCAATGATCAAAGGTCACAGATGGATTCCTGTATGGAATTTGGATAAACATATATATAAAAAATTAGGTGATATGAACTATTCATGATGGTCATTATATCAATCTAATTTAGAAATACAATTATAGGTTGTATTGAGGACTGTAGCATGGAAAACAACACCTAGCTCCAACCCAAGAGTTGATCTGGATAGGAATCAAGCGTTAAGACCACTAAACAATGAAAGTGACTTGCAGTCACTTAAGAAGAGTGGTGGATAGTCAATCCAAGGCCAATGGTGTGGATTGAAAATCCAATAACTATTTGTCATTAAATTAGCTATCAACTAATAACTAATGAAACTCCTTTAGGACAGTAATAAACACTGTCACTTTGCCTTGTGCCAAATAGTGCTAGGGAAGCTAGGAGAAGTCCTAGAATTGTATAATTGAATATGTGTTTGTATTGTTACAGAGGTGTGATTGATTAGGAGTGCGTACGCAAACTGAATGAAGTATTCGCATTATTGAAATAGAAGATCTCCATTTGAGGTAGGTGGAATTAAGATTGCTAAGATTTTCGTTATATGTGCACTTGTAAATGTGTTTCAAGCATTGAAACATGTCTTTTTAGTTTATGTGAAAGCTAAGATAAATGTGCATGCTGACATTGAATCATTATTAAATTGCTCATGTGTAAGCACATGTTGTACATTATGATGTTTCAATTCATTTGTTTGTTCATAACGACACATCCTGAACGAAGTGGGTGCTGAATGAGGTGACCTTGCGGAGGAAAATAGAACCTTGAGGGTTAGCCCAAGTGAGGTGGGTACCGAATGAGGTGACCTTGTGGAGGGACCCAAAGAGGATAATAATGCTTGGTGTACACTCTGAAACATATAACGACGCATCCCAAGTGAGGTGGGTACCAAATGAGGTGACCTTGCGGAGGGGCCCAAAGAGGATAATAATGTTTGGTGTACACTCTAAACACACATAATGATGCATCCCAAGTGAGGTTGGTACCGAATGAGGTGACCTTGCAATGGGGCCCAAAGAGGATAATATTGTTTGTTGTACACTCTGATACGTACAATAGCGTGTTGGTATTTGATATGTGAAATGGCTCGTAAGAGCGAAAACTGTATCATGAAATGAAAATGATTTGATAGTTTGACATGTGACTGCATACTTTGTATTTCAAAGAATGTGTTTTAGTACTGATGCATTGTTATTTCTTCCATTTTGGCATGGATTCATGATTTTGATTAATGTTGAATGATTCATGTTAAATGATAATTGAATTATGTTTGCATGATTCCGCATGGACAAATTGATTTATATAGAATTATTATGATTTTGGTTATATAAAACTGCGTCTTATTCCACCTACATAAGTGATTGGTTGACAAGGCATTGCTTTGGTTTGCAATGCCTTAGATACAAAGAATAGTAGCAAGTTTGGCATGTTGACAATATCTCAAAGTAGAGGATTCTCAACCAATAGGAACTGTTTACTTACCGGAGTGCGCCAATGGAAGCTTTCAATAAGGAAAGGTAAGAAATGGTTTGTGTTATAAATTATGGTGTCATATATGAGAAAGAGACTGTGTTGTATGTAATTTTGGGAGTTTAGATAAGTTATGTGACTAGGTTGTGCTGTGGAGGTTCTAGGTGTGTTTTGTTGATGTAAATTGTTTTTATTTAGTTGGATGTATGAAAAGGAGACAAAGTCTCCATTTATGTTTTAAAATGTCAGTAAATGTTTATCAGGTATGTCACAATGACATGCGTTAAATGTCATATGTCTGAAAAGCAGAGGAAAATCTGCCGAATTTTCAATAGAAATGAGTGCTCATTTCACATAGAATCCTTGTTTTTTAGAAAGAAAAATAACACTCGGGGTTTTTCAAAGTGAATTTAAAAGAAAAGATTCTTCTGCTATTGTTTACTCTTTAAAAATGATTTTTTAGAGATCGAGCTAGCTAAGTCAATGTCTTTTTGTATTTAAAAAGTATTATGAAAACCCAAGTCGTCACAGCTAGGAAAGGAAACAATCCACCATAATCAAAGTCAACTAGGAAATACACAATCTAAATAGTAGATATGCGGTGCTTGAAAATGACCATCAAGAACTACAAAAAGAAACACTGAGTGCTGAATATGAGTCAATTGACCTTAGTAGAAGATTGAAGAAGTTAAACATGAGTCAAAAACTTAACCAGGTTCATTCATACTAAAAGTACTTGTTGGAGAACAAGGACCAAATAATGCACCTACTAGTGAGATGGGAGATGGAAGAATTAAATAAACTAAAGAACTAAAAAGCCATTTATGAGATGGATCCCAAAAAATTAATATAAATGAAGAATCTAAGACATGCACAATAATGGAAAGAGACAATGTGGATATGTGTATATAACTCAAACTAATGCAAGTAAAGAGTGTGTGGAGCGGAACATGTTCAATGATCATGCACTTGCTAATCATGCAAAGGTCCTTGCAAATAGAATTAGAAATGTCCAACCTAAAATCATTGGCAAAAATCAAGGTGCATTTGTAAAAGGATGGTGTATAAGACATAACATTTTATTGGGGCATGAAATTATGGTACTTGTCAAAAATAAGAAAAAAGGGGCAAGAGGTAATATTTGTATCAAGCTAGATCTTGAAAAAGCCTACGATAACCTAGGATGAAAATTTGTTAAAGAAACAATCAAAGAATTTGAATTCCCATAAATTTAGGTGAAATTGGTTATGAATTGTATTGCAATGGTAAAAAGGCCACTCAAACAAACTAGTTACAACAAAGAAAAGGTATCTAACAAGGGTGTCCTCTATTGCCATTTCTCTTTGTTTTATGTGCTAAAACTTTATCACTGAGGCGAGAAGACTAAAGGGCCCAAATCTATTTAGAAACAACCCAACTATCACCCATGTTTTTTTGCAAATGATGGTTTTTTTTTACTTGTGGATGCCAGTGTCATTGTAACACTACTAGAAGAACCATTGGTAGAAGGAAACAAGATCTATCTCTTTCTCTACAAATATTCATCATAAAGGAAGAGATGTTCTCGAAGGCATACTGCACATAAAAAACTCAATGAACTATGACCAATATCTAGTAATCCATTTATTGAGTCAAGACCAATAAGGAACACGTTCAGCTTAAGTAGAGGCAAGATCCAAAAAAGACTTAAAGGGTAGAAATCAAAAACAATTTTAGACCAGCAAGGCTCAGTAGTTAAGGCAATAATGAAAGGCATGCCTTATTATGCAATATCTTGTTTCCCAATCTCAATGACCACCATCAAGGAATGTGAAAGAATCCAAAGAAATTTTATTTGGGATTCTTGGATAATGATAAAGGGATTCATTTGGTTGCATGGGAAAATTTGTGTGAACCAAAAGAAATGGAAGGACTTGGGTTTAATAGACTTTAATACATGATAGGGCACTCATTCCAAAGCTAGGATGGAAAATATTAAAGGAAGAGGATTCTATATGGGTAATTTTGTTTAAAAGAAATATTTACAAAAGCACTCCTTTTGGGATATAAAAATTAAACAAAAAGTTCCATAGTTTAGAATGTATTGTTGAAAACAAGAAATATTCTTAAAAAGGGTTACAAAGGGATTTAGAAAATCGAGGAATATTTAACCTCTAGACTAATAACTAGGCTAGCAATGAACCAATCATAAACTGCTTAAAGAAGAATCAAATTGAAAACATTGATTTAAGAAACAAAGTTAGTTATGTTAGGGATAAAGAAATAGAAAGTGGGGGGACTTAAAAATCCAACAATTGAGAAATTTAATTAAAGAAATTATCATGAATATCCCCATTATGAATACAAAAGAAGATGGCACTTTAGTCTGACTGATAATAAAAATGGAGAAGTCGTAGTGAAATCAGAATATAAGCAAATGATCCAGCATAATCACTACCAAAATGACAATCAATGGACGAAAGTTTGGAATTTAGAGTGCCAACCAAAAGTGAAAATCTTCCTCTACTTTCTCATGCATAAAAGAGTTCCCTCTTACAAGGTTACAAGTTACTCAAATGAGGCACAATACGAGGAAACCAACTTCAACGCAATATGGGAATGTAAAAAATTAAGGGAGATATGGAAAAAGGCATATGAGGTAAATGAAATGCACTGCAAAACTTCAGTGATGTTAGTCAATGTCTGAAGGCATGGTTGAGTATAAGGGTCAAAAAATCAAGAGCAAACCTTATAAAATTATGGCAAATACGTTAATAAGAAAGAGGACGTTTGGCTGGAACTACCTCCCCAAGTAATGCTAGTTAATACATTCTATCATTTGTTAAAACCGTTTTTCCCAAACCAACGGCAAAAAGGCTTCCCTCACTGCAAGTCAAATAAGGGTACGTTCTTATGTATTTAATAATTTAAGTTGTTCAAATTTTGGAAGGAGTTAACGGTTCCACGCTTCTTTAAAATTGTACGACAGTCTCAAAATCCGACAGAAGTTTGATCTCTTGCTGCGCATAGACTAACTTCTATTTAATCTTATAAGGGTAGAGATAGCAGTTAGAAAAATGGCAGGTGCATACCCAATAAAGTGTTACGCATGGATTTTGGTAGACAATTCCCTTATTCAAGCTCGGTAGACGTACATCATTTTTGTTTACAGCATGAAATGAATTGTGCCATGGGGGGCATGTGTAGAAAAGGTAGCATATAGTCGATGATGACTCTCTCTCTGACACAAAGAACTTGCGAGTAATTGATCACGTACAGGGCTACAATCACGGGCTCAAACTATGATTTGCGGCGGGTAGACACCTGGTTTGCAAAAGAAGATGAGTGCCTTTAATCTGAATTTCTTTTCCTTCTTCCAACTTTCTTTTTAGTTTTCATTGTTCCCTACTGTGTTTTCTACTCATGAGTAGAGAGAACATGCAGAAGACTTGAAAACTACCGCAAGAAATTCACCATGGAGAGGGGGGGTGGTTTCGGTACATTTTCGGGTACCTATGGTATCTCTCTCTTTTGTCAAACTTAAAGGCGGCCTCATGTGTTTAGAAAATAGAAATGGAAAAACTCTCCTTAAAACACCATTCGTTTTTCAATCATAAAAATCCCAAAGCAGAGAACTTTAGAGGTTCCCAAAAGATGAGATTTTTATAATGGTCATTCTAGGACACAGCGCATTCGATAAATGAAATGGATCGTTCAAAAAAAGGGGGAGAAATGGGTCCATGTACATGAGAGAGGGTATCCATCGGTACTCCAGTATGTTACCAAAAGACTGTCAGAGAGTTTTCTGATGCAAAAATGTTGCACTACAATAGAATGCATGTGAAGCCACTTGGATAATTTTTTCCATGATCAGGCCGTTCATCTGATTTGGCCTACCGCGGAGGCATATGTACCAAGCCACTAGTGTATCAACTACCTATAAGACATTATTTTGTGGGCTTATTGTGGCCGTTCAATGGACAATTTTGAGCTTATTTTGTGTTATACTGTCTATTTTACAGCCACAAAAGGTTCAGGAAACAATGTTCTATACTGAGCCAATACGCATTCAACGCAAAACAATGAAATATTTTATATCAGCGCAATGACAGCAGTGAACCCAGCATGCATTCAATGCAAAACAGTGCAACGTTTTACATCGTAGAAATAAGACATACACAGATTCCTTTTGTCTATAGATTATTATGTACGACTAATACCGATAAGGGAAACTTGGAAATAAGAACAAAGACATGAGACCGCTCAGGTGGAAGTGGAAAAATTGCACACAAGTTATCTTCAAGTATACGTCGTCTGCTGAATTGAAAGCTTAGCAATGAAGAAAGCTGGTCGCAAAACCTAAGCATCATCAAATTGTGAGGCTTCTCTTCAAAGTTCATTCTCACTTCTCCCTTTCAATTCCATTTCTTTTAAACATGAGAAGGGACATGATATCCATTAAATATGCATCTCGCGATAAGACTTAAGAGACAGAATTTCCTATCAGAATCCCACAGCTCGCACCCTGGTATTTCAACGTAAACTGAAGATGTTGACTTGCGAACTCTACAATCACTGGTAAGCGATGATATGTTATTTTCTGTTGACTACTTTAAGAACTTCACAGATTGTAAAAGAGAGCCATTTCTTCTTATTCCAAAATTCAGCCTCGCCCCTTTATTTTGCTTGAGATGGAAAAGAGCCATATCATGTCACTTCATCCATCTTCTCCAACTCACCTCAACCCATCTCTTGCAACTCATTTCAACCATCTCATCTTAATCCATCTCCTCCAATTCATCTCAACAGTCTCATCTTAATCCATCTCCTCCAACTCATCTCAACCTAGCTTAATTAATATTTTCAATCATCTCACTTCATCTCATCCAAATACAGTCATCTCAAGCCATATCTTACCTCATCTCATCTCAAGTCAGCTCATTTCATCTTAAGCACTACCAACACCATGTTAGGTTTTTGTTGATGTTAATTATCAAGATAATGCATTAGGACTGACATCAACTCATCTGATTTTCTTATTGGAAATGCTTCTTGACCCACAGCTAACTTGATTCAACTTATGCATGATGAAATGATGCATATCGACTTCAGTATCCGCGTTATATTGCCAACTGAATGGACATCAACAGTATCCGATATAACAAGCCCACAGCCGATTGAGAACAACTAACCTGGTAATTACATCGTCACAGAAGGATAACTTCTGAATTTAGCAATATAATCATGAATTGCATTATTTGTTAATAACGGGTAAACAAGGAAAAAACGATACTATTTTAGTTTCTTACTAAAATCGGAGAGCTCCAGCAGCTTAATTTGAGGAATGGCTTCTGCTTCATGTCTTTCTTTTTGAGTGTTGTACCCCCATTTACCTGCTGAGAAAATCTTGCTCAGCAATAAACCAAAGAGAAGAGGGTGCATATAAAGGGAAACGAAGATTACCCAGATATAAATTCCATCCATCTAATTCAGGTTCCTTGATGACATTCTTTAGTGTTGCAAGTCGATCTTCCACAAAGCTGCTTACAAGTGAATGTATCAGTATGATTGAATATTCTATGAGATGTGAGCTACGGTTACAGAAGTTAGGAACCTGATCAACCAAGTCAGAGGAGATTTGAACTCTGTACCAAGCATTGACTGTCATTTTATGTCATGATACTTATCAGCAAATGTAACTACCTTACTGTTGGAGAAAAGAATCTTACTGGAGCTTCAATCCCTGGTTTTCTGGTTGGTATTGAAGCTGTTTCAGCACTTCAACCTTGGGGCTAAAGGAGCATTCAGAAAGGCATGTTATGGAGAAAACATGCAACTTTTGGGAGAACACAAGAAAATTGGGAAACATACTGTTGCTTTTTCACTCATTAAGCGAAAGAGTACTCACCCAGTTCCT
Organism: Warburgia ugandensis; assembly: GCA_035236585.1. NCBI lineage: Eukaryota > Viridiplantae > Streptophyta > Magnoliopsida > Canellales > Canellaceae > Warburgia > Warburgia ugandensis. The sequence goes on along the minus strand of CP141129.1, from coordinate 3,052,644 downwards.
AAACCATATATCCTTTCTGATGGGATTGCTACTCCGGCCAGTTCCCTTAGCAATGCATCAGAAAATCTGCCCTGAGACAAAGATACATGGAAGACAAAAGATAGCTGCAGTTTTTAGCCTAAGCAGTTTAGTCTTCAGAAATACCTCCTTTGCTCAAGAAATCCGGCTTAGAAGTACAGAGCATGTTTATGAGAAGGGAAATGTTATCTGAAATCTCTTCCAAGATGTCATTTTGGCAAAGCACACTCGGTTTCTTGCTGATAACATTTTTGGATATTGTTGCAATGTTTAACAACTAGCCAGAGAGTATAATATGAAGAGCGGTCAATTATTAAAACAAGGAAGTTGAGATATCGTTTCCCTCCAAAGAACTGTAGTGGTGAAATCTGTAGATCACAGAGTGCTAGTGACTATAAAAGAATAGAGATAAAAGAGTGCCCACATTTTGTAGTAAACTTGTATAACAAAACAGTGTACCTGTTTTGTTGTGACGATGTATACTTTAGAGCTTGCAAATCTCAGAGCATCTGCTATGCCAGGGTAAAATCTGCATGGGCAATTTACAGTCAAATTTCAATTTTCATGTCTTTTCTTTTCAACTAAGACATGTAGAAAAGAAGCTACATCCCTTTTGTTTTATCTGGACAACAAATTGATGCGATATTCAGAGAACCCACAAAAGTAGGCTGCTCAGCACTATCTAATGTGCAATGACATCTGGAAACAAGAACAGTATGTGACCTGACCGGTTCAATGTTCATATAGTTGGAAGCACAAAGCAATGGTACTTTGTCGGTATATCTGCACAAACGGATAATGTGCAATGGCAGGATATGGCTCACTATATTTTATATTGCAAGTACTGAGGATTAATTCCAAGAATCATAAATATATCTAAAGGCATCTTCACTATTTTTTTGTATCCTATAGGTTCCACAAGCCCATATCCATATATAATTCTTATCAACATTCCAAGCCATATTCGATATAAATTAACACATATCCATCATCAGTGGCATTGCAAAGCTCTTGAAACATAGATCATAACCACAGGATGTTTCCTTTATATGATTGAAACATTTCTTAATCTAGGCTAGAGTATATATTATTCAGATGCATCAAAATGGATGCTTATTATGTCATACCCATGATGTACCTCTGCCTACAGATTGCAGTACAAGGTAAGATGCTTACAGTATAATATAAATACGAGAAGAATACAATCTCAGAAGTATGCTGAGACACCATGTCAAAGGTGTACATGCTGTTGGTTCTGGCAGATACAAGTTTAAGAAATTCTGTTGGAAAACTTAGGATAACCCAGGACCCACTTAGCTTCAAACAGTGGAAATCATCATCATACGAAGCATTTTTTCTTTGTTCTATCATGTTTACTGACCTTCTTAGTGTCATTGTACACTAATACCTAGCACACATAGAGAGGCCCACGTACACATGAACTCATGTTTTGACACACTTTTATAAATTGCACCCTTAGACTATTTGTATTTATCATTTCATGAGAAAGAAAGGAAAGAATTAGAGATGAAAATTTCAGAGAAAACTTAGGAGTAACACAAATAGGTAACAAGATGAGGGAAGGTAGACCATATAATGGAGCAGGAGCGAGTTGATCCAAGTCAAAGGCTCTAAAACTGCAAGGGGAAGGATCAAAAAGATGTGGATAGAGGTGGTGAGAAAAGATTTAAAAACTTGTGGACTAAATGAAGCCATGACACTAGATAAACAGCATGGAGGAAAAGGATTCATGACAAGGCTTAGATGACGATGATGATGCTGATGATGATTTCATGAGAAAGAAGGTTATTTCAAGACATGCAAACAAAAAGGGGTGATATTGATACGTACATATATGGTTTGTTATGTGATGCATATTTTTCCAAGAAAAAATTTAGAAAACTAATTGAGGGTTCATTTGATATAAACCATTTACTTGTTAGGCCTTATTATCAATGGGCTATTCCATTTTTATATAAAAAAATCTAACTTGTGCATTGTTTTAGTGCATTTTATTGTTCATTTCCATATCTTTAGAAAAGATTTACACTAAACGGCTTAATAGTCATCTAACCTTAATTTGGTGTATTTTCAAGGTCAGATAGACATTAAGAGGTAAGTATATGTTAAACTTAAAGAAATAATACTAATTATAACATTTTCTGTATTTTGTAGGTTATAGATTTGAGGATGCTAGGAGTATAAAGGGTTAGATCAAGCCAAGATGAATTTTGGAAGACCCAAATTAAGTCAAGAAGCAGTGACCTACTCTAAAGAATGGAATGAGAATATTCAAAATCCCATATATGTTACCACCTTTTGGGCTGTCATTATCACATGCAAAGGTGGTAAGATTTTTCATTCATGCATGCACCACCATACAAAGCTTCAACATGAAGCCATGCAAGCCTAAGAAGTTGACCTTTTTTTTTACACTTTTTGTGAACTCAGAAAGACATGCAGACAGGGCCCACAAAGGAGAAAACATGCACAACAAAAGTACACATTTTCTTTCCTATTATTTAGAAAGTTCAAAATGGATTTTTCCTTAGAGGAGAAAACATGATGTCTTGGAGCAAAAATAAGAGAGCTAAAAATGTTGAAAGTTAGGAATGAAAAATGGGAAATCTACGGTCCACAATCAACATGTTTTGAGATGATTCAATGGCCAAGATTAATCCTAACTTAGGGCTCTCCTAAGCTATAAGATCTGGATATTTTCTACATGAAATATGATTGCTAAAAGAGTGAGGATGTTTAGAAAGGAATCTTGGGCAGCTAGGAAAGAAATTCAGAGGGGGATCAATCTAGACAAGTTGGAGAGATTCTGAGGAGCAAAATAAGGAAAGTTTTCTTAAATGGACTAACGAGAACATGACAAAATTAGAAGGGCAGCTAAAGTGGAGACTTCACTTGGAGAAAAACCTGTTGCACCAAGATGGTTGGACATTTTTACTAAGGGGAGGAGTTTAACATATCTGGAAGGCTCTCTATATAGAAGGTGCAAAACATGTTTTTACTTGAGAAGCATGCTATTTTAGAGGATCTTTCCAAGGGAGCTAAGATGTACTTTTAGGAAAGGGGTGGCTACTTGAAGATGTCTTTGGATGGAGCCTTCCAAGGGGCTGAAAACCATGTTTCTAATAACAAATCAGCGAGTGAGACTTAGAAAGACAGAAAAAAGAGGGGCTCAAGACATATTTATTAAAGGAGAGATAGAGACGTGTCTTCAAGTGGGGAGAGAGAGAGATTCACATTTCTAAAGGTGAAGTAGGATGAGACATGGGGGCTGACATAGAAATAAATTAAGAGACGTCTTGGGCAGAGGGAGGTTTTTTTTTTTTTTTTTTTCCCTTTTCTCTAACATTTTACTCTCCCCTAGCTGCAAGACATCTCTTTCCTGGGACCTCTCTTGGATGAGGTGTCTCTCTTGGGAAGCAAGGAGCAAGACGTTCTCTTGAGGCTGTGAAAAAGGGAGACTTTGGAAGCCTCTTGCTTGGCTGCTAGTAGAAGTATTAGGCGCTTCTCTTGGGGATTCTTTCTCTTAGTTTTATATTTTTCTCTCCTAGCTGTTTGGGACGTTTTGCTCAAGGAGTTGCTTGAGGCATCTTTTCTCTAAGGTGCTTTGTATGTGTTTTGGAGTTGAGACCTTAGACGTTTTCTTTTGTTTGGTACATTTTGCTCTTGGGTGCTACATGCTTGAATGTTTTCCTTTCTGCTGTTAGTTGTGTTCATCTTATTTGGATATGGAGAAGGTCTTGGGCAGCAAGTTGATGCATGACACTTTGGGGACTGGTAGGCTTTTACATCAAACCGGGGAAGTTTTCTTAGTTTATTGTAGGTTTTGTTTTCTTTATGAGTTGTAATGAATCAAAGTTTAGATTTCCTTTAGTTTATCTTGAGTTATGCCATGTGTTTATGCTTTAATTTACAGTTTTATTCATGCTTAGATTTGTTGTCTTATGCATGTTAGCGATTGACTTTCATTCAAGTTTTAGCATAAATTTCCATGTTTTAATCTAGTATAAGCTTAGTAAGTTAGTTAGATGCTTAGATTTCATGTTTTGATGCTATAAGTTTATGTGCTTTGTTTTTGTTTTTTAATTTCATGTTTTAACATAGTTTGCATGCTTTAATTCTAGTATAGATTAGGAACTAGTTTGCTTCAATTTTAGCCTAAATTTAGTGATGTTTTCTAGCAATTATAGGACTGCTTTCATCATTTTTATCCATTGCTAGAATACATGCTAGTCTTAGCTAAGTTAGATGTATATTTGCACTTTCATTCATAGTAGTTTCGTGCTAAAATTAAAGTTTTCAAGACTTTAGCTATAGTTTCTACATAGTGTTTAGGACTGTTCTACTTTAGTTTTTACATGTGTTATCCTCTATAATGTTAAGTTAGTTTAGAACCTTTTATTTCTATTGTTTTAGGAAACCCATTTATGAATTTTTAATGTTTTTAAATGTCTTTAGAAAGTTGATTTTGAAATTAATTCAATTGGAAAAAGATAGTTTATCCTTAGAACTTATGTTATGACCTTTGATGGTAGATTCATGGAATTGAATCCTTGCTCTATTATAGTTAGATTTACATACAATGCTTCATCATCATCAAGACCTTATCTCGATTAGAGGTCAGTCACATGAATCTTGTTCCTCCATTCCCTTCTATTATGTGGTATGGCTTCATTTAGTCCCAAAATTTTAAAATCTTTTCTCACCAGTTTTATCCACGTTCTTTTGGGCTTCCCCTTGCATTTTTAGAACCTTCGACTTGGATCACCTTACTCCTAACCTGTGTCGTTTTTTGTCTCCGTTGGATTCCAAACCATCTAAGTCTAATCTCTCTCATCTTGTTACCCATTGGTACTACTTCTAAGCTTCCTCTAATGTTTTCATTTATAACTCTATCTTTTCTTGTCTTGCCACCCATCCATCTCGACATCCACATTTCAACAACACTCATCCTATGTACATGATATTCCTTAACTGCCTAATATTCTGATCCACAAAGCATGGCTGGCCTTATGGCCATCCTATAGAATTTTCCTTTTAGTTTGAGTGGTACCTTTCAATCACACAAAACTCCAAAGGTGCATCTCCATTTGTTCCAAACTGCTTGAAGTCTTTAGGTAACCTCCCTCTCAATCTCTTTGCTCTCATGAATTATCGATCCCAAGCTATGTAGTCGCAGGCGCACCTAGTCACGCGACTAGTCACTATGTGCAACCTTCTGACTCAACTAAGGCCAAGTGCAATGGGTTTAAGGCGCAGCGCAACTAGGCACACCTAGTCATGCAACTTTTTGCGCCTTGCACTTTCTATGCCCCGACTCCAAGCACACTTTAAGTGATATAAAACCTTTATTTTTCCCTTTCTTCTTCTTCTTTTTCTTCTCAGACTTCCTTTCTTCTTCTTGTGACCACTAGTGGAAATTGAAGCTTTCTTGAAGTAATTAAAAGTAAGAAATTACAGATTTTCGTTGGGTATTTATCTATTATTCATATTTATTTGGCCGACCCCTAATTGGGATAAGGTCTTGATGATGATGATGATGATGATGATGATGATGATTTATCTATTATTCGTTTTCTTAAAAAATCGGTAAAAACAGTGCCGTTTTTTCATTTTTAATGATCAATGCTTGATTTTTGTCTAAAATGTCAACATATCTACACTCTAATGCTAAAAATGAAAACTGATTTAATGTAGTATTTACTGTTTTTTCAGCTTCCTATATTTTTTACCAAAAATTGCAATATTTATCAGTATTTTTTTTTCTCTAATTTTTTGTGGAATGCATTTATAGGTTTGCATTATATAGCTAAAATCGACATTTCCATTGTCTTGCTTCATGTTTTCTTTTTTACCTTCATTACTTTTCAGTGAAAACCATAAAACACTATATATAGTAGGGTTTTTTTTTTTTTTTTTTGTGTTCGTTTTTGTAATAAATGTGTAAATGTTTCCATTATAATACTAAAATCAACAATTCTATATCAATGTTTTCATATTTTGCATGTTTTATTTACTATTTTTTGTTTTTTTGTTACTTTCTTCTAAAAAATATGAAATGCACAACTGTTTATTTGTTAATTCCAGTACCAATGCTAAAAAAAATCAATCTAATACTAAAAAATGTCAATTCCACATCATCCACATTTGACAAGTATTTATTCATATCTTTATGTTTCTATGTTTTTTTAATTTTTTTTGTAATTTTTTGGATTACTTTCAATTTTTTTCTTTTCTAAAATTTAAAATACTTAATTTTGCACCTTGACACCTAGTCGCGCTACTAGGAGCGCCTAGTCCATCTAGGCACAAGTTGAAACCCTTGCACCTGCAACTATATAGATCCCAAGTATCAAAAGTGTTCTTTTATGGGGACTTCTTGGTTATCAATCTTTACTGGAGCTCCACTCCCACTCCTCTCCTTGTTAAAATTGCATTTCATATGTAATGATTAAAATTTGATAATCTATCTAGAGGCTAAGGTTTTAACAATTTCTAAATTAAGTTTTCAAAGAAACCATTGTCCTAGAATGTAATAGTAGTTTCAATTCAATTCTTGAGTTACAAAAGGAAATAGTAAGTAGTAGGACTAACTTTAGGTAGGTGATCTTTAAGCAATTAATTTTTAGTTAAAAATCTAATTTAATCTCCTATGTTGATCAAACCATTACCATATTCTTTTCTTGTTATTTTACTATAATTTTTGCATTAGTTTATATTACTTTGGTGCTTTAATTTTAATACTATATCCTCCCTGTGGATTGGATGTTGCATAATACCACAACTACTTGTAGGAAATAAACTCAAACATTAGGCTTGCTTAACAAAGGCTGTGCTGATGAACATAAACAGTTGGATTTCCTAATCTCTAATAACTCATCGACGTCAAGTTGACAGCTTACACTTGAACTATGGGATTGAAATTTGATGCATGGCTCATTAATTCCAAAACCTAGCAGATAATGGTTTGGATCATTGAAAAAGGAGAGCCACCTATGCCTCTGCTGGCTCATATTTCTTTCAAGGAGAATTGGCATCCATCATTTAACTATGTTTTTGTTCATATATAAAAATGACAAATTTATAATAGAGTAATAGTATGGACAAAATGTTGGTTCCTAGGAATGTTTAGGGTACTGAGCTATTATGACAAACCCATGATAGATAAACAAAGGGTAGTAATGATAGAAGTGAGCTAGAATCATATTGGTGTGAAAATATATACAATATATAAAAGCCACTATACTTTGTCTGATTGTGTATTGCTCAATATATGATATTCTAATATGTATCCACTACGTCAAGGAACTGGCTAAGGATAAGGGAAGTATAGGAGGAGAACGCAATAGCTCTATGGGAAAGTTACGAGAATGTTTGCCATGAGAATTTAAAATAAAAGTTCTACTCTAAAAAGTTTACCAACAAAATGAGTTTTTGAGAATTTGGTGAACTTATTTTTATGGATTAGTAAAAGTTTCACCATTTTCCTAGTAAAACTACAAGCCATTCATGACCATGGGATTTTTTTTCATTTTCTCTGCTATGTTCTTCTCCTAGGTTCGAAAAGATTCTTGATGTAATTACACTAACAATTGCTAGTTTAAGCGAAAATCCAAACTGACTTCTAGCAAAAGGATGAAATATCAACTTTTAAAATTTCCATTCCTATAAATATTTACAATACCACAAATTCATCTAAAATTATAAGGATCATTGGATTAGAAATTACATTTTCCCTCAAATGTATGAGGGACCTAATCAATCCACTGCTTGTAGAGTAGTTGATCTTTGAAAGTCACCTTCTTATTCTTCACATGGAGGTGGTTTCATTCTTCAACACTAGAAAGAATCTTGAGAAGAGAGTTCTAGGAGACAAAATGTCACCTATCGAAAAAGTCCAACAACTTCTGTTTCAATCCAATCTCATATCTGTCTATAAGATATAGAAGTCCAAAATGCTCCTACAAGCTTTTGATATGATCTCTTAGGTTTCTTAACTCTGGGTATCTCTTGTAGCTTAAACACTTAATTTCTCAACCAATAAGATATGGTCTTCAAAACTATTTTAGTTCCTTTTGAACTCCCATACATATGTAACATCCCATATAGTCCTTCCATTCCCCACTTTCTCAGATTGAGTAAATTTAGCTACAAAGGAATATCATTATTAAATATAACGAATTCCTTGATGTAATAACCATGTGATTAACTTATTAATAACATATAGAGATCATGCATCATCAAGTTATCCACCACTAGTGACACACATGAGCCGTTAATTATGGGATAACAATAATAGCCTTGACACAATTAGGTAATTACTAATTAACCTTTTGAGCTATGACTATATAGCGCTCCCACTATTCTACATTTATAAGTCCATATAGAGAGAGTGGAAAAGTAAATATATGTAGGCCCCTCCACGAAATTTGAAATTCAAATTCTTTTGGAAAATAACTTTTCAGTAGTTTTTATACATAACTAACAAAAAACAATTTGATAAACTCTTTTACCAATTCACCACGACCATGCTTTTATCATGTACATTAGGTGGCCTTCATATGAAAATCATTCCCCATAAAGGTGAGTTTGTATTGAATGTCCAATATCCATTGTAAGCCCAATACAAGCTCCAATGCACTTATGCACAACCTATGACAGGTATTGCCACTTAGTGTGTAAAAAACATGTATTAGGCCCACTATGAGATGTGGATCCCTTAGATCTAAGGGAACAATACAACCATGTTAAGCTAGTAACATTCTTTTAGTATCCAATAAATGTTCTCACTTATCAAGATCATGTCATATGTACAAACACACTTTAGTACAACATGATGCATGCCTAATGTCTCCACCAAGATAACAGAGAAAGATCATCTCCAACATATAACAAGTGTCACAAATAATGGTTCCCACTATTAATCTTAGTCAAGGACTATTTTGGATTTACATGGATCTAGGCCTATACTTCTCCTCATTTGAGATTCACAATCATCTTGACATAGAGTTCCTACAATGTTCCCTAAGGTTCATGCATCACATGTATCAAGTGTTGGAAAATTAGGATTCCCAATTTCATTCTCACTCAAGGATAATTTTCACTTCACATGGATCTAGAACTATACTTTAGGCCCTTGTGGTCCACCCCTTCCCCGGACCCCGCATAGGCAAGAGCTTCGTGCACCAGGGCTGCCCTTTATCTATGATTCACAATCACCTTAACATAGAGTTCCTATAATGTTCCCTAAGGTTCATGTTATCGTCTCCTGACTAAATAATATAATACAACACCCTACAATGTAGTATTGGCAACCATGGAAAAATAAACTGTATCTATCCATCAAAATGAAATGTCATACCAAATGTTAATTGATGACTTTGCAAGGCATATATTTCCAACATAAATCAGTGGTTCACCTCCTCCTTCGTGGCATTATACTATGCATTTGATGAATATGTTCCATTTTCTCCAAATAAATAATTGTGTTAACAGGGAAGAGAAAACGGTTCTACAAATAATCACACACAATCAAATAGAGATAGAAAAGACTCAATTACAGGAGTGGTTTGCCTGGAGCCCAAGGCTTATTCCATACAACTTATATCTCTTGGAATTTTTATTGGTTTTGATGGGAAAAGTTGTTGTCATGTGACCTTGAGGTCACGGGTTCAAGGCATGGAATCAGCCTCTTACACAATACAAGGTAAGGTTGCCTACTATAGGCCCTTGTGGTCTGCCCCTTCCCCGGACCCTGCATAGGCGGGAGCTTCATGCACCGGGACTTCCCTTTTATGGGAAAAAATAATAATCATTTCCATTTTAGTTGGATCATTGCGTATTATTGTGAATATCCATACAAGCGGTTTAGTTAATATTAAACGGATATTAAGATGTCATTATAAATGCGAATATGATCAGGAAAAGGTAAAGCAGAAAAGTTATTGTAATCATTTGCAGAAGTAAATGCATGTTCCGTATTACCTGTTAGCCCCAATCCAACCAGCCAAATCTTTTTCCATCCATTCATCTCTCATTTTTCCGAAAAGGTCAATTAAGGAGTTTCTGCTCTCGTTCCACTCCTCTATGATGACAGGCTTCAACTTTGACCAGTTCTCCAATATCTCTTCAATGGTGAGTCCGGCTGCAAACTTGCACATCAAATCTTTATCCTTAGTTTTAAAATGTCCCAAATGCATTGAAAATTTGAAGTTTCAGCTTATCAAGACCTATTTGTGTACAATCATGAAGCACTATCTGCAAACTCCTTTATTTGATTATTGACCCCTGGCATTACAAAATTTTGGTTCTCTGCAAAAATTCCTCTGATTTGCCCAGCGACAGAAACTTGCTATAGAAAACACCCAGGGAGTTGAGTTGGTTTTCCCATGAGAAAGTTTTTGTTTCAATAAGGTTTTTAAACACGAAATAAGAATTTAAGTTACTACATGAACATTGCCAAACATAATGCCCTTCAAGAACAGCTGATTGGTTCTAACTCTGCCATAGGCAAGGACGAAGCAAAAAAGATCATAGATGGCAGTTAGGTGCAAGTACTCACTGAGGACTTCCGAATTGATGGTATCTGAAGCTCCAACAGCAATCTCACAAGCAACAGATTTTCATATCCAGTTTCTACTACAGGTCGGAGCTGCCAAAGAACAAGGCATTAATTAGCTCTACTGACAGAACAAGGCATTAATTAGCTCTACTGAACAGTGTTATAGAAATATACCTACTCTGCTGTAGATACCAAATCCATCTAGAGTGCTACCATTGTCTAAATTTACTAAAGCAAGTACTAGCAAAAGTTGCAGTGGCAGTGGCAGTGGCAGTGGCAGAATGAGAACATCCGCGAGCATGGTAATCAGAATAATGTGCAAATGTTCTAGTGGCAATTCATGATGGAAATAAATACATAATACATTTGAGAAGCACAACTATGTCTAAAGAAGGACAAATATAACAAAGTCCTAACAAATGATATGAAGTTACAGTCCATGAAGAGATGGATATATAAGGGCAGCCTCGGTACACGAAGCTCCTGCCTATGCAGGGTTCGGGGAGGGGGCAGACCACATAGGCCTAAAGTACACAGCCTTACCTTGCATTTTGCAAAAGGCTGTTTCCACGCCTTGAACCCGTGACCTGAAGGTCACACGACAACAACTTTTACCGTTGCGCCAAGGTTCCCCTTCCAAGAGATGGATATATCAATATCTTTAAATGAAGATGACTTATGTAATTCAGATGAGTTGAGGTCATTTATATGATTAACTAGTCCACAACATCAACAAATGCAGCTGAAGTTCATCTGGTCAATGAAGAAAAATATGGAGCTTGTGAAAATATCAACTGAATAAATCACATTGAACAGAAAGCTGAATCTAGATATGTTTGTGGTTGTCTGTGAGGGACTGGACACATAGTAGCCCTAGAAATCCTTTGGAGATCAGAGTTTTACTAAGAGTCATAGCAAGGATGATACATGTGATTGATCATTCAGATGCTCTACAATCATAGAGCATTTAGCAGCAATGCCATCTTATTAATATTGGTCGATGAAGAAGAGAGGTCAAGTAAACCTCAGCTGAAGAAGTAACATCTGAATAAAAAGCCACAACCAAGATATATGGCCAGGTTCTTCAAGGTAGAGTGCACAGAGTTACTGCAACACAATCACTGGTTGGAGATGAATACCACAAAAAGGATCCAGAACTAACATATGATCTCTCCAAGACCGATCTGGTATTAGTGGGCCACTCACTGAAACTCAATTGTTTCAGCTGAAACCATGTTATTTTAGTTGGGGCAAAGGATCATAACAAAATGAAAGCCAGAAAACAAAACAAAGCAGGGAAGTTGTTATAAATGGTAAGACACATGAAAGCTTATTATGTTTTAATGGATATTAGATTGTTGTTCTCCCACCCCCGCCCCTGTCCTCACCCCCTCAATCTTTCTACTTTGCTTTTGGGAAGAGTAGTGAACATTAGATTGTTGACTCGCATTATGATCTACAGACATGGACATGACACTGAAATGGGTGTCTGACACAGCAGCTCTTTAAAAACCAGACAGGGAGACATGGAAGATAAATAAATAAATATTCCAAAAAATTTAAGTTAGGAAAAATCGAGAAAAGAAGCCACGTAAAAATGTAGCAGCTCCACTTAAAGTTATAATGAGAGTCCAAAGTCCAACATGAAAGGCTGATTTTGAGTTGGATGTTTGTTAGTATGTTTGGAAGTTTCCACAAAAGTGTTGACACGAGTGCCATGTCGATGCATGTCTGACATGATTAGAGACAGAAATGGAAGTTTCTGACAAATCATAAGCTTGCATAAACATTTGCTATATTTGTCTTAGCTAGGTTGCATATCTGTCGGGATATTCTTACATGCTATGACGTAGCCATTGACTATATCTTTACGATCATGAAATAGAAAATGCATGGATTGCTGTGAACTATGAAGAATCAGTATAAACTATGAAATATGATCTATGAAGTAATCAAATCATCAAGAATCTAGAAACCATTTCAATTGTGAAGTAGCACTTATGTTAGCTTGGTATTTTCTAACTTAGTGTGAGGCGGAGACAACTGGGTCATGGGATGTATCACACAGATTTCAACATCAATTATCAGGAGAGACATAATATTATGATAATAGCAGAGACAAGAAAATACAACTCATGGTAAACAAAGAGCTGATGCTGGATGGGAATCTTGTGAAGCCAATATTATGGTTCATATTCCAGATGATAACGAACTGGTTGATGCTAGTGATAGCAAAGCACAAGTGACTCATTTCACTCCTTGATTTGTGGAAGCAATGAGTCACACTGCATTTGCAACCTGTATCATCAGAGAAGGCAGCCTGAATTAGTAATTAGCGGAAATATATCTCGACAGGCATGTTAGCTTGCCTGTAAGCAGCATGGAAAAAAAGGATCTTTTTCCTTTTTTCAGTGAATTTATTGTCTTCATTCCTTTCTTCTGCACCCACTTCAACATCTCCTTATTTCTTTCAAAGGTGCAAGTGTTCATATATAGATTTTCTTGATTTCTGTTGCACAAAGACAATAACACAGAGCATGTATAGCACATTTGGATGAATAATTTCATGGAGAACTGAAACATGGGTGCTGCAGAGCCGTAAACATTGATTTGCAACTATGCACGCTAATAATATCATCACTATAGAGTACAGTTAATAGCTAATACATCTATCTCATTCTTTACTTCTATAATCTGTTTCATGCTCATTCACCATGTACTAAGTAGATCCAAGCAAGAAAAATTTTCTAAATGGGCATCTGAAATCAGAGTTATTTTGCACCAAACAATGACCTCTCACTCTCTCATTTGGACGAGTCTTTTGACTTTGACCATTATTAAGTTGCATTTCTTATTTCATGTGAAGAATGACAAAAATGTGAACATTTGAAGATTCAGAATAGGAACCAAAAAAAATGTTTCTCAATTAATTTGTAACTAGCACCACAATTACAATGGTACCAGCCTCAAGATGATCATTCTCCTATTGCATTAAAACACTCATGCTGATTAAAGACAAAATGCTACAGCTAAAGTGGCAGCCTTGGTACACAAAGGTCCCGCAAGAGTCAATAGTACGCAGCCTTACCTTACATTTTGCAAGAGGCTGTTTCCATGCCTTGAACCCATGACCTCAAGGTTACACGACAACAACTCTACTATTGTGCCAAGGCTCCCCTTCTAGACAAAATGCTACAGCTAATATATCAAAATCAGTGTTCATCAGCAAACACAAAGACAACATTAATACCTAGAAGTGACAGCAACAATAACAAGTAATTGACAAAAGGGTGATGAACGATAATGTTTTGGCTACAACCATGATTTGACTCTTCGTCTATCGACAATTGTTGCCAACCCATGGTGGCTGATAAACTACAAACCAAATAATATACACCTTATAATCTTTGTCCTATTAAGCAATTTCTGGAAAATGATACTGCAAGATGACTTCAGACACTAAGGTTAGAATGAACCACATATGATGCTTTATGATCTGGAAAGTTCAACCAATTTTTCCACCATGAAATTGCCATGCATGCATATTGCAGTCATCTAATGGTCATAATAAGATTGCAATCACCTAACTAGAGTCTGAAGTGTATATTTGTAAGCCACTGACCCTGATAGGCGTTGTTCTCCATTGAAGTAAGCTTGTGGGCTATCGCATCCCCTAAGGTGGATAAGCCATAGGGATCATCCAACATGGTATGGATGGCTAAATCACCGATGGCAATAATTGCAGTTATAAGTTATGGATTCCATCATCTTGATCATAGTTGCCAGAGCTGGAAGCCAATGTGAGAAGTGACATGTGGCAATCAAAAGTGGAAAAGAATGTGCTTTGAGTAGGAAACAATACTAGAAAAGAAAAAAGAAATCATTATCTGGGAGGAAGATGCAAATTGTAAAAGAGTGAATGATCCTCCTAAGTAGGTTTAGTTTGGTCTATAGGGAAGAAAATCAGGTGGATGATATGTTGGCATGTACTTCATTCATTAGTAGTTTTTAGTTTTGGATCACACCTCTCTTGCTTTTGCATCTGATGTAGCTGGCATCTAACTAATAGACCTATGCAATAGTGTGTTTTATTTATATAATTCTAGTGTTTATCAAAAGAAGGGGAAATACATAGGAGGCATCATAGAAAATAAGCTTATGTGCTCTACAGTAAGCTTCGTTGAAGCTGACTAGAAGATTATTTGGAGACATGGAGGATGTGTTCATGTTTTTATTTATACAAAAAATGGAAATATATGGGAGGCACCATAGAAAATAAGTGTATGTGGTCTACAGTATGCTTCATTGAAGGTGACTAGAAGATCAGTCGGAGACATGGAGTATCTATTCATGGTTAATTACAACTTTTCTTTTTTTGACTTTTAATCAAAGTAACTTTTTGGCACTAGATTTAATGTGGATCGTATTCTAGAATTACCCTTCAAAGTGACATAAGTTTCTGAAGAGATTTAAAGTGAATATCTGGAATTCAAAAATGAACTTTTGGGGCTGTCTGGCAAAAGATTGACAAACATTGAATTAAGTTATTCCTGGATTCACTGCTACTTGCAGCCTTGAGATCCGGATAGTTTTATTCCAGAACAAAGTAGCCAACTTTAGAAGTATTTGAATAATGTAATATGAGTTTTAAGACTGCAAATAAAAGGGACAAATTCACTATGCAAGAATAACTCAGACCACAGTTTGTTATTCTGGAGCCATGTACTCCACATTACGTTTACAAGTATATTAAGTCCTAAAGATCTTTTGGCATTGCTATCAAGGAAAAACCAAACCTTAATAGAAAAAACATCCAAAATAATAAGCATGTTCTTAGTTTAAGGGGAAGCACACTTCCGTCAACTTGGGAAGCGACAAGAAATTGGTGGCTGATAAGAAGTTTCCTCTAACTACGGATTTCATAATTACACCCTTGCTATTATAAAACAAATTGTCTATTTGTTTGCTGATTCCTTTGGCGAAATTATAGTCTTTACCATATCTGCACTAACAATAAGCAAAAAAGGGCAGGCCCAGTGCATGAAGCTCCCACGTATGTGGTGTCCAGGGAAGGGGCAGAACACAAGGGTCAATAGTATGCAGCCTTACCTTGCATTTTGCAAGAGGCTGTTTTCACGCCTTCAACCCTTGAGCTCTAGGTCATATGACGACAACTAACTATAAGCAATTACTGATAAAAACGAGAGAGAATTGCAGTTGTATGCCAGTCACCCAGATGAAAATTCAAATAAATTTAACTAAACAAAATTAAAAAGAAACAAAAAGGTCTGAGAACTTACAACATGCATTTGTTCCACAATCCATTCATCTAAAGCCGAATCCACTTCGGAGAAAAGGTCAGGCCATCTTATTTTAGCAGCCTACATATCAATGTTATAAACTATTTTGAAGAACAGATCAAGCAAAATGCCACTAAAAGACCATATTAACAAAAACTAGACTCACAACCAGAGACAGTGCAAGGAAGAAGACTTTGTTTCTCCATTACCTTGAGTGCAGAAACGGAGCTTTCTCCGCAGCTGTCACACAGAACTCCATCAAAATCCAACGCGTAAAGATCCCCCATCAAAATCCAAACTAAAAACTTTGTTCTTCCTTTTCTTCCGCTAGAAGAAAAACAAGCGATATTTCTAAGGAAACGTCGGAAATTTCTTCTGCTCCAGAAAATCATCATCGGCAACTAAAGCGAATGTCAAACCATTAAAGCCAATCATCGTATGACACGTCAGCAGCGGTACGAGTAGCTAGGAGCCGATCAAATTTTCATATCTGGGTAATACCAAGATGGAACGCGAGCACAAGTTAAATGCGGCGCTCCTGTTTCTGACGGATCCCACAAAAATGATCCAAACCGTGAATATGAATATTTCATATCGCAAAATGGTTTAAAATAAGAGAAATGCTACGCCCTAAAAGACCTTATCTAGAAGCGCATACGCTGCCAATTCGAACGGGATTATTCACCTCCTATCCCCAACCAATTTGAATTTATATGATATGGACAAATACAGAATTGATTTACTTATCTGTATTTTTTGCGAACAGATACGGACTAAGGATTACTATTTTTGGATTATTCTATCTAAGATATATATTCTGCTAGAACTAAAATACCATAAAAATGTTTAGTAAACTATAATATTAATTAGAGGCAAATAAGTTAATTTATACTAGCAGAGGTACATATAAGAGAGAGAGAGAGAGAGAGAGAGAGAGAGAGAGAGAGAGAGAGAGAGAGAGAGAGAGAGAGAGAGAGAGATGAGAATAAAAAATGAGAAAAATAAGAGCTTATTAGGTTTTATGAGTTTCAAAGAGAAACTAGGGATGATAAATAGAAGTAATATATCAAGATGGAACTCTTTCTTTATTCTTGCTCTTTACCAAGATGAAAAAGCTGAAAATTAAAAATAAATTAATTACCTGTAAAAATCAAACACATAAAGCATTAGATGAAGAAGAGAGAGAGAGAGAGAGAGAGAGAGAGAGAGAGAGAGAGAATATGTGGTAGATTGTAGTTAGTTTCTAAAAGTGAATTAACGTAATTAGTTATAAAAACTAAAGTTTAACTTGTATTTATCTAATTGATGCATAATATGAAGTATAGATCTCCCATTAAATAAAGGTTTATATTAGCAAGGACTCTTATTCTAACTTTTCTATAAAAAATTATACATAAAAATATTACTAGGGATTTTAATTACATGGAACTCTTAATATAGTTATGGATAGCTCCACACCATCTATTTATTTTTAAAGTAAAAGAGGGGAATCTCTTTCTCGCTACTACACTTGGTTTCTTTAAAGACAGCAAAAAGAAGACACTTATTACACAACTATCTTATTAAAATAAAACTAACATGGTTATAAAGAAAACCATCTTGTATAATATAATTTAATAAGATGATTTCTCATAGTCTGTCTTAAAATTTCACTTGAGGGAGTTACAAATTTTTAATTTATTCATGGGAAGAACTTAAGAAGTTGGTTAGAAAAAATCATCTTAAAAAATTCAATGTAAAGATGGCCAACAAAGCTTTATTACAATTGAGACATCCCGGGTTTTTCTAACACTTTTTCATAAATCTTTTTGCTTTGTGGGGCCCCAATACTTTTTAAAACTGTTCAAAACCAAATAGCGAAAGAATAACTTTGAAAAGAATACCTTAAAAATCCCAAGTGTCTTTTTTTTCCATTAAAAACAATGATTTTCAAAGGAATGAACATCACATTTCTACCAAAAATCTGGCAAAGTCTCCCCTGTATTTCGGACCTCGTGCATTTAACGCATGCAATGCGACACCTGATAATCATAATGTACATAAAACTATCCATAATGGAGACTCCGTCTCCCTCCAAATACTAGTATAGACATTTCTGTTTAATTTAAATAAATGAAATATTTTGGTAATGCAAAAAGGCTAGGTAATTGACCTGTATACCTAGGATCACTCCAGTCATAGCCATTCGTGTCAAACGGTAATAAGTACACATTCACATGTCCATTTCTAATAGTCATGAAACAATTTTAATTACATAAGAGTTGTAAGAACCTTCAGAAATCTTTACCTATACCTCACCTGTACTCAAAATAGCTTCCTTGTAGCTTCCAAGTCAAAACTATGTGCCTTTCCCTTTGTTGGAGTCCTTAGACCCTAAGATATTGTAAACAAGTAAAATATCTCAGCAAGCTTTCGCTTGTGTAGGTAGTTTCATCATCAACACACAAGTTTATGCAATTCTAACTTTAAAAGGGACAATTTATCATACCTTGTGAAATTTTGTGTCATATGATGCCAAATGAGTAGTGTAATATATTCCAAAATTCATACCATGCCATTTCAAATAATTTTCATGTCCAATCAGTTTGAATCATCACTTTAACATTCATGCTTATTGTTTCCAAATAATGATAATTACCTTAGTAAAACATTTAGACGATATGGAAGATACTCTCGACTCTTCGCATGCATCAAAACCAATAGAGAAATGCATTTAAAGCAGGAAATGCTTAAATGTAAATAAAGAGTATTTCAACCAGTGTATACTTACACCTATATATATACACACACACATACTCTAAATCTCATCAAGATTTTACGAGTATAAAACCACTCAAATTCGGCCACCTGCCGTAGGTCATGAGTACTCATTATTGACTTGAAATACCAAGATGCCTTGCACCTACGCTATTGCGCAATATATACATATAAACCCGAAAATAATGGAACCTCTGTGCGATGGACAAGAACTAATCAAGTCCGTGGCTATCACGCCGATACCAAACGGATAGACTCCTCTGCACCGTGTTCATGGAAAATATGACACACAAGTCATGACCTGTCCATGATGACATGAGCTTGCATAAGGCCCCTCTGGCTAGGTATCCACCATACATATATAATTTCAGAAGAAAGAGGATGATCAATCCTCAATCTTCCTAGCACAAAGTCCACCGGCCCCAATATGTCCGTCATAATATAATAATACTAGGCAGCATCCCATGCCTATAAAACTGATAAAACCATATAATTTCATGCATTGGTTTTCAATCTGATAGTAAAGTAAACTTAGCATTTTAAATAAATTTCATGAATATACCCTTTTGACAGCTGCATAAACTAAAAATATCAGAATATCAAGTTTTAGGTAAATTCCAAATATAATAGCATAGTTATCATTGGGGTTTTCTTTTTTCTAATTCAAGCAAGCATATTGATGTCCAAACTACCTACCTCCCTTTTTGTGCTCCACAATTTGCTACATCCTTCCTTCAATCACTTATCGATCAACTAACAAAATCAAAATTTGATTCATTGTCAATACAAATCCACATGTTCATAATTTCAAGTAAATTTACACATTTCCAATCAAGATAGCCAGTTCATCCATCCATTCCCAAATTTTGTCATATCCTACCTAATTTAGGGTCCTAAGATTCATCGATGATATCTGATCATCAATCAGACATCAAGGATTTATTGTGCAAACAGTACCCGATCGGACGGTCGAGATTGTTCGATTGGTTTCCCACCTAGATCTGTCAATCTAGCGTGATTTAGACTACATCAAGTCTTTAATTTTTATCCCTACGCTTAGATTAGGGATTGGACAGTTGGATCATCCCTAATTATAGATCTAAGTTAAAAATGCATAAATTTTGCAAACTACCAAGATTCAAGAGATGGGCATCCTAGATCTTACCCTTAAGGAGTGTCTTCAACCTCCAATCGTCACCGAAGAACAAGATTGCTGTTGATTTTCCCGTCGTCGGCAAATCCCATTGTCGGTACTGTTTTCTCCCTTTTCCCCCCACCAAACCATGCTAAATCAACGAGCAACTGTAGGGCTTTTGCTTGTGGTAGCCAAGGGAAGACAATGAACGTCACCGATCGTCGATTAATGACGCCGTTCACTCTGTCTTTTCCTACAACCGTCAACCCTTCTCCACTGTCGATCTCCTCCTCCCTTATTTGATGAGAGAAATGGAGGGTGGAGGATGGGTCGTTTCCTCCCCTCCTTTCTCCTTTCTCCTCTCTCCTTCTCCCCCACTCTCTCTTCCTCTTTTCCCTCTTTTCTCCTCCCTCTCTCAATTGCATTGAGAATAGACCTAACGGTCTATTCTTCTTTTCTTTAAGTGGGGGTGTCCATATCAATTACAGCCCCCTCTATTTTAAGCCTTTTTTTTTCAAAGTTCTTACATTCTTCTCCCCTTATAGAAATTTCATCCTCAAAATTTTTCTTACCTCATTCCTTAAAAAGTTCAGGATGTGTTTGCCTCATCTGCTCTTCCATCTCACAGGTTGCCTCTTCCATTGAATGGTGCTGCCAAAGAACCTTGACCAATGGAATAGTTATACTTCTGAGTTCCTGTGTCTTATGATCTAAAATCCGTATAGCTCTTTCCTCAAAGGTTAGATATGGACGTAACTCTGTAGAAATTTGTTGTATTATGTGTGAAGGATCTACCATATATTTTCTCAACATTGATATATGAAAAACATCATGAACACCTACTAGTCGCGGTGGTAAAGCCAACTGATAGGCGACAAGCCCAACCCTTTTTAACATCTCAAAGGGTCCAATGTACTGAGGGCTCAACTTTTCTTTGACTCCAAACCTCATCACACCCTTCATTGGAGAAATCTTCAAGAAAACATGGTCTCCCACTGCAAACTCTACATGTCTATAGTCCTTGTCAGCATAACTCTTCTGGTGGCTATGAGTAGTCAATAATCGCTTTTGGATTAATCGAACTTTCTCTACACACTGTTCAACTATCTCAGACTTCAACAATCGCCTCTCACCAATGTCATTCCAACATATAGGTGATCGGCATGGTCTTCCATAGAGTGCCTCATAAGGAGCCATGCCCATACTTGCATGAAAGCTGTTGTTGTATGCAAACTCCACTACTGGTAAGTGCTCATCCCAACTGCCCTTCCAATCAATGGCACATGACCTCAACATGTCTTCTATAGTTTGGACGGTCCTCTCTGATTTACCATCTGTTTGTGGGTGCAAGGCAGTGTTGAATCTTAATGCCGATCCCAATGCTTCCTATACGCTCCGCCAATACTTTGAGGTGAATCTACTATCCCTGTCAGAAATAATAGATAGAGGGGTACCATGCAAACTCACGATTTACTTAACATACAACTTTAACAAGCTATCAACAGACTGAGTTTGTCGACTGGGAAGGAAATGAGCAGACTTAGTTAATATATCCACTATTACCCATATCATATCATGCTCACTTGCTGTCCTGGGCAAACCCACAATGAAATCCATGGTAATGTGGTCCCACTTCCACTGAGGAAGCTCTAAGGTTTGCAACATACCTGCTGGCCTTTGATGTTCTGCCTTGACTTGCTGACAAGTCAAACACCGTGCTACACACTCACCAATGTCCTTCTTCATCCCATTCCACCAAAATTTTCGCCTCAAGTCTTGGTACATCTTTGTGCCCCCTGGGTGAATATTGAATCGTGATTGATGTGCCTCCTGAAAATAGCTCTCGCCTCAAGCCATTAACTGTTGGAACTACCAACTTGCCTTGGAAACGTACACATGTATCCTGTCCTCTGGCAAAACCTGCCTTGCCACACAAGTCCTGGGTTTCAACATCCTCTGCCTGTGCTTGTATGACTCTGTCAATGAACATCGACTTAATTGATAAATTTATGACCATTGACCTTGACTTTCTACTTAAGGCATCGGCCACTACATTTGCTTTCCCTGGATGATATCGTATCATGAAGTCATAATCCTTAAGATACTCCATCCACCTCCTTTGTCTCAGATTCAAGTCATTCTATGTGAAGAAATATTTCAGACTCTTAAGATCTAAGAAGACCTCAAATTTCTCTCCATAAAGGTAGTGTCGCCATAACTTCAATGCAAAAACCACTGTTGCTAATTTTAGGTCATGTGTAGGGTAATTTACCTCATGTATCTTCAACTGTCGTGATGCATAGGCAATCACCTGGTCATGCTGCATTAGCACAGCCCCAAGTCCCTTACTAGAAGCATCGCAATATACAATGAAACCACCGAGGCCCGTTGGTAAGGTCAATATTGGTGCGGAGGTAAGTCTCCTCTTGAGCTCCTGAAAGCTCATCTCACATGCATCGGTCCATATAAACTTCGTGTCTTTCCTGGTTAATTCTGTTAAAGGCATGGCAATTCTTGAGAACTCCTCAATAAATCTGCAATAAGAGCCTGCGAGACCAAGGAAACTATGAATTTCAGTCACTATTTTGGGCTAATCCCAACCCATCACTCCCTCCACCTTTGTTGGGTCAACGACCACTCCATTCTTTGAGATAACGTGGCCAAGGAAATTCACTTGCTCCAACCAGAACTCACACTTGCTGAACTTAGCAAACAATTGATGAGTTCGTAATGTGTCCAAAACAATGCGCAAGTGCTCATTATGCTCCTCCTTGCTTGCAGAGTACACAAGAATGTCGTCTACAAACACAATCACAAACTTATCCAAGTAGGCTCGGAAGACCCGGTTCATAAGATCCATGAAAACTACAAGCGCGTTTGTTAGACCAAATGGCATTACTAAAATCTCATAATGACCATAACGCGTCCTGAATGCCGTCTTAGAGATGTCCAAGTCTCTAATTCTCAACTGATGATACCCTGACCTCAAATCGATCTTCGAAAAGATTTGTACTGACTAAAGCTGATAAAAAAGGTTGTCAATTCTGGGTAATGGGTAGCGGTTCTTCACAGTCACACTATTCAACATATGATAATCAATGCAAAGACGCATTGATCCATCCTTCTTCTTCACAAAGAGAACCGGTGCTCCCCAAGGTAATCCACTAGGTCTAATGAATCCTTTGTCTAGCAATTCCTGGAGTTGTGTTCTAAGCTCCTTTAGCTCAGCAGGTGCCATCCTATATGGCGCCTTAGAGATAGGAGCCGTGCCTGGCAGTAACTCGATGGTGAAGTCAATTTCTCTTCGTGGTGTTAGTCCTGAAAGCTCCTCCGAAAAGACATCTTGGAACTCACTGACAACATCTAACTTCTCAATTTGAGGTCTATTAGCATCTACCGCTATCACACTGGCTAGAAATGCTCGACACCCCTTCCAAATGTGTCGATTCGCCTTTTAAGCTGAAATAAAACATGCTCTTGTTATATCTTGTCTCCCCTGAAATGAGACTATTGGGGCGACCCGGTGGGGAGAATGTAATCCTCTTCTTTCTGCAGTCCACCGTTGCCCAAAATCTTGCCAACCAGTCCATGCCTAAGATGATGTCAAAATCCACCATATCAATGAGGATGAGGTCCCCGTCCATCCTTTCACTCATGATAACAATAGGCACCTCCTGAATGAACGGTATATTCTTCTTTTCTTTAAGTGGGGGGTGTCCATATCAATTACGGCCCCCCTCTATTTTAAGCCTTTTTTTTTTCCAAGTTCTTACAACAGTTTCTCTTCAAACTTGTCTTTCTCAGTTAACACTACTCTCGCTATCTTAATTTCATGTAATCTGTGGAGATTCCTCAAACATTCCATTGAATATTTATCAGGAACTGAGAACCTTCACTCAACTTGGTAAGCTCTTCCTTATGGCATTCACAACAATTGGATGATCATAGTCTTGGTAAGTCTTTCTTCTTTGTCTCGTGTTTTATTTGCACGATTATGGATGATGTTATTTTAAATTATGTGGCAAGTGCACTAGTCCATTGTAGCATATACTTAGCAAATACAAATCCTTAAAAACTTCTTTGTCTTAGTCCACATACACGTCATTATTTTTTTTAGAGAAGATTTAAAAACTTTTGTATAGACAATGTGTCCAAATTGTTTTCCTAGCTCTCCTTCCTGTCTCACTGACCTTTCATTTCTATTTCATTCTTATGTATTTTTATTTCAACCTCCTTGGTTGTTTTATAATGGATTTCATATTTCTTTTTTTCTTTTCTTTTCTTTTTGGCACAAAAAAAGAACTACAAAGATAGCACTTTCGTGTTAAGATAAGATCATTCACACACACACACACACACACACACACACACTCACACAGACCAAGTTTTACATGGTTTAAATAATTCAACCTACATCCATGGGAAGGAGGCAAACAACTTTACTATACAGAGTCTGAATGCAATTGCTTATTCTTTAACTCCAATTTATAGGAGTTCATAGGATTACAATCACTAAATTTTTGTTAGAAAATCATATCCAAAATATTCATATCTTGATTTTCAAGAATTTCCAAGTATATCACCTTGATCTTAGGGATCTTCACTCTTTCTTACAATTTCTATTGTTTAGGCAGGTAAAGTTTGGCAATCTCATTGATTGCCTAAAATGGGGATGGAAGCTATCAATTCTCCCCCTCCATCCCAATGTGAGGGGAATATGTTGTATCTCTTTAGTTTGAGTCTATCCTTGCCATGTCTCTACATAAATGTGACATCTCTGATTTTTCTAACACTTTTTCATTAAATATTTGCAATTGTGGGGTCCCAAGTTTGAAAAATTATTTTAAAAACAAATAGCAAAAACATGTTTCATAAGAAGACCTTAAAAAAATCTTGAGCATCATTTTTCTTTTCGAAAATAAGGATTTTTAGAGAAATAAGCGCTACATTTCTAACAAAATCCAACAAAGTCTCCCCTGTATTTTGGACTCAGCGCATTTCACGCATGCAATGTGACAACCTAATAAACACAATATATATAAAACAACAAAGGAGACTTTGTCTCCCTCTAAAATACATTGGCACGCACATGTCTATTCACATTTAAATAAAAAGAAACATTTTGCAATGCCAAAAGGCTAGGAACTAAACTAGCATTCGAAAGATCACTTCAGTCATAGCCACACCACCATAACTCCAATTTACATGTCCACATGTCCATAAAGCAAGGTCATATTAAGCCAAAGAATTACATCAATTCAAGAGGTCATCAACTACATTGCAAACCTGATTGATACCTTTTATGCCCTTCTCTTGAGATCTCTAGCACAATCTTCTACTCCTTTGTCTTATTTCTTCAAACCTGAGACATTGTAAGCAATTTACAATGTCTTGGCAAGCTTGTACTTATGTAGATAGTTTCATCATTGAAATATGAAGTTTATACAGTTTCAAATCCAAAAGGGATACATAATCACATATTATGCAATTGGGTAGAATATGATGCATAATAAGCAATATAATAAAACTTTAAAATCTCAATCATTTTTTACAAATCAATGTCATGCCAAACAAATTCAAAATATGGGTTTCAATATCCATGCATATTGTTTTAAAGATAACAATAACCTTTGCAAGGTATTTTACAACATATGAAAGATTACCACAACTCATGTCATGCATCATCTCATAAATATACTTATCCGAATTGGATAGTAAATCATTATCAAAAATCAATAGATGAAAAGTATTTAAACCATGAAATGCTTAAATATAATTAATGTATCTTAATAAGTGTATATATATATAATACCGTCTGAACCTCCTCAGGGTCTCTCGAGTGTAGAAATACTCATAATTTGGCTACCTACCATTGGTCATGAGTACTCATTATAAACCTAAAATACCAAGGTTCCACGCACCTACGCTATCGCGCTATAAATACACATCTCAAAATAATGGACCCTCTGCGCAATGGACAATAACCAATCAAGTCTGTAGCTATCACGCCAATATTAAGATGAATAGACTCCCTACATCTTAAGCTTGGGAAACATGGTACACAAGGCCGTGACCTGCCCATGATGTCATTTACCTGAATTCGACGTTTTTTAGCCAGGTATCTAACACAAACATATACAATTTTGAAAGAAAGATGATTAATCCTCAACCTTCCTAGTACACCGTCCATCAGCCCTAATATGTTCCTCATAACATAATAATACTAGGCATTATCACATGCCAATATAGTTGATAAAACTATAGAAATCCATGCATTAATGAAATCATGCAAATTCAAATCTCATGATGCAATGTAGCCACGTAAAAGCAACCCTCACAAGGGTTGAGTTGAGGATTTCACATTCCTCGTTATTTCTTGACTCATGAAGTCCATGTAGTTTCAAATATGTTTTCATCTACAAGTTTCCAATTTGATAGTAAAACAATATGGCATTCCAAAAAAGTAAGTTGCATGAAATACAAGTATGCTAACTGCATAAATCAGAAATATCAAAATCCCTAATTTTAAGAATTTTCAAACATGATAGAGTAGTCATCAATGGTTTTCATATTTCACAAAAGCATATCGATGTTAAAACTACCTACCTCCCTTGTCATGCTTCACGATTTAGTTATATCCCTCTTTTAATTACTTATCAATCACCTAATCAAGTCAATATTTTAAATTCATTGTCAATGTTAATTCATATATTAACAATTTCAAGGAAATCTACTTATTATTAATCAAAACCATTAATTTATCTATCCATTCCAATGGTTTGTACTCTAACCATAAATTTTAAAGTATATTTACTAATTTGAGGGATAGAGAATATGATGGAGACATTTGCCAAGTTCCTCTTCCATTACTATTTGATTGGATAGCTAACATTTTCTGATAAATTTTTATTCAAATTTCACAATTTCAATCATATCCTAGTTAATTTAGGGTTCTCGAATTCATCTATGGTGTCTAATAATCGATCAGGCATCACAAAGTCACTGTTTGAATAGTGACAGATTGGACGGTCTTGATCTTCTCATCTGTTTCACCTCTAGATGAGTACATTTGATCCATTTTATATGATATTGGTAATGTTTGATCATCATCAGACCATTAAATACCATTTTCACAATACTAATTGGACGACTAAGACTATCTTATCGGTTTCTAGCCTAGATTAACAATCTCAATTAGATTTGAGCTATATCAAGTATGTATTTACCTATTTCTAGGCTTGGATCAATAAATGGACAACTGCATCATCTCAAAAACCTAAATATAATATAAAATCATACAAATGTAACAAAATATCTCAAATCAAGAATGGGGTTTTACAGATCTTACCTCCTGAGAGTGTTTTCATGTTGTTCCCTTTCTAGATGAGCCAAATTGATCACTATTTTACAACAAACTCCTTTGATCACATCTATGCCATTTAGATCTTTAATCGACAGTCAAGATCATCTTGGATTCTCCGATGATGACTGTAATTCTGGCACCCGAAATCCCATTTTTTCCTCCTCGCCGGCATGACGGACTTCTTCAATGAGCTAGCCTTCTTCTTGCTTCTTCCTCTTTCTCCCTCTTCTCCTATCCTTCCTTCTTCCCCTCTTCTTTATTCTTCTTCTCCCATTGGGTTTTCTTTCCCTCTATCAGCTTTGGAAGAATAGACCATTCGGTCTGTTTCGTTATACTTAAGTCGGGAGGGCTACCGATATCAATTTGACCCCCTCTCCTTTAGTGTTTTCCCTTCTTTTTTCCCCTAAAATGCCCTCCATATTTTAAGTCATCATATCTCTTCCATCTAAACTTTGATTTCAATGTTCTTTGTGTCATTGGAATCATATCAATGTGTATTTTTTTATTTTTGATAGTTTCATGTACAAATTTTTAATATTCAAAGGGGTCACTTTCATAGAACTCAATTATATTGAATTCAATTCCTGACTTTCATCTCAATTAAAATAGAATATAATGTATAGAAAAGAACTCAAAATTGAGGGTTGTTACAATAGCGCCAGCTTCTCGTATGTGACGACTTTTGTTAACATGTCCAATAATTTCTCATCAATGTGAATATTCTTCGGTTTTAACATATGTTCTTCTGTCACTTCTCATAGCTAGTTCATGTGCATAAAATACATTGAGTTCTTGCTTAGGTCTAAAGCACTTTTTGATTGTCACAATGTACCATGTATTCATCTTAGGTGATACCAAGTTATTGGATAAATAGCTTCATCCACACCAACTCCTTGGCAGCTTCTACTGCGGCATTGTACTCTGCTTTAGTTGTCAATAAAGTAACATACTTATGCAACTTGGACTGCCAAGAGATAGTTCTCCTTGCAAAAGTAAAGAGAAATCCTGATGTTGACTTTTTTCCATCAAGATCTCCTGCTATATCTGTATCGGTATATCCTTCTAAGATTGGTTCTACTCCTTCAAAAAACAAGAACATCTTGAATGTTCCTTCTGTCTGCTATTGCATCCATTAGGGAACCTGAAACCTTTGTAGAAGCTGCATCTCAACCTTGTTGGCAGCTCTATGCAGAAAGAGATCATAGCATTAGAGGTTGATTGTGAATGAAATTGCTTGTAGTTTTCTTTTTGAGATTAGGTTGGTGTTTAGCATATAATACTATATAGAACGGTGGAAACACCACCTACCTTAGTATCCACTATACAACTTCCTAGTGATCTCTTCCTGGATTAGATAGGAATCTATGAACAACTTATATTATGTGTGTAATGTCTAGTCTCGTGCACACCATTACATACATTAGGCTCCCAACTGCGGATGAGTATGGAATCACATCCATCTTTTTTCTGTCTCCTGTGTTGATGAAGGGCATGGGCAGTTGCTCAGCTTGAAGTGATTGCCAAATAAAGCATTGACTGGCTTGACGCTTTTAATGTTGAACCTCTTGACCACCCATTCAACATACTTCTGTTGTGATAACCACACTTTTTTCACTTTTCTATTATGATGATCTTCATATCCAAGATTTGATGAGCTAGTCCTAAGTCCTTCATGTCAAAGGACAAATAATTTCCTCTTAAACTTGTTGATAATAGTCCCATCTTGATCAGCTATCAACATGTGGTCCACATAGAGTAGAAGTATGACATATTTTGTGACGACTCGGGTTTTCTCATGCATTTTTAAATGCAATATCTAATTTCCTAAGGCAGGATGCATCCCTATTTGAAAACCATTTTATAAAAACCATGCAATGCAGCGAAAAATCTTTGGTTTTAAACCCATTTTTGAAAACCCCGAGTGTCATTTGCCTTCACAACAACCAAAGTAGTTTTTGAAAAGCTTCAGAAATCATAAGTGTTTTTCCCCAGATCTATCTAGTCACAGCACACAGCCCAACTGTAATTAAATAAAAATACATGTCCAAAGGGTTGAGAGTTCACTTACATGTATAACTGTCTCCTTTTTAATTCACTTGCTTGTAGCACTAATATCTCCTGAGACGTCTTCTATTTGTGAGTGGAACTATCCTGAAAAATGTTAAGGATAGGGTGAGTATATACTATACTCAATAGGAGTCTATCACTACTAGTTTTGCAATGCATGCTATGTTTAAAATCATGTGCTCATAAAAACATATGCATGTTCGAATAATCATGTTCAATATCGATATTAAAAACCACTGTCAAACCGGAATACTGACGACTTAAAGAAATATCATAATCCAAGTCGAAAGTATCATATATCATAAACATAAAGATATGCATCAGATGCTCAACTGAATCCAACTCATGGATATCTAGTATGGTATGGTCGACCAATCTCATATCATGCCATATGTAATGCAAATAAGTCCATAAACCATAGGGTCCAACTATGCCCACAACCTCACCAACGTGTGGTCCCCGGGTACCTAGGGACACAGGATCATATACCTCCACGGGGCATATGACACTTCGACCCAGTGCCGTGACACCAGTGGTAGCCCCCTGTACCACATGCAGTCGAAGCAGGGACATGCCCTTTTTTGGGCGTGGTACCCATCCACCTAATAGTGGTAGAGGCTGGGAGGCCACCCCAGACCTCTCGGCATAGCGCCCACGAGCTTATCATCCCAAATCATAATTAGATCAAACAAGCGAAAACCTCTCTTTTTTCAAAACCTGTCCTCTTCGGGTCTCACAACTGCCTGGCCCTCGGCACTCCAGCATCTTTTGGTAACCCTCAAGGACATGTAATTTTTGCAAGAACTTAATACTCACAAATCATGCAATGTATGCAATTGTTTGCAAAACATATCTATGCATAATGTATATGCAATTATGTACAAAACATGTCTATGCATAAAGCATTTATGTATGCTGAATTAAGTCATGCTAAACAAGTCATATACTTAAAACATATATTCAAAACAATCATGGTTCTCTTTTTTTTTTTTTAAATCTAGTAGCGATAGAGCACCTACCTGGCTAGGTCGCGCTAACCCCTTTGTCCTCGTATGCTCCTGAACATGGTTTGGGGAATCAAGGTTAGTTTGCCCTATCTTTTATAGGTTTTTGAGTAGTTGGTCTTATGACTTAGGCATTAAGGGTCCATCCCTATGCTATGGGTGTCCTAAGGTCCTAATTGGGCCTTGGTATCATCAGTTTTCCAAAGGTCTAGCGGCCACGCACCACCATCCTATTCTAAGGGTCGTGACCACCTTTGATTGGGCCTTGATTAGGGATTTTATAGTTTGAGTGTGTCCATGTCATCGACACGGACACAACGCCTTTCACGACGCCTCAATCGGAGCTCTAGATCTCAAGTTATAAGCTTTTTAGTGTCACACGTACATAAGGACCTTAAGAGTGAAAAGGCGGAATGCTAGGGTGCTGCGCGTCAGTGGCATGCGCCCTGGCTTCCTTAAGAACAGAAAAATCTCGGATCGCTAGCGCTCTATGGGTATGCGGCGTGTGCCTCAGTGGGCGCATTTGCAGACGTGCCGGATTTTCCTTCCCGTCTCTCTCTTTTGCGGGCGCGTCCAAGGACGCGCCTGTTTGGTTTTTCTCAGACGTGGTCGACGCATCACATTCTGTTTGGAACGTCCTGTTCGTTAGGGAACCAGGGCGTCCTAAGGACACCCTGTTTGACCCTATTGAACCAGTGTGGCCTAGGGAACGTCCCTGGGTCCTTGGTGACTCTCCAGGGCTCTATTTTGCATGATTTTTCATGCAAAAACTTAAGGAAAATGATCTTAGGACTACTATGAAGACGGGTTTTGAGGGATCTTGGGCATACCTGGCTCGTTGCTGGGTTTTTCTCCTTGTTTCTCCTCTAGGTTGCTTCTCCACAACGGGTTTTCTTCAAGCTTTTGGGCTGCCATTAGAGGTGCCCAAGAGCTCTATTTATAGAGCTATAAGAGGGTTCTGGAGGGGGCTCTCACTGCCCTTGAATGGCGGTGGAGAAACCTCCAGAATGGCGGTGATTTCTCCTGCAATCACTGCCATTCTAGAACCCTCTAGGGGGTTGAAGATGAAGGGTGCCCGTATCAAAACGGACCCCTGTGTTTAGCAGGCTAAATCCGTTTTTTTGTAAAAATTACATTTTTGCCCCTGAATTTCAAAGGACTCTAACTTGCTCATTTTAACTCCGTTTTGGGTGATTTTGGTCTTGTTGGATTCCTTTTTCTGATACGTACCTAATGGTACCATTTTTAGGACCAATTTCTGAGTTCAGTCAAGGTGAATAGTGAAATGACCAAAATGCCCTTATCTTCAAAAACTGAACTTTTCATTGCTATCTTGGGATTTTAATATTACAAAATTGGAGTCATTACATATTTGTCACCTAAGAATTTCTGTATGCATACATACTAATCCTCTGTAATTATTTTATATCCTTGACCCATCATGAATGATTCAAACTTCTTGTACCATTACATTGGTGTTTGCTTAATACCATACAAACTCTTCTTCAACTTGCAAACCAATGATTCCTTCACTGCAACTTCAAAACCTTTTGATTGCTCCATGTGAATTTTCTCCTCTAAATCTCCATGAAGAAAGGCTGTGTTTATGTCCATATATTTGAGCTCTAAATTTTGACTAGCTACTAATCCAAGTATAGTCTTGATTGAAGTCATCTTCACTACAGTTGAGAAGATCTTGTTAAAGTTAACTCCCTTCATCTATTTGAAACCTTTAATGACCAATCGCACTTTATACTTGCCTAGTTTGCTATTGCTGCCTTTTTTTAGCTTGAACACCCATTTATTCTTTAGTGCCTTTTTGCCCTTAGGAAGTCTTACCATCTCATATGTTTGATTCCTCTTTAATGAGCTAATCTCTTGCTACATGGCTTGCATCAATGTGCCCTTATTTGCATATTTGGGGGCTTCTTGGAAGTTCTCCCACTCTCCCTCATTAGTGAGCATATATACTCTGATTCTAGATATTTTTGTGAAGGAATCAGTACGCGACCTCTCATTTACATCTTGTGCTGAGGCTCAGCTACTTGTTGAGGAGTTGCTTCACTATCTAACAAGCGTGCATCCTCTAGTGAAGGAGGTTGATCCTCCTCCTATTCAATGCCCTCTACCTCTTCTTCTTTTGTTTTTAGCATTGCTTATGTGTCAACCTGCACGGGCGCAGGATCTAATATTAGATCTAGAGCACTGATACTTTCATCAAGCTTTTTCAACTCTTTGTAGAACTGGATTTCTTGGAACACTATGTTCCTGGCTTCTAATGATTATCTTCCATTCAAGATCCCATAGTCTATATCAAAATTCCTCATCTCCATATCCGATGAAGATATAAGAAGTAGACTACATGTCGAGTTCCTGTCTTATCTCCTTGGACATGTGTTTGAAAGCCTTCATCCAAACATTCTCAGGTGCGAGTAGGACAGTTTCTTGCTAGTCCACTTCTACTCTAAGACTTCAAATTGATTAGGTAATAGGTGGTTCGTACAACTTCTCCTAAGAATGACTTAGGTAGCTTAACCATACTGAACATGCATCTTACTCTATCCACAATGGTCCGTTCATCCTTTCTGGATCTCCATTATGTTGCAAGGTACGTGAAACCGTCTTCTTGTGTCGAATATCGCACTCTATGTAGTACATCCTAAACTTCTTTGAGGTAATTTTCCTCCATTGTCTGTTCAATGACACTTCAGCTTCTTTCCTATTTGTCATTCCACCATAGCATGGAATCTCTTGAAATGTTCATATACATAGTCCTTACCTTTTACAAACTATACCCATACCCTCTTAGATGTATTATCTATAAAAGTTACAAAGTATCTGTTCCCGCCCAATGACTCTACTTCCACGGGACTACATACATTTGAATATACCAAACTCAATAGTTTTTTTCTTTTATTATGAGAAGAGGACAAGGCAATTCTATGTTACTTACCAAATAGATAGCGATTACATGGGTTTAGGGTTATACCTTAGAAACTTTAATGAGTTGCTTCTTCGCAAGAGTGAATATCCCTTTCTCTCCCATGTGGTTTAGCCTCTTGTACCAAAGGTTTGGTGATGCATTTGTCTTCTACTGCATTAAAGTTGTCTCTGCATATCTTCATGTGAGTCATGTAGAGGGTGCTACAGATATTTCCCCTTGCCACGATCACAGTACCTTTCATTAGTTTCTAGGTGTTGGTGTTGAAATAGTTGGTATAGCCATGTCGATCAAGAGCTGGACCGAGATCAATTTTAGCCCGAGTTCCTGAATATGCAGCACCTCCTTTAGCACTATGGTACATCCAAGGCTTGTCTTGATTTGGACATCTTCGATCCCTACTATCTTGGAGGAACTATTATTCTCAATCTTCACAGTGCCAACAACCCTTTTGTTGTAGGTGGTGAACTACTCCTTATGCGGAGTAGTGTAGTAGGAGGCCATTGTGTCTACCAACCATTTTGCTTCACTATTTGCCAT
This sequence comes from Warburgia ugandensis, assembly GCA_035236585.1. NCBI lineage: Eukaryota > Viridiplantae > Streptophyta > Magnoliopsida > Canellales > Canellaceae > Warburgia > Warburgia ugandensis. Next base: position 3,018,940 of record CP141129.1, on the reverse strand, counting down.
GTGCAGGCATGATTCTTCTTCAACGGCAAGCACTAGTATGTCCTATGCAATGGCAACAAGTGTTTCACCATTGTTCTCCTTTGATTTGTTTTGTCCTAGCTCTTTTTTTGGTTTTTGGGAATCCTTTTTCATATGACCCACAATGCCATAGTGAAAGCATTTATATTTTCCCCTGTGCTGACTCTTTGATCTGTCGTGATCCTGAGATCTTCCCCAAATTTTCTTTTACTCCCTCTACTCCTATCTCTTTTGCTATGACTATTCTCTGTCACCAGGGCGTGCGCTTGGTCCATGTTAGCTTCTTTTCTACTGGTCTCCTCATTGAATTAAGCATCCTTGACCATAGCCATGGTAAGTTTGCCATTTGGACCTAAGTCACTGAGTCAAATTACCAGAGTCTCTGAGTTGTCAGGTAAGGAACTCAGAAGTAGTAGGGCTTGTTCTTCATCCACTACGCATTGCTCAACTGATCCAAGTTGATTCACCAGATTTTGGAATTCAATGGTGTGCTCAACAATGATCGTTCCACAGGGTATAGCTTGATACATGTTCTCTAACTTTTTCTAGAGGACATGAGCATTATCTTCCTAAGCTATGTGGTGAAAGACACTATGGTTGATCCATTGTTTGATCTTACCTATAGTTCTCTTGTTCATCTTAACCCATTGTTTGTTTGAAATTTCCTGGTATTTAGTTCTCTCATACTCTAAAGAATCATATAAGTCCTTACAGTCTTACAAGTATTCCATTTTAGGTTTCCACAGGGTATGGTTTGTGGTAGTGAGCTTTATCATAGTTCCTACTATACTGTTTCCTGAACAAAAATCCTCCATTGATTCGTAATGTCTGTTTCCATCCTTTTGGAATCAAACCATAAAAAATAGAGTGCACAGTTGCATAAAAAATAGTAAAAAACCATAGGAGTGTTTTTATCAATTTTAAGGGGTGCATAAAATTTTCATCCATAGGGGTGTCCTTATCAAATTCAGGGTGCTAATTAGGATATAGGGGGCGTCCATTGTAAATTTGTAGGTACTCTTTCAATCCGTAAAGGGTGTGCCCATGTCAATCTGGGTCGAAGTAATTTTTGCTCCTAGGGGTGTCATTATCAAATTTTTAGCTGCTATTTTTAAGCTTTCATATAAAAAGAAAAGAGGCAACCCTTGCCTATACTTTCAGGGTTCCCACGACAATCACCCAGGTCCTAACATAGTTCGGCTCCTGCTTCCCCTTGAGCTTGGCAGGCTTCTACATCAAGCGATCATCAAGGATTTGTATCGGTGCCAGTGCTTCGTTCTTGTGCCCATGGACGATGAAGTTGAGGTGGTCTGAGAGACATACAAGATCACCACTCCCCCTGCTAGGCCGGCATCATTGCATTGTCCAGTCCATGTCGGCTTCCTCCACCGATAAGGTTTTTTTTTTTTCCAATCGGTATCCTGTTAGTTTTTCACTGAATGATCGGCACCTTCTTTCCCCCCTTTTTTTCTATGTTTTTTTCTTCAAGCGACGGTGAGATGTTGTAGGTTCCCTCGTCCCCTCCTTTCTTCTTTGGGTGGCGATGGTTGCTGGCTACCCCCACATACCTTTTTTTCTCCTTCACCCTGCTCCCTGCTCCTTTTCTTTGTTTCACTCTATCAACGGTCAGCTGCTGATCATGTTCCGCAGCCAGACCAATCTTCTTTCTTCCCCCTCCTTTTTTAAAATTATTTTTGTTTCTAATCGAAAAACCCCAGATCAAACCCCTTTCCAAAAAAGAAGATCAGTGGTTTTGATCGGTTGATCGACCGAAACCCTATTTTGTTTTTTTCTCCGACAGTGACTTATTGGACTGGTGTGGGATGCCAGTCTGGGCTGGGCCACTATTTGGCCCGGACTGTATCTGACTAGGCGGGTCCTCGGCCTAAACTAGATTTGGGCTAGGCTGTGATTCAGCCTAGATTGGATTTGGGCTGAGCCACTGCCAGGCCTGGTCTGGCTCTGGATTGGTTTGGCTAGACCGGTCTGATTAGACTAGTTTGACACTAGGCAAGATCTGTGCGATGCCTGGGTAGGTTCTCAATTGAGAGTGTGTTCAGAGGGCTTGAAACAGATATGTTCAGGGATTAGATCAGCTTTGATACCACTTGCTGGGATAGGATCATTCACACACACCCACACACACAGATCAAGTTTTACGCGGTTCGGCCAATTCGTCCTACATCCATAGGAAGGAGGCAGACAATTTTACTACGCAGAGTCTGAATACAAGCGTTGGTTCTCTGACTCCAATTTATAGGAGTTCAAAGGATCACAACCACTGGATTTTTGTTAAAAAATCAGATCTGAAATTTGGATCTTTATTTTTTGGGATTTCCAAAGATATCATCTTGATCTCAAGGATCTTCATTAATTCTTGCAATTTCTCTTGTTTTGGCAGGTAAAGAGTCTAGCACTATCATACTGCCTAAAATGGGGATGAATCCTTTCATCACACACTTTCTTACGTCTAGACGACCTCAAACCTGCAACCAAAGTTGAACAGAAAAGGTACTTGTTTTCACATAATCACTTTGCTTTTTTAGCAATAAATTTCAGACTTTATCCTTGTGTGAAAAAAAGAGTTTTTGCTTATGGAATGGTCCAAAGCTTGAGCAATTACACGAAGAGCTTTGGCCATCCAAATGTAGCCCTCTTTAAAGAAAAAGTTGAGACTACTGTACAAAAGTGGAGTTGAGTGCTCTTGGGGTGTTCTGCCTCTCTATGCCAGCATCCTCGAAGATGGTGTCTTTTATTCTTGAGAACTTTGAGCCTTAAAAGAATCATCCTGGAAAGCATTTTTGGAGCATGGCTGTCTAACCAGGAACATGAATAGTTTAATTTTACATGGACCAAAACCCGTGCTAAAATTATCATCTTTTACAGGTGGCCCTATTTATGCAACAAATATAAGGTTTTCGTAGGCGTTTGACAGTTGGCGTGGTTTGACTTGTATTTCTCATTGCAGGTCCGACGGCAACAAAGCCCGAGGTAGCCACTACCTTGGACCTACGGGAAGAGTATGCCAATGCCTTCCGAAACTGAATCTTACGAGTTTTTGGCACGTTTCCTTGTCTAACTGCTGGTGACATTGCTACGTCTAACACTACTGCTGCAGAGCGTCAAGCCTCGTATGGCGCATCTGCTAGATCCCGACCAATCAGCGGTCACAAAACTCCTAGCACTTGTGCAAGCCCAAAACAGCTCACTGAATCACCCCTCTGAAAACTTTGCGGAAACTCCCGATGCGTCCATCCTTTGTGGCCATATCTTGAAGGATATCGAGCAAACGCGCGTACAATACCACCCGTTAGGAAACACCCTGGACATCCTTGCCCTAGAAACCACCGAAAATTTGTAGGAAAACCTCTATCCGGCGATCATTGCTCGGCTTACCCAGGAGACACAATTTATGGGGATCATCTGCCTCATAGCCACGTCGGTTTCAAGCTGTGCAATCCGATTACAATGGCTTGCTCAAGTGGCTTGAGTGAAGCCGAGAGAGTCCGGGCCAAGCTTTGGCTTATCCATCGCATTAAGCGTGGCTTAGCCATTTTCTTAATCGCCCTAACAGCGTCAGTTGCTATAGTTGCTATCTATATTGCAGTTCAGGCTTTTGTGGTATTACCCATTGCACTGGCTTTGCTACCGCTTCCCCCTAAGACTAGTCTCAACACGACGACGGGCTCAGGTGTCGATACAGCTTGATGCAACTGCCAATGGGACTTACATTTTGAATAGGGACTTGGACATGATAAGCCCGCGTGTAGCTCGGCTACACAATGAGCTGGAGGATGTGCGGGCGATGGTGCAATTTTACGTGGGCCGTTGTGACGATGGGCTCCAACCAACCGAAGAAGTGGTTCGCCAGTTGAGGAAGAACGGCTCAAGCTTTAGCCAATAATTGGAAGAATTAGAGGAGCGCTTGTACATTTGATTCATGACCAGCAATAGAGCTAGAAGGCTTGTAATGAAGTCAGTCTTGGAGTTGAACCGACACTGACTTGGCTTGATCATTTCAACGTCAAGGGAGTGGCGATGAAATAATAATTAGCTTTCAGCACAAAAAAAAAAAAAAAGGGAAAAGAAGAAGAAGAAAAAGGGTAAAACGAAACTTGATAAGATCAACTATTGATGCCTCTTTCAGAAGCTAGGCGAAGACTTCCTAGGCACAAGGCCTATTTAGAGAATCCTATATCCCAAATTCATTACTTTCTTGATTCACACGTGCGCGCACACACACACACTTGGTGAAAGACATTATTCCACCATCCTTTTAGATTTTCAGTAAACCCATAAATAATCATTTTGACAATATATGTCATAGTTATTTTTCTGTTTACATATATTTGAATATATTAACATTCAATGTATTATTGAAAGATTGGGTTTTATGTCATTCCATTTATGTTCCATTCATACATAGAGTTTGCCATATATTCATTTTGAATATGAACATCATTTTCTTCAATTAGAACATCAAATGGAACTAGTCTTTTATAATAAACTTGATCTAGCCTTCTTAGTTCTCTTTCAATTTTATTAATTTCTAAAAATTGAGCTTGTATATTTAACATTTTTGTGTTAGATATATTATTTAGCCTTTGATCTTCATATATTTCATAGTATCTTCATATTTAATTGACTAAGTTTCAGATCCTTGAGCTGAAAGTCTACTGAGTTTTAAGGCTTTTAATCTTTAGTTAATAGTCATTTTTAATTTATGAGAATCATCTTCTATTTTGAAGTTAGTAACTTCTAGAGGAGGCTTAATTGGTGGTTCAGTTGTTGTGGAAGATTTTTCTTGCCTTTGTTCTTTTTGTTCCTTTTCAAGGTAGGCAAGGATTTTTTCAATTTCATCTTCAATTTTTATTAATTGAGATCCTACAATTTGGAGGTAAAGGTTTTTGTAATTGTTTTGTTTTATTATTGTATTAAGATCTTTGAAAGAGTGAATAGTTCCTGACTTTGCATAAGTAGTAGGTTCAAGTTCATTCTCGTTTTCTTTATGGAAGATTCTAAAGGAATTCAAGGAAACTAAAAAGAAAACTCAAGGTAATGAAAGGGAAAGGGAAAAACTAGATTCAAGATGACTTCCCTTGGCTATAACTTTAGGGGAAAACCAGCCTTGAATCTTAGTCTTTAAGGCAAGGAACAATAAAAGAAATTAAAACAAAAGCTAACAAGAAAGGCCTAAGATCAAACAAAAGAAAAGGTGAGATGAACTAACCTTGAAAGGAGAATCAAATACACCAAAGGACTAGGCATGGAGTAGCTTGGTGAGTTGCTTCACACCTTAGGAATAGATTAACATCCAAAGGAAAGCAAGTAAAAGAGTGAATAGAAGGGGCTTAGGAAGTGGATGTCTCCTTCTATGAAGGAGGCATCTTTTTCCTAGTGCAAAGGTCTCCTTCTTCTTAAATTTTGTGTTAAATTTATAGTTTTTTCTCCTAATTTTCCTAGGGTATCCTAATAATAAGGTGTGGTGGCGATGTAATCAGCTTATTTTAGAGGGTTAAGATAGTAGGTAGCTTAAGGTTTCAAAAGAGGAAAGTACGTAGAAGGTGGCTGCCCTTTGAAGGTGAAGGTGCCTACTTTTTAGGAGGAGGCATCCCCCTTAGAAAACAAACATGGAAATCCCTTAAAAGGTAGAAAGTTAGGCAAGGTGATGTGTAAGAAAGAGATGGGAAGAAGAAAAGACGGTGGGGGGAAAGTGGGGTCTAGGAAAAACTTAGGAAAGTGAGGTGAGATGGAAAATTTTGATTAGTTAAGTGATTTCCTAAGGACTTGGGATTGGTTAGGTGGTCACGATGGGAGTTGAAGAAGGTGAAAGAGTTATGGAATTGTAGGACTCTTGAATGGAAAGTCAAATTTGTGGTGTTATTTGGTGGTGAGGTGGAAAGTGGTAGGAAAAACATTAAAATTGGAAGGCTCTCATCCTATTGGTCCATATGCCAAACTTATCCTAGTAAGATTTACCTTAATTATCTTCAAAATATCCCTTAAAACCTCATGGATAATCCTCTTGAATTTCTACTAATCCTATCCTTTCATTTAGCTTAGCTTAATGGTTAACTTTGAGGGCTTCATTGGCTGGCTTTGATGGGTCTCTTAGCTTGGCTTCATGGCTCCATCCCTTGGCTAGAGTGGCTTGAATGGTTTGGCTTAGATTTCTTAGCTCGTCAATTGACATGCAACCCATGCAAAGGTGGTGAAAGTGCATTGCTTACTTCATAGGCCCACTTTGACCACCTTTAGCTCCTTTAATTGCATCCATTTCTAGTCCAAAAGATGATCTTGACCTTTGAATTCATGTCGGATTGATGATTCTTAGTCTTTGACTCAATATTTTGATCTTGATTTTCAATGTTCATCTTGATTGATCTTGGCCATCGGATCATCTCTCCATGACCTTTGCTTTCTTCAAATTTCTTTCGGGGGCAATATAGATTGTTGGGCATTCATTCCACTTCTTACAAAAGAGTAAAAAAAAAACTAATTAAATCAATGAAAAATATGATTAATCACATACTTATCTTAGATTAGCTTTAGGACCTACAAAATATCAAACTTTTGCTTCATTAGGTCAATAAAATGCATGTGTTACAGATTTTAGTCTAAAAAACTTAATTTACCCTTATAAGTTGTAACACATAGATAACTAATTGGTGGTTTTTATGCAAAATTAAACACTTATCAAGAAGTAAACACCATGTGAAATAATATGACCAAGTCCACTAAGAAAGTGGCAAAAGATGCTCTAGTAGTATCCAATGGTGAAAGATAACAAGCATTGGAAACCTGTTGGTGTTTTAAAACATCACAAAGGACTAGAAATAATGAAAACTTTGGACAATATAAGAATGGTAAAAGTGTAGTGAGTGAGGTTAAACTCAAGGCATATAATAATCTCTATAATATATTAAGGTCAAGAGAAGGTAAGAAATGTGTTGAAACTTGTAAAAATAAGAGAACAAAAGTGTAAGAACTTGGACCACGTTAAATGTATTGAAAGTGATGACCAAAGGGTACTCATCAAAGATGATAAGAACAATCAAAGGTGGGAAAGTTACTTTCAAAAATTTCTAAATGAAAAATGTCCTAAGAATATAAAGATTGAAGGAAATGTAAACCCAAATAATGTAGACTATATAGATATGCCCATAGGATCAAGTTATCTGAAGTAAAAGAGGCATTAAAAAGGATGAAATCAGGAAAGGTCCAAGGGTATATTAATAGAGGTTTGGAAGTATATAGGAGATACTGGAGTCATTTGACTGACAAAATTGTTTAATAAGATTGTAGAATTGATGAAAATGTAAGATGAATGGAGGAAAAGCTCTATTCTAAAGGAACATAAAAGGTTGCACTAATTATCGTGGGATCAAATTTATGAGCCACACCATAAAGTTTGGGAAAGAAATGACTAAGAAGAGGCTAAGACATGAGATAGTGTACTAGAAAATCAGTTTGGTTTCATACTTAGGAGGCCTACTATGAAAGCTATTTTCTTATTTAGACAATTGATAGAGAAGTATAGGGAGAGGAAGAAGGATATTCACGTGGTCTTTATTCACTTAGAAAAGGCTCATGATAGGGTCCTTACAGAGTTAATATGGTGAAGAAAGGGGTTTGACAGTGGTATATAGACATAATTAAGGATATGTATGAGGAAGTGTTAACAAATGTTAGGACCATTAGGGGAGAGATTGGGGATTTATCCAATCACTATAGGATTGTACCTAGGATGGATATTGAGCACTTACCTTTTTATGTTAGTTATGACCAAGTTAAAACAATAGTTTCATGGAGAGATTTCATGGTGCATATTATTTGCAAATGATGCAGTTTTATTGATAAGGGAGGGTATAAACACAAAGTTCGAGTTGTGGAGAGATGCTATAAAGTCTAAAGGATTTAAAATAGATGAATTAAGACATAATATATGGAATACAATTTTATCATGGAGAGGAGTCGAGGTGAAGCACTAGTAGAGATTGATAACTAAGAAGGTCCCCCCAAAAGACCATTTTTGATACTTGGGATCAATAATTCATAAGAGTGAAGAGATTGAGAGTGATGTTACCTAGGGAATCAAAGTGGGTTTGAACAAAGGAGATGTGCCTCTAGAGTTTTGTGTGATCGGTAGGTGCCATTGAAAGTAAAAGAAAAATTCTATAGGATGGCTGTAAGACTCGCCATGCTCTATGGATCAGAGCGTTGGGCAGTTAAGGAACAACATGTACATAAGATGAGCATATCCAAAATGAGAAGGTTGAGATGGATGAGTAGTAAGATAATAAAGGATATAATTATAAATGAAACATTAGAGGAAACTTAGGAGTAGTACCAATGGGTAACAAGATGTGGAAGGGAAGACTTAGATAGTTTGAACATGTCCATTAGAGGCCAAAAAGGACTGACTATAGGGTGTGAGTTGAGTCAAGTTGAAGTCTCTAAAAGGGTAAGGGGAAGGCCCAAAGGACATGGATAGAAGTGGTAACAAAAATTTTAAAAACTTTTGGACTAAATGAGATCATGACCCTTGTTAGAGGAGAATGGAGGAACAAAATTCATGTAGCTAACCCAATCAGGATAAGGCTTTGATGATGATCATTACTAGACATGAGCGTCTTAAAGTTGGCATAAAGAAGTCACTTATTTCACTACTGACTTCGTAAATAATTTACAAGTTGATTATAAATAAACAACTTAATAAATATAGACTTAAGAAGTTGTTTAACTATAAACAACTTTAAAAAGCTGGCATGAAGAGGGAAATTTTCACGGGAAGGACTTTTAAAGTCGTTTACAGTTAAATGACTTAAGTTGATAACTTTTAAAGTCGTTAGACCTAAGCAACTTTAAAAGTGAACAACTTTTGAAGTCGTTTACTATAAGCAACTTCAAAAGTATGCCAATAAATTTGGCAGGAAAATTATATTAAGCATGAATGGACTTTTAAAGTTGTTTACCTTTAAATGACTTCAAATGTTGATTACTTTTAGAGTCATTTATACCTATACAACTTTAAAAGTTAACAATTTTTGAAGTCATTTATTGTAAGCGAGTTCAAAAGTATTGGCGGGAAGATTATATTATGTGAGAATGGACTTTTGAAGTCATTTAATTGTAATTGACTTCAAATGTCAACACTTTCAAAGTTAGTCACTTTTGAAGTTGCTTGAGGGAAAAGACTTTAAAAGTACATTCACGCATATGCTTTTGAAGTCATTTAGTACTAAACAACTTATAAAGTCCTTGTTCATTTGTAAATAGTTGACCACATATCATTTTTTTCTGTCCTCTTCTTCTCTCGGGTGGCATGACTGCTTCCTCCTTGGTCCTTATGCTTCTCTTTTGTTCCCTTCTTGCTTTCCATTTTGGACATTCATGCATAACTTCTTTTGATCACAAATTACTTTGTTGTCACTCTCTCTGTTTTCATTTTGTAGATCATGCGGGTTTTCTCACTATAGATGATGGGGTTAAGAAGTTTGTCAAATCATCTTGATTTCACGAAAATTGTATGATTTCATTGCAAATGGTAACTACTTCTCTCTCTAACCCTCAATATTGAAGAAAGGAAGCACATTACAATTTGTGGTTCTCACCCAAAATTAGTGTTTGATGAAGAGTAGTGGTTATACCATCAACTTTTGGCTGAGAAAATTGAAGTGCGCGGGCATGCACACACACACACTCTCACTCTCTCTTCTCTGTCTCTCCATTGAATGGGTGTCACCTGAATACTAGGCAAGATTTTGATGAAAAAGAGTACATTTGCTCTTTGATTTTATATTAATTAGATCAATAATATGTAACATTGGATGTAATCAAATAAAAATTTGATTTCATTGTTGAGGTGTCTGTTTATGTATATATATATATATATATATATATATATTATATGATTGTGTTTGTAAAATTGGTTTCCTTGTGTATTTATCTAAGGTATTGTAATGGACAAAAAGTAAATAAATGTATATTTAATGTGAAAATATAAAGATTTTTGAAGTTGTTTTCTGTAAACAACATTAAAAGACTTTTAAAGTTGTTTACAACAAACTGCTTCAATTGTACGTTTGTTTTAAGAATTATTTTGTCTAGTTTTGCTCTTCCTTCTTGGTTTTGTGTTTATTGTCTATCCAAAATAAACAAGCCAAATTTTTGTTTCACTACTCTGAATCAAATCCTACTTGTGAATTGGAACTACTTCACAAATTCGGGGTTGATATCGATTTTTGAGTGTTGGTTAGTATCCCTTTGTTTATCTCATATGTATTATGCATATTTGAAGAATTTTTACATAGTTATGGGCTAGAAATTTTCCTTTTTAAAGTTAATTTTCTTCTTGAATGTGTCTGTCATATTTTGCTTTTTTTTTTTTCATTGTTAATTGAAAATTTTCATGAAATGTAGTTATATCAAATACTTCTAATTCTTGTATACATAGTGTTTGGTAAAATTCTTAACAAAATCTTTTCATGTCTAATAAGCCTCCACATAGATTTGCTTCAATTTCTTATGATACTAGACAAATATGCTAGGATGACTATGACAAGAACATCAAAAGAATCAGAGGAGGGAATAGAAAATTTCATAAAGTTCGTACTTAGGGTAGGTATTGATAGTAATTTCATTCATTGTCCATGCTGAAAATGTGGAAACTTGAAAAATGTAACTGTAGGGGTATTGAGAGAACACTTGTGCTTTAATGGAATCGATGAAAGCTACCACCCATGGATTTTTCATGTAGAAGAACTTCAGATAGGCCCTTGACATGGCCTAGAAGATATAAAACTATAGGAAGTGTTGGAGATAGTACAACTATACCGATGTTTTGATATGCATATGACTTCCAGGATGACCTTGAATAATTTCATACTACATTAGAGGAAGCCAATGAGCCATTGTACATTGAGTGTAAAGATTATACCAAGCTGTCCATAATGGTAGAACTTTACAACGTGAAATCAAGATTTGGTTTTTTAGATTAAGGTTTTACAAAAGTCTTGAAAGTAGTGGCTAAGATGCTATCAAAGTATAATAAATTGGCGAGATCCACATGGGAGGCAAACAAAATCGTGGATGCACTAGGATTGAAGCATGAGAAGATGCATGCGTGTCCCAATGATTGCATCTTGTATAGGAAGGAGCACAAGGATAAAACTACATGCTCAACTTGTGGACAGTTACGATGGAAGTTAAAGAAGAATTCAACTGAGACAGTTATAAGTGTTCCTGCAAAGGTTTTATTGTACTTCCTCCCATTCCAAGGTTCAAAAGAATGTTTTGCATAATAGAAACAATGATGAAATTAGTGTGGCATGCCAAGGATATTGTAGCTGATACTCCATCTAGTAGATAACCTAGCATGGAAGCTCGTAGACTTCAAGTGGCCTAATTTTGGTGAAGAACCTAAAGACCTATGACTTGCATTATTTGCGGATGGGATTAATCCTCATGGTTCTATGAGCAGCAAGCATAGTTGTTGACCCATTATATTAGTTTGTTACAACCTCCCACCATCTCTATGCATGAAGAGGAAGTTCATGATGCTAACTATGTTGATATCGAGTCCAAAGCAGTTAGGAAATGATATTGACGTGTACTTGTCTTCCTTGACGAATGATCTTAGAGACATTATAAGACATATGCATTGAAGCCTATGACGCATAGATGAAAGAGTTCACTCACCCTAAAGGCTATCTTGTTGTGACTATAAATGACTTCCCTGTGTACAGTAATTTGTCGGGATGCACGGTGACGGGATACAATGCTTGTGCTATTTGTAATGATCAAACATGTGCTGTATAACTTAAACATTATAGGAAAATGACATTACTTGGGCATAGAAGATGGTTGCATAGAGACCATCCATATCATTTTAAGAAGGGAGAATTTAACAAGAGTGTAGAGATAAGGACACGTCCAAAGATATTGACAGGATGACAAGTATTAGAGAAAGTTAAAAACATTAATAGCTTGTGGGGAAAGAAGAAATCAATATGCTTTTGTCTGGCATACTAGAAATCATTGCATTTATGCCATGTGCTTGATGTCATGCACATTGAGAAGAATGTGTGTGAAAGCTTGACTGGTACCTTGCTTAATATCCTAGGAAAAACAAAGGATGGACTTGTAGTTCGAATGGATCTTATGAACATGGGTTTGAAGGGGAAGTTGCACCTAGAGGATAGGGGCAGTCAAGGAACATACTTGCCTGAGGAAAATTATATGCTCAAAAGAGAGGAGAGGAGAATAATGTGTAAATCCCTGTTTGAGCTCAAAGTCTCAGATGGTTACTTTTCAAACTTTAAAAACATTGTCTTTATGGAAGAGCTGAAATTGTTGAGAATGAAGTCCCACGATTACCTTGCATTGATGCAACAACTACTACCTGTAGTAATGCATTTGGAGTTACCGGACAAAGTTAGGGGAGCTATTACAAAATTCTATTGCCTCTTTAATGCTTTGTGCAAGAAGGTGGTCGATGTTTCAAAATTACAAGGATTTCAAGGTCATCTAGTGACAACTTTATATGAGCTTGAGACAATCTGCCTACAATCCTTCTTTGACATCATGGTACACTTAATAGTGCACCTCATTGATGAGGTTAGACTCTGTGGGACAGTTTACTTGTGATGGATGTACCCATTTGAGAGGCACATGAAAATTTTAAAAGGGTATGTACGTAATCACAATCGACTAGAGGGGTGTATAGCTAAATGTTATATTACAAAGGAAGCAATGGAGTTTTGCACATAGTACTTAGCATGAATGGATGTCATTGAAATCCTAAGAAAGAAATAAGCAGTTGCATTTTAAGATCTCAAGGTTGGTGAACCTCTATTGAGTGGTCATGTATCGACCATTGACTATAAAGAATGGGACTAGGCCCATCTTTATGTTTAATAAAATGTTGGTGAACTCTAACTATACATTGAGTAAGTTGATCATGCATGCACTTATGTAAAATTTAATTGTTGATGGTTACATTTTCTTTGATTTCTCTATTAATTTGTGTATGTGTATGTGGTGAACAAATGGATGTACTCAAGGCAAAGAATCCAAGTTATGCAAAGAAATAGAAGTGGCTACAATTTGAGCATTGCCATACTTTCAATAATAAGCTGCGTAAGAAGGTAAAATGAAAGAATTCTCACTTAATATTAATTAAAAAAACTACATTATGTATATATATAATCTTACTTAAGCCTACTTAATATGAATATACACAGATTCAAGATTAGCAAGAAGTAGTAGGCAACGATATATCAGAAACCTTGGACTGGATGTCGATGGAATCACAACCAGAGGTAATAAAATATGCTAGATATGCCATCAATGGTTATTTCTTTTACACAAAAGACTATGATAACTCAAGAGTGCAACAAAATAGTGGAGTTAACTTAGTTGTTAATGCTACATTTTTTTCCAATTCAAAGGATAATAGGCCAATAGTGGCGGATGATATTTATTACAAGATTATAAGAGAGATTTGGGCCTTGGATTATGCTTTCAGAATTGTGGTTGTGTTTAAGTGCGATTGGGTGGAACACAACAAAGATAGCATCAAAACTGATGGCATTAGATTGACCTTAATAGGATCTGCTATAAAAAAAAATCAATTTATTTTGGCATCATAAGCAAAACAAGTATTTTACATGCAAGATGAACATGATAAGAGATGGTCAAGTATTTTATCATTTTGTCTAATGGATTTTTATGATGAAGACAATCTAGGAGATATTGAAATAAATCATCCTTCTATTACCAAAACAATCCCATTAATCGAAGTAGTACTTAGTGAGAATGACGATTATGTGTGTGATAATGGTGGGGATGCTGCTTAGGTTTGAAAAAAGCATATAGTTGGGGGTATGTGGAATGTATTAGTTAGTTGCAATATATATATATATATATATATATAATTCCATATTTATAATTATTTGTTCTTTTTTTATGAGCTATATGGATTGATAAGCGAGCTATATGTGTGTACAAAGAATGCATGAATCAAGGTTGACTATCATAAAAAATTAGTTTCATTGTGTATTAATTGCTAGATATTGTGAAGTACTAATATAAAAGGTATATATATTTTGAATGAAAAATAATTTATAAAGTTGTTTATTAGTAAACAACTTTAAAAGTGTACACTTTTAAAGTTATTTACTAATAATACGACTTCTTTATGTACAATCAAATTTAGCACAAAAAATGACCTACCAAATTTACACTAATCATTATGTGACATATTTGATTTTTAAATAATAATTTACAAAAGTTTGAATTATATGAAATTGGTGTTAAATAAACTTTAATTTAAGAACTACTCTCTCTCTCTCTCTCTCTCTCTCTCTCTCTCTCTCTCTCTCTCTCTCTCTCTCTCTCTCTCTCTCACACACACACACACACACACACACACACACACACACACACACACACACTTCTACCTTAGAATTTAAGCATCTTATTTTGCTTAATGTTCTTTTATTACTATAGTTTTTGTACTTCTTTGGTTATCATATTTCTTTAGTTCTATAGGAGTGTTTCTACAATATTTTGTGGCACAAGTAAACTTTAGAAGATTGACACGTGTCAATCAAATACATATAATCATCTGAAATTAAGAAGTTAAACCCTTAAGAAATCTTATAAATGACCATTAACAACCTAGCTATGTGATCAGGCTTAGTGTGCTATGAATCTTTCCCATTAAGAGGATGTTACTTTTAAAGTCGTTTATCAATAAATGACATGAAAAGTGTATACTTTTAAAGTTGTTTACACTAAACAATTTCTTTATGTACAACAAAATTTACCACAAAAAATGATCTACCAAATTTACACTAATCATTATGTAACACCTTTGATTTTTAAATAACAGTTTACAACAATTTTGAATTATGTGAAATCGATGTTAGGTAAGCTTTAATTTAAGAACCACTCTCTCTCTCTCTCTCTCTCTCTCTCTCTCTCTCTCTCTCTCTCTCTCTCTCTCTCTCTCTCTCTCTCTCTCTCTCTCTCACACACACACACACACACACACACACACACACACACACACACACACACGCGCGCGCGCGCACGCACATTCCCACCTCATAATTAATTTAATCATCTTATTTTGCTTAAAGTTTTTTTATTACTATAGTTTTTGTACTTCTTTGTCACATTTCTTTAGTTCTATAGGTGTGTTTCTACAGTATTTTGTGGCGCAAGTAAACTTTGGAAGCTTAGTATCAACCAAATACATATAGTCATTTAAAATTAAGAAGTTCAACCCTTAAGAAATCTTATGAATGACCATTAGCAACCTAGCTATGTGATTAGACTCAATGTGGGATGCATCTTTCCCACTAATAATTTATTATTCTTAAAGTCATTTACAAATAAACAACTTTAAAAGTGGACACTTTTAAGGTCATTTATTACTAAACGACTTCTTTATGTACAATAAAATTTACCTTAAAATGCAAATTAGGAATTTTGCATTTTGAGTTTCGCATAATTGACCTTTTGAAAGATATTTATTTTACACTTAAAACCTTAATATGTACATGTTCAGATGATTCCAACGACACTAATTTTGTAAGAAACATAGTTCAAACGAAGAAGTTATGATGTTTTGAATGTGGATGATATTTTAGAAAAAAAAGAAAAGACAAGAAAAAGAAAATTCTAAAACAGGTGGGTCATTTTGATATTGGCACACCCTCTCTTAATAACCTAAAACCTGATGACCTAGTTAAAACCTTGATCGACCCATTCCTCTGGTCCATCTTCTTCACCATCTTTCCAACGACCCACAATCGGCCTTTGTGCACCCTAATCTCCCACTAATGACAAGAAAAAGTCTTGTCTTTCCATCTAATTTGGCCAATCGTGCCTGACCACCAGCCACCATCCAATTGCGCCTGATCAGCCTAATCTCTCACCGACAACGTGTTAAAGCCCCTGGCTTTCTCTTTGATCCGGCAATCATGTCTGATCACCAGCCATTTGTGTCCAATCACAACTATCTCCCACTGGCAATATGCAAAAGCCCCTTCCCTCTGACATCGCCAATTGTGCTTGACCACCGACCATTGCCAATTGTGCCGATAACCACTATCTCCCACCAACAACGCGCAAAAGCCCATGGCTTTTGTAATAAACCCAACATTTGTAAATTGATTGAGAAAATCAATTTAGTTTGAATTTTTAGAAATTTTGGGCTGGAGTATGAGGTTATTGGAAATTCTCTTTTTATAAAGATTAAAACATGATTTAAAACTTAGAAATTATGAATTTACTTGAAAAAGAATTTGAAATGGCACTAAGTACGTTCAATTCCAGGTTAAAATGAAAAATCCCTAATTTTCTCCATTTTTATGAATAAAAGGATAAAATGGTAATTTTACTCACGACCAAGATCTAAGACATCAATATTTAGAATGTACTCAAAAATAAGATTCCAACGCCACTAATTACACTTAATTTCTAGTTTGGGGGAATAAAATGGATTTTTCTCCATAAAAGGGCAAAATGGTCCTTCCACACCTCCATGGGGCCTACAAGGGGCCCACAAATGAATCCAATAGGCAGAAAACATGTAATGAGTGTTCAACCCACTACCAGTTGATAGTGGAGAAGGAGGTGGTAGTGGAGGATCCAATGTTAATTTAATATTCAAAAGAATTGAAACATAATTATTACAAGTAATGATGAAAAATTCAAAAACACCTATAAATACACAACCAAAAATCCTCCAAAAATGTTCATTAAAATTCTCATGAAATTATCTTGCTTCCATTGAAAAACCATATCTAGATTCATTCCCAAATTTCCCAAAAATCCCCCTTCTTCCACTTTCTCTCTCCTTTCTCTAGATTGGAACAAGAGACCTAAATTCAATTAGGAACTATTCCAAATCAAATCTAACTAACCTCACCATTTATATTGTCCTAGACCATCTTATCTACAAAACTTGAAAAGAAATTTCAAGATCCAACGGTGCAATCAATGAAAAATCACAAAACAAGTAGTTATCAGGTGATCTTATCTTCAATGGGATATTTCTTTAAAATTGGGCTTCAAAACATACATTTTTCTCCAATCAAGTAGCTGGACACTCTTCCCATACTTATTTCATATTAGTTTATATAATTTTTATTTTTCTAAAATTAATTTTAGGTTAAAAATTATAAAAATCAAGTAAGGTTAAGAACCCTTAGAGCCATTAATTGAAGGGGATTTGATTGGATAGTCCAAAACAGACAGTCTGATCTCCCTTAAGAGATCGGGCTATCGGGATGCCGCAGTGGCATGCTACATGAAAACGCACCTTGCGAGTGTCTATGCGTGCGCACTCCGCGCGCGATGACATTCTGACGGAACGACGCGTCGAGCGACATGGTCCTGGGCGGTGCGTTTCCTCGTGCATCCCGGTGATGGACCTGTTGCCCGACTAATCAGAACTGTTCGTTCCACTGGGCTTAGATCAAATCTGGACCCTCGAAACAACTGTGAACTTCTTTCTTCAATTTCGGAGTCATCTTAACTCCAAATCAAGATCAGAAAGAGGCTATGGAAAGCTTGTAATGTTAATTTTCTTCTGAAATCATAAAATGGATAAAAATATTCAAGAATCTTTCTAATTTGAGGAAATAAGCTTCCAAATTTCATGATCTACAAGATATGAGATGATCAGATCTTGGGGATCTAATTTAATAATGAAATAATGTTGAAATAAAGTGACATCAATGATTTATTTTTACATATCTAAGATAAATCAAGGAATCTACCCTTTATGGTAGAAATACCTGAAAAATAGAAAGGGACCCACTTGATCAATGAGATTAAGCATGATCAGACCCTTTGGATGGGTTGTATGAATGGGATTATGATGAAATCCAATGAGATCATGGATTAAATGTGACAAAAACAAGTGGATATGATCTTTGAATCTTAATGAAGTAAAAGCCCTAAATGTAATTAAAACCCTTGAGCTAAAGGAAAAGAACTAAGATCTAATGGTTGGATCATAAGTAAAAGTTTCTAATAATCTTAATCTAATTAATTTACTTGTCTTTTATTTGATAATACAAGTGTAAATGTGATTTATGTTATAAATTAGGAAGCATGATAGTGTAATTCTTAAATTTTAGCATGCTATGCACTAAATGTTATTAGATTATTATAATAGGCTAGTAATTTAATTATCTTAGGGCCATGTTAGTTTGAATTTGAGATTTTATCATGATTTCATTAGATTACTAGTAAAATATCATGTATTTCATAACTTAGGGTCATGCTAGTTTAGGTATAGTTTTATTCCATTAGGTTAAGTTACATTCATAGGAAGCATGTTACTATAAATGGTTGTTAAATTTATATTGGAGTTATGCTTTAAAGTTTATGATTTAATTGTTGTCAAATTTCATTAGTAGATTCAAATGTTAAGTAGTTGTTGAGATATAATGAGCATAAATCACCAAAATGTAATTTAATTGGAAATTAGAGTTTCATGAACACATAAGAGGAAAGAATCACTTTGACTTAACTTTAGTAAGGGCTATAGTTAGCAGAACAATATAAGGATTATCAAATCCTTGGCACAAACTAGGAGAAAAATAAAACCCATGAATGACATTTTAAATGTTCATGGATTTAATTAAAATTAATTAGAAAGATTACTTAGGGTTAAAATGCTCATAGGAACCTTATGAAAGGTTGAGCTAAGGTCACTCTAGTGAATGGTAAACACGGTGGTTAAGGGGTTTCTCTAATAGAGCCTCGCTCTTCCCCTACCTTCCGTTGACATTTGTGAGGTCTAAACGCCTCCTTACATGAGGATTGAAATGACCACTTTGTGTTCAAGCATTCAACTAGTAAGCCTTAGTTAATTGGAAATAAGAGAAGTTGTCTAGACTTAGGATGAAATAAGCCATCTTAAACTAGTAAAACATTAATTGGTTGAATAATAATAATAATAAGAGTAAAAGGTTAGTAAATTATTTAACCCTAATAAAAATTGTAAGTAAGATACGGATGATCCAACAAGATCCATGGGATCTTGAATGATCAAGAACAATAAAAGAAATAAATACTTCTTGATGATTTATATATTGCTTGCAATTTAGATAAAATAGAACAAAAGATCTTAGATCAAATAGAATAGAAAATCTGAAACCTTGATCAAATATGATTCAAGGAAGAGAACTAAGATCATCCTCCTTAGGGATGATCAAACAACTGAACTTAGATCAAAGAAGAACTAGATGATAGAAGATCTAAGCCCTTGATCTTTATCAACGAGTATAACTTGTTGATGAAAGGATCTATGAAAGATTAAGATCAAATAAAGGAATACACAAAGACTTAGAATAGAAAATACTTAGATCTGGAAGATTAGAAGATTATTCTAACCATCAGATCTATTGATCAATAGGATAGACACTGTCTGAGGAAGAAAGATCATGATAGGACAAAAGATCTCAATCCTGTATATCAAAGGACATGGTTAAACAAAGAATATAGATAGGATGAAAAATATAGGATTATTCAGATTGTATAAATATTGATAGTATGTATGGATTTATTGATTACATACGTTAGTCAGAATCATGGAAGATTTGAAGAGATGGATCACTACTTAAGGTAGGAGGATTTTATGAATGCATCTACATGAGAAATACATGTTGAATACATGATCTTATATCTGAAAATGTTGACAAGTATAATGTAAATACTTGTATTAAATCCATTGAAAACCCTTATGATCCAACCAAAACACATATGAAATGGTTAAGTTAGAATTGAGGAAACGCCTAAGTGAATAGGGAACTAGAAGGTATTCTAGCCCTAGATAAATAAACAAATTGTCTGACAAGTATAAAATCAATACATGAGAATCATTCATATAGAATGGTGATCCATAAACTTATATGAATATGGGTATCATTCATTGTAAATGATGATCCCTAAGTTTGAAGTGAAATCCTATCCTCTGTATAAGAATACTAAAATACGAGGATGATAATATAAATTGACAAGACATCTAATAAGTAAAAGAATACTTTATATACAAGCAAGGAGGCTTCTGGTTTTATTTTTAAACATGCGTATGCCTAGGGATGCTATGCTAGGAGGGTTACGAGGGTTTGGCCACCCGTGCTCCGAAATGTGATATATATGATGATACCGGTCCCAAAGAGAGGCAAAATGTCTGGTAGGGCAATTATGGGAAGGCCACCATTGTGACGGTCTGTCTCCCCATATAGACATGACATAGATGATTTCCCACATTTGGTATCCATGGAGTATGATAACAGTTATCCGAGTGCCTTGGTATAGATTAGACTGCAGCATAGTAGTCCTTTGAGTATTTTGCATTATGATGCATGGCATAATGAGATGCCAATACTGCTCAAATAGGGGAGTATTTTTCCAATAGAGTCTGGATGTTTTATCAACTCAGTATGGCCGAGTGTGATGATACTGCCTAAATGAGGGAGTATTTTTCAGTAGAGTCTGGATGGTTGATCAACTCAATGTGCTTGAGTGTCACTATTGATGTTTGAGATATTAACTATTTTTCACAGTTTTGATCATATATATATATCTATACAACATATATAGTATGTATGTGTAAGGATGTACATATGTGACAAAGTAAAGAGATTGATCCATGCATATGAATAATGGGATTATGAATTATCAGGGTTATACTGTCAAATTATTATGCTTGTTGGATCCCCTACCAAGCATAGCTTGCTTAGATATTGTAAATGTTTGAATGTTTACAATACCTCATATACAGAGAAGGAGAATTAGGAGCTCAAGGCTTAAGAAGACTTGGAAGAATAATCAATCAGGGTATATCCCTTGAAGACATGTATTTTTCTTTGGGAGCATTGTATTGTATTGAGAGTTTTTATTGTATGGTGACTTTGAAATTTGGATTATGTAATTTGGACAAGTATTGTACTAATACCCGAGCTATACTGTGAACCACTGGATGGATTTTGGAATTTAATAAAAGTATATTCCTTCAGTCGAATTTTATCTTGTACAAAATTCTACTTATGTTATGTATGAAGTGATGACTTGGGTTTTACAAACAAGTTCTAAAGAAAAGAATTTTTGCTGCTTTGTTATGTGAAATTTTTTTACTACTAAGGGTGCCGTGCCTTTGAAAAATGTATTACAAAAACCCAGGTCGTCACAGTTGGTATCAAAGCCATTCATCCAATCATAGTACAGTACCCTTATGTCCAATATGAAGATAACTGTCCAATTAGAGGATGAGAAATAGTGAGTGAATAAGAAATAAGATAGTATTTGATGAGAATGAGTAGAGAATGAGTTATGTGATTAACTCATTAGTTGACAATGAGTATATGAATAGTTATGTAATTAACTCATTAGGTGAGGAGTTAATATAATTAACCTATGAAGTACTAGTGGAGTATAAGTAGATATTACTTAGTGAACTAACTAAGAGTACTACTTAGTAAGTTAATGATATCAATATAGGGAATAGTTAGTTATAGAAACAAGTAAGGAAAATATTACAATAGAGGAAGATGTAATGTATGATATTTATGTAAAACTTGAAATCTTAAGTAAAGATACTTGTAGAAATAAAATATATTAATATAACTATTATTAGGTGAAATAATGGAGATTAAGAGAAAGAGATGATAAATTGGAAAAATAAGATGGAAAGGATGAAGAAGGATAAAATCCAACCTTTATAGGAAAGGTGAAATAGATACTAAAGATAAAACCTTAGAATTATTACAAAATTTGAAATTAATAATAGTAAACAATAAATATTAATGTAAGAGTTACAATTGCTACATAAATATAGTATTATGACAATTAGTTAAAGGATTTAATCATCAAAATAGAGATGATCTTATTTGAGAAGAATTTAAGAAGATAGGCAAATATTTTCAAAATTGGTGAATGAGAAAAGTTTTAATAAAGATAAATAAGGTGATAAAATTTAGAGGAATATTGATTCAACTATATGATAGAATTGAAATATGGAAATAATTATGGACTATAATTTGCATTGATGATAAAATGGAAAGTGAAGACTTATAAATGAATAGGGATATTAATATGATGAATTTAGAGATATTGATTCTAATTATATGATATATTTAGTGATATTGAAAGAATTATGGAATATAATGAGAAAAAATACATTTTTAAGGAATGGTGAAATGAACATGAGAAATGAAGACCTATAAACAAATATAGGCAACTAAACTTAAGTGTAAATTTTGGTCAAATGAGATTATTATGAATGAGATATGAATCTAGATTTTGGAGAAATATGTGGCTAGGAATTTCAAGATATTTTGGAGATTTTCAATCTAACGTAAGATTGAATGAGGAAATATCTATAGTAGTTAGGGAAAATGACATCAATTGATCTAAATAAGTGGAAAGAACAAATTTTAAGGATTAGTAGACAAAGGAGTGATTATAGTAATAAGTTTACATTGGGAATTAATAAGTTTCCTTAGAAAAAGAAAAAGGAAGGATCAATGAGATTATTCATAAATGATATTAAGTACCCTTTACTCCACATGGATGAGTTATTCCCAACCTATTATCATCAATGGGGAGCTAGAAATAACAAAATTATAGTGAGATATCAAAACAAATTTTGAGTTATAAGTTTGATGAGAATGAGAGTTATTGGATAAGTGGTGATGACATATGAAATTATTATGAGAAAATCATGACCATTTGGAGAATATGTTAAAACACTTGCAAATCTTATCAACTATCTAATAAGTAGAAATGTGGATTTGAAGAAGTAAAGTTTAGGGTCATGTAAATTCTAAGAAAGATATGGAAGTTGATCGAACAAAGATGGAAGATGATACTAATGACCATGGCAATTAGAGAAATTTATCTCTTATTGATTGTATAACATACTATAAGGACATTCTTTTAGTATAATCTTGCCATTGATTACATAAACTATAAAGAGTTTATGGTAGATCATTGAGACTTGAAGAATATATAGTAAATTATGGAGTTTTTAAAGGCTTGAGAGTGGATGACTACAAAGTCAATATAGACTCCTTTAATTGGAATTATCAAGAATACTTCAAATAAAGGGTTAGTATGATATGGAAAAGTTATGAGGTATGCTTGAAAGAAGCATGAGGAAATACATAATCTTAAAAAGGAGGAATAAGAAAATCAAGTGCTATAAATAAATAGGAAATCATAGTACAAGAATAGTAATGAAAGTTGAGGAAGAAGTTATTACAAGGAAACTATCAGTTAATATTAGGATCTGAAAAGAAATTTTCAATAGAAAGAAATAGTAAAGGAGTATGATTATCTAGAATAGAAATGATATAAGTACTTCCATATAATGGAAGAACCCAAAAGAGGTAATTACTTCCAAATATTGGAAGATTGTTACAAAGAACAATAGTTGAAATTGTAGAATCAAAGCAATATGTCATTTTGGTAGATAGTCTAAGGATTGTACATTTTAGGGAAGATATGCCAAAACTATATATGTTGAAAAGAAATGAGGATGAGCAATAGAAGTTAGAATAGAAAAGTATGTAGTATGAAAAGATTGGTGAAAATGAGGAATAGAAATTTAGTATACTAGTCAAGAGAAGTAGAAAGTTGTGAACAAAAGGGTAACTTAGTTTAAGAGTTATTAATCCTTTTAAAAGTCTAGCAAAAAACAAAATCAGGTTAAGTGATTAATACATTAGCATTATTAGTGAGATGTGTGCTTATGTTAGTAAATGACCCCAAAATATGATTTTTACCTTTGAGGAGAAGGTGACATTGAACTATGAATGATTTGAAATGGAGGTTTCCTTAAGTGGCAAGGCCACATGAGCAAACTTATGAATGAGTTAATGAAAACTCATAAGTAAGTTGAAATGCAAATTTTCAGGACAAAATAATTATAAGGGGGGAAGATTGTAATAACCCCAATTTTTGTAAATTTGTTGAAAAAATCAATTTAGTTTGAATTTTTAGAAATTCTGGGCTGGATTATTAGGCTATTGGAAATTCTCTTTTTATAGAGATTAAAACATGGTTTAAAACTTAGAAATTATGAATGTACTCGAAAAACCAATTGAAATGACACTAAGTACAATCAATTTTGAGTTAAAATGAAAAATTCCTAATTTTCTCTATTTTTATGAATAAAAGGCTAATATGGTAATTTTACCCATGACCGAGATCTAAGACATCAATATTTAGAATGTACTCAAAAATACAATTCCAACTCCACTAAGTACGCTTAATTCCAAGTTTGGGGGAATAAAATGGATTTTTCTCCATAATAGGGCAAAATGGTCCTTTCACACCTCCATGTGGCCCGCAAACGAATCCAACGACCAGAAAACATGTAATGAGTGGTCAAACCACTACCAGCTGATAGTGGAGAAGGAGGTGGTAGTAGAGGATCCAATGTTAATTTAATATTCAAAAGAATTGAAACATAATTATTACCAATAATGATGAAAAATTCAAAAACACCTATAAGTACACCACCAAAAATCCTCTAAAAATGTTCATTAAAAATCCCATGAAATTATCTTGCTTCCTCTAAAAAAATAGATCTAGATTCGTTCCCAAATTTCCAAAAATCCCCATTCTTCCACTTTCTCTCTCTCCTCTCTCTAGATTGGAACAAGAGACCTAAATTTAATTAGGAACTCTATTCCAAATCAAATCCCATCATTCATATTGTCCTAGACCATCTTATCTAGAAAACCCCCAAAGCAATTTCAAGATCCAACAGTGCAATCAACGAAAAATCATAAAACAAGCAGTTATCGGGTGATCTTATCTTCAATGGGATATTTCTTTAAAATTGGGCTTCAAAACCTACGTTTTTCTTCAATCAGGTAGGTGGACACTCTTCCCATGCTTATTTCATATTAGTTTATATAATTTTTATTTTTTTGAAATTAATTTTTGGTTAAAAATTATAAAAATCAAGTAAGGTTAAGAACCCTTCATTTTCTGTATGATGGAGGGCTCAGATGGAAAATTTGAGCCATCCAATCGATCAAGAAGGGTCAAAAACCACTAGGGTAGAATTTTCATAATATTTGTTTCAGTTTAGAGCCATTAATTGAAGGGGATTTGATTGGACGGTCCTGAATGGACTGTCCGATCTGCCTTAAGAGATTGGGCTACTAGGACGTCGCAGCGGCATGCCACATGGAAATGCGTAATGTGGGAGCATCTTCACCCACACGCTCCGCGTGCGACGACATTTCGATGCGCCTAGTGACGCGGTCCTAGGCAGTGCATTTCCTCTTGCGTCCAGGTGACGGGAGTGTGGCCCGCTCTGCCTGACTATTCAGAACCGTTTGTTTCGTTGGGCCCAGATCAAATCTGGATCCTTGGAATAGCTGTGAACTTCTTTCTTCAATTCTAGAGTCATCTAAACTCCAAATCAAGATCAGAAAGAGGCTATGGAAAGCTTGTAATGTTTATTTTCTTCTGAAATCATAAAATGGTTAAAAATATTCAAGAATCTTTCTGTTTTGAGGAATTAAGCTTCCAAATTTCATGATCTTCAAGATCTGAGTGATTAGATCTTGGGGATCTGATTTAATGATGAAATAATGTTGAAATAAAGCGATATCTGTGATTTATTCTGACATATCTAAGATAAATTGAGGAATCTATCTTTTATAATAGAAATACCTTAAAAATACAAAGGGACCCACTTGATCAATGAGATCAAGCATGATTAGACCCTTTGGATGGGTTGTATGAATGGGATTATGATGAAATCTAATGAGATCATGGATTAAGTAAAATTTCATGTATTTCATGTATACAAAGGGATCCACTTGATCAATGAGATCTAGTAAAATTTCAAGTATTTCATAACTTAGGGTCATGCTAGTTTAAGTATAGTTTTATTCTATTAGGTTAAGTTACATTCACAAGAAGCATGCTATTATAAATGGTTGTTAAATTTATATTGGAGTTATGCTTTAAAGTTTATGATTTAATTGTTGTCAAATTTTATTAGTAGATTCAAATGTTAAGTAGTTGTTGAGATATAATGAGCATAAATCACCAAAATGTAATCTAATTAGAAATTAGAGTTTCTTGAACACATAAGAGGAAGGATGATTTTGACTTAACATTAGTAAGGGCTATAGTTAGTTGGAGAATATAAGGATTATCAAATCCTTGGCGCAAACTAGGAGAATAATAAAATCCATGAATGACATTTTAAATATTCATGGATTTAATTAAAATCAATTAGAAAGATTACTTAGGGTTAAAATGCTCGTAGGAACCTTATGAAAGGTTGAGCTAAGGTCACTCTAGTGAATGGTGAATACAGTGGTTAAGGGGTTTCTCTAATAGAGCCTCACTCTTCCCCTACCTTTCGTTGACATTTGTGAGGTCTAAATGCCTCCTTACATCCGGATTGAAGTAACCACTTTGTGTTCAGCCATTCAACTAGTAAGCCTTAGTCAATTGGAAATAAGGGAAGCTGTCTAGTCTTAGGATGAAATAAGCCATCTTGAACTAGTAAAACATTAACTGGTTGAATAGTAATAATAAAGAGCATAAAAGGTTAGTAAATTATTTAACCCTAATAAAAATTGTAAGTAAGATAAGGATGACCCAACAAGATCCAAGGGATCTTGAATGATCAAGAACAATAAAAGAAATCAATACTTGTTGATGATATATATATATATATTGCTTATAATTTAGATAAAATATAATAGAAGATCTTAGATCAAATAGAATAGAAAATCTGAACCCTTGATTAAATATGATTCAAGGAAGAGAATTAAGATCATCCTCCTTAGGGATAATCAAACAACTGAACTTAGATCAAAGAAAAACTAGATGATAGAAGATCTAAGCCCTTGATCTTTATCAACGAGTATAACTTGTTGATGAAAGGATCTATGAAAGATTAAGATCAAATAAAGGAATACACAAAGACTTAGAATAGAAAATACTTAGATCTGAAAGATTAAAAGATCATTCTAACCATTAGATCTATTGATCAATAGGATAAACACTATCTGAGGAAGATAGATCATGATAGGACAAAAGATCTCGATCCTGTGTATCAAAGGACAAGATTAAACAAAGAATATGGATAGGATGAAAAATATAGGATTATTCAGATTGTATAAATATTGATAGTATGTATGGATTTACTGATTACATACGTCAGTTAGGATCATGGAAGATCTGAAGGGATGGATCACTACTTGAAGGTAGGAGGATTTTATGAATGCATCTACATGAGAAATACATGTTGAATACATGATCTTATATTTGGAAATGTTGACAAGTGTAATGAAAATACTTGTATTAAATCCATTGAAAACCCTTATGATCCAATCAGAACACATATGGAATTGTTAAGTGAGAATTGAGGAAACCCCTAAGTGAATAGGGAATTGGAAGGTATTCCAGCCCTAGATAAACAAACAAATTGTTTGACAAGTATAAAATTAATACATGGGAATCATCATATAGAATGGTGATCCCTAAACTTATATGAACATGGGTATCATTCATTGTAAATGATGATTCCTAAGTTTGAAGTGAAATCCTATCCTCGGTATAAGAATGCCAAAATAAGAGGATGATGATATAAACGGTCAAGACATTTGATAAGTAAAAGAATACTTTATATACAAGTAAGGAGGCTTGTGGTTTTTGTTTTAAACAGGCGTATGCCTGGGGATGCTATGTTTGGAGGGTTACAAGGGTTTGGCCACCTGCTCTCTGAAATGTGATATATGATGATACCGTGCCCAAAGAGAGGCAAAATGTCGGGTGGGGCAATTATGGGAAGGCCACCATTGTGATAGTCTGTCTCCCCATATAGACATGACATAGATGATTTTCCACATTTGGTATCCGTGGAGTATGAAAGCAGTTATCCAAGTGTACTGGTTTGGATCATACTACAACATAGTAGTCCTTTGAGTATTTTGCATTATGATGCATGGCATAATGGGATGTCGATATTGCCCAAATAGGGGAGTATTTTTCTAGCAGAGTTTGGATATTTTATCAACTCAATATGGTTAAATGTGATGATACTACCCAAATGAGGGAGTATTTTCCAGCAAAGTATGGATGTTTGATCAACTCAATGTGTCTGAGTGTGACTATTGATGTTTGAGATGTTAACTATTTTTCACGATTTTGACCGTATATATATCTATACTACATATGCAGTATGTATGTGTAAGGATGTACATATAAGACCAAGTAAAGAGATTGATCCATGATTATGAATAATGGAATTATGAAGTATTAGGATTATACTATCAAATTATTTTGCTTCTTGGATCCCCTACCAAGCATAGCTTATTGAGATAGTGAAAATGTTTACAATATCTCAGATATAGAGAAGGAGAATTAGGAGATGAAGGCTTGAGAAGACCTGGAAGAATAATCAATCAGGGTATATCCCTTGAAGACATGCATTTTTCTTTGAGAGCATTATAATGTATTAAGAGTTTTTATTGCATGTAAGATTTGAAATTTGGATTATGTAATTTGGACAAGTATTTTACTGATACGTGGGCTGTACTATGAACCACTAGATGGATTCTGAAATTTAATAAAAGTATATTCCTTCCTTTTTATTAGGGTTACACATAAATTATACATTTTGTTCAGTGAACAATATCTCTTAGTTGGTCTTATTTACTTCATCTTAGTCAACTATTGAGAAATCACATAAGACTATACCATATATCTCTAAATTTTATGGCCAATTTAAGTCATACAAAACCTAGGAAATGATAGAGTCCATCCTTGAAAAATTTAGAGCCTTTAGTCTTTCCTATGTTATTTTCTGATAGTTAGACCCTTGAGCCTATTCTTTTTTAACCAAACTACTTTTACCTGTACTAAACCCTTATAATATATATCCATTACCTTTTTTTTTTTTGAAAATATGTAGAGAGGATTGAAGAACGTCTTGGGAAAAAGTATGAATTATACCATTCAAGGGATGTAATGAGGGCAATTTTCTGTGAATTATATTACACTTTTAACGAAAATAAAATTAGGAATTGAATTCCATGGAAATTGAATTATATGAAGAGGACTCCTTTGGAAACCTAGAATTTGGATTTGAAGCTATCAAATTTAGAATGTAAGCATTGATATGATCCCAATGACACTAATTTTGTGCGAAACGAAGATTCGGGTAGAAAAATCCAAAATTTTTACTAAATTAGGGGGGGCTGAAATTGATAATAGCACCTCCAATGTTTTGTCGGTTTGTTGAGCACAATTAATGACATAGGACAAGGTGGGGGAGATGTCTGGAGGTGGAAACCCGAGCTACCCATATCATCCTTCCACCCTCAAATCCAATCGCCAAATGGCCATCTCCGATCAAGCTGGCAACCCTTGACCCATCTTCCTCCTGTCTCCTTCTTCATCACTGTCTCAGCCAGGCCAAGGGTGGTCGGTGAGCTAGGACCTTAGTGCATTAGTGCACAAATTCTTCCTGGCACCAATGGATCTTTCTCCTTTGGCTCTGATGCTATAATCCATATGCGGCTTGCCTGACAAAAACCCTTGTCGGGTTTTGCTCTGACAAGATACCTCTCCCAGCACTAGTGTTCCACCATTTTCCTCTTTTCCCATTTCTTTGATCTCCTCCCCTAGCTGAGTTTTTCATTTTCTGCACTTGTTCCTCTCAATGGCATACAAAATCTTGCCCGATCTCTCTCCATTCACCTCATTCTCTCTATCCTATTTTAGTCACCGGTGTGCCCAGATCTGCTCTCTTCTATGGCAATGATTTTTGCTGAATCGGTGTGTATGATGAGGAAGACATTCAGGAACGTCCTCTCCTCTATCCTCCTCCATGATGCCAGCATGGCTAGGCCATTAGGTAGGCTGGCATGCCCTGATTTTCCTTTCCCCCTTTGTTTTATAGTAGCTTAATTCCATTCACCACCACCACCACCATCTCCCTCCACTATCTTAATTGTGTTGACAAGTTAAGGTTATGTCGACCTGCACCTGACTCATTTTGGGGAAGCCCGAGTTGACTCAGCTGACACTAGTAAACCCTTGAACCTTGATCCATGATTCTGACCAATCCAGGGAGTATCTTGGAGATTTGAGAGTACCCTCATAATCCTTGTAACACGAGGAACAAAACTCATCTTTCCAATTATTGATCACAAAAGATCCAGGCATTGATTTAACTAGACCTTTGATTAGATGTTGGATTGTCTGATTTGTGATGATCTGACTATTTTTTTCCTATCTAAATAGTTCATGATGATCCTCATGGAGTGTAGCTTAAGATCCATACAAGCAATTTTTATTTTGAAGTATGTTTAGAGATGATTTCGTTGATCTTGATCAATAGTTGAAATCAACCGAGGATTCAGGTCTGGAATTGGATCAAATCCTATGATCCCTAACTTTCATATTATTTAATGGGATTATTTAGTTATAATTTAATAATTGATTATTTTATTTGTAGGATTTAGGTGAAGAATGAGGACTAGATCACCAAGGATATTAGAGATCACACACATTTAAGTAGATCAGCTAGTGAAATTGATGAATTCATCACAAGACATAGGTGAAAATTTAAGAACGCTTATCTTTAAACTATAAGATTCATGTTTTAAACATGATATTATGTCATATCCTGAACATTATGGCATTTCAATTGTGCATTATATAGAATACATGCAAAATGGATATGCTTTAATTATTACTAATGGAAATGAATTAATTAGAATGATATAATGTTGTCATACTTTTAATTCATGATACTTGTACGATCATTATCTGCAAATCATTATTTGACATTATATGATATTATTTGTCTATTTGTGAAATGACATTTATGGTACATGGGTACCATTTCATCTTCTCTGATATGTGTTTTTTTAGATTTGTAAACTACATCCTTGGTGAATGATCACCCATTAAGTGAGGACATTGGTATTGTTATAAAATTTCTTATTTATTTAATCAGGCAAATCACTTGTTATTATTATTCTTATTTTACATCTAGGTATGGAGACCCGAGGGTTTTGTTTTCGACAGGCATAGGCCTGGGGATGCTATGCTAGAAGGGGACGAGGATTGGCCTTCTGCCCTTTGAGGCTGATGTGACATGGATACCATGTCCGTAGCGAGGCAAAATGTCGGGTGGGGCAATTATGGGAAGGCCACCACTTTGATGGTCTATCTCCCCATATGGACATGATGTGATGATATTCCACCATGGTATCAGCGGATTATAATGCAACTATCCATCTCCTTGTTTTAGATTAATGGTTGTGATGCGATGGCATAGTAGTCCTTGTATGTTATGCCCTATGCTGTTGATGAGATGCCTTATGTTATGTGGCATGATGATATGCTTGGTATGAGCTCAGTATCGATATGTGATATTATGATTATTGTTTTACCAATAGAGGCTGGATGGTTATGGACCCCGTATAGTGGGGGGCTTGGATATTATGTGTTGATATACCAGCAAAGGCTGGAGGATTATGGACTCCGTATGATGAGGGGTATCGATATGCGACCCAGAGTAGTTTGGGAATGGATATTATGAGACTATTATTGATTATTCATAATTTTGTATGACTTTTAACAATTTTAAATCTGTATTATATATTCATATGTATATGAATGAATGAGGGTGTACTTTTGTAAAAGTTTTTATATGGGTAAATTAAAGGGGGGATTTATTATATAGAGTATGGTTCATGGAATTGGATTATCTCTTTTAATTGAAGAATGATAAGTATGGATATTCGGATTATCAAAAGGTTATTGAACTACAAATCATGTTTTATATGCCATTTAAAATGAATATGATAGAAATGGATATTCTAATTATTGTGAAATTGTTAATTCATATTATAGATTTATTATGCTTCTTAAATCCCCTACCAAGTATAGCTCGCAAATATATTGTAAATATTTTTATGTTAATAATATCTCAAATACAGATAGATAGGAGAAGATGGACACAACAAGGGAAGTCCAGCAACCATGCTATTGTACTCAGGTATACATTTTCTTAAAGTTTTTGTATTGTGTACTTAGTTATTTGGATTGTGGACTTTGGACATTTAATGTAGTAGTTGCAGGGGCTGTATAAGTGAACCATTAGATGGGTACTTTTTTCATAAAATGCATATTTATTTCTAGATAAACTATCTATTTATGTATATTCTGAGCATGTAAGTGACATTCAGGTTTTTGAAAAATGAAGTTCAAAGGAAATGTTTTCCGCTGTTGTGGATTTCAATATTTTTGGTGCCATCTTTTGAAAATAAATGTTAAAAAGAGTTTTAAAAACTCTGGGTGTTGCAGATGAACATCAAAAAGATTAAAAAGAATAAAAAGCTCTAAAAGGTTCATTAAGTCAAGTAAAAAGAAAAGAAATAGATAGCCGATGGAAAAGAAGAATGTTCATTCTTATAAGGAAAAACAGAAAAACTGTGAATATATTGATAGAAGACCTTTACATGTCTTCCAAACAAGATTTTTTTACCTTTATAACCCTTCACTAATCCTATTTTTTGTCTTAATAGAAGTCCTCACTTGATCTTAGGAATAGTATGGCTAGGATACGGCTACAAATGAGTAGGGACTATGGTAGAGTGTAACATTCTTAGTAGTTGAGTAGTTGATATCCTTTCATGAGACCATTATCATTCTTTCTAAGTTATGGTTCTTTTGTATGAAATATGTGAGACTTTTGGACTTGATGAACAACATCTACTCACATATAAATGAGAGATTTGTACCCATATCTAAGTGACTTCTTTCTGAGTGATAAGTATATCTCATGACAATTGAAGTCAAAGCATACAATTTAGGTTATGTTTGATTGGAAAACTACTAACTATATATTTACTATACACACACTCACTTATGAAGTCATTAAAGGGATATCTTTAGCATAAGGGTAGGCTTTTGAACCTTTTAATTTATCCTTATTAGCAAGCTAAAGTTAGGTATTTAATATGAGCTAAATAGTAGAATTTTTTTTTTAAATAAAAAAGGAATTTAATAAAATTTTTGACAATTTTAGGGGTATATTCACTGGGGGTAATCTAGAAGTTTATGGGCTTGTTGCATATGCTAAATGTAATCATCAGCATCTATAGAAGTGGCAATTTTTACCAATTTTGTAAAATGATTTTTCATATGGTTTGCTCGTGACTAGCAAAACGGTAGTTGGGGGTCTAATGAGTGTAAAATTTTACATAGAAAGTGCCCAAATAGTAGCCAATGTGTTACAAAATATAGTGTTATTTCTAGGTTTTTTTTCAAAAATTTGTAACACATGCATTTCTTACTTAATAATTCAAAAGTATGACATTTTATAGGTTCAAAGGCCAATCTGGAGTAAGCATGTGAATAATCATATTTTTCTAGGATTTAATTAGAGTTTTTGACCTTTTATAGGAACCAAGATGGTAATTTAATGGCTGAGATTGAGAGAGAGAACAATTGGAGCTAGCCATGAGCTTTCCTAGTCTAACCAGGAAACCTAAGGAAGATTAGACCTAAATGTTATCATTTCAAAGTGTGATTAAGCATCAAGATTATCCTAAGGTAAGCAAAGGATGAATCTAGAAAAGCTAAAGTGATTCAAATGGGCTCGTGCTTAAACCATGCATTTTCCCCACATTTGCATGAAGGCCACTCAAGCCACCTTAGCCATATAAGCATGAATGAAGGCTACAAGCTAAGGAAGAAATGTCAAGCCATTTAATCCAAGGGTGTGAGCCACGAAGCCAAGACAAATGAGCCATCAAAGTGAGCATTCAAGCTAGTTAAGCCAAGCTACATGGAATGATTATTAGAGGAGAATTTCACTTAATCATCCTAAGCTAAAAAGTGGGTTTTTAAGAGGATGATTAAGGGATATTTTTGGTGAAAATCAAATTGGGTAAGTATGCATGTGGACCAATAGGGAGAACCCATATCCAACCTTTCTTTTTCCCATTCTTTCCCACTTTTTCTCTCTCTCACTCTCCACCTCACCACAATAATCCCATGGTTTCTTAAGGAGGAGACTTACATTCCTAAGAAGGTGGCACCTCCCACCTTTCTAAATTCACTCCATCTTCCAAAAGTGCTACCTAGCCTAGCCAATCACCCACCTTCTATTTCCTTCTCACCCTTCTCTCTTTCTCACTTTTTTATATCTCTCCATCTCTTTTTCCCATTTATTTGTATTTTCCAAAGCCATTCCATGTCTTTTACAAGGTGGAAATGCCCCATTTTGTAAAGGTGGTGTGTACCACCTTGTCCCACCTTTCCCCCCTAGATGACATCTCAGTTGTCTTATGTGGTTTCCCTAATTTCCCTTCTCATCTTACTTTCCATTCAAATCTCTACATCTCCACCTTCCACTCCTCATCCAAGGGTTGCCTATGATCCATTCCAAAACAGACTATCCAATCTTCCTAATGAGATCGGTTCCTAGGACGCGCTCTAAGATGTCGTACGAAAATGTGCCATGCTAGAGCGTCTCCTCATGTGTTACACGTGCGATGTCATCCCTATGGAATGACCGCACGACAACGCAGGTCCCGGGGGAGCGCATTACCATGTGCGCCCTAGTGACTAGCACACGGCGACCGTTCCGCTCGACCGGATCCATCTGAATGATTGGACCATCAGTTCCATTGGGCTTAGATCAAATCTGGACCCTCAGAACGATTGTGAACTTCAAAGTTCACTTGTGAGTCATCTAAACTCTAAATTGAGATTGGAAAGAAGCTATGGAAAGCTTGTAATGTCTATTTTCTTTTGAAACCGTAAGATTGATAAAAACACTACAAAAACTTTCTATTTTCAAGAATTAAGCTTCTAATTTTCATGATCTAAGATGATATGAGATGATCAGATCTTGGGGATTTGATTTACTAATGATATAATGTTGAAATAAAGTAATATCCATGATTTATTTGGACAGATCTAAGATAAATTGAAGGATCTATCCTTCATGGTAGAAAAACCCTACAAATGCAAAGGGACTCACTTGCTCAATAAGATCAAGTATGATCAAATGCTTGGGATGGATTGAATGGATGATATTATGATGGAATCTAGTTTGATCATGGATTAAATATAACAAAAATAAGTGGATATGATCTTTAGATCTTAATGGAATAAAAACACTAAAAGTAATTAAAACCGTTGATCTAAAAGAAAAGATCTAAGATCTAATGATTGTATCATACGTAAAAGTTTCTAATAATATTAATCTAATTAATTTAATTGTCTTTTATTGGAGAATATAATGGTAAATGTGATTTATGTTATAAATTAGGAAGCATGATAGTGTAATTCTTAAAATTTAGCATGCTATGCTCAAAATTTTATTAGTTTGCTATTAGGTTGATAGATTTAATTATCTTAGGGCCATGTTAGTTTAAATTTGAAGTTTAAGCATGATTCCATTAGATTAGTAGTAAAATTTCATGTATTTTATAACTTAGTATCTATGTTAGTATATTAGAGTATAAATGCCCTTAGAATGATATACATGTATAATTCCCTTATGATTTAAAGTGTATGATTATTTGAATTGTCAAAGCATAGTGTAAGCATCTTAGTTGTCTTTAAGTTAGTAGATATAATTGTTTGATTAGTGGTTATGTCTCAATATTCATAAATCATCAAAAATGAAATCTAATGAAATATAGAGATTCATGGACAATTAAGATGAGTGAATGACTTAGACTTAATATTAGTAAGGGCTATAGTTAGTAGAACAATATAGGATTATCAAATCCTTGGCCCACCCAACAATCCTAACATCTTAGTTTGAACACAATGGAAGGATTTTGAAGACTAAATGAGAACCTAGGAACACAACTTTGTGGGGGACAGGGGGTGGAAGTTAGTATGTAAGCTAGCTATTGTTTTGATATAAGTTAAGCTCCCAAAACTTAAGCATTGTTATGACAATCTTGTAGGAATTGCCTTCATTCTATACACCTTCAACCTTCTAAGGCTAATGGATATCTACACAAGTTTTGGTAGAAATTAAGCTCGTAAGTAGGATTAATCTTTGGCCATGTTTCCATTAAGTGTTCACTAAGGATTCCATCCTAGTTGATGGACTAAGCTAGAACATCAAAGATATGTTTTCATAAGGAAATTCAACTACAACCTTATTACATTTCCCTCATTTCATACACTATAGGTTTCTTTCCTAGTTACAAGTGGAAAAGTAAGTTTTAAGATTTAAACCCTAACTTATCCCACTTCACTATCTAGAAGTTAACAACTTCCATTCACTATTTTTAATTAGGTGTTCTTACTTAGGAATGACCAACATGTTTTAGTCCTTTTTATCCTCACAAATTTTGACTTCTTCTAAAGCTTAAAAGTCTAGCAGTAATCTATTATGCCATGAGGGTAAATCAAGGTACTATTATCAATTTTCATAATCTAATATAGCTATCTGAAGAATCATGGTAAATTATTTCCATCAACTCCCATTTCTTGGATCTAGCCAAGTAACATGCTTCACTTTTGAATCTAGCTTTCTTATAGATACAAAACCCTGTCGATAGGTCAATGATTCTAGCATTTAGAAGGTCTATCTAAGGGAGGGAAGACGGTGCCATTTTCCTATGGAAATGTGCAAGAAAATTGTGTGCATTGATAAATGTTTAATTTTTCATAAAAAAGACTCCTAATTAGTTGTGTTACAATTTATAAGGGTAAATTAGGGTTTTTAGCCCAAAATTTGTAACACATGCATTTTTTACCTACCAACCAAAAAGTTTGTTATTATGTAGGTCCAAAATCTAGTCCAAGGTAAGTATGCCATTAATTATGTTTTTCTAAAATTTAATTAGGGTTTTTCACATTTTGTAGGAAGTAAGATGGTGATCCAATGGCTAAGATAGATTGGGATAAAATTGAAGATCAAGATCAAAACAATGAGTCAAAGCCTCAAAATCATCACTTCAACAAAAACCAAAGACCAAGATCATCTTGTGGACCAGTAGCTGATGTGATTAATGGAGCTAAAGATGGCCAAAGTGGGCCCATGAAGTAAGCCATGCATTCCCACCACTTTTGTATTGAAGCCACCTTAGCCATATAAGCCATGAAAGAAGGTGGCAAACTAAGGAATTCAAGCCAATCAAGTCAAGGGTTTAAGCCAAGATGTCAAGCCAAGAAATCTTCCAAATCCAGGAATGAAACTTAGTGAATGGAGCCTTCAAAGTTAGCCATCAAGCTAAGCTAATGGAAGGCTAGAATTGGAGGAGATTCAAAAGAGTTATCCATGAGATATTTTGAAGATAAATAATGAAATCTATTAGAATAAGATGGCATGTGGACTAATGAGATAAGAACCTTACATTTTTAGTGTTTTTCTCACTTTTCCCCACTTTTTCCTTAATGTCCATCTTACCCTTATGTTGCACTATGAATTTCCTTTATGGAGTTGCATCTTTCCAAAACTATATCTCATTCCGCCTCTTAAGAAACTTCCTAACCAACCAAAATCCTCCACCTAACACTCTCCACCTCTTTCCTAACCAATCCCCATCCACTTTCCTATTTTAGTGAAGACTCAATGTCTTTGGAAGGGGGGAGATGGCCCTTCCTAAAAAGGTGGCATCTCCCACCTACTCCCCTCCTTAAGGCAGCCACCTCCTTCCATTCACTTTCTTATTTTATATCCTAACGTTTCCCCCATTCTAGCCAGTCAATTCAACACTCTTTAATCCCCACCATACCTTAGCACTAGGGAGACCTAGAAAAACAAGTAGAACAAGCACAAAAACCCAACAACATCCAAGCAAAAGAGGACTTTCCATTGAAGGGAAAAAGATGTCTCCACCTTTGGAATGAGATGCCCAATCCCTACAGCCTCTTTAATCACTTTTGCCTATTGTTTTATGGGCTTTTTGGGTGCTGTCACTTCCTTCCAATGTGTAAGCTCTTCCTCAAGTGTTCAACCTAGTATTTGTTGGGTTTTTTACTCATCTTTGAAGGTTGGTTAGCTTACTCATTCTCTTTGTTGGAGTCTACTTCTTTTCATGCTAGTTTGCCTTACTTTCCATTATCTTTCCTTGTTTTTAAAACTAAGATTCAAGGTGGTTTTTCCTTTGAAGTGATAGCCAAGGATAGTCATCTTGAATCTAGTTTTGTTCTTTACCTTTCATTGCATCTTTATTCTCTTTCAACCCACTTGATTTCCAACTTTGGTTGCTTAAGTTCCATTTGTTGTTGTCTTAGTTTTCCATAAGATTTTTCCTTGATTTCAAGCATACATGTTCATGAGTGAATGTTGGAACAATTTTAGAAGAAATTGGATTGTAATTAAGGATTGATTAAGATTAAGTGAACATCATTGTAATAGAATTTAAATTTCAACTTTGGATTACATGTATGGGTTATTATGTTGATGAATTTTAAATTTGATTCAATAAAGTTAGTTGGAATTTTCAATTCATGTTTGTGTCTAGTAGTCAATTATCTTTGTTATTGAATGTTTGAATGCATTAGAGGTGATTAATTCCATATTTTACATTGAGTGTTTCAATTACTTTACTGCTGGAATTTCTTTGCATGAATGGTTTATGTTAATTTCCAGCACCATACAATCATGTTCACTTGATTTTTCAAGAGCCCAACTAGATTTTTAGAAAGCTTAGTTAATGTTAGAAATAGATTGCATGCTTAATTTTCCAAAGTAGTTGATTAACTCCACTCCCAATGAATCATGCATACCATTCCATGGTTACACGCATGATGATGGGGTTGTTTTCCTTTCATTGTTTGTTAGTGTTAACTTTTCCAATATTTCCCTTGTTTAGTTGTAGTTAAATTCCATTAGTTTGCATTTTAGTTAGTTGAAAATTAATTAATTTGTCACACTTGTTAAAATATTTTATTTGGTTGCTTAGTTTTCTTAGTTTTGCATGATTAGGAAAGTAGTTTGTTAATGCATGTTTTTCGTAGATTAGTTGTTACTTTCATGTTTAGGAAAGTTGATAAATTGCATTTTAGGAAAGTATCAATTTAGGAATATTTTTAATTGGGAAAGTCATAAAATTAGAATTTTGTAATTTTAGAAAGTGCATATTTTAGGAAAGTTCTCAATTTAGCATGTTTCTTATTTTTGCATAGTTTTGAGTTTTTATGTTATAGTTTCCATTCTTGGTTTAGGTTAAAAATCACTTGAATATGGTTGGGTTAGATAGTTTAAAGTAGGGACCACTAACATCACATTAGTTTAACTCCTTGCGAGATCGACCTCACTAGCATACTATATTGCAAACATTTGTGCGCTTGCGAGTTTTATTTAAAAATCAAAACAAGTTTTTGGTGCCATTGCCAGGGAGTTACAACATTTTGTGTAGTGTTTCATACTTTAGGTCATTTTCCTCTAGTCTAGGTTTAGGGTGCATTAGATTAGGGTTTTCATATAATTTTACATAGTTTTTGCATTTGTTGTTGTTTTCCTCATATTGACCATATTTCTTTGATTTTTGTGTGAGGGAAATATAGAAAGAAGCTATGGCAATCTTGTGGGCCACGGCTTCATCATCTGAGATTAGGGTTTTTATTGCTTTCCTAGATTAGGATTTGAGTGAAATTGTAGTGAGACCCGTTTGTAATTTTAATTTATTAATTATTCAATTTTAAATGGGTTGTAATAATACAGGGCAAGTATGGGGCATGATGGCCACACTTGATCATCATTAGACTCCTCATTGTGAGCATCTCTCACTCAAATTTAAATTTTTAGGATAATTTGCAGTTAGTATAATTTGTATTTGGATGTTAGTATAATTCATATAGATTAGGACCATTCATTGATAATTCTTGCATTTTTACTGATGACTGTTGCATTAGTTGTGCACCTATTTAACAGAGGTTAGCCTGAGTTCGACTATAACCAAAGTATAGGCTACATGGCTATAGTGTCCCATTTGTTAAGGTGCTTGATCCTTTGTTAAGTAGCATATAGGTAGTCATTAGTTTGTTTTTGTGTTGCATTGCATATTTATAACTTTATGATGGAATGGAATTAATGTTAGTAAGGGTCCCATAAGAACCCTTATAGGATAAGGACTAGATTTCATCTCTAGCTCCTCGGCCCACCTAGGAATCAATTAATATCTTTGTATGCCACGATTCCAACCCTTGAATTTAAATTTAAAATCAAGTAGAAAGAGACTTACGGTATCGAGCTCATAGGACCCTTTAAGAAGGATGCAATCTATTGTCACTCAAATGGCTTTGAGGCACTGTGGTCATAGTGGGTCTCTTAAAATCCAAGTAATTTTCCCTTGCCTTTCATTGATGTTAGTTGAGGTCTAAATGTCTCCTAACACAAGGATTGTATTAACCACTTTTGA
Source organism: Warburgia ugandensis (assembly GCA_035236585.1). Taxonomy (NCBI): domain Eukaryota; kingdom Viridiplantae; phylum Streptophyta; class Magnoliopsida; order Canellales; family Canellaceae; genus Warburgia; species Warburgia ugandensis. Next base: position 2,978,495 of record CP141129.1, on the reverse strand, counting down.
GCATAACCTAACTGGTAAGCAGTAGTCAAATTTAGGCAAAAGGAGTTGTCTAGATTTAGGTCTAAGAAGCTACCACCTATGCACTAAGCAAAGACAATCAAAACACTACTCAATTAGTGGATACTAGGATTTGATTGTGATCATGTAGAGTTAGAGTCAACATTTAGACTAGGGCATTTAGTGTAAGATAGTTTATGCAAAGGTGTTGATCTCAAAACCTAGAGCTAATACCCTTTAACCTAGAGATTCAATGCAACCTAAAACAAGGGGAAAGAAACCAAGTTCCTATCCCCATGGTTGAACCGTTAGCAGAAGTTGAGTGCAAGGCCATTAGAGACTTCTACACACCATTACAACTCAAAATCCAATCTTACAAATGCAGACCACTTTGAGTTAAAACTAAGATTCATACAATTACTCCCCACTCTTTATGGTCGAGACCAAGAAGACTCTTACTCACATATTAAGGAGTTCCTTGATATTTGTGCTGCATTTAGGTTCCAAAATTTTTTGGATGACTTTATTAGGCTTAAGCTATTCTCATTCTCTCTCATGAACAAAGCTAAGTCATGGCTAAATTCATTGGAGCTAGGTTCCATCAACACATGGGACTAATTGTCTAGAAAGTTTTTGAACAAGTTCTTCCTTGTTCATAAAGCAAATGCCTTTCATCGTGAAATTATTAAAAAAGGGATGATGAACAATATTACAAACCTTGGGAACACTGGAATGAGCTACTTTAGAAATTTCTATATTATGGACTTGAAAAATGGTAGCAAGTTCAATACATCTATGAGGCATTGACACTTCAAAATAGAAAAATGGTAGATGCAGTGAGTGGAGGGGCCCTCATGTCAAAAGATGAGAGCGATGCCTCAGAGTTCTTTTAGACTCTGGTAGATAATTTTCAACAATGGGATTATTCAAATAGAAGAGAGAAACAACCAACCCACAAAGAGATGGGGGTCTCTATGAGACATGAGTGTAGGCTGATCTCGGCAGAGCACTGGGACTAGTAGGGATGTTGTAGAATTTAGAGCTTCCTGGGTGGTAGTGGAATTATATCACCCTGGACTTCATCATGGGTTTGCCTAAGAAATCAAGCAGGCATGATATGATTTATGTGATTGTTGATAGGTTGACAAAATTTGCCCATTTCCTTCCCATTTGACAGACTTAGTCTGACGATAACTTACTGAGACTATGTTGAAGAAATTGTGAGCTTGCGTGGGAGTCCGTTGACTATTATTTCTGACAGGGATAGTAGATTCACATCTAACTATTGGAAGAGTGTTAAGGAGGCATTAGGATTGACATTGAGATTTAGCACTGCCTTTCGCCCACAAACTGATGGTCAGTCTGAGAGGACTATCCACATGATAGAGTATATGCTACGAGCGTGTGTTGGAGTGATGTGGGCTATAGATGATTGTTGAAGTCCAAGCTAGTTGAGCAATGTGTAGAGAAAGTTTAGTTAATCTAAAAATAACTTTTGACAACTTACAGTCATCAGGAGAGCTATGTAGATAGGCATCATAGAGACATTGGGTTTATGGTTGGAGATCATGTGTTCTTGAAGATTTCTCCAATGAAGGGTGTGAAGAGATTTGGAGTAAAGGGGAAGTTGACGCCCTGGTTCATTGGCCCATTCAAGATCCTGAAAAGGGTCAGAGCAGTAGCCTATTAGTTGGCCTTACTGCCACAACCTGCAGATGTACATGATGTTTTCCATGTATTGATGCTACGGAAGTATATAGCTGACCCATCACACATGCTTGAGTAGGTACCTACAAAGCTAACTTTTGAGGAGAGAGTTGTCTGAATTTTAGATCGTAAGGTACAAGAACTCTAGACTAAAACCATTCCATTGGTCGAGGTTCTTTGGCAACATCAATTAGTGGAGGAAGCTACATGGGAGACTAAGGAAAAGATGAGACAGACACATGCAGATCTTTTTAGAGATTGATGTAAAAGAATTTTGAGAATAAAATTTCTCTAAGGGGCGAAGAATGTAATAATTGTAAATTTTTATTATTCCTTTTTATTATTATATTTTAAATTGAATATGGAAATTAAAAAAGAAAAAATATTTTCATTAAAAAGAAGGGATTGTTTTGATATTGATATCCCTCTCCCTTAAAGGAATTGAAAATAGATCATTAGATCTATTCCCATGACGGAAGAAGGGAGAAAAATGAAGGAGAAAGAAAGGAAGGAGAAGAAGAAGAGGGAGAAGGAGAGGAAGAAAAGGGAGGAAAAGATAGAGAGAGAAGGAGAAGACCCAGCCCAACAGAAGAATTGATCATGTCGATGAGAAGGAGAACTGATCACAGGGGTTCCCTAGAGTTGCAGGAGTTCACTAGAGAAGATGATGGCTATGATCATTGGTATGAGCTGATCATTTTCTTTAGCACAAGAGCACGAACAAAAACCCCAAGTTTATTGGGTGATTCATGCTAATCTTGACTGTCGATCGGAGAGGAGAATGATGTAGGACAAACTCGAAGGCTTCATAAAAAATTGACCATCAATTTGGCTGATCTGAGAGAGGGAAAAATATGAAAATACTCCCAAGAGGTAATATTCATGAAACCCAACTTGTGATTTAAATTTTTTTGGCTAGATCATATGGTTCATGCTAGATCTTAGTTTTATTGGTGATTCGAGCATTGATTTCCTAATCCATGCTTAGGTCAGTATAAAATAGGGTTAAAACACCTTAAATATAGCTGAAATTTGTCAATCCAAGCTAGAAGACAATTGCACAATCTTGGTCATCCAATCAGGAATTGCTGGAATAGTGGCTTTGTGGCATCTAATTGATGATTCGATGCCAAAGATGAATTCTTGGACCATCAAAAACCAAATACCTTTGAAAATTATTCAATTAGATTGCATACCATTAGAGATCAATTGGAAGACCTTGGATTCCGATCAAGGACATGAAGAAAAAAAAAGTAATTGAATGATCCTACGATTAGTTTCTTAATCCATGTTTAGAAATGAATGAACACATACGATAACTCGAATCTGATAGAGATCATTAATCCAAGCCTGAAACTGATAGGACGATTAGTCATTGTTGGAACTTAGGCATGGAAAAGTTGGATGGATGACTAGACATTGCCATTACATTTGTTGACCTTTAAATTGTTTAGAAATTTAGAAAGTTTTTAGATCAGAATATTGATTCAGTAGATCCAAATATCTAACATAAGATTTGATCATATCATTAGATCAAAGGTTTTTTATATCAATCAAGGACTAGAACATGGATTCCAAGTAGTTAGAAACTATAGATGTATAATTTAGAATGATATATAGATTAGATGATGCATCGAGAACCATTCAATGTCAAATTTATAATTTGTGAATTGATGAGAGTTGATTGATGAAGTTGAATGCATATTTTTCCCAGATTTATATGATAAAGGTTGAGATTGACTAATTCTGTTGATTTCGGGAGTAATTGGTACTATGATTACAAATAAGTGTTTTGAAATTACATGTGTCCTACTTAAAGAATCACATTCAAGTAGATGAAATCCTATTTTGATTTATGAGAATTGTCTCATTTGGACTTATTATAATTATGGTTACGATTTTTAGAATTTCATCAAAATAGTTAACTCTAAATTGTCTATCGTTTCAATTTAATAAACTATGTATATTCAAATTATGAACTTGGTGAATTATCATAATTACAAGTATTACTTTTTCATAAGTATGAATTTATGTATTCTACAGTTTAATTTCAAAGATTATTAGTATGCAACTAAAGAGTTGCATTGAATACAGTGGAACCAGATTTTTCTCATTGCTTTCTAATGATTTGTATTTTATGGGAAGCCTCACCTAGTGGACATTATGCTAGGAGAGTAGTAGGGTTGGCAACCCGGTCTTTGAAGTTTAGATACCTGTTACAAATAGGATTGGCTTTTACCAGTGTGGGTATCATGGAAAGGCACCACTTAGTGTTGATCCACATCCCATGTGGTGTGGATCATAGTTTTCCCACTATGGTGTTAGTGGTTGAGCAGATAGATGGACTAGATCTAGGTTGCAGATGCAGAGTGGTCCATGAGTTTCTTTCTTGTTTATGGATGTGACTTGGAGTGATGAGCATGTTAGGGTGATGATTCCCTATATTAATACGGCATGATGATGCCTAAATGTTTGTGTGGATACTCAAGACCAAGGTGCAATAGTTAAAATACTCTAGAGAATTTGTCAGACTGAGTAATTTTCTATTGATGGAACTTTATACTTTTGTAAGTATTATATGCATTTATGATTTCTCAAGTGCATTGTTACTTTTCAGAATGATTTTGGAAAGAATGTGAATTTCAATCGTATGATGTTATCAAAATCTTGTACTTCCTGGTGGGCATCCCTATAAGGGTGGTGAGCTATAAGATGGCTGTGTAGTAGGTGACCTTAAGAGTTGGTCCCACATCGCTTGAGGATAGGGAGCTAGGCCGGTTATAAGAGTTTGCAGAACTCTAACAGTCATGGCCCATTTTCCCTACGGGGAATAGCAAAAGCCATGAGGCCATTATGCCAAAGCAAACAATATCATGACTATTGGACCCTAGCTATTATAGTTGGTATCAGAGCTAGTTCCCCTCGTGATAGCGGGCTAGCCAGTACATGGGCACCAAGTTGTGGCAACACGTGGGGACATGTTTCCCTAAGGAGGGAAGAGGGGGCTCTAGCTTGCCAGTCCTAGTGGGCAGCAGGGTAAAGGTGTGGCGAGCCAGAGGATGGCTATGTAGGGGTGACCTTGAGAGTTAGTCCCACATCCATTGGTGAGGGGAATATGGGCCAGATATAAATGTTCAGGTGGTATCTTCAAGTAACGAGGCCTTTTCCCGTAAGGAAAAAATAAAATATTGAGGCCAGCATGCCAAAGCGAACAATATCATTACTATGGAATTTGCAGCCATTACACACTCCTCCTTGACTTGATGGCTCACTTTAATATTTCATTCCTTAGTGGCTTAAGTGGCTTCATTTGCTTGGCTTCAAGGCTTGAGTAGGTCATATGGCTTATTACCCCTTTTCATGGCTTTAATGACTAAGTGGCTTAAATGGTGCTCATGCAAAGGTGGTGGAAATGCATAGATCATTTTAATTGCCTTTTCTTTCTTCCAATTTCTTCCAGGGACTCTGACACCACACCCCCAGGACAAGACACACCGCCCCATGCAACCCCTAACAAGCTAACTGCATAGTTAGACCCTCGAAAAGCTCTGTGAAGGACAACATAAGCGGTTGGATCACCTTCTCATTTCCTATAGAAAGAGTCAAAAACTAATTAAATCTGAGAAAATAATGATGAATGTCATACTTACTCTAGATTAGCTTTTAAACCTATAAAATATCAAACTTTTGAATCATTTGGTTAGAAATATATGTGTTACAAAATTCCAGCTCAAAACCCTAATTTAACACTATAAGTTATAACACATGGGAAAATAATTGGGTACTTTTTATACAAGATTGAACACTTATCACACCCCCAACTAGTATTTTTCTAGTCTTGAGAAAAACATGTGAAAAATCATGAAAACAAAATGGTAACTATTTTTTTAGGTACTCATAATTGCATTTAGCATATGCAACAGGCCTTTAAACCCCTAGGTTACCCTTAGTGAATGAGTTAAGCCTTGTGAGCGTTTTTTTGTGAATATACCCACAAAAGTCTATAAGACTAAGTTTCTCATTTTATCTTAAAAATTCTCATCCATCAATACTCTACAAGCTTTAACAACTTAATAAAGATGAATGAGAAAGTCCACAAGTTAACCACATACCAAAGTCATTTTATTCCAGTTTCAACTTGAAGTGAAGTTTGTGTACAACTACAAATGTCAGGACTTCTAAAAGGATATGCTTATTTCTCCATTGGAAAGATGTCTTGACCTCAAGTTCTACTAGTATACACTTATCTCTCATAGAAAAGGTGTCAAACAAATTTTTTCTCACTATATGACCAACTCCAAAGGTGTTAATGGTTCACATCACTTTTTAAGAATTCATAAGACAAAGATATGATCACTTCGAATAAACACCATTACTAAGACCATTAGAAATAATTCACCTTAATTCCTTTATATTTATATCCTCATCAAGGTTACCTTCGACCTAAGATCAATAGGTCTTCAAATAGGATGAAACATAAATTTAGGATATGTTCTGAAAAGAAGGGTATAAGGGATTCAAAGTTCAAATCTGAGTAGAGGTCTTCAATGTATATTTGTCTGAACAATATTTTCTTTTTCTTGCAAATAAAATGAATATCTTCTCAATTTTTTCTTTCTCTTTTCTCAACTTTGATTTTCTTTTTCTGATACTTTTTTTTAATACTTTTCCTTGTATTTTTGGAGAAGGAATACTGTTCTATGAGGGAATGGGTTTTGGATATTTTTCACTTCATCAACGTTTTTCCTTTTTCTACCATCTCTACTCATTTTTGAAAGATAGGTAATAGATATTTTAATTGGGGTTCCTTTGAGTTAGGGTAAATGATGTTTAAGAAAGAAAAACTCTTACCAAGGGGCTCGAAGGGTAACTAGTGATATAATATATTGGGTAGCTTAATTTCTCTAGGTTACAACATGGATGGCCTATATCATTTCTTAGGTTTCTTAAAACCTATCCAATTCAATTAATATTTAGGAAATAAAGTTAGCACTTCTTTTTGTTTCTTGGCTATTTGACCAAGATAAAGATACTGGGATCTTTCAAAGTTGATGATTGCTAAAGAAAATATGGAATTACTTATAACCCTCAGAAAAAATGATAATCTCTAATACTCACTTGGGTGCATAGGTTCCTCAATGTCTCTAAGTTATAACCATCTATCTCTCTAAACTTATGCACTCTGTGTAAATATATTCTAAATTTAACTTTCATAAAACACTTCAAGACATGAATAAAAATACTTAATTAACCATATGCAGTTCTATTAAGAAGTTAAAGTAGTGTAAATACTAAACTTTAGACAATCCAATTCTTTTCAAAGTAAAGGAACTTCGACCTAAAAAATAAGAAAAATTCCTTCTTCTTCTTCTTCTTTTTTTTTTTAACAAGATGAGAAAATCTTAGAAAAACTCATGTATGTCTAGACCTTCCAACCTGAAGTAAACATTGTCCCCCTTGTTTTGAAAACAAAGGACACTATATGATGAATTGTTAATATGGAATAATGAGACTCTAGAAATCATGGGTTGCCTCCTAGTGAGAGCTATGTTTAATGTCTTCAGCCAGACATACTATGCAATGATGAATGTAGCGTAATGATGGATGCAAGTGTCATGGGACATGCTAAGGTGGGTCTTGATATATGGGTTCCTCAAGTGATGCTTCTTCCACTTTAGGGTTTAACAACTCTAGGAAGGGTTTCAACCTTTGGCCATTAACCTTGGATATCTCACCATCCTTCTCTGTCTCAATGGCCCCATAAGGATATATAGTATGTACTATGTAGGGTCCAATCCATTGAGATCTAAGTTTTCTTGGGAATAGATGCATTCTAGAATTACACAAAAGGACCTTCTATCCATATGTGAAGGACTTTATTATGAAGTGTCTATCATGAGTGTTCTTCATGTGGCCTTTGTATATCTTTGTTGACTCATATGCATCTTTCCTTAACTCATCCAACTCATTAAGTTCAAGTTTTATGTGGGTGCAAGTAGAATCTAGGTCAAAGTTGAGCCTTTTGATGGCTCAATATGCTTTATGTTCTAATATACCAGTAGGTGACATGCCTTTCTATAGACCAAGTGGTAAGATGTCATGCCTATAAGAGTTTTAAATATTGTACGATAGGCCCATAAAGAGTCATCAAGCCTCAAAAACCAATCTTTCTTATTTGGATTGACTATCTTTTCTAAAATATGTAACAACTTTATGGGTAACACCATATTTTTTCATTGGGATCTCAAATATCCTATTACAAAAATGTTTACCCCTATCACTAATTATGGCCCTGGGTGTACCAGAATGTTCAAATATGTTTTCTATTAAGAACTTGACCACCACCTTGTGGTCATTAGTTTTACACAAAATGGCTTCTACCCATTTTGACAAATAACACACCCACACATGGATGTACAAATAACCAAGGGATTTAGGAAAAGGTCTCGTAATATCAATGCCCCAAACATTAAAAGGTTTAATTATTAAAATAGGATTTAAGGGCATCACATTCCTTTTTCCTTTGCTCCCTAATTGTTGACATCTAGCACATACTAAGCAACAAGCATGTGCATCACTAAAAATGGTGGGCCAATAAAAACCTCACCACAAAATCTTTGCAGCTCTCCTTTTAGAGTCAAAATGGCCCCCACAAGCATGGTCATGACAAAAGGAGATGATCTTCTACTATTTATGATATGGAATTGATCTCCATACTTAAACAAGTATGGATCATCCCAAGTAAAGTGTTTAACCTTAGTAATAAACATTTTCCTATCTTATTTATACCAAGAACTAGGCATTACACTAATAACAAGATAATTGACTATATCAGCATACAATGATAATTGGGAAATGTGCAATAATTGTTTGTCAGGCATGGTCTCTACTATAGGCACATTTTCACTAGTGGACTCCACAACTAGCATGGACATGTGGTCTGCTACAACAATTTTAGAACCTTTCTTGTCCAAAATTTTAAAGTCAAACTCTTATCGCAATAGCATCCATTGAATCAACCTAGGTTTTGCATCTTTGTTAGAAAGAAGATATTTAAGTACTGAATGATTAGAATATACTATGGCCTTAGATACTAACATATCCAATGCAAAAAAACTTCTAACAACTCTTTCTCTGTAGTTGAATAATTGAATTGGGCATCATTGAGTGTCTTGCTAGCATAATATATCACACAAGGATGTTTATCAATATGCTACCCCGATACATCCCGATCGCATAGTCTGAAGCATCACACATTATTTCAAATGGTGAATTCCAATCTGGTAGTCTAATAATAGGGGAAAAAGTAAGTTCAGCCTTTAGGCACTCAAAAATGCTTTCATACAATTTTCATCAAAGTCAAAAGTTACCTCCTTCATAAGTAAATTACATAAGGGCTTAGCAATTTTACTAAAGTCCTTGATGAATCTCTTATAAAAACTAGCATGGCCTAAAATTAGCAAATTTCCTTCATCATCCTTGGAGGAGGAATGTTACAGATGAAATCCACTTTGCTTTGTTTACTTTTATACCATTGTGTGATATGATGTGGTCTAAAACAATGCTATTTTAAACCATAAAATGACATTTTTCCCAATTAATACTAAATTCTTTTCCTAGCACCTAGCAAGGACAAGTTCTAAATGGTGTAGGCATTCATCAAAAGTTGATCCAAATAATGAAAATTCATCCATAAGGACCTCTAGGAATCTCTCTACCATATTAGAAAATATGCTTAATATGTACCTTTGAAAAGTGGCTAGGGCATTACAAAGTCCAAAAGGCATACAATAGTAGGAAAGGTTCCAAAAGGGCATGTGAAGGTGGTCTTGTCCTGGCCCTAAAGTGCTATAGGGATTTGGTTATAGCTAGAATAACCATCACGAAAGAAGTAGTACTTATGTCCCCCTAACTTTTTTACCATTTGGTTTACGAATGGTAAATGAAAGTGGTCTTTCCTCATGGTTGAGTTTAATTTTCGGTAATCAACTCAAACTCTCCACTTGATGGTCATGTGAGTGGGGGACTAACTCATTATCCTCATTCTTAATGACCATGACTCTTGACTTCTTAGGTACAACTTGAATTGGATTGACCCAAGTATTGTTAAATATGGGGTAGATAATAAAAACGTCTAAGAAATTAAGCACTTCATCTTTTATACCTCCTTTATATTAGGATTGAGTTACCTTTATGTTTCCTTAGATGGTTTGGAATTTTCCTCTAGATGGATTCTATGCATACACACAGTAGAACTAATCAATCCCCTTAGAATTTGTTATGGTCCACTTTAGAGTAGTCTTATGTTCTGTGATAACATCAAGAAGCTTACCCTCCTGCTCCTTATCGAGGTATGAGTCAATGATTACAGGTAAGGTTTCATTAGGTCCTAAGTAAGAGAATTTTAGATTTTTAGGCAAAGGCTTTAGGACTAAGGTCGTGGTTTATCTATACATGGGACTGTTACAGATTCTGATGAAGCAAGTGGTTCCACATGAGGGGCCCATTTAGAGGTATCCATTATAGGTGTAGCATCTAAAAGATTATTAACCTCTACAATGGATATGTCTATATCAAAGTCACCATTAAAATGTGCTAGACATGCCTCAAGTGGGTTTAGGATAGATGATGGGGTACTAGTAGCTTGAAGTAGACCTTCAATTAAATTCACAACACATGAATCATATAAGTGTTGATGCTGATGGTTGGTATTAAAAACATTGAGCTTGACTTTCATATTGCTAAAAGATAATTTCATAACATCATTTCTACAATTGATGACGATGTTGGACGTTGCCAAAAATGGACACTCAAGAATCATTAAAATTTGGCTGCCAAAGTCTAACATTGGTTGGGTACCTAGGACAATGAAATCAAATGGAAGTAAAACTAGTCCACTAGTATTAGAACATCTTGAACCATACCATATGGAATCTTAACTGATCAATCTACTAACTGTAAAGTAGTATGGGTTGGTTTAAGGTCACTGAGCTCTAGTTGCTTATAGATAGAATAAAGCAATAAATTTACACTAGCCCCTACATCAAGTAGTGCATAATCAATGACATGGTTTCCTATGACACAAGAGATAGTAGGAGGGGTCTGGTGTTGTATTAAAGAGCTCACATGCTTGGTAAGGAAGGCTTTCTTTTGCATGTTAAGCTTTTGCTTTAATGGGATATTAATTTGCACATGTTTGCACACTTCAATTATCTCATTAAAATTTGTTCCTTTCTGTGACGACCCGGGTTTTTCCATGCATTTTTTAAATGCAAGATCTAATTCCTAAGGCGGGATGCATCCCTATTTAAAAATCATTTTATAAAAACCATGCAATGTAGCGGAAAATCTTTTATTTTAAACTCATTTTGAAAACCCCGAGTGTCATTTGCTTTCACAATAGCTAAAGTAGTTTTTGAAAAACTTCAGAAATCATAAATGTTTTCCTAGGTCTATCCAGTCACAGCTCACAGCCCAACTGTAAATAAATACAAATACATGTCCAAAGGGTAGAGTGTTTACTTCCATGTATGATTGTCTCCTTTTGATTTACTTGCTAGTAACACTAACATAGGCGTCCTCTACTTGTGAATGGAGCTATCCTGAAAAATGTTAAGGATTGAGTGAGTATATACTATACTCAGTAGGAGTCTATCACTACTAGTTTTGCAATGCATGCTATGTTTAAAATCATATGCTCTTTAAAACATATGCATGTTTGAAAACTCATGTTCAATATCGATATTAAAAACCATTGTCAAACGGGAATACTAACGACTTAAAGAATCACATAATCCAAGTTGAAAGTGTCATATATATATATCATAAACATAATGATATGCATAAGATGCTCAACTGAATCCAACTCATGGATATATGGTATGGTCGACCAACCTTATGTCATGCCAAATACAATGCAAGTAAATCCTCAAACCATAGGGCCCACTATGCCCACGACCTTGCCGCCGTGTGGTCCCCGGGTACCTGAGGACACTCGGTCATAGCCTCCATGGGGCATATGACACATCAACCCAGTGCCGTGACACCAGTGGTAGCCCCCTGTATCACATGCAGTCAACGTAGGGACATGCCCTTTTTGGGCATCGTACCCATTCCACCTAATAGTGGTAGAGGCTGGGAGGCCAACCCAGACCTCTCAGCATAGCGCCCATGAGCTTATTAGCCTAAATCATATAAGATCAAACAAGCAAAAACCTCTTTTTCAAAACCTGTCCTCTTTGGGTCCCTCACAACTGCTTGGCCCTCACAACTGCCTACCCAGTGTCTTTTGGGCACTCCAGCGTCTTTTGGTCACCCTCAAGGACATGCAATTTTTCAAGAACTCAATGCTCACAAATCATGCAATATATGCAATTATTTGCAAAACATATTTATGCATAATGTATTTGTCATATGCATGCTGAATTCGTTTATAAGAATAAGTCATGCTAAACAAGTCATATAACTTAAACTTAAAACATGTGTTCTCAAAACAATCATAGGTTCTTTTTAAAAAGTCTAGTAGCGATAGAGCACCTACCTCAAAGTCTCCTGGAGTCGTGTCCTTCATCACTCAACCCGTCCCTGGGTCTCATTTATAAACTCCTGGATATGAATGGATACAAGGAGTCCTTATCAATTTTGATCTATTTTTAGAAATTAGATCGCTAGATTTGCCTTTTAGGGTCCATGGGTTCTTGCCTAATTCATTGTCAGGCTAGATCCTATTATATGGATCTACTATTCAATAGTTAAACTTTGTAAATTATCCTCTGATCCTAACTTTAAAGTCTCATTAGGTCCGTGTGTCCCAGTTCCCAAGACACTCGTGCACCCTGGTTGAACCGCGACTGCCTCACGTGTGTGCGCGCCCAAAGGCTGTGCCAGGGATCGCATTTTGCACGCGCACATGCATGCTCAAGCGACGCGCTATGATGCGCATCCTGGATGGCATCGCACGGACGCACCTTTGGTGTAGCATGGCGCGTCTCACCTCCCAGGGCACCCTATGCATCCTGGTCGAGCCAGGACCCGTACCCCATGTCGCGCGTGCACCTGATGGCCGCACCAGGGACAGTGTACGCACAGTCGTATGCCTGGAACCCATCCTAGGGACCCTGTCCCAGGCGCATGTGGAGCATGGCGTCCCTGGGATGCCTGGCTCGTACAGGGCCGGCTGGAACTGGTTTTGTCTTCTTCGGTTAGAAAAACTGGCTAGGAAAAGACCGGCTGGAAACGTTAGATCCAGCATGGATCTAGCCTGAAAGGAGGAAGAACCAAGAGAGAGGGAAAGATGGCTTACCTGGGCAGCCAGGGAGAGCTTATCGCCGGTGGTGCAGCTCCCTCCTTCCGTCTGAAAATCCCATTTCGCTGGAAATCGTGAGGAAGAGGAACATCCCTAATGTCGAGCAAGACCGAAAAAGAGAAGAGAGGGGAATGGGGAGAATGGCCGGCCTGACTAGGGCTTGGCCGTTGCTAAAAAACGCAGGGAAACTGGCTTGAGATGGGTTTCCGATTTTTGCCGGAAAGCCCAGTCCCAACATAGCCGAAAAACTCATGACTTGGAGAGGGGGAGATAGGGCTTTTTATAGCCTTGCTATGGCGGTGCTGCCATTGGCGGTGGCAGATTTCTCTGGAAACTAGGGTTTCTGGAGAAATCTAGAGGAAGAAGATGACGGGGTGCCGTTATTAAAATGCCCCCTGCGTTTTCTGTCTTTTTCGTTTTTAATTCAAATTACAGAAATGCCCCTAATCTTTAAACGGTTGTAACTTCTTCATACGAACTCCGTTTTCGGCGTTCTTTGAGGTGTTGGATTCCATTTTTCGAGTAGAATCTAATGGTTCTAAGTTTCCTTAAAAATTCCTTCGTTTAATATTTTAAATAAAGTAAAACATTTAACACAGTTTATTTCCCATAGAATGTCTAAAATAGCGTAAATTGCTCGGGCATTACACTTTCTTAGCCTTGTTGAGTAATTATCATGAGCCCAAACTCAACAGCCATGGTTTAATGTAATCAAACATAATGGTTAGCTTAAGTGAAACCTACGTTGCCCCTTTATATATATATATATATATATATATATATATATATATATAGTAGAAAAAGTTCCTAAAGAGCTAAATGCTATTGTCTTGGCAAGTCATGGATTATATAGTAGAATTTTAAATACTTAATTCTACTAAATTTTTGGCTAAGTCACCTCCATTTTTTTGACTTACCCATTTAACTCATGCGATGCAATTCACATGATAAATAGTATAACAGTTATAAAATGTCTATTGGAGACTTAGTCTCCACACAATTCACCATAGTAAATTTACTACAATTCCTGTTTTCTAACTTGAAGCTCTAAATAAATCTCACGCACACATCGTCAGCTTAAAAATATATAGAATGTTAGACACAGATGCATAGGGTTACTGATTAGATATTATAGCATAACTCATGCTCATCACCAACATACATACACAATACAAAAAATGACAACATTGGCTAGTTAAGCTTCATTCATTTCCAACAAGTGCGTTCCTTTCGTCAGCTTGACTAGTAATTGAAAAATAATAATATGAGCTATGAATCCCAGTAGGGAAAAAGAACAAAACCCATGCATAGCCTACCATTTTTGTTGAGCTTAGCTTAACTCCACATTCATGTCCAACAATGAAACATTCATTTCCATTTCAATAGATAATTAACGAAGTCATGAACTTGTAATATTAGGTATAACATTCTAGCATCTCACCAAAATTATAGTTCATTCCAAATTCAAACTATAAGACACTAAACATAGCATTCAAATAAAAATGTACATGAATATATTTCATTTGATTATTTCCTTAACAATAATAAGCAAGTATGACATCATTACATTGATCAAGTAGTCATCTCCCTCGAGGTTACCATCTTGGATGGCCCACTATGAGTATCATACATAAGGCAACCAGACCCTTGGGATTTACCATCTTGAGTCACTCCACCATGATTCCAAAGAACCAAATAGCACTTTCCCTCAAGGTTTACCATCTTGGGTAGCTCTAATGTCAGGTTCCCTCAAGATTTACTATCTTGGGCAGCTCCACCATAGTTGCAATAAACTAGGTTGCCCTTTCCCTTGGGGTTTCCCATATTGGGAGATTCAATGATTGATAGCTCATCCCTTGGGATTTACCACCTTGGGTTGCTCCACCATGATGCCAAAGGGCAAGGCAGCCCTTTCCCTCAAGGTTTACCATCTTGGGAGGCTCAATACTTGGCAACTCATCCCTTATGGTTTACCATCTTGGGCGTCTCCACTGTGATCCCAAAGAACTAGGTAGCTCTTTCCCTCAAGGTTTACCATCTTGGGAGGCTTAGGAATCAACAATCCATTCCTCAAGATTTGCCATCTTGGAAGGCTTCACCTGTGGCGACCCGGGTTTTTATAACACATTTTATAATACATTTTGTAAAGATAGGGCCCTTAGAGTAAAATGTTTTTTCGCAAACCAAAGCAGCGAAAATTCTTTTCTTTAGAATTTGTTTTGTAAAACTTAAGTCACCACCTCATACATAACATAAGTAGAATTTTGTATAAGATAAAATTCCATTGAAGGAATATTCTTTTATTAAACTTTAGGATCCATCCAGTGGTTCACAGTACACAACCCATTGTATCCTTACAATACTTGTCCAAATATACAATCCAAATTACAAAGTTCAAAATTCAATACATGTTCTAATACAATGTTTCAAGGGATATACCCTGATTACTTATTCTTCAATTGTTCTTCAAGTCTTGAGCTCCTAAGTCTCCTTCTCTGTATCTGAGATATTGTAAACATTTGAACATTTACAATATCTCAGCAAGCTATGCTTGGTAGGGGATAAGAATGTAAGTTATTGACAGTATAATCTCAATATTCAAGTATCCCATAATTTATTCTATCATAAACACATTCATTAATAACTATTAGTTATAAGGACATCTCATTTCCTTGTCATTTGTGTTCACCTTTATGCATACATATTGTATAAGGACAAATCCGTTAAAAATGTAAAAATAATCAAGAATCATTTCTATACAAAGCTGATCAACTTCTTTCATTATAAGAGATTTGTATCTCAGCCAGTTACTATATAGGGAATTTCTCTTCTTGGGAAAAATATTGGTAATATACAATTACTTGACATTTCATCATGCCATCCCTTAAGGCATTTCACTATGCCAATTTCATATGCATCATAATGCAAAATAATCAAGGACTACTATGCTTGCAGTCTGATCCATACAGCGCGCCCGGATAACTGTTCAATAATCCACTTATACCATTCTCAGTGGAAATTACAATATCCATGTCCATATGGGAGGACCATGGCTGTCACAGTGGTGGCCTTCCCATAAATGCCCTACCCGACTTTTAACCTTTCTTAGGCTTGGTATTCAATATCATCAAGTTTCAGAGAGTGGGTGGCCAAACCCTCTTAACTCTCCTAGCATAGCATCCCTAGGCCTATGCCTGTTTAAAATAAAACCACAAGCCTCCAAGCTTGTATGTAAAATAATACTTATACATTTTAGACTATTTGTCTGATTATTTAGGACTAGAATATTTTCTAGTTTCCTATTCACTTAGGGTTGTTCTCAATTCTCAACTTGACCATTTAATACTTATTTTCCTCATCATTTGGTTGGATCATATTTCAATTTGAGGTATTTACCTTAATATATTGGTATCATACATGTCAGTACTTCGAAACATAAGATCATGTATTAGACATGTATCTTCATGTAAAGGCATTCTTAATAATCCACCTACCTCAATAAGGTATTCTTACTCCTTGAAATCTGCCATAGTCTCGATCAACATATATCTGTCAAATCATATGTATAATGTCATTTTTCTAATCAAGGGTACATACTACATGGTCTTTTGATCATCCTTATGTAGGATGATCTGAATCTTTCTTCCTTGAATATCCTATATCCATGGGTTTAATATCATCTATACAAATACTATCTATATCATACATAACAATCTAATTTACATTGAGGTTTCTTTTTCCTTAATGTTTTTGATCATACAAGATGTCATCTTGTTTTATCATCCTTATCTCACTTATTATTTTTATTGGGGTTAGATAATTTGCTATCTTTTTATGTTCTTATTATTATTCAACCAGTTAGTGTCTTGCTTGGTTGAAGATAATTTATTTCTTCCTATCACTAGACAACTCCTCCTTATTTCAGGATGACCAGTACTTACCAGTTAAAGTCTGCTCAAAAAGTGGTTAATACAACCCTTATGTAAGGAGGCATTTAGACCTCTCTTACGTCAATGGGAGGTGAGGGAAAAGCACTTGACTCTTTTATACCCCCTATAACCACAATGTTTAGAGTCCACTGCAGTGGTACTAGCTCAACCTTTGACAAGGTTCCTATGAGCTCTTTACCTTAAGTCCCTTCTCTAATTGATTTTAATTAATTCGCATGGGTATGCACAATATCATCCATGGATGTTCATTATTTTCCTACTTTGGGCCAAGGAAATGATAAATCATTCCTTATATTGTCCTACTAACTATAACCCTTATTAAGTCAAAATCATTCATTCATCTTAGTTGTCCATGAATTTCTATATTTCATTAGTTTACATTTTTGGTGATTTATGCTCCTTATATCTTAACAATTACTTAACAATTGAATAAAATTTGACAATAAGTAAATCATCAACTTGAAAGCATAAATCAAATATAAGTTTAACAACTATATACTAACATTCTTCCTATGAATGTAACTTAAGCTAGTGAAATAAAACTAACATGATCCTAAGTTATGAAACATCTTCTATCATAATGAAATCATGTTTAAATCCTAATTTACACTAACATGATCCTAAGATAATCAAATCTACTAACAAATTACTCATTTAGGACATATCACACTAAAATTTAAAGATTACACTATCACGCTTTCTAACTTAGAACATAAATCACATTTACACTTCTATATCCAATAAAAGACAATTAAAACTTAAAACATAAATCACATTTACACTTCTATATCCAATAAAAGACAATTAAAACTTAAAACATAAATCACATTTACACTTCTATATCCAATAAAAGACAATTAAACTAATTTTATTAAAATTATTATAAACCTTTAAATATGATCCAACCATTAGATCTTAGGTGTTTTCCTTTAGATTAAGGGTTTTAATTACCTTTAGGGCTTTTAATCCATTAAGATCCAAAAATTATATCCACTTGATTTTATCACATTTCATTCATGATCTAACTGGATTCCATCATAATATCATCCCTTTAATCCATCCCAAGGATCTGATCATACTTGATCTCATTGATCAAGTGGGTCCCTTTGTATTTTTTTTTTAAGGGTTTTTCTACCATAAAGGGTAGATCCCCCTATTTTATCCAAGATCTGTCCAAATTAACTATATATATATATTAATTTACTACATTATTATATCATCACTAAAATAAATTTCCAAGATCTGATTACCTCAGATCTTGAAGATCTTAGAAATTGGACACTTATTTCCAAAATATAGAATAATTCAGAAATAATTTTTAAAAATATTATGACTTCATTAGAAACTAGACATTATAAGCTTTCCATAGCTTCTTTCTAATCTCAATTTGGAGTTCATATGACTCCACAATCTTAAATTGAAGTTTACAACCGTTCCTAGGGTCCAGATTTGATGTAGGCCTAGCAGAATTAATCTCTCTCAATTGAGGGCCCAAACCTTGTTAGATTTTCTTGAAAATTGTACCATAGGGGTTTTTGACCCTTTTGGTTCAATTGGAAAGCTCAGAATTTCCATCTGAGCTCTCTATCACCATAAATTTAAGGGTATGGTATTTACTTTATTTTTACCATTTTTCATTCAAATTAAATTACAGAAAAATAAAAATTGCACTTAAACATAATAAATATGTATGGGAAGTAGTTCCATATACCTGATTGGAGAAAAACAATATAATTGATGCCCAATTTGAGAGAATTACCGGTTGATGATAATATAGCCCGATTATCTACCTTTTTGTGATTTTCTGTTGTTGGAACCGTTGGATCTTGAAATTGATTTGGGGATTTTGTATATACTATAGTATAGGATGTTATGGATGGTGGAATTGATGAGATTCTTCCTGGAACGGAGTGCCTAATTGAATTTAGGTCTCTTGTTCCAATTAGAAAGAGGAGAGAGAAATAAGGAAAAGAGAGTTTGGGGAGGGATGAAGGGGAATTTGGGGCTGAAATTCCAGGGAGGATTTTGAAATTTCGTGGTTAAGGTTGTGAAAATTTTTGAAAATTTTTGGGACATATTTATAGCCAAATTTGAATTTTTTATTATTTCTTTTGATAAGATATTTTATTACTTTAGAAATTTTAATTACTAATGCATTCTCCATTCCCACTACAATCTCCACTACCAGAAATAATGTACTGAGCAATTATTGGTGCTTCTAGAACGTTGGCCCACTTTGTGGGCCCCACTTTTATGTGAAAAGACCTTTTTGCCCTTTTAACTCCAAAATTGGAGAATAATAGGCAATATTTATTCGAACTCGGAATCGAGTGTACTTAGTGGTGTTGGAATCGTATTTCTAAGTACTTCATGAATATTGAGGTCTTATTTGTTGGATATGGGATATGAGTAAAATTACCTTTTTACCCCCAAATGGAAAAATTAAGGAATTTTCATTTTAACTCAGAATTGAACGTACTTAATGTTGTTTTGATCTGTTTTCCAAGTACATCGATAATTTCTATTTTTTTAATTTATAATATAATCTCTAGAAAAAAAGAATTTTCAATAACCTAATATTCCAGCCTAGAATTTCTAAAAATTCAAACTTTATTAATTTTCCTTAATAATTTACAAAAATTCAAGGTCATTACATCACCTCAGTTGCAATCAATCAAGTAGCCCTTCCCCTTAGGGTTTACCATCTTGGTCATCATCATAGTCTATTGGGCGGCCCTCAAGGCTTACTATCTTGGGATTAACACATTTTATCAAAATTAACATTATCATAGCAGTTAAACATGATTAATTAGAATATCACATGATGATTTTAACAAGTAATTGCAATTTATATTATCCATTCAATCAATATGATAACCTACATGTTCTACACATCCATAGTGTTAATTACAAAGTGGACTGATCAATAAGAATTTAAGGATAAAGAAGGGTTTAGGGTTCCTACCTGAGTTCTAAGTACAACTCATAAATTGATTATGAATACCATTCAAATTGTATTCAAAACCTGGATTGATAACACAAGTTCTAAGTAAATTTCAGAATTCTATGCAATTTACTATAATTATTTCAAGATCTTTACTCATAATGTCATTGACCTAACCTCTGATATTTAGATTGACAGTCAGGACACCAATTGGTTGCTATCTACTTAGATAAGCACCATTGGCCTCCAATCGACAGTCTAGATTTACATGTGTATCTTTAAATGTTTCAATTGACATTATTAAAGGTAATTTGTTCAGCAATTTGATGATTTTAACATTAATCCATGGTCTAATTACCTTTCCTAACATTCAATCATCACTGATCAATTTTGAACTGTCAAATCAAACCTTGCACTTGCTAGTCCACAATTAGTCTATCATTTTTATCACAAATAATTATTGACATGTAATTAGAGTCATAAATTATGTGGATCAACCTTTCGATCATGTTTCTAATAGTTGGATGTGAAGATCAAGGTTTTTCCTATGCACTACCAATTCTTTTAGTAAAAATTTCATAGATCAAATAGTCTTTAATTGAAGATCCATTGTCATGGATGAAAAGATCAGGCATTAATATTATTCAGATACCAAAAATTTCCATTTTGAGGGTTCTGTAGAAAAATGTTGCTATTGCCAGAGAATATGAATGAATTTAGGTCGTAGCTGGTAATGTACATAGTATGAAAATTTGACTAAATTGAACATATTTGTTTTGTGTTCCATGAATTAGAGTTCTGCCTAGTTTTCTCTACAAATTCTACCAGAATCTTGGTTTTTGAATGGATTTTATCTAACTTTTTAGGTCATCAAATTTACTATTTTTTTTTCTCAATTTCCAGCCTTTCCAAGTAAGGGGGTTTCACTTAGAATCACATGAGGAACAAGGTGAACGGTTTGAATCATTGATCTAACACTGTTTCATCGACTATGCCTTTCAACAGTCAGCTTCTTCCATGTTTTTTTTGTTAGTTAGTGAAGATGATGGTTAATCATCAATGAGAAGGGAATGAAGAGGAATGGAAGAAATGAAAAGAGAGGAAAGAAGGGAACTAGGTGACCTACTTGCCGTTGGTCAATCTATTCTAGGTAGGAGGAAGTGTCATCATTGGGCCTTCTTGCAAGTAAGATCTTGGTGTCAGTCGGTGACCCGCGAGGAGGAGAAAAGAAAGAGAGATGATAAGGGAGGGGCAAGGACTGTTCAACAAGGAAGGTGATAACCATAGGGGGAAACAATTTGAGGGAATTCGAGAGAAAGCCTCTCATGGTCTGGAAAACATGGGTTTTCCCCTTATTTTTGGTCTCCAACTAGTGGAAGAGGCTGAGTCAATGTGGTCAGTCTAACTCCTATGCGTCGACTCAGTTCTAAACTCATTATGTCAAAACAGTCAACATAGGGGTGCCATTTTTCAATTTGGACCCCCTTTTTCACTTGCAGAACTTTTGGATTTTTAGCTCCCAATCTTCATTTTATGAATTCTTAGTGTCATTGGAAAGCCCTTACCAAGCATAATCCACAAATTAATAACTTCTAATTTAATATCAATGTTTTAAATTTCTTAAAAATTTTAATAAAAATTTCAAATGAAAGCAAAATTGCTCAAAATTTGATATGTATCATGGAGTTTCAAGTCATTAATTCTTAGTAGTATAAATCATTCAACAAGGTTTAGAATTTTCAATTTTCCCAAATTACTCCCAATGGAGACCTAAAATCGTGTGGGGCCCATCTGCTCGATACAACCTTGTTTGTCCTGTTTTACAAAATTTGAGAAAATTAACAAGTTATTTACCTTTTTACCTTACCCTTAGGACATGGGTGTGATATAATGAGGGAATGGGGCTTTAGGAATATAAGGTGCCTCCACTATAAGCTCAAATAGAGTTGGAGTTTTCTATGTTTTCCCTTTCTCTTGTGTTTTTGCTTTTTCATTCTCCTCAACATTTTCCTCAATCTTTTCCTCTGTTTGCCCTAATTTGTTATTAACATGATGGCCACTCCTAAGGTTTGTGATGGACTTGGCTTGCTCATGGGGTATTTGGGAACTATATCCTATTTCTAGCTGGCCCTTAGGGTTTGGGATAAGCTAACTGGGAAACTTTCTTTTTCCCCTTTAGTTAATTTAGTAGACAACTAGCTAATTTATGTCTCTAACTTGATGATCTCTTGGGAATTTTGTCAACTCTCATTTTGGAATTGATGTAAAGTCTTATTAGTATCCTGATTTTTTTTTAATGAGAAATAGAATATTATCTTCAATTGATGGTTACTTTAGTTGTTGAGGATGCTAAAAACTAGGTGGCTACTTAGAAGCTAAAATCCTAGGGATTTTTTGAATAGGGGGATTCATAGATGTACCTCCTTGATAGGTATTCTTAGACCATGATAATTTTAGATGCCTAGCCCATCCAGGATTGTAGGTCTTAGAGTATGGATTGTTATTACCAGGATTGAGATATGCACCAAGAGCATTTGCTTGCTCCAAAAGATTTTTAGGATTCACTTTGTTGGATGGACAAGTTGTAGTTAAATGGACTGGGCTAAAACAAATAGTACACACCACTTGTGGGAGTTTATTATTAGTACCCAGCATGCATTAATGTTAACACACATTATCTGACATAGAGTTTCTAGCCTATTCATTCTACAATCCAATGAGTTGAGCAAATGTGTTGTTTCTAAGGCCACTCGTATTTCATACAAGCCTCCTTTCTTTTGAGGCTAGGTATTTCTCTCTCTCATACTGGAATAGTCCTATTGGTGAGAATTGTCAGCTAAAGTTTGAAAAAAATTCCCAGGTGTTTGTTTTTTTTTTCAACATGAGGACCCCTCCATTACTTGTATCTACCATTTGTTTATTTTAAGGTGTTAGTGCCACATAGTAATACTAAACCTACTACCATTTTTCAAATCCATGTTGAGGGCACTTTTATAGTAATTCATTCCATCTCTCCCAACATTCATAGTACTACTCATCATCTCTTTGTGGAAAATTGATGATCTCCCTACGATAAGCATTTGTCTTATAGATAGGAAATAACTTGTTCAGGAACTTCCTAGGCAATTGGTCTCATTTGGCATTGGAACCAATCTTTAAAGAATTTAGCCATGATTTGGCCTTATCCTTTAATGAAAAAGGGAGCAACCTAAGTCTAGTGGAATCATTGTAACATTATAGTATTTGAATGTAGCACAAATATCAAGGAATTCTTTTATATGTAGGTATGAGTCCTCTATTTAACGACCATAGATTGTTGGGAGTAACTGAATGACTCAGGGTTTAAGTTCAAAGTAGCCTGCGTTGTTGGATGGTAATGAGATGAATAATATTTATTTTGAGTGGTGTATAGTGTAATAACCCCAATTTTTGTAATTGATTGAGAAAATCAATAAAGTTTGAGTTTCAGATATTTCGGGCTGAAATATTGGGGTTATTTAGAATATACTTTTTTATAAAAGTATAATCAAATAATAAGACATGTAAAATTAAAATTAAACTTAGCAAACCCTTCAAAATGACTATAAGCAAGACAAATTTTGAATTCGGGTGAAAAATCCTTAAGTTTCTTCATTTCTTGGACAAAAGGGTAAAATAGTAATTTTACCCAAAAATCAAAATCTCCCAAAAATCAAAATATGAGACATCAAAATTTAGAATGTACTGAGAAATACAAATCCAACGCCACTAAGTACACTCAAATCCGAGATCATGGGAATAAAACCCAAAATTTTATACATAAATGGCAAAACAATTTTTTTATACCATGTGGGGCCCACAAGGGACCCAAAAACGAATCTTATGGGCAGCCCAAGTGAATTCATGGGTCAACAAACACCAGTTGGTCTTGGGCAAGAAAAATGGAGCATGGGGAAGAAAAAATGGAGCATGGGAGACTTTCATGCCATTTAATAATTTTTTTAATATTATAATCATGAAAAAATGACCAAAATGCCTATAAATACAACCTCAAAAACCCTCTAAAAATTTTCATAAAATCCTCACAAAATTTTCTTCACTCTCCCTGAAAAATTAGAGTTAGATCCCTCCCCAAAAACCCAAAATTTCCAAGAGATATCTGTCTTTTCAATTTCTTTTTTCTTTTTAGATTAGAACAAGAGACCTAAAATCAATTAGGCACTCTGTTCCAGATGTAATTTCATCAATTCCACTGTCCTAACATTCCCACCATATCTATTCTACAAAACCCCCAAAGAAATTTCAAGATCCAACGGTTCAAACAACAGGAATTTGCAAGAAAGGTTGATCTTAGGCCATATCTTCATCAACAAGATATTCTTTTTAAATTGGGCATATAACCAAGTTTTTTTCTCCAATCAGGTAGGTGGGAATACTTTATATAGATGTTTAATACTGGTTTATGTAATTTTTAGCTTACTGTAATTTATTTTGATGATAAAAAAGGTAAAAATAAAGTAATAACAGAACCCTTAATTCAGGATTACAGAGTGGTCAGATAAAAATTCTGACTACACCAATAGATCTAGAAGGGTCCAAAACCCCTAGGGTAGAATTTTCACAATGATCTGAGAAGGTTTGGTCACTCAATTGAGAAGGGATTGATTGGACGGTCCAAACGGACTGTACGATCTCCCGTTCGGACGGGCGACATCCCGCGCGCTTCCATGGACGCCCCGTGCCAGCGCTTCCGATGTCCATCGTCGTGGAAGCGCCCGATGAGCCGAATGCGTTCCGCCCAGCTTGGTTTACCTCCCGAAAAATCTGGGCCGTCCGTTCCTTGGGCCCAAATCAAATCCTGGCCCTAGGAAGGACTGTGAACTTCTAGATCAAATTCCAAAGTCATTTGAACTCCAAATTGAGATTGGAAAGAAGCTATGGAAAGCTTAAAACCTCTATTTTCTGACGAAATGATAAAATGGACATAATATTCAGTAAAACTTTCTGTATTAAAGAAAAAAGTTTCCAATTACCTATATCTTCAAGATCTGAGATGATCAGATCTTGAAAATATGTTTTACTAATGATATACTATTAAAATAAAGTGAGATCTATGGTTTATTTGGACATATATGAGATATATTAAGGGATCTACCCATTATGGTAGAAAAACCCTAAAAATACAAAGGGACCTACTTGATCAATGAGATCAAGTGTGATCAGATCCTTGGGATGGATAAAATGAATGTTGATATAATGAAATCCAAGAAATCATGGATGGATTATGACAAAAATGGATCAATATGATCTTTGAACCTTAATAAAGAAAATCCCCTAAATATAACTAATACCCTTAATCAAAGGAAAAGATCTAAGATCTAATGGTTGGATCATAAGTAAAGGTTTCTAAAAATGTTTATGTAATTAGTTTCATTTTATATAATGGCATTTTAAATATGATTATGTTATAAAGCATGCTAGTATAACATTTAGACTTTAGCGTGATATGTGATTTCATTGTTATCATAAGGTGCTAGATTTAATTATCTTAGTGGCACTTTAGTATGATTTCATGCCATTCTAACTTAGGACAATGCTAGAATTTCATAAAAGTTTATACTATAGTATGAGATTATACCTTAAGTCCATGTTAGTTTAAATTGAGTTATTAAGGTATATTAGTTGGAAATCATGTTAGAGTAATTTTAAGTACCTTGCCTCATTATCATTAAATGTTAAATTATGTAGTTTTATGCTTTGAATTTATAATTCATTTATGGTTAAATATTATTAGTAAATCTACTTGTTATGAGATAAAGAGCATAAAACATCAAAAATGTAATCTAATGAGAAAGTAGAGTTTCATGACACAAATAAGAATGGAGTGCTTTGGACTTAATTAGTAAGGGTTATAGTTAGTAGGACAATATAAGGATTATTAAATCCTTGGCCCAAACTAGAAAAAGAATAATAAACCCCATGAATGACATTATAAATATTCATGGACTTAATTAAAATCCATTAGAAAGAGTATTTAGGGTAAACATGCTTATAGGAACCTTATGAAAGGTTGAGCTATGGTCATTCTAGTGAATGATGAACATAGTGGCAAAGGGGCTTATCTAATAGAGCCTCGCTCTTCCCCTACCTTCCGTTGATGTTTGTGAGGTCTAAACGCCTCCTTACATGAGGATTGAAGTAACCACATTGTGTTCACCCATTCAGCTAGTAAGCCTTAGCCAATTGGAAATAAGAGGAGCAGTCTAGATTTAGGCTTAAATAAGTCACCTTCAACCAAGACTTTAACTGGTTGAATAATAATAATAAGAGCATAAAAGGTTAGTAAATTAACTAACCCTAATAAAAATAGTAAGTAAGATAAGGATGATCAAACAAGATCCATTAGATCTTGGATGATCAAGAACAATAAGAAATAGAATATTATATTGCACTTAGTATGCATGTTTATTAGTATACTTGTTATAGTTCATTAGATTAGATAATCCAAACCCTTGATCAAAGATGATTCAATGAAGAAAACCAAGATCATCCTCCTTAGGGATGATCCAATGACTGAACTTAGATCAAAGAAGAACTAGATGATAGAAGATCTAGGACCTTGATCTTTATCAACATGTGTAGATTGTCAATCAATGGATCTATGAAAGATCAAGATCAAGGAGATGGACATACAAAGACTCAGAGATAGAAAAATACTTAGATATGAATGATCTAAAGATCATTCTAAACATCAGATCTAGTGATCAATAGGATTGTTCATAATTTATATATTGACAATATGTATGGATGTACAGATTACATACATCAATCAGGATCATGGAAGATTGGGGAAAAGAGATCAATCCTTAAAGGTAGGAGGATTTGATGAATGCATTTACATGAGATATACATGATTGTACTCATGATCTTATGTTGACAAGAGTAATTTTAATACTTGTATTAAATCTCTTGAAAACCTTATGATCCAACCAAACACATATAAGATGGTTAAGGACTAAACTATAAGTGAATAGGGAACTAGAAAATATATCAGCCCTAAGTAAACAAACATATGGTCTGATATATATAAAATCTATTTTACATACAAGCTTGGAGGCTTGTGAGTTTGTTTTAATAGGCATAAGCCTAGGGGAATGCTATTGTTAGAGGTGTTATGAGGGATTGGCCACCCGCTCCTTGAAATTTGATGATATGATGATACCTTGCCCAAAGAGAGGCTAAAAGTAGGGTGGTGGCAATTATGGCAAGGCTACCACTGTGAAAGTCTTGCCCCCCCATACGGGCAGCGACATAATATTTTCCACCGTGGTATCAGTGGTGAACAGGGCAGTTATCCGAGCGCGCTAGTACGGATCGAGGCTATGACATAACAACCTTTCTGATTATTTTGCACTATGATGCATATGAGAATAGGCATAGTGAAATGCCTTATGTTGTAGCATAATGAAATGCTAGGTAATTGTATATTGCCAATATTTTCCAAGAAGGGAAATTCCCAGTATAAGATTAGCTGTAATACTAAATTCTCAAAATGAAGAGAATTGATCAGCTTAGTTGGAAATGATATTTGATTACTTTCATAAATTTAACTGGTTTACCCATGAAGGGTATGTATGTATATAGATATACATAACTTACAAAGTAAAGAGTATGTTTAAGGATAATGAGATTATGAAGTATTGGAATTACCTTGTCAATTATTATGTTTCTTGAATCCCCTACCAAGCATTGCTTGCTGAGATATTGTACTTGTTGCAATATCTCAGATACAGGGAAAGAGAGTTAGGAGCTGAAGATGATAGAAGTCTTGAAGAGAATAATCTTCAAGGTATACTCTTGAAGATATGTATTTTTCTCAATTGAGAGTTTTATTGTATGGTGAGCTTGAGTTTTGGATTATGTAATTTGGACAAGTATTGTAATAGATTTGGGTGTATTGTGAACCAATGGATGGATCCTGGAGATTTAATAAAAGTATATTCCTTCAATGGAATTTTATTTTGTACACAAATTGTACTTATGTTATGTATGAAGTGGTGACTTGGGTTTTCAAAACAAGTTCTAAAGAAAAGAATTTCTGCTGCGTTGTTTTGAGAAAATTTTTTACACTCTTAAGGGCCCTGCCTTTCAAAATACTTTACAAATCATGTTTCAAAAACCCAGGTCGTCACATATAGAAATCTCTAAAAGCCTTGTGCTCAACTAGTGGTTCAACCATGGGGTTAGGAACTTAGCATCTTATCCCTTTCCTATGAGTATGTTCAATCTTAGGGTTTAAGGGTACTAATTTAGTGTTTTGACATCACCATCCTTGCATGTACTAAGATGAAACCTAACTATATGATGCAACCTAAATCCAAATGTGACTCCTAAGTCTTTGTGATGCAATCAAACAATTTCTAATGCTAACAACATGCCTTTTGTTAATCTTTGTTAATTTGTGAGGTTGTAGCTTTTAAACCTAAAGCCAGACAGCTTCTTTAATTTAAACTTTACCATTGCTTACCAATTAGGGGCCTCACTACAAGTTCACTCAAAAGGAAAAAACTAATCTAAGTAAGCAATAAAATTTGATGAAGCTGTAGCCCATAGGATTGCCGCCACTCCATTGCCAAATTAACCTCGAACAAAATAAGTAAGATGGATCAATTTATGAGGAATTAGCAAAATATGCAGATATGATGCAAAAATTCTAAGCTAATGCAACATACAACTATGACTAAAGATAAACAATCCAAATAAGAATTCAACCACAAATTCGTTGTGATTCTCTAGCAACAGTACCAAAAACTTGTTGTAGCTTTAAAATTATCTGCAAGCACACGAATCAATGTAATATTTTCACACAAATGAGGTCAATCCCATGATGAATCTCACAGATTTACAATGGATTGGATTTTATTTAGACGAATTAACTTCAACCAAAGAGATAAAGATTTGATTAAACTAGAAATTTAAAACAACTAAGAAGGAAGCATGCATGGAATTAGAAACTAAACTTAAAAAAAACTTATTAAAGACTAAAGCTAACAAATAAAGATGGAAACTTACCTAAATGATATGCAAGCACCTAAAGGAAACTAAAGTTAATTATAATGAATGAAATTAAGAAAAATAAACTGAAGGAAATTACTAAAAATGACACTTTCCTAATCCATCACTTTCCTAAACTAGAATTAGAAACTTTCTAAAACCAAATTAGGAAAATTTTTAAAACTAAAATAACAAGCAAAAATAAGTAACAAATGAGATCTAACTAACTTTATCAAGAAATTAAGAACACACATGTGAATGAAAACTACAATTAAATAGACTTTCTAAATTTAATGCTTTCTAATTCCTGTAACTTCCTAATAGTGGAACTTTCCAAAAATTTGAAAAGGAAACTTTCTAAACCTAAAATAAGATGCAAACAATGGATTAACTGTTGTTAAACTAAATTAAATAACTAAAGTAAGCAAAAACCAAAATGCAAAGTGACCTAGTACCATGCGCGTGATCCATGGATTGTACGTATGGTTCTAGGGTGCATAAGTGACCCGAATTAATGAATCTAAAGTAAACTATCATGTAAAATAATCCATGAAACTAATAAAAAAGCATGAGAAGCTAAATGAGATCCTAAGGATTTAAGCAAATAAGGTGTTTAGATGGCCAGAAACAAAGCACAAAGTTAAGGGAAGAAAATTTTCAGATTGCAACTACTTAAGAACATCAAACAAATCAAGCATAAGGAAGAAATTTAAACCAAAACTTTTATACAAGAAATTAATCCATACATAAAGTAATTTTATGAAAAAGAATTCCAAAATAAGAAATCTCAAAGAACTTTATTGATTCACTTCCAAATTGCATCCAAAATTGGATGCATAATACATGATCTATTGCTGGAAATTGCATCTAAATCCTAAACATAAAATCCTATCTAAACAACATCAACAACATAAAATAATTCTCAAAAACTAAATTATAATGACATGTAAAGAAAACCCAAAAAAGAAATTCAAGAGAAAAGAATGTATAAAATGTGATTCAAGTGGGAAAATCAAGGATTTAAGCTAGCTATTCTCTTGGATGTCACTACTACATAATGAATAACTTAAATTTTAATTTAATAACAAAGAAAAAATATATAATTGAAGCAAGAAAGGAAAGGCTTTAGGATTGGAAAGATAACATGGGCTTTAAGGAACAAAACAAAGAAAACTAAAAGCAATGAAACTAAAGTAAAAGAATTAAGTTACTAACCTAAATTGGAGAGCATGTAAGAAAGAGAATAATAAGAATACCAAAGGAAGAAAAACATCAAACAAGTCTCAAATCCAAAGCTCAAAAAGATCTTAAGCTAGAGTGCTCCTTTCAAGGTTGTCTCACCCAACCTCTACTTCGAAAATTCGTATGGACTATGGGGGTATATATAGATGTGTGGGTTCCTAACTAAGGAAAGGGTGAATTCATAAGGAAAGTGACTCTAGGGTTAGGGTATTGAATGAGGAAGGATTGGAATAGGAAATTTACGTAGGAATGATGTCTTAAAGATGACATAAGAAAGAGAGAGAATCATGATGGGCTGGCTGGTTTCCTAATTAGGAAGGGGGGGTGGCATCCTTTTCCATGGAGGGAAAGTGGCTCTCCACCCTCCTAATTGAATGGATTTTGAATGGTGGAAAAAGTGAGGGAAATAAGGAAGAAAACAATAAGGAAAATCTAGAAGAAAACTTGGAGTTTTTACATGTTTGAATGAAGTTAGATCTTGGGTTTCCAAATTAGGAAACCACTTGATTTTCCCAAACCATCTTAGAAAAGGTAACATAGTCAAAACCCTAAAAAATCTCCTTCTAATTTGATGTCATTTTAGTAGATAAAAATCAAAATAATAGTAAGGGAAAACAACAATGATAGGAGATGATGGCCACTTAAAAGGAAATGAATTTTAAAAATCCGAGCCATTCATCATGTTTAACATCTCGGGAAAAGAAAAATACCTCAATAATATTAAAAATCTGATGTTGTTTAGTTGGAGGAAATCACAACGGAAAAATAATGTCGATGGGTCAGATGGTGACTGTACGATTGCTCTGCGTTGAAGACATAGGTGACTTATGTGTTTGAGAACATGCACAGATAGCGCACCAACGCATGCGATCATGCATGTGCAATGTTGACAAAGGGAGACAGGATGCGGGGTGTATTTCAACAATGGCGCACATGCATCGTGCATCTTGGTGACACCAATTTTCTAATTTTTCATTTTCATTTATTTGAGCCATCCATTTGATCTGAAATTGAAATTCTTCAATTAAGAAGGTTATATAAACCTATTTTTAGATTCAAGACATCCGTTGGATTCGGCTCGATGACACAGATCTAATTATAAGATGAAAATTAAGATTTGACCACATCTTAATCTGATCAAAACCCAAAAATCAAAGGATGACACAAATTAGCCAAATCAAAGGGCGATCAGGCATTAGAAATTGATCAAGTAGATGATCTAATAAGTAAATTGCAGAATAGAACTATTAGGTCATCTAAATAAACTTAGATTATGATTCAAACTATTGAATGAGATAAGAACTATAGACTTGACTAATCAAAGGATGATCTGATTGCCAGACCAATAGATTGAGTACTAATACATACATAGATCTTAGAAAACATTGTAAGTATGATGGATTAAGGTATATAAGATACACAAGAGAGTATTGAGAATGATCCAATGGTCGGATCGCCCCATCAAAACTATCAATCTAATTGATCAAGATCAGATTTGACCATCTAATTATTGGGTTGACTATAAAAATAGGAAAAAGACTAGTTACAGGACATTGATAACTGTGGATTGTGGAGAAATCAAGTGATCAGGGCCCATTGATTGATGATCTATAGCTAAGATCAAAGATCAAACTAAATATTAAGGGAAATAAACTTTAATTAGTGATGAATAAACATCGAATTACCTAGATTAAGGAGGATCTCGAGTTATATGAGTAGAAATGATGAACATTGAATAGTGAGTGACAATATATGATATATGTCATTTGACAGGTGCATTAGATTGTGTTGATTTGAGAGGTAGCACTTTTTAGAGGGTGTGATGATATTTAATATTGATATATTTTTATAAAACTATGGTGATCATTGTGATGATTTGATGCATGATTATCTTTCGTTATGACCTCATTGCGATTATTACCTAACATGTACATCTTTTATTAATGCACAATTACTTTGATTTACATCTCTCCATGGACACATGATTTATTTAATTATTGAGATTCTTTACTGATTTTTTTTATTTGTGATTTCTTTTTTTGTGAATTATTGAGAAGGCTTGGTGGATTGTCCTTAAGAAACTGATCCCGTGGTAAGGGCAATGCTCTAGGATGCAAGCCATAGGTACTCATATATGTCGTACACCAAATACTACTTTATATTGCTTGTTTGATATATTGAATAATTTTCATATTTTTATAGATTTATGATGGGTGTTTCTACCTAGTGAATGCTATGCGAGGAGGGATTTAAGGTCGGCCATCTACCCTCTAACTTTGTGAGATGATTAGATATCTGTCCCATAGATGGGCAAATATTGTCAATAATGGTATCATGGGTAGTTCACACTATAGTTTAGATCCTCACCCATGTAGAATGAATGCTTAGACTCCTATTCTGGTGTCGATGAGGAGCAATAGTTGGTAGACTTAGGAGCTACTTATTACTATAACATGTAGTCCATATGGTTGTTTTGCTTTTTCTTGCAACATTATGAGCATACTTTAAAATACGGACCACTAACATCACATTAGTTCAACTCCTCATGAGAACAGTCTCACTAACGTACTATATTTCAAACGATTCGTACACTTGCGAGTTTTATTTAAAAATCACAACAAGTTTTTGGCACCATTGTTGGGGTGTTGCAATACTTTTTGTAGTGTTCCATACTTTAGGTTATTTTCCTCTAATCTAGGTTTAGGGTTTTGCATTCTTTTGCATTTATTCCTATTTTCCTCATGTTGACTATATTTCTTTAATTTTTGTGTGAGGGAAATAAGCAAAGAAGTGGAGGCAATATTGTGGGCCATGGCTTCATCATCTTAGATTAGGGTTTTTATTACTTTCCTATATTAGGATTTGAGTGAAATTATAGTGAGGCCCATTTGTAATTTTAATTTCTTTATTATTCAATTTTAAATGGGTGGTAATAATACAAGCAAGTGTGGGGTAGGTGGCCCACACTTGATTATTATCGGACCCCTTACTGTGAGCACCTCTCACTCAAATTTTAATTTTTAGGATAATTTACATCTGGATCAGGACCATTCATGGATAATTGTTGCATCTTTACTTAGGATTGTTGCATTAGTTGTACACCTATTTAATAAAGGATAGCCTGAGCTTGGCTATAACTAAAGCATAGGGTGCATGGTTATAGTGTCCCATCTGTTAAGGTGCCTAATCCTTTGTTAAGTAGATTTTAAGTAGCCATTAGTTTGCTTTTATATTGCATTGAACATTTACCATGTTATGGTGGAATGGAATTAATGTTAGCAAAGGCCTCACAAGAACCCTTATAAGAAATGACTGGATTTCATCACCAATTCCTTGGCCCACTTAGGAATCAATCAATATCCTTGTATGCCAAGATCCCAACCCTTGAATTTAAATTTAAAATCAAGTAGAAAGAGACTTAGGGTATTGAGCTCATAGGGCTCTTTTAGAAGGACGCGGTCTATTGTTACTCAAAGGGCTTCTGAGCATTGTGGTTATAGTGGGTGTCTTATAATCCAAGTGATTTTCCCATGCCTTTTGTTGGTATTAGTTGAGGTTTAAACACCTTCTAACATGAAGATTCTATCAACCACTTTCGAGTAGAACCTAACTATTAAGCAGTAGTCAATCCTAGATAAAAGGAGGAGCTATCTAGATTTAGGTCTAAGAAGCTACTACCCATGCACTAAGCAAAGACAATCAAAACACTAATCGATTAGAGGATATTAGGATTTGTCATGTAGAGTTAGAGTCAGCATTTAGATTAGGTCATTTAGTGTAGGATAGTTTATGCAAGGGCATCAATCTCAGAGCTTATAGTTAACACCTTTCAACCTAGAGATTCAACGCAACTTAAGACAAGGGGAAAGAAACCAAGTTCCTATCCTCATGGATGAACCACTAGCAGAAGTTGAGTGCAAAGCCATTAGAGATTTCTATATCCGCCACTACAACTCATCACCCCATCTTAAATAGCTTTACCTCCAACAAATGTAGACCACTTTGAATTAAAATCGGAAGTCCCCACTTTTTATGGTCGAGACCGAGAAGACCCCTACCTACATATCAACATGTTCCTTAATATTAAGCTTAATCTATTCCCATTCTCTTGTAAGGACAAAACTAAGTCATGGCTGAATTCCTTGGAGGTAGGTTCTATCAACACATGGGAACAATTGTCTATCACGTTTTTGAACAAATTCTTCCCTATTCACAAAGTGATGATTAACAATATTACGAATGTTAGGAACAGTGGAGCGAACTACTGCTGAAATGCCCACATCATGTATTTGAAAAATGGTAACAAAATTTAATACATCTATGAGGCATTGACACCTCAAAATAGACAAATGAAAGGTGCAGCGACTGGAGGGCCCTCATGTTAAAATATGAGAGTGAGGCTTGGGGGTTCTTTCAGACTCTAGCAGATAATTCCCATCAATGGGATTATTCAAATAGAAGAGAGGGAAATAACCAGCCCATCAAGAGAGGGGGTCTCTATGAGATAGGAGTGCATACTGATCTATCCCATAAACTAGGCATTATACTAGCAAGAATGGACAAGTACGATGGTAGAGCGGACAAGCTTGAAACTACGTTTCAATCTTTTATGGCTGTCACATCTCTTAAACCTCCACAAGAAGTCTGTGCTATATGTTCTAGACTAGCCCACATCACCACATCTTGTCTATCAAATAGAGTGTTGAACGATTATCTTGTTGACCAAGGGAAAGCATTAAATCCATAACACCAACCTAAGAACAACCCATATTCTGAGCCCTACAACCCTGGATGGGCTAGACATCCCAATTGTTCTTGGTCAAAGAATAATTACAAAGGGGGGACCATCTGTGAACCTCCCTCCCCAAAACTTTCCTCCTAGAGATACAGTTCCTCAACAACCACTTGGCTTCCAACAACATCCTCAACCAAAGGAATTGTCTTTAGAGGATAGGATTCAAAGCATGTTTGAGAAATAAAGTGAAGAAACAAAAAGGTCTCTAAAGCAATTCTAAAATATCAATTCCAAAGCTATAGCCAAGCTAGAGATGCAAGTGAGACAATTATTAGCTGAACTACAGAATAGAGGAAAGGGTCAATTCCCTAGTCAACCCAACCCTATTCCTAAGGGTCAATTTGAGATAGTGTCTAGTTCTCAAAATCAGAGCCATCACGAGCATGCTAAGTCTATAACCACCCTTAGGAGTGGTCGTTAGATTGATAACAAAGTAGGGTAGGCTAAGGAAATTGCAGAGGAGAAAGAGGCAACCAAAACATAGGATAGAGTGAAGAAAGCAAAACCCTATAAAACCTATAGTGAAGGCACCCTATATGCCTAAAGCCCTTTTTCCTCAATTACTGAACAAGCCTAAAAAGGGAACAAACTTCAATGAGTTAATGAATGTATTTAAACATATCCAAATCAATATTTCATTGCTCAATGCAATTAAAGACATTCTCACCAATGCCAAGTTCTTAAAAGAGCTCTGCATAAGAAAAAGAAAGATAAATATACAAAATAAAGATTTTCTCACTGAGTAGGTTAGCTCTTTGATTTAGCACAAGGCCTCATTGAAGTTTAGAGACCCAGCGTGTCCTACCATTTCTTGCATTATTGAAGAACATGTCATAGATAAGGCATTACTTGACCTAGGGCGAGTGTTAACTTGTTGCCATACCTTGTTTATGAACAATTAAGACTCGATGAATTAAAACCAACCACTACCACACTGCAATTAGCGGATAGATCTATCAAGATACCTAGTGGTCTGGTTGAAGATGTATTAATAGAGGTGGACCAGTTTTATTACCCAGTTGATTTCATTGTACTAGGCACCCAACCTATATTTGATCCCAACAATCAAATTTTGATCATCCTTGGAATTCCATTCTTGGTGTAATGAAATTGTCATTCGGCACCATGACAGTTAAGTTAAATGTCTTTAATGCTGATCAACAACATATAGACCTCAATGATTCTTTCGATGTCAGTTTGATTGAGTCTCATTAATGACATTTATCCACCATCGTCCATCTCTGACCCACTAGAGGCTTGTGTCATGCACTTTAATGAAGAATTTGATCTAGACAAGTCTATTGAGGAGATAAACAACCTTTTGAAGGCTGCTTCAATCATGGATACCTCCATGTGGGGTCCTTATGTGGAACACTTCCACCTTCTAAATCTATCCCCATACCCTCGATAGAGCAACCACCATCTCTAGACCTAAAATCCTTGCTTGACAACTTGACCTAGGCTTAGATGAAACCTTATATGA
This sequence comes from Warburgia ugandensis, assembly GCA_035236585.1. Taxonomy (NCBI): domain Eukaryota; kingdom Viridiplantae; phylum Streptophyta; class Magnoliopsida; order Canellales; family Canellaceae; genus Warburgia; species Warburgia ugandensis. Next base: position 2,942,039 of record CP141129.1, on the reverse strand, counting down.
GATAATAGCATCAGATTTAGATAATGAATAGGAGAGTAAGCTTTTAGATGTCCTTAAGGAATATAAAACTACTCTAGGGTGAACGACAGCAGACATAAAAGGCATTAGTCTAGTCGTCTGCATGCATAGGGTACACCTAGAAGAGAATGCAAAACTTTCTAAAGAAAATCAAAGACGACTTAATCCCTATATGAAGGACGTGGTTAGAGATGAAGTCCTAAAGCTTCTAGATGTGGGCACAATATATCCTATCTCTGACAGCACTTGGGTCAACCCCATTCAAGTTGTACCCAAGAAATTCATTGTAACAGTAGTAAAACATTAGGATAATGAGTTAGTACCCACTCGCATGACCACTGAGTAGAGAGTTTGAATTGACTACCAAAATTTGACCATGGTCACAATGAAAGATCACTTTCCTCTACCCTTCATTGATGAAATTGTTGTTAATAGTAAGTGCACGAGCTATTGTAGTATATCATATGCAAGTACGGGTCGATCCCATAAGGACTCACTTGGATATTTTGGAGTTTAAATAAATTTTAATTATTTAAAAATTAAAAATAAGTGATAGAAATTAAATGAAGGGGCAATCAGAATTCAAATATATTTAATCAATAAAAATTATAGAGGTCCAACTCAAAAAAACAGAACTTTAACTAAAAAAAAGAGAAAAATCTACTTCCATAGCTTGATCATTGCCAATTTCTTCAAATATATATCATCAACTTTGATCATCCATCATTAATCTCTTTCTAGTACTTTTGATTAAAGATCCAACGGATGGATTAGGCAGATTCTCCAAAATTTCAAAGATCTGGTCTAAATAAGGATTTTGGGTTTTAACAGCTTAGATCTATTTTCTAAATCTCATATTGAAGATCAAGAATGATAAACATTCTATAACATGTACAAAGAACAAGATCTAGAAGTTGATTGAAAATCAAATATGAAATAGATGAGAAATTGAAGAAATCCTGTTTATTAAAGTAGAACCGTTGATTCAGCTAAGCTTTATTTAAAACAGGGATTGATAAAATAGCTCCTAGATTAATCATGGAATAACATAGAAGATAGATAAGTAAAACAAGAATAAAACATAACATGAATAATAACAGTAATAGGATGAAAATGTAATTGAAATTATTATGCTTTGGACAAAATTGGAATTTTCATCGAAAGTTCTTTCTTTTTCCTGTAAAATATAAAAACCCGACAGAATATAGAAAGAGAATGCCTACTGGCCAGTCTAGCTTTGGTTTGGAGTAGTGTTGTGCTAGAGAGGAACAAGGAGAGAAGGGAACCGAGAGGGGGTGTTGCTGGCATCAGTTGTGATGCTTGTTGTGTGAACAGAGAGGGGGATAACGAGAGAGTGGAGAGCAGAAGGAGAGCGGAAGATCCCCTGGTGCATTGATGAAAGAGAGAGGTTGACAAGGAAGATGACGAGAAGTATGGTGGAGCAGGGAAGATAGAAGAGGAGAGGAGAAGATATGGGGAAGTGGTCAGTGGTCTATTCTAAGGTGGAGAGACAGACAAAGGAAAAACTGCCAACACTGGTAAATAGAGGCAAAGACAGTAGGGACGCGGTGGTGTAGTTTGCAGGCTACTGTGCTACTTGCCTCAATGTTGATGAAATAAAGAGACATGATCCAACTTGCTCAGGTCTATGCAGTGAACAAGAATGGTGGAAGTGTGTAGAAGAGAAGATGAGCTAGGTGGTGCATGAGAGAGAAAGGAGATATGGAAGAAGAGGAATCCTGTAAAAAGATAGGAAAACAAACGAAGATGATGAACAAAATAAATGGAATGCACATGATGAAAATAGTAAAAAATATCTTCTCGATCCTGTAGTGCTCTCCTCCTTTTAAAGCCTTGATACCTTTCTAATTTTGCCCTCCCCATCTTTCCGTACACTTTCCCTATGCTGAAGAGTTAATTTCCCACTAGGAAGCTTCTACCGCCTTTAATTATGCATCTCTCCATTCTAAAGTTGATCTTTTATTTAGGAAATCTTATCAATGATGTCCTTTTCTCTAATTATAACTCATTTTCTTTTAGGAAACCATCACATCTTGCTTTGTAAGTGATCTAGTTCATTCAATGCCCTTTTGGATAATTTGCATAGTTGATTTTTTATTTGACACTAATCAGCTTAAATCAAGATATCTAATATCCAATCCAACTGATCTGCACCATAGAATTAGCTGTCCAAACCATGATCTGTTTGATCTACAAAATATAATACTAGATTAGAGTAATCTAAACCATGCATTAAGCATTTGCTTAGCTCAGATGAACATGTGACCATTAAATTTGATAAATTAATGGTTGGATGATCAATTTAAGCTAAAATTGTAAGATTACCAAATTAATTAGTTAGATGATCTAATTAAATGCTAAACTAGGGTATTTTAGTTAAAATTGAGCACTTAACACCCACCCCTAGTGGAAGAGTTATGCCTCATGAGGGTTTGTAGTAAATATAGCCACAAAATTCAATAAGGTTAAGTTCCCTATTTTATCTCAAAGAATCCTCATTCGTTAGCATTCTTTTGGTTTTTCACAACTTAATAGAGAGGATTGCCCATTTTACACATCATACACATATTAAATACATTTTATTTGAGTTATTTCTTGGAGTGCATGTGTATGTGTATAGCTACATAAATCTTGACTTCTAACCGAATATGCTTAAATTCCATTAAAAATATGTCTTGACCTCAAATCCTCATAGGTATACTCTCAAAAATAAAACTCTTAGATAAGGGTTTAAAACATATTTCTCTCATTATGTGACCTAATCCAATAAGCTAATGGTTCACATAATAAAAATAAATAAATTAAAGGCTCATGAGACAAAGGAAAGCGATCCATAATAGTGGATGTTATCACCAAGAATATTAGGGGTCTTTTACCTTGATTCCTTCTTTTTATCTCCTCTTTAAGGCTATTTTCCACTTAAGATCAATAGGTCTTTAATTAGGACGAAAAGTAGCTTAGGATAGGTTCAGAAAAGAAGAGTATAAGGATTTTAAAGGTTCAAAATTGAGTAGAGGTCTTCAATGAATATATGTTAGGACAATTTTTCTTTTGGGTTGTAGTTGAAGTGAATATATCTTTCATGTTTTTGTCTCTCTTTCAATTTTTTTTTTCTGTTTCTGATACTTCTTTCTTTTCATTTTTTTTTTTTTTTTGTACTTCTTCAGAAGAAAGGAGGCTAATTTTACACTTCTTTGACTTTTTGTCCTCTTTCTGAATTTTTCTACTAACTCTACCCATTATGACAACGGGTAATAGATATTTATTTTACTGGCTTGTTCTGGGTTAAGGTAAATGGGATTAAGAAAGAAAAGGCTTCATAATAGGCTCAAAGGGGGCTAACTAGTGGTATGATATACTGGGTAGACTTTATATTTCTAGGCTGAGCAAGGATGGCCTATATCATTTTGTAGGTTTCCTAAAGCCTATCAGATTTAATAAATTTTTTAGAAATAAAGTTATTACTTATATTTATTGTTGATGTTTAACCAAAACATGGATAATAGGATCACACTAATTTATATATGGTGCAGAAATTGTGGAATTACTTATAACTCTCTGAAAGAAAATAATCTCTAAATTCACTAAGTTATAGGTCTCCACTGATTTTCTTCAAAGTCTCTAAGTCATACCTCTTTATTAGTCTTGACTATGTGTTGTGTATAATTGGTTCTCTAGAATTACTTTTATAAAATGTTTCACATATGAATAACATACAAAACTAGTCACATACACTTCCATTAAGAGGTGAAAATAATGGAATTACTAAATTATGAATATCCAGTTCTCATCACAGTAAGGGAACTCTTCCAGATTTTTTTTTTTTTTTTTTAAAGAATCAAGAAAATTCAAAATCTATATGTGCATCTACACCCCCAACCTGAATGAAACATTGTCCCCAATGTTTGACAACATAGGATCCTATATGGAAAGATGTAGAAGATGGAGATTTGAAAAACATCTGGGTTGCCTCATGTGAAGTGCTAAGTTTTACATCTTCAGCTAGACATAATGATGAGTGTAATGATGGTATGCTGCAAGGGTTCCAGGAGTGGTAATCTAAAGTGGGTCATGATAATGAGGTGCCTCCAAAAGTATCTCTTCAATTTTAGGGGCAGGAATTTCTAGGAAAGGTTTTAACCTTTGACCATTGACTTTTTGAATTTCTTTATCCTTTTCAATTTTGATGGCCCCATGAGAATAGACTGTGTGTACTATATAAGGTCTAGTCCATCTAGATCTAAGTTTTTTTAGGAATTGATGTAATATAGAGCTATATAATAAGACCTTTTGACCACGTATGAAGGATTTCCTTAAGATTTGGTGATTATGTTCAACCTTCATCCGATCTTTATATAATCATACAGAATCATATGTATCTTTCTTCAATTCTTCCAACTTATTGAGTTGGAGTTTTCAATCGATCCCAGCAAAATTTAAGTCGAAATTGAGATGTTTGATAGCCTAATATGCTTTGTATTCTAACCTTATTGGTAAGTGGTAGGCCTTTTCATAGACCAGGCAGTTGGGTGACATTCCTATAGGGATTTTATATGATGTATAACAAGCCCACAAAGCATCATTAAGTCTTAAAGACCAGTCTTTCCTACTTGGATTGACAGTCTTTTGTAGAATCTGCTTTATCTCCCTATTGTATACCTCTACTTGGCCATTGGTTTGAGGGTGATATGAGGTAGCTATTATATGGTTGACACCATACCTTTCCATTAAATTCTCAAACACTTTATTACAAAATGGTTTTCCCCCACCACTTATTATGGCTCTAGGAGTACCAAACTGATAAAAAAAAATTTCTTTTAAATTTTTTACCACAACCTTATGCTCATTGGTTATGCAAGGTATAGCCTCCACCCACTTGGACACATAATCCACTCCCATTAGGATGTAAAAAATTTCCAAAAGAATTAGAAAAGGGTCCCATGAAATCTAGGCCCAAACATCAAATGGCTCTACAAAGAGTATTGGGTTTAAGGGCATCATATGTCTCCTTCCTAGCCCACCTAATCTTTGACACCTCACATATGTTGTACAGTAAGCATGTGCATCCTTAAATATGGTAGGCCAATAAAAACCACATTGCAAATTTTTTGTAGTTGTCTTTCTCAAACTAAAATGGCCCCCACATGCATGATCAGGACAAAAGGAGATGATTTGATTATGTTCACTATCCGGTATGCATCTCCTAATCACCTGATCGAGATAGTACTCGAATAAGTATGGGTCATCCAAAGTAAAATATCAAACCTCAGTCAAAAATCTCTTTTTACCTTATTTGGTCCAATGACTTGACATTTGTCCTAGACACCAAGGTAACTAACAAATATGCAATAACTGTTCATCTGGGAATGATTTAGTTATAGGCCCATGATAGCTAGTGTGCGCTACCACTAATCTCAATAAGTGATCTACTACTAAATTTTAAAACCTTTCATGTCCCAAATTTTTAAGCCAAACTCTTATAGCAATAGTATCTAATGGATCAACCTAGGTTTTGCATCCTTTTTAGAAAGGAGGTACTATAAGCCCGCGTGACTTGAGTGTATTATAACTTTAGACCTTAACAAGTATGATCTAAATTTATCCAGAGAAAACACTATAGCTAACAACTCTTTCTTAGTGGTTGAGTAATTGAGTTGCGCATCATTTAGTCTTTTACTAACATAATATATTACATGGTGAAGTTTATCAATGAGCTGCCCAAAATAGCTCTAATGGCATAATCCAATGCATCACACATTATCTCAAATGGTGCATTCCAATCTGGTGGTTGGATAATAGGTGCAAAAGTCAACTTAGCATTGTGTCACTCAAATGCTTTCTTATAGCTTTCATCAAAGTAAAAAATAGCCTCCTTTATAAGTAAATTACATAGGGGCTTGGCAATTTTACTAAAATCCTTGATGAATCATCTGTAAAAGCTAGCATGTCCTAAAAAGGATGGATTTATTTCACCATCCTTGGTGGAGGAAGGTTGTCCATTAAATCCACTTTTGCCTTATCAACTTCTATCCCATTAGGTGATATTATGTGGCTTAAAACTATTCCACTTTGTACCATAAAATGACACTTTTCCCAGTTTAAAATAAGACTTTTCTCTTGACACCTTGCAAGGACTAACTTTAAGTAGTGTTGGCACTCATCAAATGATGAACCAAATATTAAGAAGTCATCCATAAAAATCTCAATAAACCTTTCTACCGTGTCAGAGAAAATGCTCAGCATACACCTTTGAAATGGAGTTGGAGCTTACCAAGCCTAAAAGGCATACATCGATAAGTGCTGGTTCCAAAAGGGCAGGTGCAGGTGGACTTCTATTGATCCACTAGTGATATAGGAATTTGGTTGTAACTAGAATATTCATCTAGAAAATAGTAATAGCAATGTTTAGCCAACCTCTCTGGCATTTGGTCAATGCAGGGTAGAGGAAAATGATATTTCCTTGTGGTTGCATTCAACTTTCGATGGTCAATACAAACTCTCCACCTAGTGGTCATGTGGGTGGGTATTAACTCGTTATCCTCATTTTTTGACTACTGTGATAGTTAATTTCTTAAGCATGACCTGAATGGGGCTGACCCAAGTACTGTCAGAGATAGGGTATATGATGCCAACATCTAAAAGCTTTATGACTTCATCTTTGACCACATCCTTCATGTGGGAGTTCAGTCATCTTTGGGTTTTCCTAGAAGGTTTTGCATTTTATTCTAAATGTATCCTATGCATGCATATGGCTGGACTAATCCCTTTTATTTCTACTATCGTCCATCCTAGAGCAGTTTTATGTTCCTTAAGAACATTTAAAAGCTTACCCTCTTGTTCATTCTCTAAATATGATGCTATTATTATAGGTTATGTTTCATTTGGGCCAAGGTATGAATATTTAAAGTTGCCAGGCAAAGATTTTAGGTCCAAAGATGGTGGTTGCTCTATTGAGGGTATGGGGATCAATTTAAAAGGTGGAAGTGGTTCTACATAAAGACCCCACTTCAAGGTATCCATGATTGGTGTCGCATCTAAAATATTGTTTACCTCCTCAATAGACTTGTCTATATCAAATTCTCCATTAAAGTGCATGAGACAAGCCTCTAGTAGATCAGAGATGGATAATGGTGGATGAATCTCATTAATTAGACGCTCGATCAAATTGACATCAAATGAATCATTGAGGTCTAAATGTAGTTGATTGGCATTAAAGGCATTAAGCTTAACCTTCATGTTGCCGAATGACACTTTCATTACACCATTCCTATAGTTAATAATGGCATTAGATGTTGCCAAGAATGGACAAAGTATGGCAACAAGTTAACACTAACCCCCAAGTTACGAAGTGCCCTATCTATGACATGATCTCTAATGATGCAAGTAATTGTAGGGCATCCTGGGTCTCTAAACTTCGGTGGGGTCTTGGGTCGAATCAAAGAGCTTACCTCCTTGGTGAGGAGAGCTTTCTTTTGTGCATTCAGCTTTCTTTTTCTTATGCAGAGCTCTTTTAAAAACTTGGCATAGGCAGGGATGTCTTTAATTGCATTAAGCAATGGTATATTAATTTCTACATGTTTAAATACCTCCATTAACTCATTTAAGTTTGTTCCATTCCTAATTTTGCTCAGGATTTGAGGAAAGGGGTTTAGGAATATAGGGTGCCTCCACTATAGGTTCTATAGGATTTTTTTGGCTCTTCTCTTTCTCCTATGTTTTGGTTGCCACTTTTTTCTCTACGGCATCCTTAGCTTGCCCTATTTTGTTATTGATTTGATGACTGCTGCTAAGGGTAGTTATAAACTTGGCATGCTCATGAGGGTTAAGGGTTTAAGAACTTGACCCTATCTCAAATTGACCCTTATGGTTGGGAATGGGTTGACTAGGGAACTGACCCTTTCCTTTATTATGTATTTTAGCTGACAATTGGCTTACTTGGATGTCTAACTTGGCTATGGCTTAAGAGTTGACAAGAGCTGAATGCCTACTATAATTTTGCAACTAGTGTAAGGCTTTTTTAGTGTCTTCATTATCTTTTACAATTTTTTCAAGCGTGGTATGGATGTTTTCCTTTGAGGATGGTTTTCTTTGTTATTGAGGTTGTTGAAAGCCACCGCTACTGGGAAACTATAGTTCTGAGAGGAAAGTTTTAGACAAGGGGATTTACTAATGGTCCCCCTTGGTGATTATTCTTTGCCATGGCAAATTGGGATTCCTAGGCCATCTAGGATTGTAGGTCTCAGTATATGGGTTGTTGTTAGGTTGGTGACATGCATTCACTTGGTCAACAGGATAGTCATTTGGCACTCTATTTTATGGACAAGATGAGGTGATATGGGTTGGGCTAGAACATATAGCACAAACCTCTTGTGGAGGTTTATGGGATAAAGTAGAAACCATGAAAGTTTCAAACATGTTTTCAAGTTTGTCCATTCTTCCACCTAATATTTCAACTATAGAGTCAAGTTTATGGGATAGATTAGTATGCACTCCTATCTCATAAAGACACCCCTTGTTAGTAGGCTAGTTGGTTCTTTCTCTCCTATTTTAATAATCCCATTACTGAGAATTATTGGCCAATGTATGAAAGAACTCCCATGCCTCACTTTCATCCTTTAGCATGGGGTCCCTCCACTCGCTCCATCTATCATTTGTTTATTTTAAAGCATTAATTCCTCATAGAAGTATTGAACTTGTTGCCATTTCTCAAATCCATGATGAGGGCATTTCTATAGCAGTTCATTCCACCATTCCTAACATTCGTAATATTGTTCATCGTCCCTTTGCTAGAAATTGATAATTTCATGATGAAGGGCATTTGTTTTGTGAACAAGGAAGAACTTATTCATAAACTTCTTAAAAAATTGGTCCCATGTATGTATGGAACCTACCTCCAAGGAATTAAGCCATGACTTGGCTTTGTCCTTAAGTGAGATCGGGAATAGCCTAAGCCTAATAGAATCATCCAAAAAATTTTAGAACCTAAATGTGGCATAAATATCAAGGAACTCCTTGATATGTAGGTAGGCATCTTCTAGGTCTCGACCATATAAGGTAGGGAGTAATTGAATGACTCTCAGCTTTAACTCAAAGTGGTCGACATCTATGGGAGGTAAAGTTATGTAGGATGGGGTATTAAGTTGTAAATGTGCATAAAAATTTCTAATTGTTTTGCGCTTGGCCTCTGCTAGTGGTTCAGCCATGGGGACATGAACTAGGTTTCTTTCCTCTTGTCTTTGGTTGTGTTGAATCTATGGGTCAAAAGATATTAGCTCTGGGTTTGCATAAACTAGCCTAATCTAAATGCTAACTCTAACTCTACGTGATGTGAAATCAAATCCTAGTAAGCACTAATAGAGTCGTGTTTTGATTATCTTTGTTTAGTATATAAGTGGTAACTTCTTAGAGCAAGATCTAGATAACTCCTCCTATCCAGATTTGACTACTGCTTACTAGTTAGGTTCTACTCTAAAGTGGTTAATACAATCCTCATGTTAGGAGGTGTCTAGACCTCAACTAATGTCAATGGAAGGCATGGAAAAATCACTTGAATTTTAAGACACCCACTATAACCACAGTGCTGAGAAGCCACTGGAGTGACAGTACAAAGCATCCTTCTAAAAAAGGTCTTATGAGCTCGATACACTAAGTCTCTTTCTACTTGATTTTAAATTAATATTCAAGGGTTGGGATCATAGCATACAAGGATGTTGATTGATTCCTAGGTGGGCCACGGAACTAGTGATGCAATAGAATCCTTATCTTATAAGGGTTCTTGTGTGGCCCTTACTAGCATTAATTCCATTCCACCATAAAGCAAGTAAATGTGCAATGGAAAGCAGAAGAAAACTAATGCAACATATATGCTATCCAACCAAGGTTAGATAGGTGCTCTAATGCAACAATCATAAGTGAAGATGCAACAATCTATCAATGAATGATCCTAATCTATATTATCTATACTACCATCCAAATGCAAAACTAAACTAAATAAAAAATAAACTAAAATGAAAGTTGAGGGATACTTACAATGGGGTTTCTGATGAAGATCAAGTGTGGGCCACCATACCCCACACTTGCCTTGTATTATTACAACCCATTTAAAATTAAACTTAAAAATAATTGCAAATTACAATGTGCCTCACTACAAGTATCACTCCAAAAAAAAAATACAAAGTGCTATTCTAGGAAAGCAGGGAAATCCTATTTAGTTGACGAAGCTCCACTTATCAATTTCCTAAAAAATAAAAATAGCAATAAGTACCAAATTTAGGAAATAAGGTTATTATACACTAAGAAAATTAAAAAATGCACCTAAAATTACTACAATACTAAAAAAATGAAATCCCTACAAAATTTTATTTTTCTGATTTTTTTGAAATTTAATTTTTTTAATTAAATTTAATGAAAACTCCATTGTGTGTCCCGAGTAATGGCACCAAAAGTTTGTTGTTAATTGCAAGTGCATGGGCTATTGTAGTGTAGTGTATGCAAGTATGGGTCGATCCCACAGGGGCTCGCCTTAATAATTTGGAGTTTAAATAAAATTTAAATGTTCAAAAATTAAAAATAAGTAACAAAAATTAAATAAAAGTGCAATTACAATTCATATAAATTTAGTCAATGAAAATTATAGATGTCCAACTAAAATCTACTTCCCTAGCTTGACCACTGCGAATTTCTTCAAATCTAATATCATCAACTTCGATCGACCTTTATTAGTCTATTTCTAATGCTTCTAATTAAAGATCCAATGGATGGATTAGGCTAATTCTCCAAAATTTTAAGGATCTGGTCTAAATAAGAATTTTGGGTTTTAACAACTTAGATCTAATTTTTGAATCTTAGATTGAAGATTAGGAATGATAAACAAGGTTATAAAAATGTTCTTAATGCATGACCTAGAAGTTGATTGAAAATCGGATGTGAAACAAATGAGAAATTGAAGAAATCCTGTTTATTAAAGAAGAATCATTGATTTGGTTAAACTTTATTTAAAATAAGGATTGATAAAATAGTTCCTAGATTAATCATGGAATAACACAAAACACAAATAAGAAAAATAGGAATAAAATAGACCATGAATAAGAATAGTAACAAGATGAAAATGTAATTGAAATTATTGTGCTATGGGCAAAATTTGAATTTTCACTGAAAGTTCCTTCTTTTTCCAGTAAAACAGAAAAACCAGACGAAATAGAGGAAGACGACTCCTATCGACTAGTTTGGCTTCAAGTTGGAGTAGTGCTATGTAGGAGAGGAACAAGGAGAGAAGGGAACGGAAATGGGGTGTTGGTGGTGCTAGTTGCTGTGCTTACCATGTGAACAGAGGAGGAGATAGCGAGAGAGCAAAGAGTGGGAGGAGAGAGGAAGATGCGGTGGTGCATTGATGAAAGAGAGGTTGACAGGGAAGATGACGGGAAGGATGGTGGAGTAGGGAAGAGGGAAGAGGAGAGAAGAAGATATGGTGGTGATCAGCTATCTATTCCAAGGGGGACAGACAGACAGAGGAAAAAATGTCAGCACTGGTAAACAGAGGCAGAGATAAATGGGGATGCGGTGGTGTAGTCTGCAGGTTATTACAGTTACTTGCCTCTGTGGTGATGAAACAGAGAGACCCTGTCTAGCTGCTCTAGTTTGTGCGGTGAACAAGGATGGTGGAAGAGTGAGGGAGAGAAGATGAGCTGGGTGGTACGTGAGAGAGAAAGGAGATATGGTAGAAGAGGAATATGGTAAAAAGACACAAAAAAAGAAAAAGAAAATGATGAACAAAAGGAATAGAATGCATAGGATGAAAACAATAAAAACATTGTCCCAGTCTAGTAGTGGCCCCCTCCTTTTATAGCCTCGATGCCTTTCTAATTTTGTTCTCCCTAGCTTTCCTTACACTTTCCTTATGGTGAAGAGTTAGTTTCCCACTAGGAAACTTCTACCCCCTTTAATTATGCAACTCTTCATTCCAAAGTTAATCTCTTATTTAGGAAATCTTATCCATGATGCCTTTCCTCTAATTAGAACTCATTTTCTTTTAGGAAACCATCCCATCTTGCTTTGTGAGTGATATGGTACATTCAATACCGTTTTGGATAACCTGCACCTTTGATTTTTGATTTGACATTAATCTACACAATTTGGGCCATCTAATATCCAATCCAACTTATCTACACCATAGAATTAGCAGTCCAAACCACGATCTATTTGATCTGTGAAAATATAAGACTAGATTAGAGTAATCTAAACCATACATAAAGCATCTACTTAGCTCGGATGACCATCTAACTATTAAATTTGATAAATTAATAGTTGGATGATCAATTCAAGCTAAAATTAACATTCTTTCTAAAAATTACCAAATTAATTAGTTGGGTGATCTAATGAAATGCTAAAGTAGGGGTATTTTGGCTAAAATTGAACATTTAATGCAAATGATAGAGAGGTTGGTAGGACATAGTTATTACGGGTTTCTACATGGATATTCCAGTTACAACCAGATTCTTATAGCACTCGAGGATTAAGAGAAGACCACCTTCATCTGTCCTTTTAGAACCTTGCTACCTACGTATGCCTTTTGGACTTTGTAATGCTGTAACTACATTTCAAAGGTGTATGTTAAGCTTTTCCTCTAATATGGTAGAAAGGTTTCTTGAGGTATTTAAATATGAGTTCTCAGTATTTGGGTCATCATTTGTTGTGTGCCTACACCACTTAAAGTTAGTTCTTGCAAGGTGTCAAGAGAAATTTTTTATTTTAAACTAGGAAAAGTGCCATTTTAATGTTACAAGTGGGATAGTTTTAGGCCACATAATATCACCCAATGGGATAGAAGATGATAAGGAAAAATTGGATTTGATAGCCAACCTTCCTCCACCAAGGATGGTGAAAGAAATTCACTTGTTTTTAGGACATGCTGGCTTTATAGACACTTCATCAAGGATTTTAGCAAAATTGCTTATCCCTACTGCAATTTACTTACAAAGTACCCCATTTTTTACCTTGATAAGGACTGTAAAAAAGCATTTGAGCGACTCAACATTGAGTTGACTTCTGTACCCATTATCTGACCACTAGATTGGAATGCACTATTTAAGATAATGTGTGAAGCATTAGATTATGTGATTGGAGTTGTTTTGAGGCAGCGCATTGAAAAACTTTCCCATGTAATATACTATGCTAGTAAAACACTAAATGACGCATAAAAAAGAGTTATTATCTTAAGTGTTTAGTCTGGATAAGTTTATATCATACTTATTAGGGTCTAAACTTATAGTATACTTGGATCACTTGGCTTTAAAGTACCTCCTTTCTCAAAAAGGATGTGAAACCTAGGTTGATCCATTGGATACTACTACTAAAAGATTTTGACTTAGAAATTCAGGATAAGGACCCTGAAAATGTTGTAGCAGACCACTTATCCAGACTAGTGGTGGGATATACTAGAGATCACCTGCTTATAACTAAATTCTTCCCGGTTGAATAGTTATTGCATATTTCCTAATTGCTTTGGAATGATGATATTGTTAATTATCTTGTTACAAGACAAATTCCTAATCATTAGACCAAACAAGATAAACAGAGATTTTTGACCGAGGTTAGATATTTTACGTGGGACAACCTTACTTATTCAAGTATTTTCCTGATCAAGTGATTAGGAGATGCATACTAGATAGTGAACATAGTCAAATCATCTCCTTTTGTCATGATCATGATTGCAAGGGCCATTTTAGCTCAAGAAATACAACTGCAAAGTTTTTTTTAAGGATGCACATGCTTACTGCACAGCATGTGTGAGGTGTTAAAGATTAGGTAGTTTGGGAAGGAGACGCATGATGCCCTTAAATCAAATTCTTATTGTGAAGCCATTCGATGTTTGGGGCATAGATTTCATGGGACCCTTTCCTAATTCTTTTAGAAATCTTTACATCCTAGTGGGAGTAGATTACGTATCCAAGTGAGGGGAGGCTATACCTTGCAAAACCAATGACCATAAAGTTGTGGTAAATTTCTTAAAATTAAACATCTTTGCAAGGTTTGGCACTCCAAGAGCCATAATAAGTGATGACAAAAAACACTTTTATAATAAAGTGTTTGAGAATTTAATAAACAAGTATGGTGTTAACCATAGGATAGCTACCCCATACCAGCCTCAGACCAATGGCCAAGTAGAGGTATCCAATATGGAGATTAAGTAGATTATAGAGAAGACAGTTAATCCCAATAGGAAGGACTGGTCTATGAGACTTAATGACACTTTGTGGGCTTATTGTACAGCATATAAAACCCCTATATGAATGTCACCCTATCGCCTAGTCTATGGATAGGCCTCCTACTTACAAGTAGAGTTAGAGCACACACTACGAGACAAGGGGCTTCTAAAGTTGGTTAAAAAGGATAATCGAAGTCGCTTACTAATGACTTATATGGAGTCAACTTGGAAAGTTGAAAACTTTTAAAGTTGATTAGGTAAATGGCTTTAACAATCAAGTATTTTTGAAGTCGCTTCAACAAATGACTTTAAAAGTCACAAACTTTTAAAGTTAGTTAGTCTAAACGACTTCAAATGTATGTGACTTTTGAAGTCACTTAGCTTAAACGACTTCAAAAGTTGGTGAATTTTGAAGTCATTTTTATCTAAGCGACTTCAATAGCCCAACCTTTTTTTATGGACTTTAAAGTCACTTAAACTAAACAACTTTGAAAGTTGGTGACTTTTGAAGTCATTTTATCTAAGCGACTTCAAAAGGCCAACTTTTTTATGGACTTTTGAAGTCGATTACACTAAATAACTTCAAAAGTCCCAACTTGTGAAATCACTTATATAAAAACGACTTCAAAAGTCACATCTTTTGAAGTCACTTAGCCATAAATGACTTCAAAAGTCACAACTTTTGAAGTTGCATAGCCCTAAACAACTTTAAAAGTCACAACTTTTGATGTTGCTTAGCCTAAATGACTTCAAAAGTTGAGACTTTCAAAGTCATTTAGCCCTAAACAACTTTAAAAGTCTGTACTTTAGAGGTTAAAAGTATATTATTTTCTTTCAATTTTATATTTGAGCACTACCACCTATATACAATTGAACAACAAACATCTTAAGTACATCTGATACTTAAACAATCATTATAAACATTCCAAACCTTTTCCAATTCAACATGCATCCACTTATTGATACAATACCACTTGTATATATTTGATAGCAAACATCATATACACCTAATACTTCAATCTCCACAAACATGTAAAATCAACATCCACTACAATGCATCCACATATTTCTTGATACACTTAAATCGTTCTAACAATATAAAACCTAATACATCCATAATGGGTACAAAACATCCAAACTCATCATTATTCATCCACATATCTCTTGAAAATAATTTATAAAAGAAATTACAACACAGTATTCTCTTTAACATCCACATTCCCTTCGTTTGTAAATCCATAGACATATGCATTTACTTTCACACTCTAAGTAAACCTCTCATTCATCATCTCATAAAAGTTATATAATTCAATGAATACATTAAAAACCAACTACCACATACTCACTTCATGTACAACTCTAAACTCTCTTCATCCTTACTCATTTATTCCCACACTACAAATTTCCACTCATTCATCGTTTAATATATATACATATATATTAAAGAAAATAATAAAATCTAAAGGAACACACATAAGTCAATGAAAAAAATACTTTATTATGTATTTTAGGGTCATTTAATTACTCCAAGTGATCTAATTGGAACTCATTACATACCCAGCCCATTTAGTTCATATTTCATTGAGATTTACTCTGGATTAACACTTTTTATTTGCTCCCTTAGAAAGCACACCAGCCTAAAATACAACATATTTAATTAAGCTCACACTTTTTATCTAGATCCATAAAAATTATAGAAATATATAAGATTATGAAAAGTAAAAATGTGTTCTAACTTTTTCAAATGGGAGATAGGAATACTATCGAATATGAGGGTCCTCAACCATTTCAGGACATAGCACCCCACTCCTAATCAAACTATTGTTTAGGGCACTATGCAACAAGGGCAACAAAAAAGAATCCATAAATATCATTTGTAATATTATAGGTTTAATTAGTGGTACTTTAAAGTAATTAACGGTTTCATATACTTTGACATTCTTCCAAGTGACTTTTGGTGGTTGTACAGTCTAGGTAATATTTTCCCATTCAAAGCACATAACACATGAAAAAAAAAATGCTTACTTATTTATAATTTCTATGAGGGTGGGACAAATGTACGATCCAAAAGAATTAAAAAAGAAAGCCTGCCCACCGTGCACATCTAAAATGAGAAGCTCTAATGAGACCTATATAGATAGTCATATGAATTGTAATGGAAGTTGACAATCCTAAAGTATATAATAAGTTGGAAAGAAAACAAGAAATTTAAAACCTATCCGCTATTGTAGGGAATCATTAAGCCCTGTCCCTAAGAGCAGCGAAAGAAGCCTGGCAGAATATCCTGAACACACCTCTCTATTGGTCATTGCTCTGCCACCCTAGAAATGATGTTAGCATCAAGGGATTGGTAAAGTGTACCCTCACCTTCAAAAAGGCTAGTTGCATAATTCAAGAAGCTACATAAAATAAATAATTATTACCTATACCATGAAAATATAACATATAAATGTCAAATATTTTATAGGCAAGTATGTTGATATACCCATGTAGGAGATAATGTAAGGATGCTCGAGCTGATCCCATGGGAAAAATCATAATAGGTCCTCTGCCATAAGTGGCACTTCAATAACATCCTCAATAAGCACTCCTTGCTTTATCATACAGGGTTCATTGCCATATTGTTGTTGATAAGACTATAGATTAACCATAGGGATCGAGGCATGTTAGGTGGGACTTCCACATGCTCCTTGGATGGTTGTTATAAAAGATGTAAAAAATTTCACCTTCATAATATTAATCAATGAAGATGACCTAATTTATGAAGAAAAAAAACATAGATATATACAAGTACCTATTCCATTGGCGTAGTAGCAATAGGTGATACTACAAAGGCGGATGATCTTGGTGCCGCATGTCATTGGTGATTAACTGTATAAAGTTATTAAACAATTAATTGAGGTCTCTAGCTAAAAAATATTGATGAGGAAGGTAGTATGATAAGACACATGGCGTGGACTCTATGAGAATGACTAGTGCCTCCAGCCAAGTGACGTGAGATGCAACTGCTAGCTCACTGTTATAATATTTTCCATTTTTAATGGGAATGGTATTAGGCATTAGCATTCAAATCCATGGTAATGGACAACCACTTCATATATGGTAGCATACTAATTTCGTGCAAAACATTTGATTCATGATCATATCATGAATCAACTACCACAATGTTACTACAGGAATCCAGGGCCAACAAGCATTAACATCATTTTTGCACATACTTCAAATCCAGCAGAGGTGCAGTTCTGTACAAATGCATTCCAAACCTCTTGGTCAATGTCATCGGAGTAAATGGTAGGCACCGTGTACAGCCTTGGCTGATCATTGACATTTGGAGCTATGTAATTGAGAACAAGGTAATTCTTCCATTTTCTCTATTGTTCACCAACCCCTTATAAAGCATGGATCTTCTTATCATCAGGCACGTCAAAGGTAGTCTAGAAAGTACACATCAAATTACTATATTTGAAAAATAAGGTAAGTTATAATTCATATAATACATGTACTTAATGTTTACTTACCTTCACCATTTTCCACATTAAATATTTTATCAAGGATGGCATAAGTCTCCAATCCTTGAATGTGATAGGAACCATGCTTCTTACTGTAGAGTAGTGGAAACTACTATAAGTAGGTGCAATCTCACCAATCTCTTCCTCTCTACCATTGTATTGGACAATTTCTTTAATTCCCTTAGACTTTCACTTTATAACCTTTTCCATTGTTGTTCGCCCTCTACCTTTTCTCTTTGGAGTAGTGCTCATGTTGGCCACTTGTTCATGCTCTTCATTGTGGCCATAATCTTCAGTTTGATGTTCTTCTCATTCTATCATTACTACAAAGAAGAACACAATGATATTAGAACAATAACGTAAAAAAGGCCATGTAATTCATTTAAAGAAATCAAACTAACATGACGTATGCGGCAAACAAACTGAAAGCAAATAAAATAAAACATGCATGGAAATAGAAAATTTCTAAAGAATAGATATTTCTAAAATTAAACTTTCCTAAAACTAAACCTAGAAACTAATTTGCATGACTATAAGTAAAGCAATGTTAACTTGCATGATTCTAGCCATCACATAGCACATCTATATACATATTCATTTGTACTCATATAAACATGACTAAAACAATTTAGCTTTATGTAAGCATCTACGACTACCATTCGACAATCAAGAGACACATCTTAAAGAATTTACTAATAAGTCTGCATGTATGTCTTGTCACATCTTGTTCATGCCCATTTCTAAAAACATGTTATAAATCATTCGCATCAAAATGATCAAGCATGTATTAGGACCACTTATCATTCTCAAGCACATACACACACCCATTTTTTATTCTTAAACACGATTAGGTGAATTGGCGTTTAAAAATCTCAAGTGTTGTGTTTCTTTTTTAAAAATTAAGATTCTCAGAGAAATTATCCCTGCATTTCTACCAAAAATTTGACAGTCTCCTCTATTTTACGGACTTATGCATTTTACGTATGCGAATGCAATGTCCTTGAAAAACACAGTTTAAGTAAAATAAATAAATAAAGGAGACTCCATCTTCATCCATTTGCATAAACATACAATATCTAACATATGTGGCAAATAAACTGTAAACAAAATAGATAAAGGATGCATGAAAATATAAGCCTTCTTGGTATAGATATTTGTAAAATGGCTACAAATCTCATAGACCTTTCACTAGTCTTTAAGTCCATTGCTTCGAGTTCACTTCTCTTAATGGGAAAGATGCATCCCACACTAAGTCTGTGAACATAGCTAGGTTGCTAATGGTCATTCATAAGATTTGTTAAGGGTTGAACTTCTTAATTCTAAATGACTATATGTATTTGATTGACTCTAAGCATCCAAAGTTTAATTATGCCACAAATATTGTAGAAACACTCCTATAGAACTAAAGAAATGTGATAACAAAAGAAGTACAAAAACTATAATAATAAAAGAACTTTAAGCAAAATAAGATGATAAAATTATGAGGTGGGAAGTGTGTGAGCTTAAATTTCCCTGTCCATTTCATGAGGTGCGAAGTGTGTGTTTGTGTGAGTGTGTGTGTGTGTGAGCATAGTTCTTAAATTAAGTACGTTGCCATCTTTCTCCTTAAATTTTCCTATGCATTTCCTATGCATGTTCATTGTTGCTTGATATTTGGATGATTGAAGATAGATTACAAGTTGATTTTGGGGATTTTAATTAGTTCTAAGTAGAGTGCGCACTCCCCTTGAAGGGTGTGCATCACACTTGTAATTAGTTTTTCATTGTTGTTAGTTGTTCCTTTCATGTTAATATACTTGTGTTTTATCTTAGGTTCCTTTCATAATCTTGTACACTAGACTTTCCATTCTTAATTGTAATTGATGCATTATCAATTTAATTAATCATTCACATTCCACTTTGGATTAGTGCATATTAGTTGGCTCTTAATACTTTACTTGTTTAGTTTAGGTTTCTATGCATTAGTCGATTAATTTCATGCATTCAATGTTTGGTTAGTTTACATCTTAGATCATGCATACTTTCATGCTTAATTCATGCACATTAGGTTACTTTGTTTCATGTAATTTTAAAGTTTAAATCATGAATCATGTTATGTTTGCTTATATGTCATCCATTTTATGCGGTTATATCATTTATCATAGTAAAACATGCTAGGACAGCCTACTCAATTTCCTCTTTAGCTAGTCCCTAATAAAATATGCATATCATCCTAACAAAATCACCACTCATCTACTCAAATCATGTTACTGTATCCTAATGAAATAAAAAACATTCAATCATACTCATCCACACACAAATCCATCAAAACCATGAACTAGATTCGGCATATCTACCTAGAAAAGCTTTTTTTTTCTCTTTCCTCCTCTTTCTTCTCCCCCTCCTCTCTTCCTCTCCTTCTTTCCCCATCTTAATTTTCCTCTTTTCTTCTCTCCCTTCTCATTGTCAATTTTTTTTTCTCATCTGTACACACCTATTTGCGCGTTGTCATTGGCAACTTGATTGGTGGTAGACTGGTCAGACAGCACCTGGTCCCTCCTGCCTTTCTCTTTTTCTTCTCCCCCTTCTCACTGTCAAGTTTTTATCTCGCTTGGGCACACCTATCTGGGCATCGTCGGCATCGACTGTGGGCAGTGGCTTGGTCAAAGGGCACCTAGTTGATCCTCTCTTCCTCTCCTTCTTCTCTTTCTTCCCCATCTTCTTCTTCCCCTCTTTCTTCTCTCCCTTCTCTTCTCGCCATTGAACTGTGTCATACATCGATCGGTGTCTGTCATTCCTCTCTTCCTCTTCCTCTTCCTCTTCTTTTTCCCCTTCTTCTTCTAACTCTTTTTCTTCCCCTCTTTCGTCTCTCCCTTCTCTTCTCATCACCAATCTGGGCAGCATCAATTGGTGTCGACATCATCGACATTGGTCGATCCTCTCTTCCTTTCCTTGTCTCTTTCTCTCCTCTTCTCCTTTCTTCTCTCCAGCTCCCTCTACTAGGGTTTTTCCTCTCTATCAGGATTTTTAGAACAGACTTGGGTCTATTGTTTTCGTTGACTGAGAAAAGAGGGAGAGGGTGCCATTATCAAAGTTGTATACAATTAACGACTTTAAAAGTCTTTACTTTTAAATTCGTTTAGAAATGAACGACTTTAAAAGTAACAAATTTTAAAGTCGTTTATCTATAAAACAGTTTTTAAATTATTTTTAATTCAAAAAATATATTTTAAGAGGGAGGGCTGCCATTACCAAGATTGCCCCCTTTAGTTTATTTAACAAATTTAATTTTGGAAAATTTTACATTTGAAAATTGTATTATTTTTAATACTTAATTGTTTAGTACTATAATTATAGTAAAAAAATAGATGAGAGCTACTCAATTCTCAAATTTCTACGAGTAAGGCCTAATATGTGAAATTACCAAATTGCCCTTTTTAAGAAAATCAAAACGTATTCATTTGAATTTTGATTATAGCAAACTTAGTGTCATTGGGATTATTTTTTCAAGTTCAATCACATTGTTGAGGTATTATAACATCTTATTTGATGTCTATAAAATTTTCACTTTTATAACTCAAAAAATTGAGAATTTCAAAATTATTTTCCTTTGGCTCCAATTCACATAATTCAAAATTTTTGTAAATTTTTATTTAAAAATTGAAGATGTTACATAATGATTAGTGAAATTTGGTTGATTTTTTTGTGCTAAATTTGATTGTACATAATGAAGTCATTTAGTGTAAATGACTTTAATAGTGTCCTACTTCTAAAGTCATTTATAAACATACGACTTTAAAAGTCTCTACTTTTAAAGTTGTTTATTAGTAAGCTAATTTAAAAGTAACATCTTTTAAAGTCATTTATAGTAAATAACTTTATAAATTATTTTTAATTCAAAATATATATGCCTTTTATGTTATTACTTTACAATATCTAACAATTAATACACAATGAAACTGATTTTTTATGATAGTCAATATTGATTCATGCATCCTTTGGACACACATATAGCTCACTTATCAATCCATATAGCTCATGCTAAAAGAGCTAATTATAAATATGGAGTTATATATATATATATATATTGCAACTCACTAATACAATTCTCATACCCCCAACTACATATAGTTTTCAAACCCAAGCACTCTCCTTACTATTGTCATACACATAGTCCTCATTCTTACCAAGCACTACTTTGATTGATGGGATTGTTTTAGTAGTGGAAGGGTAATCTATTTCAATATCTCCTTGGTCATCTTCATCATAAAAATCCCTTGGACAGGATGATAAAATAGTTGACCATCTCTTATCACATTTGTCTTGCATGTAAAATAGTTGTTTTTCTTGAGATGCCAAAATAAATCGATCATTTTTATAGCCAATCCTATTGTGGTCAACCAATGTCAATCCAAGTGCATTAGTTTTGATGCTGTCTTTTTTATGTTCCACCCAATCACACTTAAAAACAACTGCAATTCTGAAAGTATAATCCGAGGCCCATATCTCTCTTATAACCATGTAATAAATATCATCTACCACTATTGGCATGTTATCCTTTGAATTGAAAAAGAATGTAGCATTGGCAGCTAAGCTAACTCCACTATTCTGTTGCACTCTTGAGTTATCATAGTCTTCTGTGTAAAAGTGATAACCATTGATGGCATATCCAACATATTTTATTACTTCTGGCCATGGTCCCATTGCCATCTAGCCCAAGGCTTCTAATATACTGTTGCCTACTAATTCTTGCTAATCTTGAATCTGTGTATACATATATTAAGTAGGCTTAAGTAAGATTATATATATACATATATACAGAATTTAGTTTTTTAATTAATATTTAGTGAGAATTCTTTCATTTTACCTTCTTACACAGCTAATTATTGAAAGTGTGACAATGCTCAAATAGTAGCCACTTATGTTTCTTTGGGTAAATTGGATTCCTTGCCTTAAGTACATGCATGTGTTCACTAAGTACACACAAATACAAATTAATAGAGGAATCAAAGAAAATGTAACTATTAGCAATTAAATTTTACATAATTGCATGCACAATCAACATACTCATTGTATGGTTGGAGTTCATCAACATTTTGCTACACATAAAGATCACCTCGTTTCATTCTTTATAGTCAATAGTCGATACATGACCACTTGATAGAGGTCTACCAACCTTGGGATCATGAAATTCATCTGATTGTTTCTTTCTTGGGATTCCAATCGCATCCACTCCTACTAAGTTCTCTGTGCAAAATTCCAATGCTTCCTCTACAATATAATGTTCGACTATACAGCCCTAACTAGTTGTGATTACGTACATATCTTTTTAGAATTTTTATGTACCTCGCAAATAGGTACATCCATTGCAAGTAAACGGGCCTACAAAGTCTGACCTCATCAATGAGGTGCACTATTAAGTATACCATGATGTCAAAGAAGGATGGTCTGGATGCAACCTCCTCTTCAAACCCATGTTTATAAGATCCATTCAAGCCGCAAGTCCATCCTTTGTTTTTCCTAGATACTAAGCAAGGTACCGGTCGTGCTTTCACTCGCATTCTTCTCAATGTGCATGACATCAAGCACATGGCACAAATGCAGTGATTTCCAATATGCTAGTCAAAAGAATATTGATTTCTTCTTTCAACAACTTCTATAATTACTTTCACCTACATGTTTACTTGATTTTTTCTTTCCTTAAAAGACAATAATGTTTTCAACTTGTTCCAATACTTGTCATCCTGTCAACATCATAGGAGGTGTCCTTGTCTCTACACTCCCATTAAATTCTCTCTTCTTAAAAATGATATGGATGGTCTTTATGCAACCATCTTTTGTGCCTATGGAATACCATTTTCCTATCATGTTTAAGTCATACAGCATATGTTTGATCACAACAGATGGGACAAGCATTGTATCCCTTCACAGTGTATCCAGACAAATTACCATGTGCAAGGAAGTCACTTATTATCCACAATAGTATAACCTTTAGGGTGAATGACTCTTTCCTGTATGCATCATATGATTTGATGCATATGTCTCATAATGTCTTAGGATCATTGATCAAGGGAGACAAGTACATATCATTGTCATTCCCTGGCTGCTTTGGACTTGATATCAACAAAGTTAGCATTTCAAACTTCCTCTTCATGCATAGAGATAGTGGGATGTTGTAATAAACTAATATAATGGGCCAACAACTATACTTGCTGCTCATAGAATCATGAGGATTAATCCCATTTGCAAATAATGCAAGTCGTAGGTTTCTAGGTTCTTTACCAAAATTAGGCCACATGAAGTCTACGAGCTTCCATGCTGAGCTATCTACTGGATGGCGTGAAAAGCTATCAGTTACTTTGCCCTTGGCATGCCATACTAATTTTTTCACTATTTCTATTATACGAAACATTCTTTTGAACCTTGTAATAGGAGGGAAATACCATAGAACCTTTGTAGGAACCTTTGTAATTGTTTTAGTTGAATTCTTCTTTAACTTTCATCTTGGCTATCCACAAGTTGCGCATGCAGTTTTATCCTTGTGCTCCTTCCTATACAAGATGCAATCATTGGTATAGGCATGTATCTTCTCATCCTTCAGCCCTCGTGCGACCAGGGTTTTCTTTGCCTCTCATGTGGACCTTGCCACTTTATTATCCATTGGTAGCATCTTACCCACTACTTTCAAAACTTATGTAAAACCTTGATATGAAAAACTAGATCTTGATTTCACGTTGTAAAGTTCTACCACTATGGATAGCTTAGTATAATATTTACATACAATGGCTCATCATCTTCCTCTAATCTAGTATGAAATTGTTCAAGGTCATCTTGGAAGTCATCATATGCATCTCGAAACATTGGTACAGCTATACTGTCTCCAATACTTCCTACAGTGTCTTGATCATATCTTCTAAGTCTTATTGAGGGTCTATGTGGAAGTTCTTCTCCATGCCAAATGCATGAGTGGTAGATTTCAACGATTCAATTGAAACATAAGTGTTCTCTTAGCAACCCTACAGTTACTTTTTTTAAGTTTCCACATTTTGAGCAAGGACAACACATGCAGTTATGATCAACACTTGCCCTAAGTGCAAACTCTATGAAATTTTATGTTCCCTCATATTCTTTTGATGTTCTTGTCATAATCATCCAAGCATATTTGTCCATTATCATAAGAAATTTAAGTAAATGTGCATGGAGACTTGTTAGATATGAAAAGAATAAGTTAGGGATTTTACCAAACACTAGTTATACAAGATTTAGAAGTATTTGAAATAATTATATTTCATGAAAATTTTCAATTAACAATGAAAAAAAGAAAAATATGGCAGATACATTCAAGAATAAAATTAACTTTAAAAAGAAAAATTTCTAACCCATAACATTGTAAAAATTCTTCAAATATGCATAATACATATGAGACAAACAAATAGATACCAACCAACACTCAAAAATGGATATTGACCCCAAATTAATGAATGTATCTCCAATTCATAGGTAGAATTTGGTTTAGGGTATTTAAACTTAAATCTGGCTCAATTTTTGTGCATAGATCATAAACATAGTCCGAAAAGACATGGTGGAAGTCGATGAAATAACTCCTAAAACAAATGTACAATTGAAGTCGTTTGCTGTAAATGACTTTAAATATATGGACTTTTACAGTCATTTATAGTAAACAAATTTAAAAGTTTTAAAATTTCACATTAAGTGTATATTTATTTACTTTTTGTATATTACAATACCTTATATAAATACACAATGAAACCAATTTTACAAACAAATATATAATATATATATATATATATATATATAAACAAACACATCAACAAGGAAATCAAATTATTTTTTTATTGCATCCAATGTTACATATTATTAGATCTTATTAATGCAAGATCAAAGAGTGATTATGCTCTTTTTCATCTAGCCTAGTATTTAGGTGACACCTATTCTATGGAGAGATAGAGAGAGTGCTACAATTTTCTAAGCCAAAAGTTGATGGTATAACCACCACTCTTCACTAAACCCTAATGTTGGGTGAGAACCATAAATTCTAATGTTCTCCCATTCGCCAATAGTGAGGGTTAGAGAGAGAAGCAATTGTCATTTTGTAATGAAATAGTACAATTTTTGCCAGATTAGGATGATCTAATTGACTTCTTGACCCCATCATTTGTAGTGAGAAAACCCACATGATCTACAAAATAAAAATAGAGAGAGTTAGTAACAAGAAAGCAATTCGTGATCAAAAGAAGTTATGGTTTAGTTATAATTTTTTTATGACACAAACAGTCAAAATATCTAAAATGGAAAGCAAGAAGGGAAAAAGGGAGAAGCATAAGGACCAAGAAGGAAGTCATCATGCCACCTGTGAGAAGAAGAGGATACAAGAAAAAATGATATGTGGTTGGCTATTTATAAATGAGTAAGGACTTTAGAAGTCATTTAGTACTAAATGACTTTAAAAAACATATACCTTTAAAGTCATTTAGTACTAAATGATTGCAAAAGTATACATGGGAATGGACTTTAAAATTGCTTGAATCAAGCGACTTCAAAAGTAATTGACTTTTAGAGTCGTTTATGACTAAATGACTTCAAAAGTTATTGACATTTGAAGTCATTTAGAGTCAAACAACTTTAAAGTTACATTCTAGTATAAAATAATCTTCTCGTCAAATTTATTAGCATGCTTTTGCAGTCGCTTATGCTAAACAACTTCAAAAGTTATTGAATTTTAAAGTCGCTTTGGTCTGAATGACTTTATAAGTTATTAACTTTTGAAGTCATTTGATTGTAAACGACTTTAAAAGACCTCATAAAAATTTTCCTCTTCAGGCTAGTTTTTTAAAGTTGTTTATACTTAAACGACTTCTTAAGCCTATATTTTTAAAGAGGTTTATTTCTAACCAACTTGTAAAATATTTACAATGTCGGTAGTCAATATAGTGACTTCTTTATGCGGACTTTAAAAGCCTAGTGTGTAATAGTGACAAGGCATGTTTGTCTATCAAAAAGCTCAATTTTTACTTAGATTCTATTGGAAACACACCAAAGACTCCAACTTAATGAGTTGGAAGAATTAAGGAAAGATCCATATGACTTTATACAATTATACAAAGACTGGTTGAAGGCTACACATGATCGCCAAATCTTAAGAAAATCCTTCACACCTGGACAAAAGGTCTTATTGTATAACTTTAGATTGCATTTCTTCCAAGGCAAACTAAGTCTAGATGGGTTTGCACAGCCTATACTCATGGGGCCATTAAGATTAAGAAGAATGGAGAAATCCAAAAAGTTCATGGTCATAGGTTAAAACCTTTCCTAGAGATGCCTACTCCTGAGATTGATGAGATACTATTAGAGGCACCTCATTATCATGACCCACCTTAGATTACCACTCCAGAAACCCTTATAGGTTGCCATCATAGCACTCATCATTATGTCTAGCTGAAGATATATATATATATATATATATATATTTAAATCTCCATCTTCTACATCTTTCAATGTAGAATCCTATGTTTTCAAACATTGGAGACAATGTTTCATTCATGTTGGGCTGTGTAGATGCATATAGGGATTTTGAATTTTCTTGAGCTTTTTGAAATTTTTTTCTTTTTTTTAGAAGAGTTCCCTTACTATTATGAGAACTAGATGTCCAGAATTTAGTAATCCTATTATTTTCCCCTCTTAATGGGAACACATCTAATTAGTTTTGCATATTATTCATGTGTTGAAGATTTTTTTGAAACTTAATTCTCGAAAACCATTTACACATAGCACATAGTCAAGCCTAATAGAGAGGTATGACTTACAAACCCTGAAGCAAATCAGTGGAGACCTATAACCTAGTGAGTTTAGAGGCTATCTTCTTGCAAGAGAATTATAAGTAATTCCATAGTTTCTTCAGTGTACGTAACTTAGTATGATCCTATTATCCTTGTTTGGTTAACTATCAAGAATAAATAGGAGTAACAACTTTATTTTCAAGAAAATTTATTGAATCTAATAGGCTTTAGGAAACCTAGGAAATAATATAGGCCATCCTTGTTCAGTCCAGAACATAAAACCTACCCAATATATAGGCCACTAATTAGCCCTTTGAGCCTTTCTTTCTTAACCTCACTCACCATAACGAAGAAAATCCAGTAAAATAAATGACCATTACCCATTTTCAAAATGAGTAGAGTTAGTAGAAAAGATGAAAAGAAGACAAAAAGTCAAAGAATTGAGAAAATTCTCTATCTTTCTTTCAAAAAAGCTAGAAGAGAAAGAAACATATCAGAAAAAGAAGTGAAAATGTGAAAGACAAGAATACAAAGAAAATTCACTTCAATAAAAACCAAAAAGTGTCCTTACAGATATTCATTGAAGACATCTACTCAATTTTGAACCTTTGAAATCTTTATACCCTTCTTTTCAGTGCTCTACCCAAGCCTACATTTTGTCTGAGTTAAAGATCTATGGATCTTAGGTGGAATGTAGCCTTAAAGAGGAAATAAAAAAGAAGGAATTATGTCAAAATATCCATACTTTTCTTGGTAATGACATCCACTCTTAAGGATCACTTTCCTTTGTCTCTTTAGCACTTCAAAATTTATGTGAACCATTAACTTTGTTGAATCCACCCACATAATGAGAGAAATATGTTTAAACATTTATTTGAGAGCTTCATTTATGAGAGTATACCTATGAGGATTTGAGGTCAAGACATATTCCCAAGGGAATTTAAGCATATCTAGTCAAAATTCATGACTTAAATGGCTGCACACACACATGCACTTTGAGAAATAACTAGTATGAAATGTCTTTAGCATATGTGTGATTTAGAAAATTATCAATCTTCTCCATTAAGTTGTGAAAAACTATTAGAGTGCAAATGAATGAGGATTCTATAAGATGAAAGAGGGGATTCAACCTTTATGAATTTTAGGGGTATATTCACCACAAACCCTCACGAGGTCTAACTCATCCACTATATTAACTTAGGGGTTTAAGGGCTTATTGCATGTGCTAAATGCAATCATGAGTACTTACAAAAGTGGAATTTTGTACCATTTAAAAAAAAATGATTTTTTACATGTTTCACTTGGGACTAGTAACATGCTAGTTAGGGGGTA
This sequence comes from Warburgia ugandensis, assembly GCA_035236585.1. Taxonomy (NCBI): domain Eukaryota; kingdom Viridiplantae; phylum Streptophyta; class Magnoliopsida; order Canellales; family Canellaceae; genus Warburgia; species Warburgia ugandensis. The sequence goes on along the minus strand of CP141129.1, from coordinate 2,913,180 downwards.
TGATAAGTGCTTAATTTTACATAAGAACCACCCAATTAGTTACCCATGTGTTACAACTTATAGCAGTAAATTAAGGTTTTTAAACCAAAATTTGCAATACATGCATTTGTTATCTAATGAAGCAAAAGTTATTATTTGTAGGTCTAGAGGATAATCCGAAGAAAGTATCTAATTAATCATATTTTTTCAAGATTTAATTAGGGTTTTTCACTTTTTTTTGGAAGTAAGATGGTGATCTGATGGTCATGATTGATTAGAATGAAATTGAAGACCAAGATCAAAAGATTGAGTCAAAGCCTCAAAATCATCACTTCAACATAAAACCAAAGGCCAAGATCCTCTTGTGGACCAGTAACGGATGTGATTAAAGGGGCTAAACATGGCCAAAGTAGGCCCATGAAGTAAGCTATGCATTCCCTCCACCTTTGCATGGAAGCCACTTAAGCCACCTTAGCCATATAAGCCATGAGAGAAGGTGGCAAGCTAACGAATTCAAGACAAACCATATAAGCTCCTCAATCCAAGAGATGGTGCCAATAAGCCAAGCTAAGAAAGCTTCCAAAGCTAGCCATGAAGCCTAGCCAATGGAACCTTCAAAGTGAGCCATCTAAGCCATCAAGCTACATTAAATGAAAGGTTAGGATTGGATGAAATTCAAGAAAATTATCCATGGGTTTCAAGGGACATTTTGAAGATAATTAAGGGAAATCTAATCAGGATATTTTGGCATATGGACCAATAAGATGAGAGCCCTCCAATTATTATGTTTTCCCCACCTTTTTATAACTTTCCACCTCACCACCAAAGACCACCACGAATTTGACTTTCCAGCCAAGAGTCCTACCATTCTGTAACTCTTCCACCTTCCTAAAGTCCTATCTTAACCATCCAACCAATCCCAAAGCCTTTGGAACCCAATTAACTAATCAAAATATTCCTTGTCACCTTTATTTTCTTTGCTTTTCCTACACCTCACTTTCCTTCCACTTTCCTCTCACCTTCTTTCTCAACACCTCTCCCAATCAACCACAATTCTTCTCCTCATTCTCTCTCTCTCTCTCTCTCTCTCTCTCTCTCTCTCTCTCTCTCTCTCTCTCTCTCTCTCTCTCTCTCTCTCTCTCTCTCTCTCTCTCTCTCTCTCCAAAAGAGGTAGGCATCTCCCACCTACTCCACGCCAAAAGAGGGCAGCTACCTTTCCCCACTTTCCTCCTTTGAAACCTTTGTCTCCCACTCATCTTAACCATCCAAAATGTATTGATTTCATCCCCACCATACCTTAATATTAGGGTACCATAGAGAAAATTGGAGAAAAAGTATAAAGCATCACAAAAAACCAATGAGAGGGGATAACTTTCACTAAGGGAAAAGGATGCCTCCTCTCTTCCTTCTTCTCCATTCTCCTCTATTATGCCTTCGTTTTGTGGACTTCTTGGTGCTGCTATCTTCCTAAAGGTGTGTGACATTGTCTAGAATTGTTCCACACTTGGTTTTGGGAGTGTTTGCTTCAACTTTTATGGTTAGTTTCTCTTGGTTCCTTTCTTGTTTTCCTTGGTTCTTTCCATGCTAGTTTCTTCCTTACCTCTTTTGTTGTTCCTTACCTTAGAAACTAAGATTCAAGTCTGGTTTTCCCTTGGAGTAATGGCCAAGGAAAATCATCTTGAATCTAGTTTTCCATTTTATTCTCCTCATTCTCTAGTCCCCCCCCCCCCCCCCCCCCTCTCTCTCTCTCTCTCTCTCCAAAAGAGGTAGGCATCTCCCACCTACTCCACTCCAAAAGAGGGCAGCTAACTTTCCCCAATTTCCTCCTTTGAAACCTTTGTCTCCCACTCATCTTAACCAACCAAAATGTATTGATTTCATCCCCACCATACCTTAATATTAGGGTACCCTAGAGAAAATTGGAGAAAAAGTATAAAGCATCACAAAAAACTGATGAGAGGGGATAACTTTCACTAAGGGAAAAGGATGCCTCCTCTCTTCCTTCTTATCCATTCTCCTCAATTATGCCTTCGTTTTGTGGACTTCTTGGTGCTGCTATCTTCCTAAAGGTGTGTGACATTGTCTAGAATTGTTCCACACTTGGTTTTGGGAGTGTTTGCTTCAACATTTAAGGTTAGTTTCTCTTGGTTCCTTTCTTGTTTTCCTTGGTTCTTTCCATGCTAGTTTCTTCCTTACCTCTTTTGTTGTTCCTTACCTTAGAAACTATGATTCAAGGCTGGTTTTCCCTTGGAGTAATCTTGAATCTAGTTTTCCATTTTCTTCTTCTCTCCCCCCCCCCCCCCCCTCTCTCTCTCTCTCCAAAATAGGTAGGCATCACCCACCTACTACACTCCAAAAGAGGGCAGCTACCTTTCCCCACTTTCCTCCTTTGAAACCTTTGTCTCCCACTCATCTTAACCATCCAAAATGTATTGATTTCATCCCCACCATACCTTAATATTAGGGTACCATAGAGAAAATTGGAGAAAAAGTATAAAGCATCACAAAAAACCAATGAGAGGGGATAACCTTCACTAAGGGAAAAGGATGCCTCCTCTCTTCCTTCTTCTCCATTCTCTCTATTATGCCTTCGTTTTGTGGACTTCTTGGTGCTGCTATCTTCCTAAAGGTGTGTGACATTGTCTAGAATTGTTCCACACTTGGTTTTGGGAGTGTTTGCTTCAACTTTTATGGTTAGTTTCTCTTGGTTCCTTTCTTGTTTTCCTTGGTTCTTTCCATGCTAGTTTCTTCCTTACCTCTTTTGTTGTTCCTTACCGTAGAAACTAAGATTCAAGTCTGGTTTTCACTTGGAGTAATGGCCAAGGAAAATCATCTTCAATCTAGTTTTCCATTTTATTCTCGTCATTCTCTAGTCCCCCCCCCCCCCCCCCCCCCCCCTCTCTCTCTCTCTCTCCAAAAGAGGTAGGCATCTCCCACCTACTCCACTCCAAAAGAGGGCAGCTAACTTTCCCCAATTTCCTCCTTTGAAACCTTTGTCTCCCACTCATCTTAACCAACCAAAATGTATTGATTTCATCCCCACCATACCTTAATATTAGGGTACCATAGAGAAAACTGGAGAAAAAGTATAAAGCATCACAAAAAACCAATGAGAGGGGATAACTTTCACTAAGGGAAAAGGATGCCTCCTCTCTTCCTTCTTCTCCATTCTCCTCTATTATGCCTTCGTTTTGTGGACTTCTTGGTGCTGCTATCTTCCTAAAGGTGTGTGACATTGTCTAGAATTGTTCCACACTTGGTTTTGGGAGTGTTTGCTTCAACTTTTATGGTTAGTTTCTCTTGGTTCCTTTCTTGTTTTCCTTGGTTCTTTCCATGCTAGTTTCTTCCTTACCTCTTTTGTTGTTCCTTACCTTAGAAACTAAGATTCAAGTCTGGTTTTCCCTTGGAGTAATCTTGAATCTAGTTTTCCATTTTCTTCTCCTCCTCCCCACCCCCCCCCCCCCCCCGCCTTCTCTCTCTCCAAAATAGGTAGGCACCACCCACCTACTACACTCCAAAAGAGGGCAGCTACCTTTCCCCACTTTCCTCCTTTGAAACCTTTGTCTCCCACTCATCTTAACCATCCAAAATGTATTGATTTCATCCCCACCATACCTTAATATTAGGGTACCATAGAGAAAATTGGAGAAAAAGTATAAAGCATCACAAAAAACCAATGAGAGGGGATAACCTTCACTAAGGGAAAAGGATGCCTCCTCTCTTCCTTCTTCTCCATTCTCTCTATTATGCCTTCGTTTTGTGGACTTCTTGGTGCTGCTATCTTCCTAAAGGTGTGTGACATTGTCTAGAATTGTTCCACACTTGGTTTTGGGAGTGTTTGGTTCAACTTTTAAGGTTAGTTTCTCTTGGTTCCTTTCTTGTTTTCCTTGGTTCTTTCCATGCTAGTTTCTTCCTTACCTCTTTTGTTGTTCCTTACCTTAGAAACTAAGATTCAAGTCTGGTTTTCCCTTGGAGTAATGGCCAAGGAAAATCATCTTGAATCTAGTTTTCCATTTTCTTCTTCTCATTCTCTCCTCCCCCCCCCCCTCTCTCTCTCTCTCTCCAAAAGAGGTAGGCATCTCCCACCTACTCCACTCCAAAAGAGGGCAGCTACCTTTCCCCAATTTCCTCCTTTGAAACCTTTGTCTCCCACTCATCTTAACCATCCAAAATGTATTGATTTCATCCCCACCATACCTTAATATTAGGGTACCCTAGAGAAAATTGGAGAAAAAGTATAAAGCATCACAAAAAACCAATGAGAGGGGATAACTTTCACTAAGGGAAAAGGATGCCTCCTCTCTTCCTTCTTCTCCATTCTCCTCTATTATGCCTTCGTTTTGTGGACTTCTTGGTGCTGCTATCTTCCTAAAGGTGTGTGACATTGTCTAGAATTGTTCCACACTTGGTTTTGGGAGTGTTTGCTTCAACTTTTATGGTTAGTTTCTCTTGGTTCCTTTCTTGTTTTCCTTGGTTCTTTCCATGCTAGTTTCTTCCTTACCTCTTTTGTTGTTCCGTACCTTAGAAACTATGATTCAAGGCTGGTTTTCCCTTGGAGTAATCTTGAATCTAGTTTTCCATTTTCTTCTCCTTCCCCCCCCCCCCCCTTCTCTCTCTCCAAAATAGGTAGGCATCTCCCACCTACTCCACTCCAAAAGAGGGCAGCTACCTTTCCCCACTTTCCTCCTTTGAAACCTTTGTCTCCCACTCATCTTAACCATCCAAAATGTATTGATTTCATCCCCTCCATACCTTAATATTAGGGTACCCTGGAGAAAATTGGAGAAAAAGTATAAAGCATCACAAAAAACTGATGAGAGGGGATAACTTTCACTAAGGGAAAAGGATGCCTCCTCTCTTCCTTCTTCTCCATTCTCCTCTATTATGCCTTTGTTTTGTGGACTTCTTGGTGCTGCTATCTTCCTAAAGGTGTGTGACATTGTCTAGAATTGTTCCACACTTGGTTTTGGGAGTGTTTGCTTCAACTTTTATGGTTAGTTTCTCTTGGTTCCTTTCTTGTTTTCCTTGGTTCTTTCCATGCTAGTTTCTTCCTTACCTCTTTTGTTGTTCCTTACCTTAGAAACTAAGATTCAAGTCTGGTTTTCCCTTGGAGTAATGGCCAAGGAAAATCATCTTCAATCTAGTTTTCCATTTTCTTCTCCTCATTCTCTCCTCCCCCCCCCCTCTCTCTCTCTCTCTCTCCAAAAGAGGTAGGCATCTCCCACCTACTCCACTCCAAAAGAGGGCAGCTACCTTTCCCCACTTTCCTCCTTTGAAACCTTTGTCTCCCACTCATCTTAACCATCCAAAATGTATTGATTTCATCCCCACCATACCTTAATATTAGGGTACCATAGAGAAAATTGGAGAAAAAGTATAAAGCATCACAAAAAACCAATGAGAGGGGATAACTTTCACTAAGGGAAAAGGATGCCTCCTCTCTTCCTTCTTCTCCATTCTCCTCAATTATGCCTTCGTTTTGTGGACTTCTTGGTGCTGCTATCTTCCTAAAGGTGTGTGACATTGTCTAGAATTGTTCCACACTTGGTTTTGGGAGTGTTTGCTTCAACATTTAAGGTTAGTTTCTCTTGGTTCCTTTCTTGTTTTCCTTGGTTCTTTCCATGCTAGTTTCTTCCTTACCTCTTTTGTTGTTCCTTACCTTAGAAACTATGATTCAAGGCTGGTTTTCCCTTGGAGTAATCTTGAATCTAGTTTTCCATTTTCTTCTCCTCCTCCCCCCCCCCCCCCCCCTTCTCTCTCTCCAAAATAGGTAGGCATCACCCACCTACTACACTCCAAAAGAGGGCAGCTACCTTTCCCCACTTTCCTCCTTTGAAACCTTTGTCTCCCACTCATCTTAACCATCCAAAATGTATTGATTTCATCCCCACCATACCTTAATATTAGGGTACCATAGAGAAAATTGGAGAAAAAGTATAAAGCATCACAAAAAACCAATGAGAGGGGATAACCTTCACTAAGGGAAAAGGATGCCTCCTCTCTTCCTTCTTCTCCATTCTCTCTATTATGCCTTCGTTTTGTGGACTTCTTGGTGCTGCTATCTTCCTAAAGGTGTGTGACATTGTCTAGAATTGTTCCACACTTGGTTTTGGGAGTGTTTGCTTCAACTTTTAAGGTTAGTTTCTCTTGGTTCCTTTCTTGTTTTCCTTGGTTCTTTCCATGCTAGTTTCTTCCTTACCTCTTTTGTTGTTCCTTACCTTAGAAACTAAGATTCAAGTCTGGTTTTCCCTTGGAGTAATGGCCAAGGAAAATCATCTTCAATCTAGTTTTCCATTTTCTTCTTCTCATTCTCTCCTCCCCCCCCCCCCCTCTCTCTCTCTCTCTCCAAAAGAGGTAGGCATCTCCCACCTACTCCACTCCAAAAGAGGGCAGCTACCTTTCCCCAATTTCCTCCTTTGAAACCTTTGTCTCCCACTCATCTTAACCATCCAAAATGTATTGATTTCATCCCCACCATACCTTAATATTAGGGTACCCTAGAGAAAATTGGAGAAAAAGTATACGACATCACAAAAAAGCGATGAGAGGGGATAACTTTCACTAAGGGAAAAGGATGCCTCCTCTCTTCCTTCTTCTCCATTCTCCTCTATTATGCCTTCGTTTTGTGGACTTCTTGGTGCTGCTATCTTCCTAAAGGTGTGTGACATTGTCTAGAATTGTTCCACACTTGGTTTTGGGAGTGTTTGCTTCAACTTTTAAGGTTAGTTTCTCTTGGTTCCTTTCTTGTTTTCCTTGGTTCTTTCCATGCTAGTTTCTTCCTTACCTCTTTTGTTGTTCCTTACCTTAGAAACTATGATTCGAGGCTGGTTTTCCCTTGGAGTAATCTTGAATCTAGTTTTCCATTTTTTCTCCTCCTCCCCCCCCCCCTTCTCTCTCTCCAAAATAGGTAGGCATCACCCACCTACTACACTCCAAAAGAGGGCAGCTACCTTTCCCCACTTTCCTCCTTTGAAACCTTTGTCTCCCACTCATCTTAACCATCCAAAATGTATTGATTTCATCCCCACCATACCTTAATATTAGGGTACCATAGAGAAAATTGGAGAAAAAGTATAAAGCATCACAAAAAACCAATGAGAGGGGATAACCTTCACTAAGGGAAAAGGATGCCTCCTCTCTTCCTTCTTCTCCATTCTCTCTATTATGCCTTCGTTTTGTGGACTTCTTGGTGCTGCTATCTTCCTAAAGGTGTGTGACATTGTCTAGAATTGTTCCACACTTGGTTTTGGGAGTGTTTGCTTCAACTTTTATGGTTAGTTTCTCTTGGTTCCTTTCTTGTTTTCCTTGGTTCTTTCCATGCTAGTTTCTTCCTTACCTCTTTTGTTGTTCCTTACCTTAGAAACTAAGATTCAAGTCTGGTTTTCCCTTGGAGTAATGGCCAAGGAAAATCATCTTGAATCTAGTTTTCCATTTTCTTCTTCTCATTCTCTCCTCCCCCCCCCCCTCTCTCTCTCTCTCCAAAAGAGGTAGGCATCTCCCACCTACTCCACTCCAAAAGAGGGCAGCTACCTTTCCCCAATTTCCTCCTTTGAAACCTTTGTCTCCCACTCATCTTAACCATCCAAAATGTATTGATTTCATCCCCACCATACCTTAATATTAGGGTACCCTAGAGAAAATTGGAGAAAAAGTATAAAGCATCACAAAAAACGGATGAGAGGGGATAACTTTCACTAAGGGAAAAGGATGCCTCCTCTCTTCCTTCTTCTCCATTCTCCTCTATTATGCCTTCGTTTTGTGGACTTCTTGGTGCTGCTATCTTCCTAAAGGTGTGTGACATTGTCTAGAATTGTTCCACACTTGGTTTTGGGAGTGTTTGCTTCAACTTTTAAGGTTAGTTTCTCTTGGTTCCTTTCTTGTTTTCCTTGGTTCTTTCCATGCTAGTTTCTTCCTTACCTCTTTTGTTGTTCCTTACCTTAGAAACTATGATTCGAGGCTGGTTTTCCCTTGGAGTAATCTTGAATCTAGTTTTCCATTTTCTTCTCCTCCTGCCCCCCCCCCTTCTCTCTCTCCAAAATAGGTAGGCATCTCCCACCTACTCCACTCCAAAAGAGGGCAGCTACCTTTCCCCACTTTCCTCCTTTGAAACCTTTGTCTCCCACTCATCTTAACCATCCAAAATGTATTGATTTCATCCCCACCATACCTTAATATTAGGGTACCCTAGAGAAAATTGGAGAAAAAGTATAAAGCATCACAAAAAACCAATGAGAGGGGATAACTTTCACTAAGGGAAAAGGATGCCTCCTCTCTTCCTTCTTCTCCATTCTCCTCAATTATGCCTTCGTTTTGTGGACTTCTTGGTGCTGCTATCTTCCTAAAGGTGTGTGACATTGTCTAGAATTGTTCCACACTTGGTTTTGGGAGTGTTTGCTTCAACATTTAAGGTTAGTTTCTCTTGGTTCCTTTCTTGTTTTCCTTGGTTCTTTCCATGCTAGTTTCTTCCTTACCTCTTTTGTTGTTCATTACCTTAGAAACTATGATTCAAGGCTGGTTTTCCCTTGGAGTAATCTTGAATCTAGTTTTCCATTTTCTTCTCCTCCCTCCCCCCTTCTCTCTCTCCAAAATAGGTAGGCATCACCCACCTACTACACTCCAAAAGAGGGCAGCTACCTTTCCCCACTTTCCTCCTTTGAAACCTTTGTCTCCCACTCATCTTAACCATCCAAAATGTATTGATTTCATCCCCACCATACCTTAATATTAGGGTACCATAGAGAAAATTGGAGAAAAAGTATAAAGCATCACAAAAAACCAATGAGAGGGGATAACTTTCACTAAGGGAAAAGGATGCCTCCTCTCTTCCTTCTTCTCCATTCTCCTCAATTATGCCTTCATTTTGTGGACTTCTTGGTGCTGCTATCTTCCTAAAGGTGTGTGACATTGTCTAGAATTGTTCCACACTTGGTTTTGGGAGTGTTTGCTTCAACATTTAAGGTTAGTTTCTCTTGGTTCCTTTCTTGTTTTCCTTGGTTCTTTCCATGCTAGTTTCTTCCTTACCTCTTTTGTTGTTCATTACCTTAGAAACTATGATTCAAGGCTGGTTTTCCCTTGGAGTAATCTTGAATCTAGTTTTCCATTTTCTTCTCCTCCCCCCCCCCCCCCCCCCCTTCTCTCTCTCCAAAATAGGTAGGCATCACCCACCTACTACACTCCAAAAGAGGGCAGCTACCTTTCCCCACTTTCCTCCTTTGAAACCTTTGTCTCCCACTCATCTTAACCATCCAAAATGTATTGATTTCATCCCCACCATACCTTAATATTAGGGTACCCTAGAGAAAATTGGAGAAAAAGTATACAGCATCACAAAAAACTGATGAGAGGGGATAACTTTCACTAAGGGAAAAGGATGCCTCCTCTCTTCCTTCTTCTCCATTCTCCTCTATTATGCCTTCGTTTTGTGGACTTCTTGGTGCTGCTATCTTCCTAAAGGTGTGTGACATTGTCTAGAATTGTTCCACACTTGGTTTTGGGAGTGTTTGCTTCAACTTTTAAGGTTAGTTTCTCTTGGTTCCTTTCTTGTTTTCCTTGGTTCTTTCCATGCTAGTTTCTTCCTTACCTCTTTTGTTGTTCCTTACCTTAGAAACTATGATTCGAGGCTGGTTTTCCCTTGGAGTAATCTTGAATCTAGTTTTCCATTTTCTTCTCCTCCTCCCCCCCCCCCCCCCCCCCTTCTCTCTCTCCAAAATAGGTAGGCACCACCCACCTACTACACTCCAAAAGAGGGCAGCTACCTTTCCCCACTTTCCTCCTTTGAAACCTTTGTCTCCCACTCATCTTAACCATCCAAAATGTATTGATTTCATCCCCACCATACCTTAATATTAGGGTACCCTAGAGAAAATTGGAGAAAAAGTATAAAGCATCACAAAAAACCAATGAGAGGGGATAACTTTCACTAAGGGAAAAGGATGCCTCCTCTCTTCCTTCTTCTCCATTCTCCTCTATTATGCCTTCGTTTTGTGGACTTCTTGGTGCTGCTATCTTCCTAAAGGTGTGTGACATTGTCTAGAATTGTTCCACACTTGGTTTTGGGAGTGTTTGCTTCAACTTTTATGGTTAGTTTCTCTTGGTTCCTTTCTTGTTTTCCTTGGTTCTTTCCATGCTAGTTTCTTCCTTACCTCTTTTGTTGTTCCGTACCTTAGAAACTATGATTCAAGGCTGGTTTTCCCTTGGAGTAATCTTGAATCTAGTTTTCCATTTTCTTCTCCTTCCCCCCCCCCCTTCTCTCTCTCCAAAATAGGTAGGCATCTCCCACCTACTCCACTCCAAAAGAGGGCAGCTACCTTTCCCCACTTTCCTCCTTTGAAACCTTTGTCTCCCACTCATCTTAACCATCCAAAATGTATTGATTTCATCCCCTCCATACCTTAATATTAGGGTACCCTGGAGAAAATTGGAGAAAAAGTATAAAGCATCACAAAAAACTGATGAGAGGGGATAACTTTCACTAAGGGAAAAGGATGCCTCCTCTCTTCCTTCTTCTCCATTCTCCTCTATTATGCCTTTGTTTTGTGGACTTCTTGGTGCTGCTATCTTCCTAAAGGTGTGTGACATTGTCTAGAATTGTTCCACACTTGGTTTTGGGAGTGTTTGCTTCAACTTTTATGGTTAGTTTCTCTTGGTTCCTTTCTTGTTTTCCTTGGTTCTTTCCATGCTAGTTTCTTCCTTACCTCTTTTGTTGTTCCTTACCTTAGAAACTAAGATTCAAGTCTGGTTTTCCCTTGGAGTAATGGCCAAGGAAAATCATCTTCAATCTAGTTTTCCATTTTCTTCTCCTCATTCTCTCCTCCTCCCCCCCCCTCTCTCTCTCTCTCTCCAAAAGAGGTAGGCATCTCCCACCTACTCCACTCCAAAAGAGGGCAGCTACCTTTCCCCACTTTCCTCCTTTGAAACCTTTGTCTCCCACTCATCTTAACCATCCAAAATGTATTGATTTCATCCCCACCATACCTTAATATTAGGGTACCATAGAGAAAATTGGAGAAAAAGTATAAAGCATCACAAAAAACCAATGAGAGGGGATAACTTTCACTAAGGGAAAAGGATGCCTCCTCTCTTCCTTCTTCTCCATTCTCCTCAATTATGCCTTCGTTTTGTGGACTTCTTGGTGCTGCTATCTTCCTAAAGGTGTGTGACATTGTCTAGAATTGTTCCACACTTGGTTTTGGGAGTGTTTGCTTCAACATTTAAGGTTAGTTTCTCTTGGTTCCTTTCTTGTTTTCCTTGGTTCTTTCCATGCTAGTTTCTTCCTTACCTCTTTTGTTGTTCCTTACCTTAGAAACTATGATTCAAGGCTGGTTTTCCCTTGGAGTAATCTTGAATCTAGTTTTCCATTTTCTTCTCCTCCCCCCCCCCCCCCCCCCCTTCTCTCTCTCCAAAATAGGTAGGCATCACCCACCTACTACACTCCAAAAGAGGGCAGCTACCTTTCCCCACTTTCCTCCTTTGAAACCTTTGTCTCCCACTCATCTTAACCATCCAAAATGTATTGATTTCATCCCCACCATACCTTAATATTAGGGTACCATAGAGAAAATTGGAGAAAAAGTATAAAGCATCACAAAAAACCAATGAGAGGGGATAACCTTCACTAAGGGAAAAGGATGCCTCCTCTCTTCCTTCTTCTCCATTCTCTCTATTATGCCTTCGTTTTGTGGACTTCTTGGTGCTGCTATCTTCCTAAAGGTGTGTGACATTGTCTAGAATTGTTCCACACTTGGTTTTGGGAGTGTTTGCTTCAACTTTTAAGGTTAGTTTCTCTTGGTTCCTTTCTTGTTTTCCTTGGTTCTTTCCATGCTAGTTTCTTCCTTACCTCTTTTGTTGTTCCTTACCTTAGAAACTAAGATTCAAGTCTGGTTTTCCCTTGGAGTAATGGCCAAGGAAAATCATCTTGAATCTAGTTTTCCATTTTCTTCTTCTCCTCCCCCCCCCCCCCCCCTCTCTCTCTCTCTCTCCAAAAGAGGTAGGCATCTCCCACCTACTCCACTCCAAAAGAGGGCAGCTACCTTTCCCCAATTTCCTCCTTTGAAACCTTTGTCTCCCACTCATCTTAACCATCCAAAATGTATTGATTTCATCCCCACCATACCTTAATATTAGGGTACCCTAGAGAAAATTGGAGAAAAAGTATAAAGCATCACAAAAAACTGATGAGAGGGGATAACTTTCACTAAGGGAAAAGGATGCCTCCTCTCTTCCTTCTTCTCCATTCTCCTCTATTATGCCTTCGTTTTGTGGACTTCTTGGTGCTGCTATCTTCCTAAAGGTGTGTGACATTGTCTAGAATTGTTCCACACTTGGTTTTGGGAGTGTTTGCTTCAACTTTTAAGGTTAGTTTCTCTTGGTTCCTTTCTTGTTTTCCTTGGTTCTTTCCATGCTAGTTTCTTCCTTACCTCTTTTGTTGTTCCTTACCTTAGAAACTATGATTCGAGGCTGGTTTTCCCTTGGAGTAATCTTGAATCTAGTTTTCCATTTTCTTCTCCTCCTCCCCCCCCCCCCCCCCTTCTCTCTCTCCAAAATAGGTAGGCATCTCCCACCTACTCCACTCCAAAAGAGGGCAGCTACCTTTCCCCACTTTCCTCCTTTGAAACCTCTGTCTCCCACTCATCTTAACCATCCAAAATGTATTGATTTCATCCCCACCATACCTTAATATTAGGGTACCATAGAGAAAATTGGAGAAAAAGTATAAAGCATCACAAAAAACCAATGAGAGGGGATAACGTTCACTAAGGGAAAAGGATGCCTCCTCTCTTCCTTCTTCTCCATTCTCCTCTATTATGCCTTCGTTTTGTGGACTTCTTGGTGCTGCTATCTTCCTAAAGGTGTGTGACATTGTCTAGAATTGTTCCACACTTGGTTTTGGGAGTGTTTGCTTCAACTTTTATGGTTAGTTTCTCTTGGTTCCTTTCTTGTTTTCCTTGGTTCTTTCCATGCTAGTTTCTTCCTTACCTCTTTTGTTGTTCCTTACCTTAGAAACTATGATTCAAGGCTGGTTTTCCCTTGGAGTAATCTTGAATCTAGTTTTCCATTTTCTTCTCCTCCTCCCCCCCCCCCCCCCCCCTTCTCTCTCTCCAAAATAGGTAGGCATCACCCACCTACTACACTCCAAAAGACGGCAGCTACCTTTGCCCACTTTCCTCCTTTGAAACCTTTGTCTCCCACTCATCTTAACCATCCAAAATGTATTGATTTCATCCCCACCATACCTTAATATTAGGGTACCATAGAGAAAATTGGAGAAAAAGTATAAAGCATCACAAAAAACCAATGAGAGGGGATAACCTTCACTAAGGGAAAAGGATGCCTCCTCTCTTCCTTCTTCTCCATTCTCTCTATTATGCCTTCGTTTTGTGGACTTCTTGGTGCTGCTATCTTCCTAAAGGTGTGTGACATTGTCTAGAATTGTTCCACACTTGGTTTTGGGAGTGTTTGCTTCAACTTTTATGGTTAGTTTCTCTTGGTTCCTTTCTTGTTTTCCTTGGTTCTTTCCATGCTAGTTTCTTCCTTACCTCTTTTGTTGTTCCTTACCTTAGAAACTAAGATTCAAGTCTGGTTTTCCCTTGGAGTAATGGCCAAGGAAAATCATCTTGAATCTAGTTTTCCATTTTCTTCTTCTCATTCTCTCCTCCCCCCCCCCCCTCTCTCTCTCTCTCCAAAAGAGGTAGGCATCTCCCACCTACTCCACTCCAAAAGAGGGCAGCTACCTTTCCCCAATTTCCTCCTTTGAAACCTTTGTCTCCCACTCATCTTAACCATCCAAAATGTATTGATTTCATCCCCACCATACCTTAATATTAGGGTACCCTAGAGAAAATTGGAGAAAAAGTATAAAGTATCACAAAAAACGGATGAGAGGGGATAACTTTCACTAAGGGAAAAGGATGCCTCCTCTCTTCCTTCTTCTCCATTCTCCTCTATTATGCCTTCGTTTTGTGGACTTCTTGGTGCTGCTATCTTCCTAAAGGTGTGTGACATTGTCTAGAATTGTTCCACACTTGGTTTTGGGAGTGTTTGCTTCAACTTTTAAGGTTAGTTTCTCTTGGTTCCTTTCTTGTTTTCCTTGGTTCTTTCCATGCTAGTTTCTTCCTTACCTCTTTTGTTGTTCCTTACCTTAGAAACTATGATTCGAGGCTGGTTTTCCCTTGGAGTAATCTTGAATCTAGTTTTCCATTTTCTTCTCCTCCTCCCCCCCCCCCCCCCTTCTCTCTCTCCAAAATAGGTAGGCATCTCCCACCTACTCCACTCCAAAAGAGGGCAGCTACCTTTCCCCACTTTCCTCCTTTGAAACCTTTGTCTCCCACTCATCTTAACCATCCAAAATGTATTGATTTCATCCCCACCATACCTTAATATTAGGGTACCCTAGAGAAAATTGGAGAAAAAGTATAAAGCATCACAAAAAACTGATGAGAGGGGATAACTTTCACTAAGGGAAAAGGATGCCTCTCTTCCTTCTTCTCCATTCTCCTCAATTATGCCTTCGTTTTGTGGACTTCTTGGTGCTGCTATCTTCCTAAAGGTGTGTGACATTGTCTAGAATTGTTCCACACTTGGTTTTGGGAGTGTTTGCTTCAACATTTAAGGTTAGTTTCTCTTGGTTCCTTTCTTGTTTTCCTTGGTTCTTTCCATGCTAGTTTCTTCCTTACCTCTTTTGTTGTTCCTTACCTTAGAAACTATGATTCAAGGCTGGTTTTCCCTTGGAGTAATCTTGAATCTAGTTTTCCATTTTCTTCTCCTCCCCTCCCCCCCCCCCCCTTCTCTCTCTCCAAAATAGGTAGGCATCACCCACCTACTACACTCCAAAAGAGGGCAGCTACCTTTCCCCACTTTCCTCCTTTGAAACCTTTGTCTCCCACTCATCTTAACCATCCAAAATGTATTGATTTCATCCCCACCATACCTTAATATTAGGGTACCCTAGAGAAAATTGGAGAAAAAGTATAAAGCATCACAAAAAACCAATGAGAGGGGATAACCTTCACTAAGGGAAAAGGATGCCTCCTCTCTTCCTTCTTCTCCATTCTCTCTATTATGCCTTCGTTTTGTGGATTTCTTGGTGCTGCTATCTTCCTAAAGGTGTGTGACATTGTCTAGAATTGTTCCACACTTGGTTTTGGGAGTGTTTGCTTCAACTTTTAAGGTTAGTTTCTCTTGGTTCCTTTCTTGTTTTCCTTGGTTCTTTCCATGCTAGTTTCTTCCTTACCTCTTTTGTTGTTCCTTACCTTAGAAACTATGATTCGAGGCTGGTTTTCCCTTGGAGTAATCTTGAATCTAGTTTTCCATTTTCTTCTCCTCCTCCTCCGCCCCCCCCCCCCCCCTTCTCTCTCTCCAAAATAGGTAGGCATCACCCACCTACTACACTCCAAAAGAGGGCAGCTACCTTTCCCCACTTTCCTCCTTTGAAACCTTTGTCTCCCACTCATCTTAACCATCCAAAATGTATTGATTTCATCCCCACCATACCTTAATATTAGGGTACCCTAGAGAAAATTGGAGAAAAAGTATAAAGCATCACAAAAAACTGATGAGAGGGGATAACTTTCACTAAGGGAAAAGGATGCCTCCTCTCTTCCTTCTTCTCCATTCTCCTCTATTATGCCTTCGTTTTGTGGACTTCTTGGTGCTGCTATCTTCCTAAAGGTGTGTGACATTGTCTAGAATTGTTACACACTTGGTTTTGGGAGTGTTTGCTTCAACTTTTAAGGTTAGTTTCTCTTGGTTCCTTTCTTGTTTTCCTTGGTTCTTTCCATGCTAGTTTCTTCCTTACCTCTTTTGTTGTTCCTTACCTTAGAAACTATGATTCGAGGCTGGTTTTCCCTTGGAGTAATCTTGAATCTAGTTTTCCATTTTCTTCTCCTCCTCCCCCCCCCCCCCTTCTCTATCTCCAAAATAGGTAGGCATCTCCCACCTACTCCACTCCAAAAGAGGGCAGCTACCTTTCCCCACTTTCCTCCTTTGAAACCTTTGTCTCCCACTCATCTTAACCATCCAAAATGTATTGATTTCATCCCCACCATACCTTAATATTAGGGTACCATAGAGAAAATTGGAGAAAAAGTATAAAGCATCACAAAAAACCAATGAGAGGGAATAACTTTCACTAAGGGAAAAGGATGCCTCCTCTCTTCCTTCTTCTCCATTCTCCTCTATTATGCCTTCGTTTTGTGGACTTCTTGGTGCTGCTATCTTCCTAAAGGTGTGTGACATTGTCTAGAATTGTTCCACACTTGGTTTTGGGAGTGTTTGCTTCAACTTTTATGGTTAGTTTCTCTTGGTTCCTTTCTTGTTTTCCTTGGTTCTTACCATGCTAGTTTCTTCCTTACCTCTTTTGTTGTTCCTTACCTTAGAAACTAAGATTCAAGTCTGGTTTTCCCTTGGAGTAATGGCCAAGGAAAATCATCTTCAATCTAGTTTTCCATTTTCTTCTCCTCATTCTCTCCTCCCCCCCCTCTCTCTCTCTCTCTCTCTCTCCAAAAGAGGTAGGCATCTCCCACCTACTCCACTCCAAAAAGAGGGCAGCTACCTTTCCCCAATTTCCTCCTTTGAAACCTTTGTCTCCGACTCATCTTAAACATCCAAAATGTATTGATTTCATCGCCACCATACCTTAATATTAGGGTACCCTAGAGAAAATTGGAGAAAAAGTATAAAGCATCACAAAAAACCAATGAGAGGGGATAACTTTCACTAAGGGAAAAGGATGCCTCCTCTCTTCCTTCTTCTCCATTCTCCTCTATTATGCCTTCGTTTTGTGGACTTCTTGGTGCTGCTATCTTCCTAAAGGTGTGTGACATTGTCTAGAATTGTTCCACACTTGGTTTTGGGAGTGTTTGCTTCAACTTTTATGGTTAGTTTCTCTTGGTTCCTTTCTTGTTTTCCTTGGTTCTTTCCATGCTAGTTTCTTCCTTACCTCTTTTGTTGTTCCTTACCTTAGAAACTAAGATTCAAGTCTAGTTTTCCCTTGGAGTAATGGCCAAGGAAAATCATCTTGAATCTAGTTTTCCATTTTCTTCTCCTCATTCTCTCCCCCCCCTCTCTTTCTCTCTCTCCAAAAGATGTAGGCATCTCCCACCTACTCCACTCCAAAAGAGGGCAGCTACCTTTCCCCAATTTCCTCCTTTGAAACCTTTGTCTCCCACTCATCTTAACCATCCAAAATGTATTGATTTCATCCCCACCATACCTTAATAATAGGGTACCCAAGAGAAAATTGGAGAAAAAGTATAAAGCATCACAAAAAACTGATGAGAGGGGATAACTTTCACTAAGGGAAAAGGATGCCTCCTCTCTTCCTTCTTCTCCATTCTCCTCTATTATGCCTTTGTTTTGTGGACTTCTTGGTGCTGCTATCTTCCTAAAGGTGTGTGACATTGTCTAGAATTGTTCCACACTTGGTTTTGGGAGTGTTTGCTTCAACTTTTATGGTTAGTTTCTCTTGGTTCCTTTCTTGTTTTCCTTGGTTCTTTCCATGCTAGTTTCTTCCTTACCTCTTTTGTTGTTCCTTACCTTAGAAACTAAGATTCAAGTCTGGTTTTCCCTTGGAGTAATGGCCAAGGAAAATCATCTTCAATCTAGTTTTCCATTTTCTTCTCCTCATTCTCTCCTCCCCCCCCCTCTCTCTCTCTCTCTCCAAAAGAGGTAGGCATCTCCCACCTACTCCACTCCAAAAGAGGGCAGCTACCTTTCCCCACTTTCCTCCTTTGAAACCTTTGTCTCCCACTCATCTTAACCATCCAAAATGTATTGATTTCATCCCCACCATACCTTAATATTAGGGTACCATAGAGAAAATTGGAGAAAAAGTATAAAGCATCACAAAAAACCAATGAGAGGGGATAACTTTCACTAAGGGAAAAGGATGCCTCCTCTCTTCCTTCTTCTCCATTCTCCTCAATTATGCCTTCGTTTTGTGGACTTCTTGGTGCTGCTATCTTCCTAAAGGTGTGTGACATTGTCTAGAATTGTTCCACACTTGGTTTTGGGAGTGTTTGCTTCAACATTTAAGGTTAGTTTCTCTTGGTTCCTTTCTTGTTTTCCTTGGTTCTTTCCATGCTAGTTTCTTCCTTACCTCTTTTGTTGTTCCTTACCTTAGAAACTATGATTCAAGGCTGGTTTTCCCTTGGAGTAATCTTGAATCTAGTTTTCCATTTTCTTCTCCTCATTCTCTCCTCCCCCCCCCTTCTCTCTCTCCAAAATAGGTAGGCATCACGCACCTACTACACTCCAAAAGAGGGCAGCTACCTTTCCCCACTTTCCTCCTTTGAAACCTTTGTCTCCCACTCATCTTAACCATCCAAAATGTATTGATTTCATCCCCACCATACCTTAATATTAGGGTACCCTAGAGAAAATTGGAGAAAAAGTATAAAGCATCACAAAAAACTGATGAGAGGGGATAACTTTCACTAAGGGAAAAGGATGCCTCCTCTCTTCCTTCTTCTCCATTCTCCTCTATTATGCCTTTGTTTTGTGGACTTCTTGGTGCTGCTATCTTCCTAAAGGTGTGTGACATTGTCTAGAATTGTTCCACACTTGGTTTTGGGAGTGTTTGCTTCAACTTTTATGGTTAGTTTCTCTTGGTTCCTTTCTTGTTTTCCTTGGTTCTTTCCATGCTAGTTTCTTCCTTACCTCTTTTGTTGTTCCTTACCTTAGAAACTAAGATTCAAGTCTGGTTTTCCCTTGGAGTAATGGCCAAGGAAAATCATCTTCAATCTAGTTTTCCATTTTCTTCTCCTCATTCTCTCCTGCCCCCCCCTCTCTCTCTCTCTCTCTCCAAAAGAGGTAGGCATCTCCCACCTACTCCACTCCAAAAGAGGGCAGCTACCTTTCCCCACTTTCCTCCTTTGAAACCTTTGTCTCCCACTCATCTTAACCATCCAAAATGTATTGATTTCATCCCCACCATACCTTAATATTAGGGTACCATAGAGAAAATAGGATAAAAGTATAAAGCATCACAAAAAACCAATGAGAGGGGATAACTTTCACTAAGGGAAAAGGATGCCTCCTCTCTTCCTTCTTCTCCATTCTCCTCAATTATGCCTTCGTTTTGTGGACTTCTTGGTGCTGCTATCTTCCTAAAGGTGTGTGACATTGTCTAGAATTGTTCCACACTTGGTTTTGGGAGTGTTTGCTTCAACTTTTATGGTTAGTTTCTCTTGGTTCCTTTCTTGTTTTCCTTGGTTCTTTCCATGCTAGTTTCTTCCTTACCTCTTTTGTTGTTCCTTACCTTAGAAACTACGATTCAAGTCTGGTTTTCCCTTGGAGTAATGGCCAAGGAAAATCATCTTCAATCTAGTTTTCCATTTTCTTCTCCTCATTCTCTCCTCCCCCCTCTCTCTCTCTCTCTCTCCAAAAGAGGTAGGCATCTCCCACCTACTCCACTCCAAAAGAGGGCAGCTACCTTTCCCCAATTTCCTCCTTTGAAACCTTTGTCTCCGACTCATCTTAACCATCCAAAATGTATTGATTTCATCGCCACCATACCTTAATATTAGGGTACCCTAGAGAAAATTGGAGAAAAAGTATAAAGCATCACAAAAAACCAATGAGAGGGGATAACCTTCACTAAGGGAAAAGGATGCCTCCTCTCTTCCTTCTTCTCCATTCTCTCTATTATGCCTTCGTTTTGTGGACTTCTTGGTGCTGCTATCTTCCTAAAGGTGTGTGACATTGTCTAGAATTGTTCCACACTTGGTTTTGGGAGTGTTTGCTTCAACTTTTATGGTTAGTTTCTCTTGGTTCCTTTCTTGTTTTCCTTGGTTCTTTCCATGCTAGTTTCTTCCTTACCTCTTTTGTTGCTCCTTACCTTAGAAACTATGATTCAAGTCTGGTTTTCCCTTGGAGTAATGGCCAAGGAAAATCATCTTCAATCTAGTTTTCCATTTTCTTCTCCTCATTCTCTCCTCCCCCCCCCCCTCTCTCTCTCTCTCTCTCTCCAAAAGAGGTAGGCATCTCCCACCTACTCCACTCCAAAAGAGGGCAGCTACCTTTCCCCAATTTCCTCCTTTGAAACCTTTGTCTCCGACTCATCTTAAACATCCAAAATGTATTGATTTCATCGCCACCATACCTTAATATTAGGGTACCCTAGAGAAAATTGGAGAAAAAGTATAAAGCATCACAAAAAACCAATGAGAGGGGATAACTTTCACTAAGGGAAAAGGATGCCTCCTCTCTTCCTTCTTCTCCATTCTCCTCTATTATGCCTTCGTTTTGTGGACTTCTTGGTGCTGCTATCTTCCTAAAGATGTGTGACATTGTCTAGAATTGTTCCACACTTGGTTTTGGGAGTGTTTGCTTCAACTTTTATGGTTAGTTTCTCTTGGTTCCTTTCTTGTTTTCCTTGGTTCTTTCCATGCTAGTTTCTTCCTTACCTCTTTTGTTGTTCCTTACCTTAGAAACTAAGATTCAAGTCTAGTTTTCCCTTGGAGTAATGGCCAAGGAAAATCATCTTGAATCTAGTTTTCCATTTTCTTCTCCTCATTCTCTCCCCCCCCCCCCCCTCTCTTTCTCTCTCTCCAAAAGATGTAGGCATCTCCCACCTACTCCACTCCAAAAGAGGGCAGCTACCTTTCCCCAATTTCCTCCTTTGAAACCTTTGTCTCCCACTCATCTTAACCATCCAAAATGTATTGATTTCATCCCCACCATACCTTAATAATAGGGTACCCAAGAGAAAATTGGAGAAAAAGTATAAAGCATCACAAAAAACTGATGAGAGGGGATAACTTTCACTAAGGGAAAAGGATGCCTCCTCTCTTCCTTCTTCTCCATTCTCCTCTATTATGCCTTTGTTTTGTGGACTTCTTGGTGCTGCTATCTTCCTAAAGGTGTGTGACATTGTCTAGAATTGTTCCACACTTGGTTTTGGGAGTGTTTGCTTCAACTTTTATGGTTAGTTTCTCTTGGTTCCTTTCTTGTTTTCCTTGGTTCTTTCCATGCTAGTTTCTTCCTTACCTCTTTTGTTGTTCCTTACCTTAGAAACTAAGATTCAAGTCTGGTTTTCCCTTGGAGTAATGGCCAAGGAAAATCATCTTCAATCTAGTTTTCCATTTTCTTCTCCTCATTCTCTCCTCCCCCCCTCTCTCTCTCTCTCTCTCCAAAAGAGGTAGGCATCTCCCACCTACTCCACTCCAAAAGAGGGCAGCTACCTTTCCCCACTTTCCTCCTTTGAAACCTTTGTCTCCCACTCATCTTAACCATCCAAAATGTATTGATTTCATCCCCACCATACCTTAATATTAGGGTACCATAGAGAAAATTGGAGAAAAAGTATAAAGCATCACAAAAAACCAATGAGAGGGGATAACTTTCACTAAGGGAAAAGGATGCCTCCTCTCTTCCTTCTTCTCCATTCTCCTCAATTATGCCTTCGTTTTGTGGACTTCTTGGTGCTGCTATCTTCCTAAAGGTGTGTGACATTGTCTAGAATTGTTCCACACTTGGTTTTGGGAGTGTTTGCTTCAACATTTAAGGTTAGTTTCTCTTGGTTCCTTTCTTGTTTTCCTTGGTTCTTTCCATGCTAGTTTCTTCCTTACCTCTTTTGTTGTTCCTTACCTTAGAAACTATGATTCAAGGCTGCTTTTCCCTTGGAGTAATCTTGAATCTAGTTTTCCATTTTCTTCTCCTCCACGCCCCCCCCCCCCTTCTCTCTCTCCAAAATAGGTAGGCATCACGCACCTACTACACTCCAAAGAGGGCAGCTACCTTTCCCCACTTTCCTCCTTTGAAACCTTTGTCTCCCACTCATCTTAACCATCCAAAATGTATTGATTTCATCCCCACCATACCTTAATATTAGGGTACCCTAGAGAAAATTGGAGAAAAAGTATAAAGCATCACAAAAAACTGATGAGAGGGGATAACTTTCACTAAGGGAAAAGGATGCCTCCTCTCTTCCTTCTTCTCCATTCTCCTCTATTATGCCTTTGTTTTGTGGACTTCTTGGTGCTGCTATCTTCCTAAAGGTGTGTGACATTGTCTAGAATTGTTCCACACTTGGTTTTGGGAGTGTTTGCTTCAACTTTTATGGTTAGTTTCTCTTGGTTCCTTTCTTGTTTTCCTTGGTTCTTTCCATGCTAGTTTCTTCCTTACCTCTTTTGTTGTTCCTTACCTTAGAAACTAAGATTCAAGTCTGGTTTTCCCTTGGAGTAATGGCCAAGGAAAATCATCTTCAATCTAGTTTTCCATTTTCTTCTCCTCATTCTCTCCTCCTCCCCCCCTCTCTCTCTCTCTCTCCAAAAGAGGTAGGCATCTCCCACCTACTCCACTCCAAAAGAGGGCAGCTACCTTTCCCCACTTTCCTCCTTTGAAACCTTTGTCTCCCACTCATCTTAACCATCCAAAATGTATTGATTTCATCCCCACCATACCTTAATATTAGGGTACCATAGAGAAAATTGGAGAAAAAGTATAAAGCATCACAAAAAACCAATGAGAGGGGATAACTTTCACTAAGGGAAAAGGATGCCTCCTCTCTTCCTTCTTCTCCATTCTCCTCAATTATGCCTTCGTTTTGTGGACTTCTTGGTGCTGCTATCTTCCTAAAGGTGTGTGACATTGTCTAGAATTGTTCCACACTTGGTTTTGGGAGTGTTTGCTTCAACTTTTATGGTTAGTTTCTCTTGGTTCCTTTCTTGTTTTCCTTGGTTCTTTCCATGCTAGTTTCTTCCTTACCTCTTTTGTTGTTCCTTACCTTAGAAACTATGATTCAAGTCTGGTTTTCCCTTGGAGTAATGGCCAAGGAAAATCATCTTCAATCTAGTTTTCCATTTTCTTCTCCTCATTCTCTCCTCCCCCCCCCCTCTCTCTCTCTCTCTCCAAAAGAGGTAGGCATCTCCCACCTACTCCACTCCAAAAGAGGGCAGCTACCTTTCCCCAATTTCCTCCTTTGAAACCTTTGTCTCCGACTCATCTTAACCATCCAAAATGTATTGATTTCATCGCCACCATACCTTAATATTAGGGTACCCTAGAGAAAATTGGAGAAAAAGTATAAAGCATCACAAAAAACTGATGAGAGGGGATAACTTTCACTAAGGGAAAAGGATGCCTCCTCTCTTCCTTCTTCTCCATTCTCCTCTATTATGCCTTCGTTTTGTGGACTTCTTGGTGCTGCTATCTTCCTAAAGGTGTGTGAGATTGTCTAGAATTGTTCCACACTTGGTTTTGGGAGTGTTTGCTTCAACTTTTAAGGTTAGTTTCTCTTGGTTCCTTTCTTGTTTTCCTTGGTTCTTTCCATGCTAGTTTCTTCCTTACCTCTTTTGTTGTTCCTTACCTTAGAAACTATGATTCGAGGCTGGTTTTCCCTTGGAGTAATGGCCAAGGAAAATCATCTTGAATCTAGTTTTCCATTTTCTTCTTCTCATTCTCTCCTCCCCCCCCCCCTCTCTCTCTCTCTCCAAAATAGGTAGGCATCTCCCACCTACTCCACTCCAAAAGAGGGCAGCTACCTTTCCCCACTTTCCTCCTTTGAAACCTTTGTCTCCCACTCATCTTAATCATCCAAAATGTATTGATTTCATCCCCACCATACCTTAATATTAGGGTACCATAGAGAAAATTGGAGAAAAAGTATAAAGCATCACAAAAAACCAATGAGAGGGGATAACTTTCACTAAGGGAAAAGGATGCCTCCTCTCTTCCTTCTTCTCCATTCTCCTCTATTATGCCTTCGTTTTGTGGACTTCTTGGTGCTGCTATCTTCCTAAAGGTGTGTGACATTGTCTAGAATTGTTCCACACTTGGTTTTGGGAGTGTTTGCTTCAACTTTTAAGGTTAGTTTCTTTTGGTTCCTTTCTTGTTTTCCTTGGTTCTTTCCATGCTAGTTTCTTCCTTACCTCTTTTGTTGTTCCTTACCTTAGAAACTATGATTCGAGGCTGGTTTTCCCTTGGAGTAATCTTGAATCTAGTTTTCCATTTTCTTCTCCTCCTCCCCCCCCCCCCTTCTCTCTCTCCAAAATAGGTAGGCATCTCCCACCTACTCCACTCCAAAAGAGGGCAGCTACCTTTCCCCACTTTCCTCCTTTGAAACCTTTGTCTCCCACTCATCTTAATCATCCAAAATGTATTGATTTCATCCCCACCATACCTTAATATTAGGGTACCATAGAGAAAATTGGAGAAAAAGTATAAAGCATCACAAAAAACCAATGAGAGGGGATAACTTTCACTAAGGGAAAAGGATGCCTCCTCTCTTCCTTCTTCTCCATTCTCCTCTATTATGCCTTCGTTTTGTGGACTTCTTGGTGCTGCTATCTTCCTAAAGGTGTGTGACATTGTCTAGAATTGTTCCACACTTGGTTTTGGGAGTGTTTGCTTCAACTTTTAAGGTTAGTTTCTCTTGGTTCCTTTCTTGTTTTCCTTGGTTCTTTCCATGCTAGTTTCTTCCTTACCTCTTTTGTTGTTCCTTACCTTAGAAACTATGATTCAAGGCTGGTTTTCCCTTGGAGTAATCTTGAATCTAGTTTTCCATTTTCTTCTCCTCCTCCCCCCCCCCCCCCTTCTCTCTCTCCAAAATAGGTAGGCATCTCCCACCTACTCCACTCCAAAAGAGGGCAGCTACCTTTCCCCACTTTCCTCCTTTGAAACCTTTGTCTCCCACTCATCTTAACCATCCAAAATGTATTGATTTCATCCCCACCATACGTCAA
This sequence comes from Warburgia ugandensis, assembly GCA_035236585.1. Taxonomy (NCBI): domain Eukaryota; kingdom Viridiplantae; phylum Streptophyta; class Magnoliopsida; order Canellales; family Canellaceae; genus Warburgia; species Warburgia ugandensis. Next base: position 2,888,521 of record CP141129.1, on the reverse strand, counting down.
CATTAGGGTACCCTAGAGAAAATTGGAGAAAAAGTATAAAATATCACAAAAAACTGATGAGAGGGGATAACTTTCACTAAGGGAAAAGGATGCCTCCTCTCTTCCTTCTTCTCCATTCTCCTCTATTATGCCTTTGTTTTGTGGACTTCTTGGTGCTGCTATCTTCCTAAAGGTGTGTGACATTGTCTAGAATTGTTCCACACTTGGTTTTGGGAGTGTTTGCTTCAACTTTTAAGGTTAGTTTCTCTTGGGTCCTTTCTTGTTTTCCTTGGTTCTTTCCATGCTAGTTTCTTCCTTACCTCTTTTGTTGTTCCTTACCTTAGAAACTTTAATTCAAGGCTGGTTTTACCTTGGAGTAATGGCCAAGGAAAGTCGTCTTGAATCTAGTTTTCCATTTTCCATCCATAGCTTTTGAGTTCTCTTTTAGATTCCTTTAAATTCCAGTTTTATTTTTCATTAGTTTCCATTTTTCTTTGCTTATATGCCATGAAATTTCCTTTGAATATCAAGCTTTGTTGGAGAAGGAATCTTTTTTACTATTTGTTTTTGGGCTCAAGTTAGTAGGAATAGTGGGGTGTTTCACTCAAAAGTGGACAGCAATCTTCCATGTAATCCATTGTATGCCATAAGCTTTTGACGATTAATGGAATGCTTTTTACTTGATTATTGATCATGATTCTTATTAATTATTTGCTCTATGTTGATGGGATATTAAGGAAGTGAATTCTTAATTCTGAAATTTCCAGCAATCTAATTAAAAGACCTCTAAAACCATGCATCCAATCCAAGGATGGAATGCATGATTAAGTGGGGCTTTAGGGCTGAAGTTGAAAAACCTTGTTGAATTGCATGTTGACTTGTAGATCCATAGTTTAATATTCCATATCTGTTGATTTGAAATGCACCTATCAAAACATATTGTAACTATGCATGTAAGCCATCTTTGATTGATTTGGTGAGTGAATATATTCCATGGTGTGGCATTCATTCAAGTAGGGAAAAGTAATTAAATTGATCTTATTTAGTTTGTCGTTAGTTGTTAAAGTTCATACTCTTAATTTCCATTGCATTCCTTAGGCAATTACAAGATTAAGAAAGTATGTGCTAAAGCATGCTTTCAATAGACTAGTTGATTAATTCATGCTTAAGAAAATTAATTCAAGAAAGTTGTTAAATCTTCGCTTAAGGATAGTTTTCACTTTAAGATAGTTTTTATTTTAGGAAAGTAATCAAATTAGAAAGTCTTCAATGTAGGAAAGTTTAATTTTAGAAAGTGCATATTTTAGGAAAGTTTTCAATTTAGCATATTTCTTGTTTTTGTATAGTTTGCAATTTTTATGTTATAGTTTCCATTCTTAGTTTAGGTAAAAAATCACTTGAATTTGGCTAGGTTAGATAATTTAAAATAGAGACCACTAGCATCACATTAGTTCAACTCCTTGTGGGATTTTCCTCACTAGCGTACTATATTGCAAACGATTCGTGCACTTGGGAGTTTTATTTAAAAATCACAACATGCTTAATGTTATGTGTTGTTATTACTAATTTGCTTCATGAATATTGCGTTTACCTTCTCTATCATTTGACATGTAGGGGATTTTGGGAAATGTATTATTGCTTAGAAGTTTAATGTTTTGAATAACTTTAAATTATGTTCTTAAATTAGGGATCCCAGCTATTTTATTAATATTTTATGTGTTTTGTGTTCTATAAGCCCTACATGTCACATCATTGTAGTCTATATTCTTATTGGTCAATTATTGTTTGATTAATTTCTCATGGATTACTTAAGATATGCATAAATAAGGATAGATTGTGGCCTTTAAATGCTTGAAAGCAAGGATGCTTTTCAATTGTAGATTTTCCATAAATTGTCTCTCTTCACCTCCTTTATTTTCTCCATCGTTCTTTCTTATTTTTCTCATGTAAAAATATGAAATTAAGGGGGGAATATGTGCTTACTTGGAAAATTCATCCACTCCCTTAGTGGTCCCATATTTTGGTTAGGTAGGAGGGGGAGTGAAAGGAATGTATCTCATGTAGGCCATAGTCTTTTAACTTATTTTGTTTTAGAAAAGCACTCATTGTATGTGATTTTAGCTTATCTTAAAATCTTTCCAAGGTGATGGATAACTTGTATGCATGCATGAAAAGTTCTATCATATTTACTTTTGGTAAAAATATCCTTTCTAGTGCGGATAAGGTTGATGTTCCACTTAGGATTTCTAATTGCTTTGACTTTGATAACAACACCCATTTTTCAATATGAACTTTTAAACTTCATGATTGGCATGTGGACCTATGACATAACTTGGATTATGAACTTGCTCTTTTTAGGGTTTTTATTGCCAAAAATACCCTTTTTTCTCATTTGTACCATAGACTTACAAAATGTAGAATCAACCCTAATGTATTGATGTTTAAGTTATTTTTGGGGCTAAAAACTACTAAATATGGAGGTATCTATGTAATATTATATATATATATATATATATATCAAGTATCACTCAAAAGAGAAAGGGAAGAGGGTGAACAACAATTAAAAATTTCATTAATTGAAATTTAATACAAAACAAAGAAACTGTCCTGTGCAATAGTAAAGGTCAAGAGATAGGTCATAGTGTAGCATCTTATAGCAATTTCCTTTGTTCCATAACAAGAAGCATGGTGCTTATCACAATTGATGATAGGAGACATGTGTCACGAACAGTTAAATATTTAATATGGAAGGTGGTGAAGGTATGTAAATATATTATGTATTATATAATATATGACATACCTTATCTTTTTATTTTTAAAATATAATAATATGGTTATTTGTACTTTTTATACTTCCTTTTTTGTACTTGAGGAGTGAGGACACATGCCTTGAAAGGAGCTACTATGCAATGGAGAAAATGGAATAACTAGCTTCTTCACAATCACATAGTTCCAAATGTTGATGATCCATCAAGGATGTATCCATTGGCTGCTATTTTCTGTAATTCCATTAAGTAGGATGTGTGGATCGAATTTTTAAAGGTCCACATGTCCACTAAATTTGAGATATGCAATAAAATAATGTTTCATTGAATTAATCATATATAACATTTGATTGCACTTAATTACATAGGGGACAAGTGTGCTGTGTTGTTCCTTCCAAATACTTTTGTAAAAAGAAAAACCTACAATTGACTATGATGATGCTTTATGAAAAGATGTGTGAAAAGATAAAAATGGATGTAATTAGGTAATTGTAGGAAAGAGGTTTGGAGCTAGTCTCTCATACCCCGATACCTCAATCAAATGCTAGTTGCAATTCTCGTAATAGAAGAACATCATCAAGGACAAAATGTGCCCTTTGAAAGAGAAATTTTGACTAAGGAGGTATATATGTAGATACCAAAACATTTTCATTATCTTTATGTAATTCTCCTATCTCAATTGTTCTAAGGTATAATGTATTTTTTATTTGCAGTGGTCAATTTCTATTGGCCTTGAATACTTGTCAAAACATCGTCCCAATTCATTCATACTATGAGCTTGAATCAATCATTTTGCACAAAAATAATATACCTCCACACATTAAGCATGTGTCTATTACCATGGCTTTGAATATGAATGCATGCCTACCATTTCCTTTAGAAATGGAAAACATTTTTACCATTGGATAGGCCATTGCATATCAAGTTGCTTAGACAAAGGAACTTGACATTCTCATAAAATCCACAGAAATTATCTTTCCATATGTAATGACCCCAATTTTTGAGATATTAAAATCCCATGAAAAGTTCAGTTTTAAAGATAAGGGCATTTTGGTCATTTCACTAGTTGCCTCAACTGAACCCAGGAATTTGGTCCTAAATATGGTGCCATTAGATGCGTCTCGGAAAAAGGAATCCAACGAGACCAAAATCACCTAAAACGGAGTTAAAATGAGCAAGATATGGCCCTTTGAAGTTCAGGGGCAAAACTGTAAATTTTCCAAAAAACGATTTAACCTGAAAAACACAGGTGCCCGTTTTGATACGGGCACCCCGTCGTCTTCAACCTCCTAGAGGTTTCGGCGGTGTTTCAGAGAAAACCACCGCCATTCGAGAGGTTCCCCATGCCATTCAAAAAGCGGTTGAAACCCCTCAGAACCCTGCAAAAAAGCTCTATAAATAGAGCTCTTGGGTGCCTCTAATGGCAGCCCAAAAGCCTTGGAGAAAACCAGTCGTGAAGCGTGAGCAAGGGAGGAAAAACGTGGAGAGAAAACCACCCACGAAGCTGACGCACGAAAAACCCCAAACCCATCTCCACCATAGTTCTAGGAACGATTTCCTAGGTTTTCCATGAAAAACCATGCGAGAATAGGCCTCGGGGGAGCCACAAAGACCCACGGGACGTCCCGGGCCGCGCGGTTCGACGGTGGTCGAACCGGGGTGACGAGGAGCGACCAGTCCTGCTAGCAGTGGGACGATCCAGCAGGACCGTCCCACGTCGCTGCCCGATCGACGCCGTTTGGAAAAAACCAAACGGGCGCGTCGGCTGGACGCGCCCTCTAAAGGAACGACGAGCGGCGTCGTCTCGCGCGTCTGCAGACGCGCCCGCTGAGCGCACGCCGCAGGCGCAGCGCGCTAGGCGTGCGTCGTTTTTGGTTTCTTAAGGATGCTGGGCGCACGTCGCGAGTGCGGCGCCCTAGCATTCTTCTTTTGTCTTGAAGACTCTATGTACATTCAAAATTAAAATGCTTATAACTTGAGATCTAGAGCTCCGATTGAGCGCGCAAAAGGCGTTGTGTCCGTATCGACGACACGGACACATCTAAACCATAAAATATCTGATCAAGGCCCAATCAAGGGAACATGACCCTTAGAATAGGATGGTGGCGCGTGGCCGCTAGGACTGCTGGAAAGCGAGAATACTAAGGCCTAATTAGGACCTTAGGACACCCATAGAGCATAGGGATGGACCCCTAATGCCTAAGTAATGAACCCAAATGCTCTAAACCAATCAAAGATAGGTTAAACTAACCTTAAGTCCCCAAACCATGTTCGGGAGCGTACGAGGACAAGAGGGTGAAACGCGACCTAGTCGGTAGGTGCTCTATCACTATTAGATTCTTTTAAAGAACTATTGTTATTTGAGAACATATGTTTTAGATATATGATTTGATTTGCATGTGATTTGTATGAATAAATTCATCATGCATGATAAATGCTTTGTAAATAGCCATGTTTTGGAATGACTGCATATACATTATGCACATACATGTGTTATAAGCATTGCATGCATTGCATGATTTACGTCTTGCAAAGATTGCATGTCCTTGAGGGTTTCCAAAGTAGAGTGCCGAGGGCAGAGACGGTTGTGAGGAACCCAAAAGAGGACAAGTTTTAACGGGTTTTGACTTATCTTATGTGATTTGGGCAAGTAAGCCGTGGGTGCTATGCAGAAGTGCAGGTTGGCCACCCCTCTACCACTAATAGGTGGATGGGTACCACGCCCAAAGAGGCAAGTCCCTACGTCGGCGCATGTGGTACGAGGGGGCTATCACCGGTGTCCACGGCCTTTGGGTCGGCGTGTCATAGGCCCCGTGGAGGCTATGACCAAGTGTCCTCGGTACCCGGGGACCACACGGCGAGAGGCGTGGGCATAGTGGACCACATGGTTTGATGTGCATTTCATGTAGCATGATATGAGGTTGATCGACCATACCATACTAGAGGTCCATGAGTTGGACTCCATGAGGCATCTATTGCATATCATGATGTCATATGATACTTTCACTTTTGGAATTATGTGACCTTTTAAGTTATGAGAATTTCGGTTGATTATGGATTCTTATACTGATGTTGAACTCGAGTATTCAAACATACGCATATTTTGAATTTCATTTGATTATGGATTCTTATCTTGATATTGAACTCGAGTATTCAAACATACGCATGTTTTGAATGAGCATATGATTTTGAAACATCTCATGCATTTATAAAACCTAGTAGTGATAGGCCTCTTGAGTATATTATATACTCACCCAATCCTTAACCTTTTCGAGACATCAATAAGTACTCGAGACGGATACGTCCGTATATATATCATGGTTCAGGACAGCTTAAAGAGGACATCTATGTTAGTGCTACGAGCAAGTGAATCCAAAGGAAACAAATACACATGTAAGTAAGCTCTCAACCCTCTGGACATGTGTTTGTACTTAGATTCTGATTGGGCTGTGCATTGTATTTGGATAGACCTGGGAAAAAGCATTTGTGATTTCTAAAGTTGTTCAAAAACTACCTTAGTTGTTGTGAAAACAAATGACACTCGGGGTTTTCAAAATGAATTCCAAATAAAAGATTTTTCATTTGCATTGCACTATTTTTTTCAAATCGGGATCCCACCTTAGGAATTTAGATTTTTCATCTAAAAATGCATGAGAAAACCGGTCGTCACGGTTGGTATCGAGCCGAGGTTTTATCCTTTCCACAAAGTCGGCATGTCCAAGGGTCATAGACAATAAAGAAAATCAAGGATAAGTAGTATAAATAGGAGTAGTAGAGATGACTACTTCTATTCGAGGATTATAATATTGATGACTCAAGACATTTCACCCCAAACACATAGGTGAAAAAGGAGATAGTCCTAGCAAATACTTAGATATTGGATTGCTTGAATCCTATCAAAATTATAGGAAATAAGAATTATTATGCGGTGATGCAAAGATGAAATCTCATATAAGGATTATTGTAAGGTGCAAATATGAAAACTCATATATAGACAATGAGAATGAATGAATGAATGAAGATGATTAAAGGACTTGTTAGAAGATAGAGTTGATCTGCAATAAAGTAATCTCATCAAAAGAGAGAAAATTGAAGAACCTAGGTGGATATCTTTCCATCATAAAGAGTATCGAGGATATGAGATGAGTATAAGGGATTTAAAACGGAACTTTGAGATGATTTTGATAATAATAAGAGCAATGAAAATGCAAGATGATACTAGGGGATAATAGTGACTTATACTAGATCACAAAAGTATAGCTCAATACCTTAATTGAAGTCTTATAAAGAGTGAAGAGCTATCAAATAATAACTACTTGAGTACTATGGAACAAATCAGGAGATGCATACAAGTGACATGTTATGTGATAGGAAATGAATTCAACCGAGTTATCAAAAGATTTTTATGATAATATTGGGGATGATAGATCTATGATAATAGATTGATCCTAACATAGCATGAATCAAAACGTCTATATTAAGGCGATTATATGAATTTTATTGAGGCTACAAGCAATTGAGGATTTCAATGATCTTAAGGCAGGTTTAGAATTTAGAAGCATTCAGAATTATCATATATGTTACTTAAAAGAGATAGATGAAGTATCAAATATATGCAACAAACGCATATAGAGACATTGATCCAGGTAGACCAAATGGATATTGAAGAAAAGAGAGAAAGAGATAGAGATGTAACTATAAGTATTCGATGAATATTGAATATTCAAAGAAGAAGAGCATGAAGATCATGACTTCATGGAGATACATAGAATTCCATAAAAAGGTAGATCAAACAAATGCAAAGGAATGAAGATAGATGAGTTGGTAATCTTATTGCAAAAATGAGAGAAAGCATATGGGGATTAAGATTTTGAGTAGAGTATCGAATTTCGGGAGATTATGCGACAAGAAATTTTCAAAGAAGAATGGCGACCAACTAGAAGTTAAACTTCTACAAATGATTTGATACCAATTAGATTCTTATCATATCCATTAGCATATGAGGAACACCAATGAATATAATCCATGAAAAAGGAAAATTTGGTGATATCTCACCTTGCCACTACATGAGTAAATAAAGTTGTATTGAAAAAGGAATGCGGTCAGGACAGTGACTTGTCCATCTATCTATCTTCAGCAAGAAGGGTACCATCAAGGATCAAATTGAGATCTTACTATCATAGATTGGAAGAGCAAATATCTTAAGACCATTATTTAGTCATTACCTTTAGAGTACTATTGACTAAAATAAGGGTATCCCACCATATCTAATCAAGTATGCTAGTATCTATGAGTTAGTAGTCGAAGTTATATACTTGAAGGGATGTTATAAGTCTCTAGACTTGAGTTTTTCTTGAAAGAAGTACTTGTCAAACTAAGTTAATTAAGGGTACATGATCAGTTGATGAGGACAGTAGCAACTGAGATAGGAGCAAAAAATAAGAAGTGATCTAAACCAATGAGAAAGGTTTTTCAAACCTTAGTGGCTACCATGACAAGGTGAAGAAATTACTTTGGGTCTGAAAAATACTTGGATTGAAGGCAAGGTAGAAAGGTATCGATCACTCACAGAGGCCCTTAAGCTCATAACGTATACGCGGAAAGAGATCAATAAATGTAATCGAATAAAGTCTTTCTATGTCTAAGGAAATGTTTATGCTTATCTGAGTATTATAAAAACTTGTGGAGTTAACAACTTCAGTACAATTTGATGTAATTGCTATTGGAGGCAATTATTGCTATGAGAAGGCACTTAAAAGATAAAATAAGGAGGCACTTGAAAAATAAAATTTGAGGAATTGAGAAAATCACTACTTATGAGGATACCTCTTGACAATATCTGAGACTACATGGTGACGATAAAGCCTTGAACAATATATTGACAAGGGGATAAGGTGAGATGGCTAGCAAACTATAAGGTAAGATTGGATGTTACATTGCCTTTTTGATAAATAGTTAGTCGTTATGAGTATATACCAAGTACGAAAAATCAATTAAAGGAATTTCTTAAGGACTAACCTTATTGGATTGAATATAGAACTCTTGAACTAGAAGGTAGAAGAAAACCATCATGCGAGAGAAAGGACAAAAAGGATGATGACAAAGGATTCAACCGTGACCTAGTAATGGGTATCTGGTATTATCTTATACATGATAAGATAAGTATAGGGATCTAAGGAATTCAAGATAGATGAAGTACCGCTAGAAACGGTGATTGATAAATCGACACATGCGAGAGTATGGTATTTGCATCGAGTACGCGGCTTGAAAACAGGCCCTTATGGGTGAGGCTGATAGGAGGAACAATGGAAGTAATAAATTGAGGATGAACCTAGAATAGATTCCTAAAGGGGAATGCATTCACCGAGAAATCATCTAAGAGACAAATACACGGAAGATAATAAGTTATGGAATTTCGAGGACGAAATTCTTTTAAGAAATTAATAATGTAATGACCCCAATTTTTGAGATATTAAAATCCCATGAAAAGTTCGGTTTTAAAGATAAGGGCATTTTGGTCATTTCGCTGACTTCCTCAACTGAACCCAGGAATTTGGTCCTAAATATGGTGCCATTAGATGCGTCTCGGAAAAAGGAATCCAACGAGACCAAAATCACCCAAAACGGAGTTAAAATGAGCAAGATATGGCCCTTTGAAGTTCAGGGGCAAAGCGTAAATTTTCCAAAAAACGATTTAACACGAAAAACACAGGTGCCCGTTTTGATACGGGCACCCCTCGTCTTCAACCTCCTGAGGTTTCTGGAACGACGGTGTTTCAAGGAGAAACCAAGCCATTCCGAGAGGGTTCCCCACCAGCCATTCAAAGCGGTTAGAAACCCTCCGAGAACCCTGCGAAAAAGCTCTATAAATAGAGCTCTTGGGTGCCTCTAATGGCAGCCCAAAAGCCTTGGAGAAAACCAGTCGTGAAGCGGTGAGCAAGGAGGAAAAACGTGGAGAGAAACCACCCGCACGGCAGTACGCACGAAAAACCCCAAACCCATCTCCACCATAGTTAGGAACGATTTCCCTAGGTTTTTCCATGAAAAACCATGCGAGAATAGGCCTCGAGAGCCACAAAGACCCACTGGGACGTCCCGGGCCGCCTTTGGTTCGACGAGGGTCGAACCGGGTGACACGAGGGCGACCCAGTCACTACAAGCGGGACGATCAACGGGGCGGAGTCACGTCGACGCGATCGACGCCGTTTGGAAAAAAACCAAGCGGGCGCATCGGCAGACGCGCCCTCTAAAGGAACGACGGCGGCGTCGTCTCGCGCGTCTGCGACGCGCCCGCTGGGCGCACGCTGCAGACGCGCAGCGCTCGCGTGCGTCGTTTTTTTGGTTTCTTAAGGATGCTGGGCGCACGTCGCGGGACCTGCGGCGCTACAGCATTCTTCTTTCTATCTTGCGGACTCTATGTACATTCAAAATTAAAATGCTTATAACTTGAGATCTAGAGCTCCGATTGAGGCGCCGCAAAAGGCGTTGTGTCGTATCGACGACACGGACACATCTAAACCATAAAATATCTGATCAAGGCCCAATCAAGGGGAACATGACCCTTAGAATAGGATGGTGGCGCGTGGCCGCTAGGACTCGGAAAGCGAGAATACTAAGGCCTAGTGGGACAGGACACCCATAGGCATAGGGATGGACCCTAATGCCTAAGTAATGAGACCCAAATGCTCTAAACCAATCAAAGATAGGTTAAACTAACCTTAAGTCCCCAAACCATGTTCGGGAGCGTACGAGGACAAGAGGGTGAGACGCGACTGGTCGAGTAGGTGCTCTATCACTATTAGATTCTTTTAAAGAACTATTGTTATTTGAGAACATATGTTTTAGATATATGATTTGATTTGCATGTGATTTGTATGAATAAATTCATCATGCATGATAAATGCTTTGTAAATAGCCATGTTTTGGAATAGTGCATATACATTATGCACATACATGTGTTACGGCATTTTGCATGCATTGCATGATTTACGTCTTGCAAAGATTGCATGTCCTTGAGGGTTTCCAAAGGCCCGGAGGTGCCGAGGGCCGGGCAGGTTGTGAGGAACCCAAAAGAGGACAAGTTTTAACAGGTTTTGACTTATCTTATGTGATTTGGGCAAGTAAGCCCGTGGGTGCTATCTTGAGGGAGTCTGGGGTTGGCCACCGGCCTCTACCACTAATAGGTGGATGGGTACCACGCCCAAAAGAGGCAAGTCCCTACGTCGGCGCATGTGGTACGAGGGGGCTATCACTGGTGTCACGGCCTTTGGGTCGGCGTGTCATAGGCCCGTGGAGGCTATGACCAAGTGTCCTCAGTGCCGGGGACCACACGGCGAGGAGGCGTGGGCATAGTGGACCCTATGGTTTGATGTGCATTTCATGTAGCATGATATGAGGTTGGTCGACCATACCATACTAGAGGTCCATGAGTTGGACTCCATGAGGCATCTATTGCATATCATGATGTCATATGATACTTTCACTTTTGGAATTATGTGACCTTTTAAGTTATGAGAATTTCGAGTTGATTATGGATTCTTATACGATGTTGAACTCGAGTATTCAAACATACGCATATTTTGAATTTCATTTGATTATGGATTCTTATACGATATTGTACTCGAGTATTCAAACATACGCTTGTTTTGAATGAGCATATGATTTTGAAACATCACATGCATTTATAAAACCTAGTAGTGATAGGCCCTACGAGTATATTATATACTCACCCAATCCTTAACCTTTTCGGACATCAATAAGTACTCGAGACGGATACGTCGTATATATATCATGGTTCGGGACAGCAAAGAGGACATCTATGTTAGTGCTACGTGCAAGTGAATCCAAAAGGAAACAAATACACATGTAAGTAAGCTCTCAACCCTCTGGACATGTGTTTGTACTTAGTTACGGTTAGGTGTGCATTGTATTTGGATAGACCTGGGGAAAAAGCATTTGTGATTTCTAAAGTTGTTCAAAAACTACCTTAGTTGTTGTGAAAACAAATGACACTCGGGGTTTTCAAAATGAATTCCAAATAAAAGATTTTTCCGCTGCATTGCACTATTTTTTTCAAATCGGGATCCCACCTTAGGAATTTAGATTTTTCATCTAAAAATGCATGAGAAAACCCGGGTCATCACACCATACCACCATCCTCAACAACATTTTTTAGTTAAATACCTCAATTTAATTGTTTATTAACTATATCTAAAGTTAATTAGATAAATAGAAACCACAATTGAGGTCGCCCAACGTTGCACCATCAGCTGTCATTGTACGAATGGAGCTAGTACTAGTATTTATATTGATTTTTTATCATATAATTAAACGGTATCAATGGTCAATATTGATTAAAAATCTTTGCAAATTTTACAAAAATCATTTATGTATCATATGAAAGGCCCACCCAACACACCTCAATCCTTAAGGTTACTCTACAAATTCATCAATGAAGATAAGGCAATCAACCCTATGTAGATCAACCCCAGAGTGCTTATCCATAACATTGCTGAAGTACCACTTATGGCAAAGGACCTATTCAGAGTTTGCCAATGGGATCAATTCAAACAGCCTCACATTGTCATATATATTGGGTAAATGCAAATATCTACTTTTATAATGATACTTGACATTATATGTTATTTTTTCATAGTAAGTAATAATTATTTCATTTATATAGCTTCCTGGATGACATAATTAGCATTTTTAAGGTTAAGGATGTACTTTATCAATTCCTTGACCCTGGTGACATTTTAGAGCTATGAAGTAGTGGGCAATGGAGAGGAGAATTGAAAATATGTTACTAGGCTTCTTTGGATGCTCGAAGTCATAGGGCTTAATGATTCCCCATAATAGCATATAAGTTTTAATTTTTTTTTATTTTCTTGCCAACTTATGTTCTACTAATAAGGACTGCAAAGTTTAATTACAATTCATATGATTATGTATATAGGTCTCATTGGATGTTGCTGGTTTTGAATATGCACGATTGGCATGCATTCTTTTTTTTATTCTTATGGATTGCAATCTATCCCATGCTCATGGAAATCATAAGTAAGTAAGCTTTTAATCTTTTTATGTATTTTATATAATAGATAACAAATCTTTTATGCATATATAATTCATTTGAATTATAAATTTGTACTACATTGTTAAGATGGACTAATCTAACTGAGACTATGCAACCACCAAAACTCACTTAGAAGAATATCAAGGTAGAAAAATTATTTAATTACTCTTTTATAAACTAAAGTTACAATGTTACACATGATATTTATTGATCCTTTCTCTTTTTCTTATTGCAAAGTGCCCTAGCCAACAATCTATTTGGGAGTGTGGGTACTATATGTTGTGATATATGAAAACCCTAGCAACTTGATGGTGTTTGTGTCTCATAATTTAAAAAGGTATGCCACTTTTTATTGGTCATAATCTTACACTTTTTTATAACTTTTAATGGATTCCAACTCAAAAAGAATGTGTCAATTGAATTAAATATATTATATTGTAGGCTGTTATGTTTTTCAAATAGGCAAATAAGAAGAGTTACTCCAAAGAAAATCTCAATGAAATAAGAAGTGAATGGGCGGAGTATGCAATGAATTTTAATTAGAACAATTGTAGTAATCACAACAATGTAAATTACGTTATCAATTAGTACAATACTAATCTTCTTCATTTATATGCATGTGGTCTTCTAGTTTTCATAATTTTCATAGAAATATATATTTTAGGGAATGAAGAAGGGAAGTTGAAATGTGCAAATAAGTTGGTGTGTGTGGAGAAGTGTACTTGAAGGTACTTGTGAATTGTTTTTTGTCTTTAAATTTCATATATTGGAAGTGAATGTGGATGTTGTAGTGAATAAGGTGATTGTGTTGTAGTTTCATTTTTCATGTCTTTTCAAGAGAAAGAAAGGCTGTATATTTTTCATATAAATGTGGTTGAATGTCCTTGGGTTGGCAGTCAACCATCAATTCTTAAGATGCATATTGATCAATCGATCTATGCATCCTGCCAACATTCAATAAGTTGGTCAGCAAGTTCATCAAGTAATTCCTTTTAAAATTAGTTTCGTCATTCCAACTTTAAATGTTTTGACTTTTAAAGTCGATTTCTTCCTTATGACTTTAAAATTCATGCACAATTTAAGGACTTTTTAAGTTAGAAATTGTAAACCAACTTTAAAAGTTTGACATTTTAAAAGGCAGTTTCCATTAACTAACTTGAAAAGTCCTATACTTTTAAAGTAGGTTTTCTTTCCATTTTCTTTTCTTATCGATTTTCTAAGTTGGCTTGATAGAAGTCGCTTTGCTATCTAACTTCTATATATGTTTTTAATGACTTTAAAAATCCTCCTGTCTAGTAGTAAAAGCTCTGATACCATGATGAATTTGTGAAGTCCTTGGTAATAGCTTACTTGTATTCTCCATATATATAGAAAATTGCATGGTTTGACTTTATAGAATAGACATTACCTATACATACTATATTTACAAGATACGATAGCATAACAACTTTCAAGTAAACCATGATGGTGATAGCAAGGTTGAGCAAATAATGGATTGGATAATTCTAGATTTATTAGCAGGTTTAGATATTTATTGTTAAGGATTTTACTTAATGATGATCCTATCATTTTAGATTATCTATATCTTTGCTTTTTCTAACAAATAATTTTATGAACTATATATCCTATTGTTTGGATGATCTATTTCTTTAATTCTTTCTAATAAAGAGGTTTCCTTTAGTAAGAAAAATGCTATTTTTCATTTGATTAGACCTTATTTACAAATTATTTTATTACTTTTCATTTGATTGTAATTTATTGACCAATTTTTTTTGATAGATTTTGTTCATTTGAATCACTATATATAAATCACCTTAGGACCATTTCTATTAATTTGGTGAGAAAAAAATTATTTACTACATAATTTGATAAATAATGACTTGCTCGATTTTTTAGCTGATTTTAAGTTTCTAAATCAATAGCCTTGGGATCATTTTCTAATAATTTAGTGAGAATAATATTTATGCTTGATAGATTGTAATAAGTGTAGATACTATTGAAATGGTGTGTGATTTTAATGATAGAAATCTCTCATGTTCTATTTTTCTTTATCTATTCTTCTATAATTTTCTTGTCTTTATATCTAACTATCTATATTTATATTTCCTAACCTTTTCAATTTTGAAAAGAAAAAGATATGTTCCAGTCAGATTTTTTATATAAAAACTTATTTTCTTTCCTATTTCTACTAGTAGAAATATAATAGTAGAAAGCCATAGACATTATGTCATCCCATGCATTGCTGGGCGAAATGAGCAGTAGGAGGGGAAAAATCTAAGTTGGGGTTATATTTCTCTCCATTTATTAATGATTTTACTTCACACCCCTCTGTACTTTTCAAGTTTAACACACCTCTGTACTTTTCAAGTTGTACTATATCAAACCATAGTACCATTTTGAAATGATCTATATAGCAATTAATTGATGTAGCGGGACAATATGTGACTTGTAACAGCAAACAGACAATTTTGCCTATACTAATGGCCTCCTGTAGATATTTTCCTCTCTTTTTTTTTGAGCGAGAGTCACTTAAAACTTAGTCACAGTTAGATATTATAACAGCATAACATCATGACAAGATCAGGTGGGCCCCTGTTCTGTGACCCCTTCTTCTTTAGAACAGGGAAAGAGAAACTTAATCAGAAAAAAAATAAAAAGGAAAATGAATTACACCACTTCTCCAACCCGCGGCACAGTATCTCACTTGTAGCAGCAAACAAACACTTTTGCCTACATAATGGCCTTATTATTATTATTGAGCGAGAGTCACTTAAAACGTCGTCATAGTGAGATAACATAACAGCATAACATCATGACAAGATCAGGTGGCCCATGTGCAGTGACTCCTTATGTGGAACTGGGAGTCAATATAAATAAATAAATAAATAAATAACACCACTTCTCCAAACAACAAACCCAAGAGAGGGAGACTCAAACTTCATCTAGGCAAAATAATAGCTCGGAGAGGATTCTTCATAACAACCGTAACGGCAAAAGTCACTGTGGGATCAGGTGGGTGCTCCGGACATGGAAACCATTTAAAAGCCTGCACCATTCTCGCCAGCAATAGGTGAACATGGAGGATCCCAAGCGTCATGGCAGGACAGATCCTCCTTCCGGTCCCAAAGGGTAACATCTTGATCAGACCCTTGGATCCAGTCATATCCACATCAACGCCATCTCCATCTATAAATCTCTCGGGTCGAAATTCACCTGGATCTTTCCAGACTGCGGGATCCTCGGTAAGCCATGCAGTATAAAACTCAACGTTGGCATCGGCCGGGACCCTATATCCACCTAATTCTGTCTCTTGAGTTAGCGCATGTGTTAGCACAAAATGACTAGGCGGATGTCTACGAAGTGTTTCTTTGACTATCGCACCCAAATAAGTCATCTTTTCCACATCAGATTCAGTGATTTTTCCTTGTTTCCCTACGTGGCGAACAATTTCTTGGTACAATCTCTCTTGCATATCTTGGTGCAAAACCAAGCGCATTAGGGCCCATTCTACAGTTGTAGCAGTAGTGTCCGTACCTCCATTGACGGCCTCCGAGCATAGTGTGACCAACTCCTCCTCGTCAAGTGAGCCTCGATCAGGCGGCTTGAGAGCAAATAGCGAATCAATGTACGCTGCGCCAATGGGGCTCACCATGCCAGACCTACCATCGTCATGGCCTCCGCTCTCTACGAAGGCTTTTCGAGCTCTGACTAGTGGGACAATGCACTTCACTTGTTTCTTTCTTAGTTCCTTTGCTTTCCTTAGTTGTGGCCGGAATAACGGCGTCAGCGCTGGTAAAAAGTCCGGCAGCTTCGGCATTGTAATCATTATGACATCTTTCATGACTGCTTCTATCTCCTTGAGTCGATCTTCAGAAATTTTAGCACCGAAGCATATACACACCAAAATGCTGCATGCGGTGAGTCTACAATTACTCACAACCTCAACCCTACCGTACTCCTTAGACTCTTTTCTAAGCCTTTCTAGGAGGGTCCCTATTGCCCATTCTCTTATCCATGCACATTGATGAATCCTAGCTGGATTTATCAGCTCGGTTACAAAGTTGCGCCTCAACATACGCCACACTGGCCCATACTCAGCGGAATTGACGGCGCATTTTCCAACACTGAATAATAGTCTGATCGGGGAATCGGGGGGCCGGCTGGCAATGATGGAACCCTTTCGAACGAGGGCTTCATGCATGAGATCCGCACTTGATATTATGATCAATGTTCGTTGGCCCATGCGCAAGGTGAAGATTGGACCATACTTCTCACGTAGATCACGTACCACATACATGAATGGTCGATGTTGGAGGATTACTTGGACTAGATTTCCGACAAATGGCCAGCCTGGTGGGCCTGGAGGGAGGTCCCTCGTGCCTGGAACGGTGTTTGACCAGTATCTTCGCCACCATAAACAGACAACGACAGCTGTGAAGCAGAAGATAAAGAAATCTACGAGCTCCATACTTGCTGGTAATAGTAATGCTCTTGCTGCTAGTAAGAGCGATTATATAGAGAAGTATGTAGAGAGGAGAAAAGAGTAATTAGGTAGTACAGTGATTATATAGAGAAGTATGTAGAGGGGAGAAAGGACTAATTAGGTAGTATAATTAACATACCTATCCTTTAGGATATTCCCACGTGCATTTAGGACTATTTTCAAATCCTCTACGATTTGTGGTAAAAGTAAAAGAGAGCCCCACTATGAGAACTGTTCATCTAGGCTACCTTGCCCTTTATGGCCCTATCCCAAAAAATAAAACAAAAAATTCTGGATGGTCCAACCATTGATTTCTCTTAGCTGTTTAATTTGCATGCCACATATTTTACTACTATTCATCTTGGAAGTAAAAAATAGCTACACTTGATCCTAGCCAAAAGGCCGGGAAAGGTAAAAAAATGATAAATGAAAGAGCATCTAGAATTATGTGAAGTTTGCAGGGGATGATCTACAGAACTATCAAAGAATGGGATTTTGTAATAGAAATAAGACAAATGGTTTGGATTATCAAAAGGGGCCCCTCATTGCTATGACGTATGGCAATATCACTACCCCATAACAATTATATTTAATGTTATGTTAATATATAAGTGTATGGCAGTTTCACTACCCCATAATAATCGTATTTAATGTTATATTAACAGTGTTCGGATATCTAATAGCATATCTCCTTCGCAAAATTTTGCTTCTGCATTACAAGAAAGATATTTCTAAATCTTTCGCTCATCCATTATGGAAAATATATAAGATTTTAAGCGAGAGAGAGAGAGAGAGAGAGAGAGAGAGAGAGAGAGAGAGAGAGAGAGAGAGAGAGAGAGAGAGAGAGAGAGAGAGAGAGAGAGAGAGATTCATGGTGGATTTTAGAATAACCCTTATGTATTTTAAAATTAATCTGATTGGGCTATATTTTACAATTAAATAGATTTGCACTAAAATAACCAAGTAGCCTTCTGCAATAACCATCTTACTCACTATTAATATTTTAAGCCATACACATTTTGCAAATAAATAAATTTGCATTAAGATAACAAAGTAGCCACAAAAAGAATCGCAATGGACTTTAAATAAGCTTTTACCTACTTTTAAATCAATCATGATTTAGGGTATATTTCGTAATTAAATACATTTCCATCAAGGTACTTTACCTACTTTTTGTGTCTTTATCTATATGTACGTATACTATATAAAGAGAATACTGTAAGCGTGAAAAAGGCAAAGGATTAAACAAGTTGAACATTATTCAACCACGTAGTAGGAAAATGTGATAGTAGATATCACAAATTGAGAAATTAGAAGGGTAGAGGAAGTTTTGTGGGAGAATCTTCCTTTAAGAAGAGATAAGGAACCACTCTAACTCTCCAATAGTTTTCTAATTTTTCTCCTCATAAAAGCTATCTTGACTCTCTCTCCCATTCATAAGCAAAGTGCATGTGCTTTTAGCAGTAAACACTTATAGAAATTGATAATTGTGTGTAGTGATTTGTTGCCATAGGTATGTTGAAGGAAGAAAAGGGAAGGGTGTGTCTTTCATCCACCAATAGGTAGAATTGAATGCTTATATAAATAACATTTGCCATCCTACAAAAGTGTATGACAGACTATCCAGATGGTTTTATGACATAATCTCATGTTTTTTGTTGGTAAAAAGGAAGGGTAAAAGTTACCTTGAATGATCTAAACATTTACTCCAAAATTGAATTAAATGGTAGTAGCTGGAAAACAAAAAAGATTAGTAAAATGAATACAAGTGTGTTTATTCCAATCCCTTCATTTTGTAGGCAACATCTTAACTCCAAAAAGTTTCGAAACTTCAAAACATTGAATGTAATGTTGGTTTTTTACCAAATCTTCTCAATTTGGAGATATAATATATATATATATATATATGTATGTATGTATGTATGTTTTATGCTAATATTAATTTTTTAAAAATATATAAAGTTTGAAAAATAGTGCTACTTGTATTTAACCAATTTAAGCTGATATCATTCAATGAGAAAGATTCTCCGACTCTTTAATAAACAATAAGAATATGAATGATTCATTAGATTCATCTCCTTCCTTCAGAGTAGATTTTAACATTGTGGATAGCTCAAATTACCCTTGGATTGAGAGTAATTCACATTCTAATTGATAAGATTCCTACTGTGTATCAATGTATATCTTCTAGTATTTTAAGCTGCCTATAATGTCAAGAATCTTCTAAAGATGATGCAAACAAATTTGTTGACTCATTCATATCTTTACTGTTTTGATCTACAAAGTGGCATGTTGACGACTAGTTTGCATCTCTTAGAGAATATAGGACTTTCTTATATGAAATTATATGGCTAGAGTTTTACGACTAGTGGATGGAAAATAGATAAGCCCATTAAAAATATTTTCTCAATGCTTAAAATTTATCATGGACAACAAATGGCTTATTTTAATCATTACTAGAGGGTTCTCTCTCTCTCTCTCTGAGATCAATCAAGAGGGGCAAAATGTGGTGAATTTTGTTTCCTTCATTTCACTTGTGACTTCAAGCATGGTTTTGACGAAGCACATGTTTTGATTAAAGCACTTGATCTCTTCCTTCTTCTCACAAATGTTAAATCAATAGATGATATTGAAATTTGTTGGGCAGACATTTAAACAATAAAAATAGTGGAAAGTTTTTTGCACAAGGTAAAAATTTTCACTCGAGAAGACAAATAGAAATATTGGTAGTATATATTACTAAGGAGACACTAAGTGGTGGGAAACTGGGAATATCATTCAAATTTCAATTTCCAACAAAACTTCATCATTGCTGGTCCGAAGCTTGGATGAAGGAGGGTTTTGTATTGGGTGCCATTTGGCAAGTAAAACCCTTGGCAACCTCATGGATGAATCAATTTTACATGTTTCTCAATCTAGGGCATTCTATGTAAGCAATGCCCCATATTAGATCCAAGATGTAGCAAAAATTGGACAAGGGATGTGGGGCATTCCCCTGGAAGTGACAAGCTACATCAGATCTTTGGTGGAGAGGAAAATAGGCAAGGGTTGCTAGAGCATTCTCTTGGAAATGTCGCACTACATTAGAACCCAGATGCAATGAAAAGTATGCATGGGTTCCCATGCCATTTGGGTAGTGCGCAGGCAAATAGGTTAGGTCAAGAGAATTAGATTCATAGCACCACATGAAATATTGGTACATTGACATGTAAGAGTATGAAGTTAGTAGATAGGATGAAATGTAGGAGAGTTAACATCGCTCGTATCCAAGTGGAAAGGGTCTAAAATAAGAAAAATCAACCAATATAAGCCCTGGTATGTATGAAAGGATAATAATAATAAATAATTAAAGGATAAAGTTGTTGACATTAAAAGCACTAGTGATAGAATTTTACTAATAAAACTTATTTTAGGAGAAGATCATAAAATGTTATAAGCGCATTTGCACCACAAGTAGGGTTAAAAGATAAGATCAAGAGACAATTTTGGAAAGTCATGGAGCGAATCATGCAACAAATTGCCAACATAGGGGGTACATTTATAGGAATAGACTTTAATGGTCATGTAGAAAAAGAAAAGGTAGGACATTATAGGGTACATGGAAGGTATAGTATTAGAGAAAGAAATGAGATGGCAAAAGCTATCTTCCATATGCTAACCTAGCTATAGCAAACACATAAATTAAGAAGAGGGATGAACATTTACTAACCACTAAAAGTAGACCATATAAAAGCACAATAGACTTTTTTTCTACTTAGGAGTATAGAAATACCAATGTGTAAGT
Source organism: Warburgia ugandensis (assembly GCA_035236585.1). Taxonomy (NCBI): domain Eukaryota; kingdom Viridiplantae; phylum Streptophyta; class Magnoliopsida; order Canellales; family Canellaceae; genus Warburgia; species Warburgia ugandensis. Next base: position 2,867,438 of record CP141129.1, on the reverse strand, counting down.
GTTGCTAATTTTTGCAAGTGCACGAGCTATTGTAGTATAGCTAATGCAAGAACGAATTGATCCCACAGGATCTTGCTTTAAGAGATTGGAGTTATAATAAAATTTAATTATTCAAAAATTGAAATTAAATGAAAAATTAACAACAAGGGCAATTAGACTTCATATGTGTTTAATTAATGAAATTACAGATGTTTAATCCTAAAATATAGAAATTTAATTAAAGAAATAAGAAAATTTCACTTCCCTAGACTGCTTATCATCCATTTCTTTAAATTTGTTAGCTTAAATTGTGATCCACCTCATCAACATGTTTCTGGTGCTTCGACTTAATGATCCACTAGATGGATTTGACAGATTCTAAAAATTCTGAGAGATATGGGCTAAATAAGGATTTTAAGTTTTGACAGCTTAGATATGATTTTTGAAGCTTAAATTGAAGATAAAGAAATAAAAATGCTTTAAAATGTCCTATAAACTAGATTTGAAAGTTAATTGAAAATCTAAATTGAAACGGATGAGAAATTGAAGGTATCCTAAAATTAAACTAGAATCATTAATTTAGTTAAACATGGATAGATAAAATAGTTCTTGGATTAAATAGAACACATATAAGAATAGTGATAGGACAAAAATGTAATTAAAGTTATTCTACTAAGGGTAAAAAGGAAATTTTCCTGAAAGTTCCTTCTTTTTCCTGTAAAACACAAAATTTTGATAGAACAGGGATTGCCAGTTGGAGCTGATGAAGACAATGCCAGTACTAGGCTGAAAGACAGAGACGATGCCATGTGGGACCAATGCTTCCCAGGCTGGGCTATCCAGTTGTGATAAATAGGTAAAGCCAGTACATTGGAGAAGGGAGCGTCGACTGGCAAGGAGGGTGGATTTGGTTTTGGAAGCGGAGAGAAAATGAGATTGAGAGAAAGAGGAAGGGAGGGCTAGCCAGCGTTGTGGTTTAGTGATGTGGTAGTGGGTTGTTGGGGAAGAAAGACAGTGATGGAGGGGGAGAATGGAAGAGAAGGAGGAGAAGAGGGAAGAAGGGAGAAAATGGAGAAAACCCAAGATCTCATCGATGCAGCTTGGACAGAGCAACACTAGTGATTTTGAGATGGGGAGAAGTGGAACCCAGAGGTGGACTTGGAGTGTGCTGAGGGTAGTGATGATTGGAGCAAGGCCAGTGGAGGTGTGTCCTGGCGTGGTGAGCATATTGGAGAAAAGGGAAGATGAGGTAGAGGTGGGGCAGCCTGAGATGGTGCTACTAGTGAACAAAAATAGAGAGAAGAGGAGAAAAGAAAGAGGGATTAGGGAGAGCTAGGGTGTGAGGAAAAAGCAGGAGAGAACGAGAATGAGAGAGAGAAAAGAGAGGGAAAAAGGAAAAACAAAAAAGTGGAATGGCTAGTGCTGGTGCGTCAAAGACGATGGAAACAAGAGAGAGGGATAGGTATAGTGATTGCTGGCCTATTTGCTTCAAGCAGATGACAATGCTAGTAGACGAGGGCTTAACTGATGGTGGGAGGTAATTGACATAGAGGATGAACCAGGTTGAAGCAAGAAGCAGGTAACAGGTTGTGTGATGGAGAGAATGGGGAAACAAGCAGAAGTAGGTGACCCGACACTGGTTGGTGTGTGTTGGGCCGTCAACCGGGTAGAGGAGGGAGATAACGATGTAGGGGAGTGTGGATAGAGAATTCAGGGAGGTGGTGATGCTTAAAGGAAAAACAAACAATTAACCAAATGAAGTGGAAAGAACCAAAACAAAAAAAAAAAAAAAGGAAAGCCAAAGAAAGATAACCCAAAAACTAAAAACACCTCGCTAATACTCCCATTGTTTCCTTTTAAATTTTTCCTCTCCTTCTAATTCTCCTCTCCCCCTCTTTCCTTATCCTCTAAGAATTAGTTTCCTCCTAGGAAACTTTCTCTTCTTCCAAATCTTATCCCTAGTCCTCTCCTTATTAGGACTCTTCTTCAATTAAGAAACCTTCAAAATTTTCTTTGTTAAAGATCTGGTCGTTCAATGCTCTCTTAAATCATTTGTACTATTGAATTTCAATATGAACCATTCGAGCCATGACCGGATTGATCTGCAAAACAAAAGACTAGATTAGAGATCTAACTATACATTAAGCTTCTAATTAGCTCAAATGATCATCTAACCATTAATTTTGACAATTTGTGGTTGGATGGTCAATTTGAGCTAATTTTCATATTTTATCCAAAAATCATCAAATTGATGAGTTAGATGATCTAATTAAATCCTAAACTAGGGGTCTTTTGGCCAAAATTAAACACTTAACAGTAAGGATTGAAAGGTGATACCTAGTGAGAGTTTAACCTCACAACATAGGTTAATATATACATTAAAATATGAAGAAAGGAAATGAACTCAACAAGGTATCCAAAAACTAAGTGGTGGAACTTAAAAGAAGAAAAGATAACATCATTTACAAATAAGTTGGTGATAGAAGAAAACTAGAGCAAGTGAACAAAAGTAAACACCACGTGGACTAATATGATTGAGTCCATAAAGAAAGTGGCAAAAGTTGTCCTAGGATTATCTAAAGGTAAAATGTAACTAGTAAGGAAACTTCTGGTGGAGTGAAAAAGTGCAAAAAATTATTAAAAAGAAATGGGTGTGTTTTAAAGCATGGTTGAGGACTAAAAAGAACAATAACTTTGAATAATATAAGAATGCTAAAAAAGGTTGCTAAAAGACTAATAGGTGAAGTTAAGCTCAAGGGATATGATGATCTCTATAATAGATTAGAATCAAGAGAAGATGAGAAAGATGTGTTTAAACTCACAAAAGTTAAAGAATAGAAGAGTAAGGATGTAAACCACATTAAATGTATTAGAAGTTATTACCAAAAGGTACTAGCCAAAAATGATGAGATCAAACAAAGGTGGAAAAGTTACTTTGAAAGACCAAATGATAATTACCTTAAGAATATAGGGATTAAAAGTACCTTAATCACAAATAACATTGGACATTATAGATATGATTGTAGGATTATAATACATGACGTGAATGAGACCTTGAAAAAGAAGTTATTAGGAAAGGCCCTGGGATAATAGAGGTTTGGAAGTATATGGAAGATACTAAAGTAGTGTGGTTGACAAAGATGTTTAACAAGATTGTCAAATTGGAGAGAATGTTGAATGAACGGAGAAGAGCTCTATTGTACAAATTTATGAGAATAAAGGAGATGTATAGATCTTTCCTAATTATTAGGGGATCAAACTTATGAGCCATACCATGAAACTTTTTAAAAGAGTGATTGATAAAAGGCTCCAACATTAGATGAGTGTATAAGAGAACTAGTTTGGTTTTTGCTTGGGAGGTTTGCCTTGGAAGCTATTTTCCTGCTTAGACAATTGATAGAGAAATATAAGTAGAGGAGGAAGGATCTCCACATGGTCATTATTGAATTAGAAAAAGCTTATGATAGGGTTCCCAGAGTTAGTATATGGGTGTTGGGCTATAAAGGGGTTTCATGGGGTATCTTGACATAATTAAGGATAAGTAAGAGGGAGCAATAACAAATATTAGGACCAATAGTAGATAGATCAGTGATTTCCCTATCACTATAGGGTTGCACCAAGGATCAACATTGAGCTTGTAACTTTTCATGTTGTTATGGATGAGTTAACAAAACCTATACATGAGGAGATTCCATGGTACATGATATTTGTAGATGATATCATTTTGATTAATAAGATGAGGGAGGGTGTAAACACAAAGCTAGAGTTATGGAGAGATGCACTAAAATTTAAAGGATTTAATATTAGCCGAACTAAGACAGACTCTATGGAATGCAATTTTAGTAAGTAGAGAGGGGGAGTGGAGAACCAATAAAGATTGATAACTAAGAAAACCTCCCAAGAAAAACACTTTTGATACTTGGGATTGATAATTTAGGAGAGCAGAGAGATTAAGAGAGAGGCTAGCCAAAGAATCCAAGTGGGTTGGAAGAAATGGAGAGTGTAGGAGAGTTAAGTAACAAATATACATAGGATGAGCATTACCAAAATTAGATGTTGAGAAGGATGAGTGGCAAGACAAGAAAGGATAAAATTAGAAATGAAAACATTATAGCAAACTTAGGAGAAGCACCAATCGTAATAAGATGAGGAATTTTAGACTTAGATGGTTGGGTCATGTCCTATAGAGACCAAAAGTGGCACCAGTTAGGAGTAAGGTGATCCAATCGAAGGTTCTAACAAAGGGGAGGCCCAAAAGTACGTGGATAGAAGTGGTAAGAAAATATTTGAAAACTTTGGGACTAAATGAAGCTATAATACTTACTAGAGGGGAATGGAAGAATAAGATTCATGTGATAAATCCCTAATCAAGATAAGGTCTTGATGATGATGATTGCAATTTCCAACCACTGGATCAAGTCAGCATTATAAAAAGGAAATATACACATGAGGATAATAAAGGGCCATCGGCAAGATATGATTAGTCACAAAGAGCCTAGGTGATAACATATCGCAAGGTTCTTAAAATGACAACAACATAAGTTTGTGTGGCGTAGGTTGACATGTACCCTAGCCAAAGATGGCTTAAGGGACCACGACTTACCCCTTCTTAGGCATAAGGGGTTTTGTCCTAAAGCAGGTTATGTGGATAGTATGTTACCATAAATTAAGGCTTAGTGTTTACCCAATGGTTAATATGATCTAGGTAGTTTAAGCCTCACTGATCAACCTTTAAGGTAACAACTTCATGGCTAAGATTAAGGTGGTCTAAGGTTCATAATGTTTAATCACAAGCATCATCATAAGCGGACAAGGAGTAAGAATTCCATGTCAAAGTCCTAGTAGCAAAGACCAAAATTAGTTGTGGCTTCATCCCTAATGGACCAAAAGCCTAATCACAACCTTCAGTATCATAGACCAAAATGGATAATATACCTTTGCCACTATAGATTGGCTACACCAGGTTCTTATATCACCCAAACATATTGAAATAGTAAAAAAGCATGAAAGTTTCTTGCCTTGTGAATAGGGAGAGAGAACTACAATTCAAGAGCTTGATCTAATTATAGAATTTGATCTTTCTTTTAAACTTAATGTGTGGAATAAAGGGAAGAACTCATGTTGATAAGTGTCTAATTTTGCATAAAAACGATCCAATTAGTTACCTTGTTTTACAACTTACAGGGGTAAATTAGGCTTTTTAGACCAAAAATTGAAACACATGCATTTTTTACCTAATGAACCAAAAGTTTGTTATTTTGTAGGTCCAGAAGCTAGTCCAAGTTAGGTATGTGATTAATCATATTTTTCTAATATTTAATTAGGGCTTTTTTTGCATTTGTAGGAAGAAAGATGGTGATCTGACGGCCGAGATCGATCGGGATAAAATTGAAAATTAAGATAAAAAGATCAAGTCAAAGCCTAAAAATCATCACTTCAATGCCAACACCATCTTGTGGACCAATAATGGATGTGATTAAAGGAACTAAATATGGACAAAGTGGGTCCATGAAGTAAGCCATGTATTCCCACCACCTTGGCATGGAAGACATTTAAGCCACTTTAGTCATATAAGCCATGAAAGAAGGTGGCAAGCTAAGGAATTGAAGCCACTCAAGCCAAGGGTTGAAGCCAAGAAAACAATGCAAGGAAGCTTCCTAAGCTAGCCATGAGCTTAGCCAATGAAGCCTTCAAAGCTAGCCCTTGAAGCCTTTATGAGTTATTTTGAAGATAATTAAAGGAAAATCTATTAAGATAAGAGGGAATGTGGACAGATGGGATAAGTGCAACCAATTTTTAGAGCTTTTCTCATTTTCCTCACTTTTTCCTTGATTTCCACCTCACCCTTGAGATGCACTACAAATTTCCAAAACTCTCACTCATTCCACCTCTTAAGAAACCTCCCAACCAATCAAATATCTCCACCGAACACCTCCCATCTCTTTCCCACTTCATTCCTCACCCACTTTTCTATTTGGTAGGCATTCAACAATTTTGAGAAAGGGGGAGATGCCCCTTCCTAAAAAGTAGGTGTCTCCCACCTACTCTCCTCCCTTATGGCAGCCCTCCTACCCACTTTCCTATTTGATGTCTACCCTTTTTCCCCTATACTAGAGATTCAATTTAACCTACTTCCATACACACCACACCTTAGTATTAGGTACCCTAGAAAAAAAGGAGAAGTTTTATAAAAACCCAGCCAAACTTAAGTAAAGGGAGACTTTTACAAAAGAAAAAGATGCCTCCCCCATTGGGAAGGAGACATCCTCTTCCTAGGGTATTAGTTTTCTCTATTTTTCTTTGGATTTATATTGTTTATGTGAATCTACTATTTTCCTAAGTTGGGAGGCCCATCTTCAAGCTATTCCATACCTAGTTTTAGGCCATTTGATTCTCCTTCCAAGGTTGGTTCATTCTCCGTCTTCCCTTGTTTGATCTTAGTGTTATTCATGTCATCTTTTGCTTTGCTTTAGCTTTCCTTTATTTTGAACTAAGATTGAAGGCTGGGTTTCCCTTGGATTTATAGCCAAGGGAAGTCATCTTGAATCTAGTTTTGCCCCTTTAACTTTCACTACATCTTTATTCTCTTTCAGCCCTCCTGATTTTCCAGCTTTGGTTGCATAAGTTCAAATGATTGTTGCCTTAGTTTTGCATAGGATTTTCCATTGATTTCATGCATACTTGTTCATGAGTGAATGTTTGAACAATTGAAAAAGAATTTGGCTTGTAATTAAGGAGTGATTGAGATGAAGGGAACATCATTGTAATGGTATTTAAGTTTCAGATTTGGACTACATGAATGGAATATTATGTTGATGGCTTTTTGGATGTGATTCAATGAGATTAGTTGGAATTTTCAATTCATGTTTATGACCAGCATTTAACTAAACTTGTTCTTGAATGTTTGAAGGCATCAGGAGTTATTAAATTCATGTTCTACATGTCCTATTCATTAAAAGTTTCAATTATCCTACTTATGGAATTTTTTTCTTTCATTGTTTATGTTAATATCCAGCACCATTCATGTGATGACCCGGGTTTTTGAAAACATGATTTGTAAAGTATTTTGAAAGACAGGGCCCTTAAGAGTGTAAATTTTTTTTTTTTGCAAAACAAAGCAGCAGAAATTCTTTTCTTTAAAACTTGTTTTGAAAACCCAAGTCACCACTCCATACATAACATAAGTACAATTTGTGTACAAAATAAAATTCCATTGAAGGAATATACTTTTACTAAAACTCCAGGATCCATCCAGTGGTTCACAGTACAGCCAAATCTAGTACAATACTTGTCCAAATTACATAATCCAAAACTCAAGCTCACCATACAATAAAACTCTCAACAAAGAAAAATACATGTCTTCAAGGGTATACCTTGAAGATTATTCTCTTCAAGTCTTCTATAATCTTCAGCTCCTAACTCTCCTTCCCTGGATCTGAGATATTACAACAAGTACAATATCTCAGCAAGCAATGCTTGGTAGGAGATTCAAGAAACATAACATTGACAATGTAATTCCAATACGTCATAATCTCATTATCCTTAAACATACTCTTTACTTTGTAAATTATGTATATATATATATACACACACACACACATACATACCCTTCATGGGTAAACCAGTGAAATTCGTGAAAATAGTCAAATATCATTCCCAACTAAGCTGATCAATTCTCTTCATTTTGAGAACTTAGTATTACAGCTAATCTCATACTGGGAATTTCCCTTCTCGGGAAACATTGGTAATATACAATTACCTAGCATTTCATTATGCTATAACATAGGGCATTTCACTATGCCTGTTCCCATATGCATCATAGTGCAAAATAATCAGAAAGGTTGCTATGCTGCAGTCTGATCCGTACTAGCGCGCTCGGATAACTGCCCTGTTCACCATTGATACCACAGTGGAAAATATTATGCCACTGCCCGTATGGGGGGGCAAGACTTTCACAGTGGTGACCTTCCCATAATTTCCACCACCCGACTTTTAGCCTCTCATTGGGCAAGGTATCATCATATCATCAAATTTCAAGGAGCGGGTGGCCAAACTCTCATAACTCCTTTAGCAATAGCATCCCCTAGGCTCATGCCTATTAAAACAAACTCACAAACCTCCAAGCTTGTATCTAAAATAGATCTCATACATATCAGACCATATGTCTGTTTACTTAGGGCTGAAATATTTTCTAGTTCCCTATACACTTATAGTTTAGTCCTTAACCATCTTATAGGTGTTTGGTTGGATCATAAGGTTTTCAAGAGATTCAGTACAAGTATTATCATTACTCTTGTCAATATAAGATCATGACTAAAATCATGTATGTATTCATCAAATCCTCCTACCTTTAAGGATTGATCTTTTTTCCCCAATCTTCCACGATCCTGACTGATGTATGAAATCTGTACATCCATACATATTGTCAATATATAAATTATGAACAATTATATTGATCACTAGATCTGATGTTTAGATCATTCATATCTAAGTATTTTTCTATCTCTAAGTCTTTGTATGTTCATCTCCTTGATCTTGATCTTTCATAGATCCTTTGATTGACAATCTACACGTGTTGATAAAGATCAAGGTCCTAGATCTTCTATCATCTAGTTCTTCTTTGGTCTAAGTTCAGTTCTTGGATCATCCCTATGGAGGTTGATCTTGGTTTTCTTCCTTGAATCACCTTTGATCAAGGGTTTGGATTATCTAATCTAATGAACTATAACAAGTATACTACTAAACATACATACTAAGTACAATATAGTGTTCTTATTCTTATTATTCTTGATCATCCTTATCTTACTTATTGTTTTTATTAGGGTTAGGTAATTTACTAACCTTTTATGCTCTTATTATTATTATTCAACTAGTTATTGTGCTGGTTGAAGGTAGCTTATTCAAGCCTAAATCTAGACTGCTCCTCTTATTTCCAATTGGCTAAGGCTTACTAGCTGAATGGGTGAATACAAAGTGGTTACTTCAATCCTCATGTAAGGAGGCGTTTAGAACTCACAAACGTCAACAGAAGGTAGGGGAAGAGCGAGGCTCTATTAGATAACCCCCTTAACCACTATGTTCATCATTCACTAGAATGACCATAGCTCAACCTTTCATAAGGTTCCTATAAGCATGTTTACCCTAAGTACTCTTTCTAATGGATTTTAATTAAGTCCATGAATATTTATAATGTCGTTCATGGGGTTTATTATTCTTTTCCTAATTTGGGCCAAGGATTTGATAATCCTTATATTGTCCTACTAACTATAGCCCTTACTAATTAAGTCCAAAGTACTTCATTCTTATTTGTGTCATGAAACTCTACTTTCTCATTAGAATACATTTTTGATGTTTTATGCTCTTTATCTCATAACAAGTAAATCTACTACTAACATTCAACCATAAATGAATTATAAATTTAAAGCATAAAACTACCTAATTTAACATTCAATGAAAATGAGACAAGGTACTTAAATTAAATCTAGCACCTTATGATAAGAATGAACACATATCATACTAAGCTCTAAATGTTATACTAGCATGCTTTATAACATAATAATATAAAATAAAACTAATTATATTTACATTTTTAGAAACCTTTATTTATGATCCAACCATTTGATCTTAGATCTTTTCCTTTGATTAAGGACTTTAGTTATATTTAGAGAATTTTCTCTATTAAGGTCAAAAGATCACATTGATCTATTTTTATCATAATCCATCCATGATTTCCTTGGATTTCATCATATGAACATTTATTCTTTCCATCCAAGGATCTGATCACACTTGATCTCATTGATGAAGTGGGTCCCTTTGTATTTTTAGGGTTTTTCTACCATAAAGGGTAGATCCCTTAATATATCTCATATCTATTCAATTTAAACATAGATATAAATTTATTTAAGTATTAGATCACTATTAAAATATGTTTCTAAGATCTGATCATCTCAGATCTTGAAAATCTATGTAATTGGAAACTTAATTCTTAAATACAAATTTTTTTTACTGAATAACATATATTTTTTATTATTCCATAAGAAAATAGAGGTTTCAAGCTTTCCATAGCTTCTTTCCGATCTCAATTTGGAGTTCAGATGACTCCAAAATTGATCCTGGAAGTTCACAGTCTTCCTAGGGCCTGTATTTGATCTGGGCCCAGGAATGGACCGTCTTGATCGTTCGGGCGGAATGACCAGGCGGAACGTCTAGGCGGAAAGAACCAAGCGGGTCGTCGGGTGCGTCCGCTGGAAGGAAACAAAGATGCGTTTTTGCGGGGCGTCCACAGACGCGGACGGGACGAGCGGAACGTCCGTCGTCCGCGCGCCCGCAAACTGGGCTGTTGCTGGGCGCGTCCGCTCGTCCTTTTGACGGACGCGCCTTCATTGCGCTTGAGTCGAAACCCCACGCGCATAGCACGCGCCGTTCCGACGGTGCATCACAGGGGCGTCTTGGGCGTCGTCTGATTTGGAGATCGGACAGTCCCTTCTGGACCGTCCAATCAATCCTCTTGCAATTTAGGGCCCAAAACGTCTCTAATTTTGATGAAACTTCTACCCTAGGGTTTTGGATCCTTATGGATCGATTGGTATAGTTAGATTTCTCATATGAGCACTCCATCATCCAGAATTAAGGGTCTGTTGTTTACTTTATTTTTATCTTTTTTATTACCAAAATTAATTACAGTAAAATAAAAATTATATAAAACAATACTAAATATCTATGAAAAGGATTTCCACTTACTTTATTGGAGAGAAAACCTCAATTATATGCCCAATTTAAAAAAATACCTTGTTGATGAAGATATAGCCTAAAATCCACCTTTCTTGCAAATACCGTTGTTTGAACCGTTGGATCTTGAAATTTCTTTGGGGGTTTTGTAGAATAGATATGTTGGGAAGTTTTGGAAGGTGAAATTGATCAAATTAGATCTAGAACAGAGTGCCTAATTGATTTTAGGTCTCTTGTTCGAATCTAAAAAGAAAAACAAGTTGGAAAGAGATCTAACTCTTAGAAATTTTGGGGTTTTGGGGAGGGATCTGGATCTAATTTTTCAAGAAGATTGAAGAGAATTTCGTGGGGATTTTATGAGGATTTTTGGAGGATTTTTTTAGTAATGTATTTATAGGCATTTTGGGTCTTTTTCCATGATTATAATATGTTATTTTTTTAATATAAAATGGCATGAAAGTCTTCAATGCTCCCATGCCTAATTTTTCTTCCCCATGACTAGCTAATCTTTGTTGACCCATGTTTCACATGGGCTGCTGATCAAATTGGTTGTTGGGGACGTGGTGGTCCCCATGTGGGCTCCACATGGTGTAAAAAGTCCGTTTTGCCCTTTATGCATAAAATTTTGGGTTTTATTCCCATGATCTCGGATTTGAGTGTACTTAGTGGCGTTGGATTCGTATTTCTTAGTAAATTCTAAATTTTGATGTTTCATATTTTGATTTTTGGAATATTTTGATTTTTGGGTAAAATTACTATTTTACCCCTTTTATCCAAAAAATAAAAAACTTAAGGATTTCTCATCCGAATTTGAAATTTGTTGTGCTTACAGTCATTTTGAAGGGTTTCCTAAGTTTAATTTCAATTTTACATATCTTATGATTTGATTATACTTTTATCAAAAGTATATTTTAAATAACCCTAATATTTCAGCCCAAAATATCTGAAACTCAAGCTTTATTGATTTTTCTTAATCAATTTACAAAAATTGGGGTTATTACAATCTTCCCCCCTTACAATAATTTCGTCCTCGAAATTTGTAATACAACTCACTTAGGAGTTTTCACAATAGCCTTACACATATGGCCTTACCACTTATGGAAATTCTATTTCCTTTTGTTCCTCTTCTATACTACCTTTTTCTCAAGGGTTAAAATACTCGTCCATGACTAACCTTAATAATTCACTATATACTAAAGCTAGTTCTTGCTAGAATTTCCCAAAAAAAAATGATTAATAACTCTTATTGAGTTATCCCTTTTTGTTTCAAAACCTTCCATTTCACTTGATTGGTAATTTTCACCAATCTTTCCATACTTCACAATTTTCCATTATACCTTCTATTGCTCATCCTCATTCTTTTTCAACATATAAGGTTTTGACATAGCTTTCCTACTATGTATCAACATATAAAGTTTGGACATAGCTTTCCTACTATGTATACTCCTTAGACTTCCTATAATACATATTGATAAGATTCTATAACTTCAACTATTGTTCTTTGTAACAACCTTCCAATCTTTGGAAGTAATTTTCTCTTTTCTTATTCTTCCATTATTTGGAAGTGTATACTTTATTTCTTCTCTATAGTTCATACTTCTTTACTATTTCCTTCTATTGACAACTTCTTGTCAAATTTTGTCCTTGAATAATAGTTTCCTTGTAATGAATCTTTCCTCATTCCCATCCATTATTTTTGTAACACTCTTTGAGTACCATTTTATTCATAATACTTGACTTTTTACATTTTTCCATCCAAGATAGTGTTGTTTAACTCTGCATATATATTTCTGATCCTCTTTTGTTATTTCTTTCTCATAATTAGAACAATATTCAGAACATTCTCACAATCTATGATAATATTTATCTCTTTTCCTCTCATATATATATATATATATATATTTGTATGTCATAGGCTTCAAAATTTCTAGATTTTGCATTTCCTTATGCTTCTTTCAAGTGTACCTCATAGCCTTTATCATATCATACTAACTCCTTATTTGCGATATTCTTGATAATTCCAATAAAAAGAGTCCATATTGACTTTGTAATCATCCCTTCTCAAATCTTTACAAACACCATAATTGATCAACTATGCTTTAATTCTCAACAATATATTATCAACTCATTTAGGATTTATGTACCCAATGGAAAAACTTCACTAAAAGAATGTCCTTATGTTATAAAATCAATAAGAGATATATTTCTCTAATTGTCATTGTCATTTAATATTTCAATCTCATATTCCACCTTTGTTGGGTCAAATTCCATGCTATCCTTAAAATTTATATAACCTAAACTTTGCTTTCTTTAATCACATGTACACTTACAAGACAAGTTTTGTAAGTGTCTAACATATATCCCCTGAATGCACTTGATTTCTTGAAATCTATTTCCATATATCATTACCACTTCATTCAATATATTTCATTCTCCTCAAATTCATGAACATCTATTATCTAACTCATAGAACTTTAAAATTTGTTTTTGATTTTATACTTTGATGTTGCATTTCCAATTCCCAATAAATTTGAAAATGCTCATCCTTATAGAGAAAAAGGATACTTAATTTCCTCAACATCATTTATGCATCCTTATATTGATTTCCCCTTTTTTCTTTTCCTAAAAGAAATTTGTTACTCTCATAATGTAAATTGCTATAATCACTCCATATCCTTAAAAAGTTGTTCTTTCAACTCATTCATATAATTTGATGTTCTTTTCCTCAACTATTATAGATATTTTCTCATTCAATCTCATGTAAGATTGAAAATCTTCAAACTATCTTAAAATTTCTAACAACTTATTTCTCCAACAATTTGGATTTATAACTCATTCACAATCATCTTTAAACTTAAATTCAACAACCAATATTTGTTTTCATTTCTCATGTTTTATTTCACCTTTCCTCCAAAAATATATTTCCCCTTACTATATTTTTAAATCTTTCAATATCACCAACTCCATCATGTAATTGGAAGTAATATCTTTATTCATAGTTAGCTCTTCATTTGCCTTGATCAATAAGATGTACTCCTATTCATGATATTCAATGACTATATTTTTCTAATAAATATTTCTGTTTGTTTTCATGTTCCATGACCATGAAAATAAATGACTATATTTTCCTAATCAATATTTCTCTTTGTTTTCATGTTCCATGACCATGATAATCAATGACTTAATCAATACTAATCAATATTTCTCTTTGTTTTCATGTTCCATGACCATGATAATCAATGACTTAATCAATGCTAATCAATGATAGTCCCAAAATTATTTTCAATAGCACCAAAGTTATTATATCAATAATTCTTTAATCCTTGAAAATCCTCTAGTGCTAATTTCCACAATGATTTGTCATACGTTTATAATTTCTAACTTGGTGATTTCATAATTGTTGTACCATATAGAGCTATAATTTCTTTGTTAACCATATATTCTCATGGTTATTGTCTTTCTTAATAAGTTTGGGATCATATTTTTGTACCTTTAACATATCTAACTCTCTTTTTCCTTTTCATTTTATTCTAATATCAAAAATCATCTCTTCATGTTCTAAATTTTTATCATCCACTAAATCCTTTGCCTCATTAATTTTGGAGAAAAATACTTGCTTAACTCCTTACTCATATTTATTTCAAACTATTCTCATTTACAAATTTTGAACTTTCTCACCTATCTCCTTAAATTTCTTTCAAGCCATATCCTCTCTATTTTGATGATTAATTTCATTTAACTAATTGCCATAATACTATACATGTAGCAATTCTAATTCCTACATTTATATTTCTTTATATATTTAATATTAACTTTGAATTTTACAATACTTCTAATGTTTTTATCTTTAACACCTATTTCTCATAAATCTCCATTTCACCTTTTCTATAAGGTTAAATTTTTTATTTTTATTTTTATTTTTTTTTCATCTTCTTTTCCAATTTATCACTTTTTTTCTCTTTATCTCCATTTCTTCACTTAGTAATGGTTATATACATACTTCACTTAATAATGGTTATATACATACTTGTATTAACGTACTTTGTATGTTTACTCAGGACTTTAGGTTAGACATTAACATCATACCTTACATCTATTGTAATGTTTTCCCTATGGATTTCTATATCTTATTATTCCCTCCATTGGAATTCTTATTTGCTAAGTAGTATTTCTAGTCCTTTCACTACGTAATATCTACTTATACTATACTATTCCTTCATTACACTAACTCTTTCTATACTCATTCTCAACTAATGAGTTTAACTCTTTTTATACTCATCCTCAACTAATGAGTTTAACTCTTTCTATACTCATCCTTCACTAATGAGTTACTCTTTCTTCACAAATGAGTCTACTCTTTCCATATTCCTCAAATAATGAGTTTAACTCTTTCCTCACTAATGAGTCAACTCTTTACATCCTCTTCAACAAATGAGGCTACTCTTTCAAGACTTATCCTTCACTAATGAGCTAACTCCTTTTATACTTATTTCTTAACTAATGAGTTTATCGCATAACTCCTTCTCATCAACTAAAAACTTATCTCTTATTCACTCACTTCAGGTTGAACCTGAGCCTGTGTACTTGGCATTTCTACAGGAGGTGATGAACCTTGGGGTTGTTGTAGGTGAGGAAGGAGGTTCCATAACATCCTTGTCACCAGCTCTTCCATATTACTCATGGTTACTCTCTCTGTATTGTCTTCTGGAGTATTTTGAGTTGCCTGTCTTGTGACTCTCTTTGGTGGCATCTGTTCATAATTTCTATCAATCCTCTATACAACTACTTCTATCTTAATCTGGACATGGATTATAATCTCTCTCTTGGACATATTTGTACTGTACTGTGACTGGATGAATCGCTTTGATACCAACTGTGACGACCCGGGTTTTTGAAAACATGATTTGTAAAGTATTTTGAAAGACAGGGCCCTTAAGAATGTAAATTTATTTTTTTTGCAAAACAAAGCAGCGAAAATTCTTTTCTTTAAAACTTGTTTTGAAAACACAAGTCACCACTTCATACATAATATAAGTCCAATTTGTGTACAAAATAAAATTCCATTGAAGGAATATACTTTTATTAAAACTCCAGGATCCATCCAGTGGTTCACAATACAGCCAAATCTAGTACAATACTTGTCCAAATTACATAATCCAAAACTCAAGCTCACCATACAATAAAACTCTCAACAAAGAAAAATACATGTCTTCAAGGGTATACCTTGAAGATTATTCTCTTCAAGTCTTCTGTAGTCTTCAACTCCTAACTCTCCTTCCCTGGATCTGAGATATTGCAACAAGTACAATATCTCAGCAAGCAATGCTTGGTAGGGGATTCAAGAAACATAATAATTGACAATGTAATTCCAATACTTCATAATCTCATTATCCTCAAACATACTCTTTACTTTGTAAGTTATGTATATCTATAAACATACATACCCTTCATGGGTAAACTAGTTAAATTCGTTAAAATAGTCAAATATCATTCCCAACTAAGCTGATCAATTCTCTTCATTTTAAGAATTTAGTATTACAGCTAATCTCATACTGGGAATTTCCCTTCTTAGGAAACATTGGTAATATACAATTACCTAGCATTTCATTATGCTATAACATAAGGCATTTCACTATGCTTGTTCCCATATGCATCATAGTGCAAAATAATTAGAAAGGTTGCTATGCTGCAGTCTGATCCGTACTAGCGCGCTCGGATAACTGCCCTGTTCACCACTGATACCACAGTGGAAAATATTATGCCACTGCCCGTATGGGGGGGCAAGACTTTCACAGTGGTGACCTTCCCATAATTTCCACCACCCGACTTTTAGCCTCTCATTGGGCAAGGTATCATCATATCATCAAATTTCAAGGAGCGGGTGGCCAAACCCTCATAACTCCTTTAGCAATAGCATCCCCTAGGCTCATGCCTATTAAAACAAACTCACAAGCCTCCAAGCTTGTATGTAAAATAGATCTCATACATATCAGACCATATGTCTGTTTACTTAGGGCTGAAATATTTTCTAGTTCCCTATACACTTATAGTTTAGTCCTTAACCATCTTATAGGTGTTTGGTTGGATCATAAGGTTTTCAAGAGATTTAGTACAAGTATTATCATTACTCTTGTCAATATAAGATCATGACTAAAATCATGTATGTATTCATCAAATCCTCCTGCCTTTAAGGATTGATCTCTTTTCCCCAATCTTCCATGATCCTGACTGATGTATGAAATCTGTACATCCATACATATTGTCAATATATAAATTATGAACAATTATATTGATCACTAGATCTGATGTTTAGATCATTCATATCTAAGAATTTTTCTATCTCTAAGTCTTTGTATGTTCATCTCCTTGATCTTGATCTTTCATAGATCCTTTGATTGACAATCTACACGTGTTGATAAAGATCAAGGTCCTAGATCTTCTATCATCTAGTTCTTCTTTGATCTAAGTTCAGTTCTTGGATCATCCCTATGGAGGATGATCTTGGTTTTCTTCCTTGAATCACCTTTGATTAAGGGTTTAGATTATCTAATCTAATGAACTATAACAAGTATACTACTAAACATACATACTAAGTACAATATAGTGTTCTTATTCTTATTATTCTTGATCATCCAAGATCTAATGGATCTTGTTTGATCATCCTTATCTTACTTATTGTTTTTATTAGGGTTAGGTAATTTACTAACCTTTTATGCTCTTATTATTATTATTCAACTAGTTATTGTGCTGGTTGAAGGTAGCTTATTCAAGCCTAAATCTAGACTGCTCCTCTTATTTTCAATTGGCTAAGGCTTACTAGCTGAATGGGTGAACACAAAGTGGTTACTTCAATCCTCATGTAAGGAGGCGTTAAGACCTCACAAATGTCAACAGAAGGTAGGGGAAGAGCGAGGCTCTATTAGATAACCCCCTTAACCACTATGTTCATCATTCACTAGAATGACCATAGCTCAACCTTTCATAAGGTTCCTATAAGCATGTTTATCCTAAGTACTCTTTCTAATGGATTTTAATTAAGTCCATGAATATTTATAATGTCATTCATGGGGTTTATTATTCTTTTCCTAATTTGGGCCAAGGATTTGATAATCCTTATATTGTCCTACTAACTATAGCCCTTACTAATTAAGTCCAAAGTACTCCATTCTTATTTGTGTCATAAAACTCTACTTTCTCATTAGAATACATTTTTGATGTTTTATGCTCTTTATCTCATAACAAGTAAATCTACTACTAACATTCAACCATAAATGAATTATAAATTTAAAGCATAAAACTACCTAATTTAACATTCAATGAAAATGAGGCAAGGTACTTAAATTAAATCTGCACCTTATGATAAGAATGAACACATATCATACTAAGCTCTAAATGTTATACTAGCATGCTTTATAACATAATAATATAAAATAAAACTAATTATATTTACATTTTTAGAAACCTTTACTTATGATCTAACCATTTGATCTTAGATCTTTTCCTTTGATTAAGGACTTTAGTTATATTTAGAGAATTTTCTCTATTAAGGTCAAAAGATCACATTGATCTATTTTTATCATAATCCATCCATGATTTCCTTGGATTTCATCATATGAACATTTATTCTTTCCATCCAAGGATCTGATCACACTTGATCTCATTGATGAAGTGGGTCCCTTTGTATTTTTAGAATTTTTCTACCATAAAGGGTAGATCCCTTAATATATCTCATATCTATCCAATTTAAACATAGATATAACTTTATTTAAGTATTAGATCATTATTAAAACATGTTTCTAAGATCTGATCATCTCAGATCTTAAAAATCTATGCAATTGGAAACTTAATTCTTAAATGCAGAAAGTTTTTACTGAATAACATATATTTTTTATCATTCCATAAGAAAATAAAGGTTTCAAGCTTTCCATAGCTTCTTTCCGATCTCAATTTGGAGTTCAGATGACTCCAGAATTGATCCTGGAAGTTCACAGTCTTCCTAGGGCCTGTATTTGATCTGGGCCTAGGAATGGACGGTCCTGATCGTTCGGGCGGAACGTCCAGGAGGAATGAACCAAGCGGGTCATCTGGCGTGTCCATTAGAAGGAAACGAAGACGCGCTTTTGCGGGCCGTCCAAAGATGCGGACGGGACGAGCGGAACGTCCGTCGTCTGTGCGCCCGCAAACCGGGCTGTCGCTAGGCGCGTCTGCTCGTCCTTTTGACGGATGCGCCTTCGTTGCGCTTGATTCGATGCCCCACGCGTATCGCACACGCCGTTCTGACGGTGCGTCACGGGGGCGTCTTGGGCGTCTTCTGATCTAGAGATCGGACAGTCCCTTCTGGACCGTCCAATCAATCCTCTTGCAATTTAGGGCCCAAAACGTCTCTGATTTTGATGAAACTTCTATCGTAGGGGTTTTGGACCCTTCTGGATCAATTGGTATTGTTAGATTTCTCATCTGAGCACTCCATCATCCAGAATTAAGGGTTTTGTTGTTTACTTTATTTTTATCTTTTTTATTACCAAAATTAATTACAGTAAAATAAAATTTATATAAAACAATAATAAATATCTATGAAAAGGATTTCCACTTACTTGATTGGAGAGAAAACCTCAATTATATGCCCAATTTAAAAAAATACCTTGTTGATGAAGATGTAGCCTAAAATCCACCTTTCTTGCAAATACCGTTGTTTGAACCATTGGATCTTGAAATTTCTTTGGGGGTTTTGTAGAATAGATATGTTGGGAAGTTTTGGACGATGAAATTGATCAAATTATATCTAGAACAGAGTGCCTAATTGATTTTAGGTCTCTTGTTCTAATCTAAAAAGAAAAACAAGTTGGAAAGAGATCTAACTCTTAGAAATTTTGGGGTTTTGGGGAGGGATCTAGATCTAATTTTTCAAGGAGATTGAAGAGAATTTTGTGGGGATTTTATGAGGATTTTTGGAGGATTTTTTTGGGAATGTATTTATAGGCATTTTGGGTCTTTTTCCATGATTATAATATGTTATTTTTTTAATATAAAATGGCATGAAAGTCTTCAATGCTCCCATGCCTAATTTTTCTTCCCCATGACTAGCTAATCTTTGTTGACCCATGTTTCACATGGTCTGCTGATCAAATTGGTTGTTAGAGACGTGGTGGTTCCCATGTGGGCCCCACATGGTGTAAAAAGTCCGTTTTGCCCTTTATGCATAAAATTTTGGGTTTTATTCCCATGATCTCGGATTTGAGTGTACTTAGTGGCGTTGGATTCATATTTCTCAGTACATTGTAAATTTTGATGTTTCATATTTTGATTTTTGGGTAAAATTACTATTTTACCCCTTTTATCCAAAAAATGAAAAACTTAAGGATTTCTCATCCGAATTTGAAATTTGTCGTGCTTACATTCACTTTGAAGGGTTTGCAAAATTTAATTTCAATTTTACATATCTTATGATTTGATTATACTTTTATCAAAAGTATATTTTAAATAACCCTAATATTTCAGCCCGAAATATCTGAAACTCAAACTTTATTGATTTTTCTCAATCAATTTACAAAAATTGGGGTTATTACAATTCAAGTCATATTCACTTTATTTTTCAAGTGGCTATTTAGATTGTTAGAGTGCTCCTTCAATACTTGACTAGAATTGCATGCTTATGTTTCTAATAGAGTTGCTTTGATCCACTTATATCTAATGAATCATGCATACCATTTCATGGTTACATGCACGATACTTGGGTAGTTTTTCTTTCATTGTGTGTTTGTAGTAATATTTACATTAATTCACTAGTTGCTTGTAGTTAGATTTCAGTAGTTTTCATCTTAATTAATTTGATTAGAAAATTAATTTGTTAAAGCGTGTTTTCCTTAAATTAGTTGTTAATTTCATGTTTAGGAAAGTTGATAAATTGCATTTTAGGAAAGCTTCACTTTAGGAAAGTATTTAGTTAGGAAATTTATAAAATAAGTTTTTAATTTACGAAAGTGTATGTTTAAGAAACTTTCCCATTTAACATGTTTCTTGTTTTTGCTTATTTTCCATTTCTTTTCTTTTCCTTAGTTTACAAGTTCATGTTTTAATTTCCATTCTTACTTTAGGAAAAAAATCACATGAATTTTGTCTAGGTTAGATAGTTTAATGTAGGGACCACTAGCATCACAATAGTTCACTCCTTGTGGGATTGACCTCACTATTGTGCTATATTGGAAATGATTCGTACACTTGCAAGTTTTTGATGCTGTTGCCAGGGAGTTGCAAAAAATTGTGTAGTGTTCCATACTTTAGATTATTTTCCTCTAGTCTAAGTTTAGGATGCATTAGACTAGGATTTTTGTATAATTTTTGCATTTGTTGCTATTTTCCTCTTATTGACCATATTTCTTTGATTTTTGTGTGAGGGAAATTGGTAAAGAAGCAGCGACAATCTTGTGAACCACGACCTCATCATCTTATTGCTTTCCTAGATTAGGATGGAGTGAAACTTGCAGTGAAGCCCATTGTAAATTATAATTTCTTTATTATTTAATTTTAAATGGGTTGTAATAATACATGGCAAGTGTGGGGTGTGGTGGCTGACACTTGATCATCATCAGAACCCTCACTGTGAGTATCTCTCACTCAATTTTTAGTATAATTTTTATTTGAATGTTAGCATAATTCATATATATTAGTATCATTCATTGATAAATGTGCATCTTTATTTAGGATTGTTGAATTGGAGCACCTATCTAACCTTGGTTGGATAGCATATAGGTTGCATTAATTCGCATTTGTATTGCATTGCATATCTACATCTTTATGGTGGAATGGAATTAATGATTGTAAGGACCTCACAAGAACCCTTATAAGACAAGGACTGGATTTCATCACCAGTTCCTTGGCCCACCTAGGAATCAGTTAACATCCTTGTATTCCATGATCCCAACCCTTGAATGTTAATTTAAAATCAAGTAGAAAGGGTCTTAGGGTATCAAGCTCATAGGACCCTTTTAGAAGAACATGATCTATTGTCACTCCGATGGCTTCTGAGCACTCTGGTTATAGTGGGTGTCTTGAAATCCAAGTGATTTTTTTGTGCCTTCCATTGACGTTAGTTGAGGTTTAAAGGCTTCCTAACACGAGGATTGTATTAACCACTTTTGAGAAAAATTTAACTAGTAAGTAGTAGTTGAATCTAGATAGGAGGAGTTGTCTAGATCTAGTTCTAAGAATCTACCACCTATGCACTAAACAAAGATAATCAAGTCACTGCTCAATTAGTGCTTACTAGGATTTGATTGTGCATCACGTAGAGTTAGAGTCAGCATTTAGATTAGGACATTTAGCTTAGGGTAGTTTATGCAAGGGCATTGATCTCTGAACCCAATGCTAACATCTTTCAACCTAGAGATTCAACGCAACTTTGGACAAGGGGAAAGTAACCAAGTTCCTATTCCCATGGCTGAACCACCAACAGAAATTGAGCGCAAGAAAATTATAGATTTTTATGTGCCTCTACAACTTAACACCCCATTCTACATAACTTTACCTCCTACAAATGCTGACCACTTTGAGTTAAAGTTGGGAGTTATTCAATTACTCCCCACCTTTTATGGTCGAGACTGAGAAGACCCCTACCTACATATCAAGGAGTTCCTTGATATTTGCACCACATTTATGTTATGAAATTTTTTGGACAATTCTATTTGGCATAGGTTGTTCCCTTAGAGGTAGGTTCCATAAATACATATGATTAATTATTTAAGAAGTTTTTGAACAAATCCTTCCCTATTCACAAAACAATGCCCTTCATTGTGAAATTATCAATTTCCAACAAAGGGATGATGAACAATATTATGAGTGTTGGGAACGATGGAATGAAATGCTGTAGAAATGACCTTACCATGGATTTGAGAAATGGAAACAAGTTCAATACTTCTATGAGGAGTTAACACCTCAAAACTGACAAATGGTAGATGCAGCGAGTGGGGAGGCCCTCATATTGAAGGATGAGAGAGAGGCTTGGGAGTTCTTTTAGCATTGGCTGATAATTATCAACAATGGGATTATTAAAATAGGAGAGAGAGAACTAACCAGCCTCCAAAGAAAGGGGGTCTATATGAGATAGGAATGTGTATAGATCTATCCTACAAGCTTGACTTTTAGTTGAAAAATTAAACAAACTAGAACCTTTAGGTGGAAGAATGGACAAGCTTGAAACTATGTTTTAATCTTTTAAGCTACTACTTTATCCAATAAACCTCCACATGAGATATGTACTACTTGTTCTAGTCTAGCTCATCTAACTTCAACTTGTCCATCCAATAAAGTATACCTTGAATATCTTGTAGACCAAGAAAATGCATTGAATGCATATTGCTAACCTAACAACAACCTGTATTCTGAGACATACACCATTGGATGGGTTAGGCATCCTAAATTTTCCTAGTCAAAGAACAATCACCAAGGGGGACCACCAATGAACCCCTACCTAAAATTTTCCTCCTAGGGCTATAATTCCTCAACAGCCACCTAGCTTCTAATAACCTCAGGAACTAAAGAAACCGTCTCAAAAAAATAATGAAGAAAGAAAAAATGCTTTGAACCAACTCCAGAATATCAATTCTCAAGCCCTAGCCAAATTAAATATGTAAGTGAGCCAATTGTTAGCTAATTTCCATAATAGAGGAAAGGGTTAGTTCCCTAGTCAACCCATCCCCAACCTTAAGGGTCAATTTTAGATAGGATCAAGTTCTCAAAATCAGAACCCTCATGAGCATTCCAAGTCTATAACCACCCTTAGGAGTGGTAGATCAATAACAAAGTAGGGTAGGCTAAGGAAACTACAGATGAGAATGAGACAACCAAAACATAGGAGAAAGAAAAAAGATAGTAAAACCTATAGTGGAGGGCCCCTATGTGCCTAATACCCCTTTTCCTCAGTTACTGAAAAGGGCAAGCAAGGGAACAAACTTCAATGACTTAATGGAGGTATTTAAAGATGTCCAAATCAATATTTCATTTCTCAATGCAATTAAAGACATCCCTACCTATTCCAAGTTCTTAAAAGAACTCTGCACAAGAAAAAGAAAGCTAAATGAACAAAAGAAAGCTTTCCTCACCGAGTAGGTAAGTTCTTTGATTCAACATAAGACCCCATCAAAATTTAGAGACCTAGGGTGTCCTACCATTTCCTACGTTATTGGAGATTATGTCATAAATAGGGAATTACTTGACCTAGGGGTGAGTGTTATTTGTTGCCATACTCTATCTATGAGTAACTAAGACTCGGTAAGTTAAAACTAGCCACGACCACACTTCAATTAGTGAATAGATCTGTCAAGATACCACTTGGTTTGGTTCAAGATGTCTTGATACAGGTGGACTAGTTCTATTACCTAGTTGATTTCATTGTATTGGACACCCAACCTGTATCTAAGCCTGGTTGTCAGATTCTAGTAATACTTGTCATTTGGCAACATGAAAGTTAAGCTAAATGTCTTTAATGCTGATCAACAACATTTAGACCTTAATGATTCTTATGATGTCAATTTGATCGAGAGTCTAATTAATGGCATTCATCCACCATTAACCATCTCTGACCCACTAGAGGCTTGTCTTATGCACTTTAATGACAAATTTGATATAGACTAGTCTATTGAGGAGGTAAACAGCCTTCTGAAGGCTACTCCAATCATGTATAGCTCCAAGGGGGGTCCTTATGTGGAACCACTTCCACCTTCTGAATCTGTCCCCATACTCTTGATAAAGTAACCACCATCTCTGGACCTAAAACCCTTACTTGACAACTTGAAATATTCATACTTAAGCCCAAATGAAACCTTACCTGCGATAATAGTATTACATTTAGATAATGAATAGGAGGGTAAGCTTGTAGATGTTCTTAAAGAATATAAAATTGCTCTATGGTGAATGATAGCAGGCATAAAAGGGATTAGTGTAGCCATCTGCATGCATAGGATACATCTAGAAGAAAATGTAAAACCTTCTAGGGAAACACAAAGATGACTGAAGCTCCCCATGAAGGACACGATCAAAGATGAAGTCGTAAAGCTCTTAGATGTTGTCATTATATATCCTATCTTTGACAGGACTTAGGTTAGCTCTGTTCAGGTTGTACTTAAGAAATCTAGGGTCATGGTAGTAAAAAGTGAGGATAATGAATTAGTACCCACCTACATGACCATTAGGTGGATAGTTTGCATTGGCTATTGTAAATTGAACATGGTCACAAGAAAAGATCATTTTCCTCTACCTTTCATTGACCAAATGCTAGAGAGGTTGGCCAGACATAGCTATTGCTGTTTCTTGGATGGATATTTCAATTACAACCAGATTCTTATACCACTAGAGGATTGGGAGAAGACCACCTACACCTAATCTTTTGGAAAACACATTTGTATTCCTAGAGCCATAATAAGTGATGGGGGAAAACACTTTTGTAATAATGTGTTTGAAAATTTAATGAAAAAGTATGGTGTCAACCATAGAATAGCTACCCCATACCACCCTCAAACCAGTGGACAAGTAGAGATATCCAATAGGGAGATAAATCTAATTCTATTAAAGATAGTCAATCCAAGTAGGAAAGACTGGTTTATGAGACTCAATGATGCTTTATAGGTTTATTGGATAGCATATAAAACACCTATAGGAATGTTACCCTATCGCCTGGTCTATGGAAAGCCTTGCTACTTACGAGTAGAGCTGGAACATAAGGCATATTGGGCTATCAAAAGACTCAACTTTGACTTAGATTCTATTGGAACCCATTGGAAACTCCAACTCAATGAGTTGGAAGAATTGAGAAAATATGCATATGACTCTACATGATTATACAAAGACTGGATGAAGGTTGCACATGATTGCCAAATCTTAAGGAAATCCTTCACACTTGGACAAAAGGTCTTATTGTATAACTATAGATTGCATCTATTCTATTGAAAACTTAGATCTAGATGGATTGGACCTTATATAGTACGCACTGTCTATCCTCATGGTGCCATCAAGATTAAGAAGGATGGAATCCAAAAAGTTAATGGTCAGATGTTAAAAATTTCCAGGAGATGCCTAATCCTAAAATTGATAAGATACTATTAGAGGCACCTCAATATCATGACCCACCTTATATTACCACTCCAAGAACCCATGCATCATACCATCATTGCACTCATCATTATGTCTGGCTGAAGATGTAAAACTTAGTACTCCTTGGGAGGTAACCTAGATGTTTCTTTTCAAAAAATCTGCATCTTCTACATCTTTCCATATAGGATCCTATGTTTTCAAACATTGGAGACAATGTTTCATTTAGGTTGGGGGTTGTAGAGGCATATATGGATTTTGAATTTTCTTGAGATTTTCACACAAAAAAAGGAAACAAAAAGAAAATAAAAGAAGAGAGTTTTGGAAGAGTTCCCTTACTATGATGAGAACTGAATGTTCAAAATTTATAAATTTTACTATTTTCACCTCTTAATGAAAGTGTATATGACTAGTTTGCATACCATTTATATGTTGAAGAATTTTATGAAAGTTTATTCTTGGAAACCATTTACACATGGCACGTTGTCAAGAATAATAAAGAGGTATGAC
Source organism: Warburgia ugandensis (assembly GCA_035236585.1). NCBI lineage: Eukaryota > Viridiplantae > Streptophyta > Magnoliopsida > Canellales > Canellaceae > Warburgia > Warburgia ugandensis. The sequence goes on along the minus strand of CP141129.1, from coordinate 2,841,140 downwards.
TTAGAGACCCTAAGAAAAATCAGTGGAGACTTACAACATAGTGAGTTTAGAGATTATCTTCCTTTAGAAAGTTATAAATAATTTCTAAGTTTTCTTCAAAGCAAATAACTTAGTGTGATCCTGTTATCCTTGTTTTGGTTAATTATTAAGAATAAATAGGAGTAATAGCTTTATTTCTAGAAAATTTATTAAATCTAATAGGCTTTAGGAAACTTACAAAATGATATAGGCCATCTTCGTTCAACCAGAGACATAAAGCCACCCCAATATATATACCACTAGTTAGCCTTTTGAACCTATTATTAAAGCCTTTCTTTCATAACCTCACTTACCTAAAGTCAAAGAAGTGAGAAAATTAGCCGTCTTTCTTCCAAAGAAGCCAAAGAAAAAGAAAAATGAAAAGAATGAAGTATCAGAAATAGAAAAAGAGGAGAAAAATTAAAAGGAAAAGACAAAAATACAAAGAAATATTCACTTCAAGTGCCACCAAAAGAAAAGTTGTCCTAACAAATATTCATTGAGGACATCTACTCAATTTTGAACCTTTGAAATTTTTATACCCTACATTTTAGAACCCTATCCAGGCTTGCATTTTGTCCTATCTAAGCATATCTAGATTGAAGTCAGGACTTATGTGGCTGTACACATACATGCACTATAAGAAATAACTAGAATGATATGCTTTAATATGTGCACAATTTGTAAAATTATTAATCCTCTATTAAGTTGTGAAAAACTGGTAGAGTGCTAATAAATGAGGAATCTCAGAGATGAAATATGGGACTCAACCTTAGAGAATTTTGTGGGTATATTCACTGCAAACCATTACAAGGCCTAACTCATCCACTATGGGTAACGTAGGGGTTCAAGGGCTTATTGCATGTGCTAAATATAATTGTGAGTACTTGCAAAATTGGCACCTTGTATTAGTTTTTGAAAAACAAATTTTCTCAAATTTTTCTCGGGACTAGCAAAATGCTGGTTGAGGGGTGTGATGAGTGTCTAGTTTTGAATAAAAACCATCCAATTAGTTACCCATGTGTTATAACTTGTAGGGGTAAATTAGGATTTTAGACTAAAATTCATAACAGATGCATTTTTGACCTAATGAAGTAGAAGTTTATTATTTTGTAGGTCTAGAAGGTAGTCTAAGGTATGTTTGTGATTAATCATGTTTTTTTAGGATTTAATTAGGATTTTTTGTTGCTTTTTGTAGGAATAAAGATGGTAATCTGATGGCCATGATCGATTGGGAAGAAATTGAACATCCATATCAAAAGATCAAGTCAAAACCTCAAAATCATTGCATGGTGAGCTTTGAGTTTTGGATTATGTAATTTGGACAAGTATTGTAATGAATTTGGGCTATATTGTGAACCATTGGATGGATTCTAGAATTTAATAAAAATATATTCCTTCAATGGAATTTTTTCTTGTACAAAAATTATACTTATGTTAGGTATGAAGTGATGACGTGGGTTTTTCAAAATAAGTTCTAAAGAAAAGAATTTCTATTGCTTTGTTTTGCAAATTTTTTTTACTACTAAGGGCCCTGCCATTGAAAATGTATTACAAAATGTGTTACAAAAACCTGGGTCTTCACAAAGAGTCATCAATCCAACATGAGATCAAGGTCAAGGAAAAGAAATGGATGAAATCAAATGAGCTAAATGTGGACAAAATGGGCCCATTAAGCAATCCATACATTTTCACCACCTTTGCATGGGAGCCATTCAAGCCACCTTAGCCATTGAATCCATGAAAATGGGTGATACACACAAGCTACTTTAGATAAGAGTTTTTCCCCTTAAATTCTATGTTTTCTACCCGCTTTTTCCTTTAGTTTTGGTAGTATTTTCATAGTTAGTTCACTTACTTAGATTTAATTTCTCTTTAATTACTTGTTAAGTTTTCTTTGCATGACATTATACTTTAGAGTGTGAGAATCATATTGGAATTTTGTAGTTGTTTGGATAGGATTTCAGGCTTTAGAAAAATTTGCAATTTTCATATTTTTGTGGACAGTTTTATTCACATAATTTTGATGTAAATTGGATTTGATTCAATAAGATTCCTTGCGAATTCTTATTATGGAATATTTATTTCATCAAAGTACTTGAAATATAGGTTGTTTCCTTGCATGAAAGTTGTGGTTTCAATAGCTTTTTAGTACAAGATTTATTGACTATTTTTAAGTATCAAAATCTGAAAATTGGTTTTTCCTTTACTTTGTGCTTTAATTCCAACCATCAAAACATCTTATTTTCATGAATCCTTAGGAACCCATTTAGATTTTGATGTTTTTTATTAAATCCCATATTTATTTTGCATATAACCTCACTATAGTTGCATTAAATTTCACAATCTTTAGGGCTCTAAAATCATACGTACAGTCCAAAAACCATGTGCATGGCTCTAAATCACATTCCTTTTACATTCTTGGTTAACTTAGTTGTTAAATCTTGTCTTACAGTAGTTAAATTATTTATTCATAAGCTTTTTTGGGATTATAATGTTTCCTTTTTGGATTTTAGACAGTTATATTTTTGGTAAGTTTTAGTTTAGGAAAGTTTCCTTTTTAGGTAGTTTCCTTAAGTTTAATTTCCTAGTTTGAGTCTCTCTAATTCTCTATAGTTATTTTATTTTCTTGCTTGTTAATTAGTTAAGTTTTCAATTCCATTAGCTTAGTTTAGCTTTAGTATGTTTCCTTTACTTTTAATTGTAGATGAGGAAAGTTTCTATTTTTAGTAAATTTCCTTAAGTTAGTTGTTTACTGTAATTCATGTTAAGTTACTATTGTTTCCTTATTTAAGTGAATGTTAGTTAGGTAATTTTTTATTTTCACTGTTTAATTTTAATTTAAGCAAGTTTCCCTTTTTATTTTTAGCTTCTAACTCCATGCATGCTTCTAATTTGAGTTCTTTAATCTCTTAATTCAATCCAAACCCTACTCTTTTGGGTGAAGCTAAATAATTTGAATAAGATCCAATCCATTGCAAATCTATGAGACTCCTCATGGGATTGACCTTGCTTTCATGAAAATACTATATTGATTTGTGCATTTGCGAGTCACTTTAAAAACACAAAATGCTTTTAGGCCCATTGTGAGTGAATTGCAATAGATTTGTGATTGGATCCTTATTTAGATTGTTTACCTTTAGTCTTAGTTTTTGGTTGCATTAGGTTAGGATTTTGCATCACAGTTTCTTATTTTTTTAACTCCTCACAAAATTAATCCACCTTACTTGTTATTTAGGAGGGAAATTTGGCGAAGGTGCTAGTTCATCAACTTAGGATTTACTTGCTTTCTTAGATTTCAGTTCTTCTTTTCTTTGAGTGAAACTTGTAGTTTGGACCACTGTAACTTGCAATTTTAATTTTAATTTAAATGGGTTACAGTAAAACATGCAAGTGTGCGGTATGGAGGCCCAAACTCAATACCATAATGACTATATCTATTCTCAGCATCCCTATCCCACTCCTTCATAGTCATCAAGCACTACATGCAATGGTTATTACCAAGAGCCAATTGATGCACATAATGCATTCACATACCCTATCAAATTTTATCTTGAGACAAATTACCAAGACTATAATGGATGGGCTAAGCATCACAAACAACCTTGGTCTCAAGATTACCAATATTAGGAAGAATCACAATGGTCCCCCCAGTAAATACTACCATGATTATCAAGAATATCATAGTCAACCATCATGGGTTTAACCTGCCCAGCCCTTTTTTCTCAACCCAAATGCCACAACAATATGAATCCTATGAGTCATTTTCTTTATAACATGAAGAACCACCATTAAAAGAGAATATGCTGCAATTTTGTTAGAAACTGGAACAAATCATGACTTCAACTGAAAAAGAGACTTAGGAAATGGAGAAAAAGATAGAGGAATGGGAAGGGATGATGAAACCAATAAGGGAAAATAATGATAGAAACATTGCTAAATTCACAAAAAGGACTAAAGAAACGAAACAATTTGGGGATAATGAAGAGCCATTTATTAATGACGATAGGATGGAAATATCCTATGATTATTCTAAGCCACAAAGTCTATAGCCATCAATAGAAACCCCCCACTCAAATCTACTCGAGCCATGTTCTAATCCTTGTTATGATTATGATGAAGAGAATGAAGTTTTAGAATCATCCAACCTAGATCCTTTAAAATCATGTCATGCAAATTTTTATGACTTTGTCAAAGACACATTCATTGAGGAGGTGAATGAGTTGTTGGATATTGTGCCTTTAATGGACACTTCTCAATGGTAAGCTAGAGTAGATACCCATATAGCGCTTGAAATACTAATTGAGCCTTGGAACATTAAAGACATACCTGATTGGCACCTACAAACCTTACTTGAACAAACATCAAACAATAATATAAGCCCAATTGAAACCTTAGTTGTGCCATCTAAGTAAGAAGTAAAAGAGTCAGTTGATGTACTAACCTTACATTAATCTACTCTAGCGTACATTAGAAGATAATTAGGATTTAAGCCAAACCATGTCTTGCCTCTAGTAATACAAAAAATATCTTTTAAGGATGTGTAGAGTCATCTTATACCTCAATTTTAGGATAATGTAAGGGAAATGGAGGAAAAAGATAAATTGAATAATTTGGTCAATGTTATCCCAAAATTTTGTAAAAACGAGGACCATTCATCTCTATATGGTCCAACAAAATGCATGGTTGTACACAAAGTCATCATGTTACCACAACTTTAAAATATAAGGTGGAGGAATTATATGAACTATTGTGAAATTTTGAGGGGGATCACCAATGTGATCCCACTAAATTTAGTGTCATGGTGGACACTGTGTCTTATTGTTACCACCACCAAAAATTTGAAGGTGGTGGAAGTATATAGGGTACCGAAAGGTTCTTAAGTGGCTTGAGAAATCTTTTTAGTTCATTGTTAAGGTTAGGATTAGGAAAAATTAATTGAACTTGTAGCTAGGTCTAGGTTTAGAAAGTTACATTAGTTATAGGTCATGTCTAGCTAAAGATGTTAAACTTAGTGCTCATTGTGAGGCAACCCAGGAACTTTAGAAAGTTTCATTATTCTACATCACTCATTTATCATATAGATGTCCTATATTTTAAAACATTGGGGACAATGTTTTATTTGGGTTGGGGGATGTTGACATGCCTAAGATATCTAGTTTTTTTTTTCATCTTGAGTAAAAAAAAAGAAAGAGAGAGAGAGAGAGAGAGAGAGAGAGAGAGAGAGAGAGAGAGAGAGAGAGAGAGAGAGAGAGAGAGAGAGAGAGAGAGAGAGAGAGAGAGAAGTTTTTGGTAAAATTCCCTTACTATGATTAGAACTGGATGTTCAAACTTAGTAATTCTTCTATTTTCACCTCTTAATGAGAGTGTGTATGGCTAGTTTTACATATTATTCATATATTGTGTTAACCATTTAATTTTGGCCAAAAGACCCCTAGTTTAGAATTTAATTAGGTGATCTAACTTATCAATTTGATGATTTTTAGATACAATATGAATTTTAGCTCAAATAACCATCCAACCATAATTTGTCAAAATTAATGGTCAACATCAGAGCTAATCAAATGCTTAATGAATGATTTAGATGACTCTAATCTAGTCTTTTGTCTTGTAGATCAACCAAAGGAAGCTTGAATGGGTCAGATCAATATTTAATGGTGCAGATCACCCATCAAAGATTAATGATGCTAATGGAATAAATTCTTAAAGGAAACTTTATTTTCAACGGAAAGCATGGAGAAGGAAAGCTACACTTGTTTCTGAGGTGGAGAAGTTTCCAAAGGGGATGAACTAAATTTGGAAGAAAATGGGTTTTAAAAAAAGAAGCAGCCATCTTTTCTCTCTCCTAGGCTTGGAAAGGAAACTATTTCCTCTTTTTCCCTCCCCACTCTCTTTTATTCCTATTATCTACTCTCTCTTTGGGTTGGACCATAGGAGGCAAGAGCACCACCCCCTCTTCTTCCACTTTCCTCAATTATTTTCCTTTATTTTCTTCACACACTCCATCTTCATTGCCCAAACTGTCTTCCTAGTGCCCTATTCACCTGCACTCAACCAACCCAACAACACCACTCCAGACCCATCACTGTCGGATCAACATCATAGCACCAGACTAGTCATCCCCCCACTTCCATCATTTCTCCCTCACCCTATCTTTACCAGTTCTCATTCAGAAATTGGCTACCCCATCTTCCTTTCTTCATTCTCTCCCTTCTCTCTCTCGCCAAACCCCTCCTCTTTTTTTGTTTCTCACATTCCACCACCCTATAGGCACCATCATTCCAACCCATGATCACTTTCCCCCTTCTTTGTTTCTCTTTACATCACCAGCATTTCTCTGCTTAGTCTAGACCACACCGACAAGCTCGTCATCGTCTCTGCCTAACATGCACTGTACCAGCCCATCTTCCTCTACCCAGTCGCACTCCACTGCTCCCACCCCCTCTCTTCCATCTTCATCGACATCATCATATGCCCATCTTTGACATGCTCACTCTTTGCTCTACTACCATCATTGGCACTAGCCATCAACATCATCTGCCCCTCTTGTTCAGTATCGCACCTCTGTCCAAGCTGGAAGAACCAACATTAGCCTGAATTCCCCTCTCTTTCTTATCATATTTTTAATTAATTTTTAGATTTTGTTCTTAGGACACTTCCTAGAATGTTTCATTCCTTATCTTCAATCTAAATATTAGAAATCAGAATTAAGTTGTTAAATTCCAAATTCCTTATCTAGCCCAGATCTTTGCAATTATTGAGAATCTGCATAATCCCTTTGGATCATCAATCAGAAGCAGTTTTTCTTGTTTATCTAGTTAAATTTGCTGTCTTTTTGGATTGGAATTCTATAATTTTCATTGATTAAATATATCTGAAGTATGATACTTTCTATTAATTTTTGTCATTTAATTTTTAATTTTTGAATAATTAAATTTTATTAAAACTCCAAATTCTTAAAGTGAGTCCCTATGGGATTGACCAGTACTTGCACACGCTATACTACAATAGCCGTGCACTTGTGAAAAACTCAACATATTGAAGCATTTTATAGAGGTTAATTCTTGAAAAAATAATTACACACACACATAGTCACATCTAAAAAAGAATTCTAACTTAGAGACCCTAAGGAAAATCAGTGAAGACCTATAGCTCAGTAAGTTTATAGACTATTTTCTTTCAAAGAGTTATAAGTAATTACATAATTTTTTTTAGTGTACATAACTTAGCTTGATCCTATTAGCCTTGTTTTCGTTAACCATCAAGAATAAATAGGATTAAGAGCTTTCTTTCCACAATATATCATATTAGTAGTTAGAACTTTGAGCCTATTATTAAGACTTTTTTTTCTTAACCCTGATTACATTAACCCAAAATAAGCTAGTAAAATAAACATCCATTACCCATTGTCAAAATGAGTAGAGTTAGTAGAAAAGTTCAAAAGAAAAGGACAAATTCAAAGAAGTAAAAAATATTGAAGTTTTACATAGAATGAAAAAAAAAACCTTTCTGTCAAAGAAAAAGAAATGCAAAGAAAAGACAGTAAAAGAGTATTATAAAAAAAAAAGAGAGAGAAAAGAAAAGTGATGAAAAAAGAGAAAGGAAAATAAAGAAGAGATATTCAACCAAAAGAAAAGTTGTCCTAACAAATATTTCTTGATGACCTCTACTTATTTTTGAACCTTTGAAATCCTTATACCCTTCTTTTTGAACCTGTCATAAGCCTACATTTCATCCTATTTGAAGACCTATAGACCTTAGGTGGAACATAACCTTAAAAAGGACATAAAAATTAGGAATTACGGTAAACTACGCCTACTATTATTGGTGATAACATCCACTCTTAAGGATCACTTTCCTTTCCATCTTTAAAACTTAAAAATTTATGTGAACTATTACCCTTGTTGGATTCTTTCACATAATGAGAGAAATATGTTCAACCCCTTATCTAAAAGCTTCATTTTTTAGAGTATACGTAAGATGATTTGAGATCAAAACATATCTCTAAGGGAATTTAAGCATATCCAATTAGAAGTCAAGACTTATGTGGTTGTACATGCACATACACTTTGAAAAATAACTAGAATAAAATATCTTTAGTACGTAGAAAATTTGTGGAATTGTTAGTCATCTCTCCTAAGTTGTGAAAAACTAGTAGAGTGGTAATGAAAGAAGATTGTTTGAGATAAAATAGGGCACTCAACCATAGAGAATTTTGTGTATATGTTCATTGCAAACCCTCATGAGGCAAAACTCGTCCACTAGGGTAACCTAGGGGTTTAAGGACTAGTTGCATATGCTGAATGCAATAGTGAGTACCTACAAAAATGGTAATTATTTTGTTTATATATATTTTTTGCATATTTTGCTCAGGACTAGGAAAATTCTAGTTATGAGGTGTGATAAGTTCTCAATTTTTTTATAAAAAGTACCCTAGTAGTTGCTGATTTATTTTAACTTATAGAGTTAAATTAGGGTTTTTAGCCAAAATTCATAACACATGCATTTTTTACCTAATGAGGCAAAATTTTAATATTTTGTAAGTCTAGAGGCTAATCTAGAGTAAGTATGTGAATGACCATCATTTTTTAGGATATAATTAGAGTTTTTATTCTTTTTTAGGTGTTAAAAAGGTAATCCAAAGGTTGAGATTGATCAAGATGCAAATTGAAGTGATTCAAGAGGTTTCCTAGTTTAACTAGGAAACCTAAGAAAGCCAAAGCCTAAATGTCATCAATCAAAGGTGTAATGAAGGTTCATGATCATCCTAGAGCAATCAAGAAGGCAATTTAAGAATTTAAAGTGTACTAAGATGGGTCCATAAAGCAAGCCATTCATTTCCACCACCTTTACATGGGAGCCATTCAAGCTACTTAGCCATTGAAGCCATGAAAAAGGGTGATAAGCCATACAAGCTACTCAAGACTTAAACCTAAGCAATGAAGCTACTTATGCAACCAATGAATGAGCCACCAAAGTGAGCCATGAAGCCAAGGAGGAGTACCACATGGAGTTACACAATTGGAGAATCAATTCAAGCAACTTTCCTATGTTAAAAGTCTAATTTTTAAGGGATTTTGTGAGATTAATGTAGAAAAACCATATTTCTAATCTATTTCTTAACTCTAATCCACCCATCCTATTAGGGTTACAATTTTTTATGTGAAGGAGTGACCAACTATCCAGAAGGAGGGCACCCCCCTTCTCCCTTTCCTATTTGGTGATCAAGGGTTTACTAAATAGGAAACCTTAGATCTACTTCAATTCAATTAACTTCAAAACCCTAGATCATTCCATATATTTCCCAAACCTTATTCCTTACTTAATTCCTTGAATTTCTACCATTCAAATTCCATCCAATTAGGAGGATGGGGAGCAACTTTCCATCAATGGAAATGGATGCCTTCCCCACATTCCAATTTAGAAACTTGCCAGCTCATATTTCTCTCTCTTATGTTATCTTTAATGATATCATTTCTACCTAAATTTATTCCTTATAACCTTCCTCATTCAATAATATAACTCTTGGGCTACTTTACTCATGTTTTCATCCCTTCCTAGCTTATGAAACCACTCATCTATATATAGCCCCATAGTCGATATGAAATTTCTAAGTTGAGGTGGGTGACACACCTTGAAATCAAGATTTCTTTGGTGTTATTTGCTGATGGACTTTGGGATTTCTTACATGCCTTTCTCCATTTGAATTTCTATTTGTGTTCTTGGATATTTTATCTGTAATTCAAGCTTGTAGTTTGCTTGCTTTGGTTTAGTTTTTATTGCTTAGTTTCCATTGTTTTGCTTTCTAATTTTGCACCTTTCTTTCCTTCTAGCTTTCTCCTTTCTGCTTAACCTCAATTCCACTTCTTCTTCTTCTTTTTCTTTGTTATTCAATCAAGATTCAAGTTTTTTATCCTCTGGTAATGACAATCAAGAAAATAGCAAGCTTAAATCCTTGGTTTTCCCACTTGAAATCTACATTTTCTGCCCTCTTTTTCCCTTATTTTTGGGCAAGATTTTCATAGTTAGTTCACCGACTTAGCTTTCTTTTCTCTTTAATTATTTTCTAGGTTTTCTTTGCATGTGATTATAATTTACATTTTGAGCAATATATTGGAAATTTTCTGTTGTTTAGATAGGATTTCAAGCTTTAGAAAAGTGCACAATTTCATATTTTTGTGGACAGTTTTATGCTCATAATTTTGATGGAAATTGGATGTGATTCAATAAAGTCCTCTAGGAATTCTTGTTATGGAATGTTTAATTCATTAAATTAATTAAAATATGTTTTTTCATGCATGAAAGTTGTGGTTTCAATAGCTTTTTAATGTAGGTTTATTGACTATTTTTAAGTATCGAAATCTTGAAATTAGTTTTTCCTTAACTTTATGCTTTAATTTTAGCCATCAAAACATCTTATTTTCCTGAATCCTTAGGTACCCACTTAGATTTTTATGTTATTTATTAGATCCCATAGTTATTTTTCATATTAATTCACTCTAGTTTCATTAAATTTCACCATCCTTAGGGCTCCAAAATCATGCGTATAGTCTAAAAATCATGTGTGAAGTTCTAAATCCCATTCTTTTTGTATTCTTAGTTAACTTAGTTCTTAAAACTTGTGCCATAGTAGTTAAATTCGTTTAGGAAAGTTCTAAATTAGGAAAGTTTCATTTTTAGGTAGTTTCCTTAAGTTTAATTTCCTGGTTTGAATATTTATAATTCTTTGTAGTTTCTTTATTTTCTTACTTGTTACTTAGTTATATTTTCAGTTCCAATAGCTTAGTTTTTCTTTAGTAAGTTTACTTTACCTTTAATTCTAGATTAGGAAAGTTTCTATTTTTAGTAAATTCTCTTAAGTTGGTTGTTTACTGTAATTCATGTTAAGATACTATTTTTTCCTTAGTTAAGTGCAAGTTAATTAGGTAATTTTTCATTTTCATTGTTTAGTTTTAATTTAGGCAAGTTTCCTTTTTAATTTTAGTTCCTAATTCCATGCATATTTCTCATTTGAGTACTTTAATCTCTTAATTCAATCCAAACCCTTCTCTTTTGCATGAAGCTAAATGATTTGAATAAGATCCAATCCATTACAGATCTGTGAGATTCCTTGTGAGATAGACTTGGCTTGCATGAAGATACTACATTGATTCATGCACCTTCAAGTAACTTTAAAAACACAATAGCAAGGAAAGAAACACGTAGATGAAGAAGATCAAACAAGGAACAAAGGAGATAAAGGAACTAGCTAACTAATAATTAAAAGACAACTCCATTAATTAAACAATTACATTGATGTGTTACATAAGTTAATAAAAAGTGCATATGCAAAGTAAAAGAAAGGAAAGCAATTGAAACTTCTTTGACATGGGCTTGGATTCCACAGTAGGGCTCCCTTGTTGTGTCACTCAACATGAGCTTGTGCACTTCTCTTCAACCCATATCATCCTAAGTTACCACGAAGCTTTTCTCATCTCCTTAACCTGACATGCCACAACCCAAAAGTCGAATCTTTTTTCAATTATCCTTAAGAATGAAGTGCCAAGGCAGCCAAGAAAAGATGCACCTAATGCCTTTCCTAAAAGACCACCACCCATTAAAGCAGAATAAGGGATGATGGAGTGGATGATATAAAATAAATTTTTGCATCCCCTTAGATAAATATTGTAGAAAAGAGGATAGCTTGAGTTAGGAGAGAGAAGGGAGGGGATTAGAGGTCATTCAATCTTAAATTAGGGACAATCATAGAGGAGGCTTCCTACCTTAAGAATGAAATAGAATAAAAGAGAAAGAACATGAAGATAGTAGCTCTTGGCTTAGGACTCACCAAATTCCATCCTTAGTAGATGGTGAAGGAGATATGTAGTTTATCATGGAAGTGGTTGCACTCTTCAACATGAAGCCCTTGGCTAAGAATATTAGTGGCTCTATAGAAGGATTTGGTTGTTCCTCTCAACCATTATTTTAGGATAGAAAGACTCTTTACTACCATAGAAGGGCATAAGGCTTCTTTCCTTTTACATTTAATCCCAAATCCCAAAAGAAAGAAAATAAATGAAAGGAGGGATGAAGGAATGTATGTAACAAAGATGATGAAGGGTGAGATCAAAGTAGGACATGGAATGCAAGGATGAGTGAGGGTATGCATGTAACTACTAAATGGAATCATATGCATGCAATAAAAAATGACAAGGAAAATGAAAAGTGCATGCAATAGATGAATGGTATGCAAGGAGATTAGAATGCATGAAATCCTCGGATGTTCTATTCATGAAAGTCTAAATGAATAAAGGGGAAAGCAAGGTACATACAATCTAAGATGGTCTATGCAATGCAATCATGGAAGAATGGGCGAAAGAGTTGATGTGCATGTAATCGTAAAATCAGTGATGTAGGCATGCATGAGATGTCCATTTTTTTTTCATACTTTATAAAAAAGATAATCGAATTTGTCTAAGTTTTTCAAAGTTTGAAAGGTCAAAGTTCTTTTATTGTGATGAGAATTGGATTATTTGAAATATTTTTTCTCTTACTTTAACTTCTTATAAAAATGCATATGATTAATTCTACATTTTATTCATGTCCTAAGTATTTTATGAAAGTTAAATCTCAAAAAATACTTACACACAATGCATAGTTTAGAGGGTTTTGAGATAGAGATCTCTATACCCAGTGAGTATTGGAGACCATCATCTTTTTTAGGGTTATATGTAATTTCATAATTTCTTCATTGATCATCAATTTTAAAAGATCCTAGTATCTTTGTTTTGGTCAAAAATACCAAGAACTAAAAGGAGTACTAACTTTCTTTCCTAAATATTTATTTACTCAGATAGGTTTTAAGAAACCTAGGAAATGACATAGGTTATCCTTGTTTCTGTCCAAAGACATAAAGCCTACTTAATATATTATACCACTAGCTAAAACCTTTGAGCCTCTTGGTAAGACTTTTATTTTCCATCCTTATTTACCTTAACCTCAAAACCAATAAAATTAATATCCATTACCTATCTTTGAAAATGAGTACAGATGTTGGAAATAGTTCAAAAAAGGGAAAAAGTCTAAGAAGTGAAAATATCAAAAGTGTCTACAAAGAAAAGTATTCCTTCTAAAAAATACAAAGAAAAGGAGTATTATTAGAAGAAGAAATGAAAAAGTTATGAAAAAAGAGAAAGTAAACTACAAATGAGATATTCACTACAATATAGTCAATGTAGAAATTTTTTGTTACATTCATGGAAGACCTCTACTCAAATTTGAAACTTTGAATGCCTTTACACCCTTCTTTTTTAGAACCTATCTCAAGCCTAAATTTTGTCCTATGTGAAGACCTATTGACCTTTGGTGGAACATAGCCTTAAAGAGGATTTAAATAGGAAGGAATTAAGGTGAAATACCCTTAATGATCTTGGTAATGGCATCTATTCTTAGGGATCAAAATTCCTTTTTCTTATATATGCTTGAAGAAATTATTTGAACCATCAGATTGTTGGATTCAATCACATAGTGAGTGAATGTTGTTTGATCTTTTCCTTGAGAGCTTTATTTCTAAGTGCATCCTAGTGAGAATCAAAGTTCAAGACATTTTTTCTAATGACTATAAGCATATATGTTTAGAAGTATAGACTTATGTAACCTGTACACACATTGCTCTGTAATAAAATGGTTTGGTGTTTGGATAACTTGTAGAATTTCTCATTCATCTTTATTAATTTGCCATGCCAAAGCTAGTAGAGTGCCAATGGATGATAATTGTTTGAGATGTGTAAAAGGACTTAGCCTTATGGAATTTGCTAGGTATATTCACTACAAACCTTCATGAGGCCTACTCATCCACTATGGGTAACATAGGGTTTTAAGAGCTTGTTGCACAAGCTAAATGCAATTGTGAGTACCTAAGAAAATGGCAACCATTCTTTCATGATTTTTACATGTGATGCTTGGGACTAGCAAAATGTTGGTTGGGAAGGGGTTGATAAGTGTTCATTTTTATATAAAAAGTACCCAATTAGTAGTCTATGTATTATAAATTGTAGAGTTATTTCTAGGGTTTTTTCAAAAAATTGTAAGACAAGCAATTGTGACCTTATAATTTAAAAGTTTGTTATTTTACAGGTTTAGAAGTTAATCTTGAGCAAGTATGTGAATGGTCATAATTCTAAGATTTAGTTAGGATTTTCATCTTTTGTAGGTGTTTAGAAGGTGATCCAAAGACCGAGATTGATCAAGAGGAGAATTGAAGATCAAGATCAAAAGATCAAACCACATCCTAAATAGCATCAATCCAAAGCATGATCAAAGTTCAAGACAAGCTTAAGGCAAGCAATAGAAGGCAATGGAAAGCATTAAAGGTGATTAAAATGATCCATGCAAAAAGTCATGCAATTCCACCACTTTGCACGAGAATTGGGGCCATGCATGAGGTTTCTCAGTCTAACGAGGAAACCTAAAAAGGATAAGCCATTCAAGCATTAAAAACAAAGGACTTATCCATTCAAACGATCAAAGTGAGCCACCAAGCCACGTGGAGCCATGTTAGTTGGAGTAACACTATTGGCGGAGACTTTACAAGCAATTATCACATGTTTAAGGGGTGATTTTTAAGGGATAATTAGAAGCTTTGGAGTGATATTTAGAATCTTTCCTATCTTTCATTCTTTCTTTTATTTCTCTATTTTTAATAACCAAGCCATCTAATTAGAAGGGAAGGAGCTCCATGCCACCTTCCTAAGAAGGTGACCCCTAGCCCTTTTCTAATTACGTGGCAGCCAACCGTGATGTCATCTTATTATCGCACTTGCTTACCTCAATCTCCACCTAATTTTTCCTCATTCAAATTCTAGATCTAGATCCATTTTCCATTCTTAGATTAAGCCTTCATTCAATTCAAAACCCAGCCTTTTATAAATCATATGAATTTCACATTTTTTACCAAGTATATGTTTGGTTATAAAACCTTGAAAAGTTGCAATCTAGCTTAGTGATGTTTGGAACTTTGCATTTTTTTTAGGCTACTTTCTATTGGATTTGTCATGTCATTTTTCCTTGCTTTTGCACTTCAATTCTAGGTTAGTACTTTGTTTCATTACTTTACACTCATTGCTTTATCTTCTTGCGTTGCTTCCTTGTTTTGATTTTGCTTTCACACTAAACATTCCTCCTATCTTTTCCTCAGTTCTTTGCTTCCAATTTCTTAGTTTTTCTTGCTTATTAATCAAAAATTCATCCACCATAAAGTAGTTGATGTGCAATATAGGTACATAGAAAATAAACTAATGCCTCTTATCTGCTATCTTACCAAGGGTTAGATAGGTGCACAACTAATGCAACATTCCTAAGTAAGAAGCAATAAGTATAATGAATGACCCTAAATTATATGAGTTACACTACCAACCAATATGCAAACTACACTAAGAAAAAAAACAGAGTAAGGAAGGCTTACAATGAGGCTTTTGATGAATAAAGAAATTGTAAGTTACAATGGTGCTTCACTACAAGTTCACTCAAAAACCTAATCTAAGAAAGAAAGAAAGTATTGTCTAGCTGATGAAGCTCCTCTTGCCAATTTTCCCTAGCACAAAAACAAAGAAAGATGGGTCAATATTTGAAGAATCAACAAGATCTACAATAATGACACAAAAACCCTAATCTAATGCAACCTTAAACTATGTCCAAAGATAAAATATCCAAATAAGCATCCAACAACAAATCCATTTGCAATTTCCTAGCAAGTGCCAAAAATTTGGTGTAGCTTTAAAATTACTTACAAGTGCATGAATCAATGTAGTATTAGCACAGAAGAGAGGTTGATCTCACAAGGAATATCATAAACTTGTATGTTGGATGGATCCTATTTAAAGTACTTAACCTCAGCCAAAGAGAGTGATTGAATTGGATTTGAATTTGAACTAGGAAAATAAATGACAAAAGAAAGGAAATATGCATGAAATTAGAATCTACAATTAAAAGAAACTTTTTAAGAATAAAACTATGGAATTGAATTAAAAACTTACCTAACATGCATTCAACTAAAGAAAACTAAAGAAAAACTAGAATGAATGTAACTAAGAAACATGAGCTTAAGGAAACTTACTAAAAAGGAAACTTTCCTAATTTATCACTTTCCTAAAACTAAAACTTTCTAAAATTAGAACCTTCTAAAACTCAAAAATGAAATATTCTAAAACTAAACTAAGAGGGAAATAAACAATAAAAAATTTCTAAGCTAAGATTAAGCAACAAAACACAAAGCAATAACCTAAAGAGACTTCGCTGTAGTACCATGTGCATGATCCATGGGATGGTGCGTAGGGTTCATGGTATGAAAATCACTCAAGATTCAATAAGGAAAATCTAACTAACATGAAATCTAATCAAAGCACTTAATAAAAAACCTAAAAATCAGAAGTGGATCCTAAGGAATCAAGTAAATATGATGTATTGACTGATAGAAACTAAGCATGAATATTGAATGGAAAAATTCCAGATGTCCAGCACCTAAGAACTTCAAAGCATACTAAGCATGGAAAGCAACACAACTAGTACTTTTTATGAAAGATAACACTCAAGATCTAAAGAGCTTTACTATTATGGACACGCATGAACAATAATTCTCAAATAATTTTATTAATTGAATGCCAAAGTACATCAAATATAGTGCTCATTACATATAGATTAGAACATGAAAAGTATGCCCTCTTCCCACACTTAAAACATGATTCAAATCAAACATCCAACACACTCAAAAGCTCTCAAACTAAACTAAGATGACAACTAAGTCAAATCAAAGAGATATTTAAAGCAACATATGGCTGGAATGATGGAGCTAGTTAAGGCAAAAAAACCCTAGTACTAGTTCCAAATTCAAGCTAAAAAACATTGAATTCAAGGAGGGAAATCAATAATTCAAGCTTTTCCTTCTTTTGGATGTCACTATAATAGGAGAATTAAATTGGATATTTGATGAATAAGCAAAAGAAACTAAGAAATTGGACCAAAAGTAGTAAGGGAAATCTAAGAGGAATTATGAGTTTGAAAGCAAAATCAAAACAAGGAAGCAAAGCAAGATGATAAAGAAATGAAAGTAAAGTAAGAAAATGATGTACTAAACTAGAATTGAAGTGCAAAAACAAAGGTAAAAGGCTTGATAAATCCAATAGAAAGCAGCCCAAAGCAAATCTCAAGCTCCAATATCACAAAACTAGAGTGCAACTTTTCAAGTTTTTGTCACTAAACCTCTACTTAGTAAAAAACATAGAATTTAGAGGATTTATAGAGGGCTGGGTTTCCAATTGAATGATGGATTAATCTAAGAAGGGAAAGTGGATCTAGTTTTGGGGTTTCAATGAGGGGAAATTAGGTGGAGAGTAAGGTACGCAAGTGAGGTAATAAGATGACATCATGGCTGGCTGCCATGTAATTAGAAAAGAGGGGAGGCACCACTTTCTTAGGAAGGCAGCATGGAGCACCTTCCATTCCAATTATGTGGTTTGGCTATTGGATGAGAGGAAAAAATAAAGAGTGTAAGATATGAAAAATGGGAAAGATCTAGGGTTTTGAGGTGTTTTAAGTGTATGACTTTGATCTGAGGGTTTCTCTCCTAAAGTGCCAACTAAGCAAGGGGGAGGTGTCAACTTCTTAGGAAGGTTGCTCCCTCCTTGGTGAAAATAGCATAAGCCCTAATTGTGGGTGGGTGGAAAGGATGGAAAATTGAAAGTGGGGAAGTGGGAATTCTCTCTTGATTGGTCCAACAATGTATGATCATCTTACATTTTACAAATATCACTCGAAAGCTTCTAATTATCCCTTAAAAATCACACTTTTGACATGTGATAATTGCTTGTAAAGTCTCCTCCAACACTTAGAAATAAAGCTCTCAAAGAATGGTCAAACTACATTCACTCACTATGTGACTGTATCCAACAATCTGATGGTTCGCATAATTTCTTTTAAGCATAGATAAGAAAAAGGAATTTTGATCCGTAAGAATAGATGTTATTACCAGGACTGTTAAGGGTATTTCACCTTGATTCCTTCCTATTTAAATCCTCTATAAGGCTATGTTCCACCTTAGATCAATAGGTTTTTAGATAGGATGAAACATAGGCTTGAGATAGGTGTTGAAAAGAAAGGTATAAAGAGATTCAAAGTTTCAAATCTGAGCAGAGGTCTTCCACGAATGTAAGACAATTTTTCTACTTTGACTATGTTGGAGTGAATATCTCTTTTATATTTTCCTTTCTCTCTCTGTTTTTTTTTTTTTTTTTCATAAGTCTTTTCTTTTCTTATTTTGACAATATTATTTTTCTTTGTATTTTTTTATAAGGAATACTTTTCTTTATAAACACTTTCGATATTTTCCACTTCTTAAACTTTTGTCCTTTTTGGAAATTTTCTACCGTCTCTACTTGTTTTTGAAAGATAAGTAATGTACATTCTTTTTATTGGTTTTTGGGGTTAAGGTAAATAAGGTTTGAAAACAAAAGTCTTACTAAGATTCTCAAAAGGTCTAGCTAGTAGTATAATTTACTAGGTAGGCTTTATGTCTTTGGACTAAAACTAGGATAGCCTATATCATTTTCTAGGTTTCTTAATACCTATCTTAGTTACTAAATATTTAGGAAAGAAAGTTTATACTCATTTTAGTTCTTGGAATTTTGACCAAAACAAAGATACTGGAATCTTTCAAAATTGATGATCACTGAAGAAATTATGAAATTACATATAACCCTCATAAAGATGATGGTCTTTAATACTCACTGGGTATAGAGGTCGTCATTGATTTCCTTAAGGTCTCTAAGTCATAACCTTCTGTTAGTCTAAACTATGCACTGTGTGTAACTATTTCTTGATATTTAACTTTCATAAAATACTTTAGGATATGAATAAAATGTAGAATTAATCTTATGAATTTCTATAAGAAGTTAAATTAAGAGAAATACTACTTCAGATAATCCAATCCTCATCATAGTAAAGGAGTCCGTTTGCTAAACTAGTATCACATCTGTTCGAATTCTCAGAGGAGAGAAATAGGCTCATTTCAATCAAAGAATGTGTGGTGCAGGTTAGGCTTCAACCATGCCTCCTCGCCATGCCACCCAATAGAATAAAAAAATGCAAGCCTATGTGCTTTCACCTCATGAAGCTAGGTTTTAGGTTGACTGACTACCACTAGAAGGAAGCATTGCATTTTGTTTGCTAACATCTATTTAGCCAACACTCTTCTCTATCCTACCTCACCTACCATGACCATTAAAACTTTGAGAAACTCATACAAGTTGGATTTAAAAAAAAAAAATTATGAACAAAGCTAGACATCTCACACATGTCTACAACCTTAATCCTGAACTAAACATTGTCCCCTATGTTTTGAAATATAGGACACCTATATGATGAATGGGTAAAATCAAATACTGTGACTCTAAAAACCCTGGGCTACCTCCTAGTGAGCACTTAGTTTAACTTCTTCAACTAGACATACTAATCTATTTTAAACCTATTGATTAACCTAATTCTAACCCTAACAATGGAGGAATTTCTCACTCCATGTCTAAACTTCACAGTTGTCAATATACATCCTCTACTTCAAAATGTTTGGTGGTGGTAACAATATAGCATGAAAGCCACCATGAATTTAAATATCTTAAGACCAATTCAAGAAGAATGCCCAAATTTTGGTCAAATTTAGGGATGATAGTTACCATTGTAATTAGTACATATCTTCCCTCCTCCCATACATTTTCTTGAAATTAGGGATTAAGCGGACTCTATATTTCCCTAAAAAGTTGCTCTTGTTTTTCTGGAGGCATAGTAATGATGTGGCTTTAATCCTTATTAACTTCTAATGATGTCATCATCATCATCAAGACCTTATCCCAATTAGGGGTCAGCCACATGAATCTTATTCCTCCATTCCTCTCTATTAAGTACCATGGCTACATTTAGTCCCAAAGTTTTTAAATCTTTCCTCACCACTTCTATCCATGTTCTTTTAGGCCTTCCCTTGACCTTTTAAAACCTATTACTTGCATTGCCTCACACCTTCTACCCAATGCCGTTTTCAGTCTCCTTTGGACATGTCCAAACCATCTAAGTCTAATCTCCCTCATCTTATTACCTATTGGTTCTACCCCTAGATTTCCTCTAATATTTTCATTCCTAATTTTATCCTTTCTTGTCTTACCACTCATCCATCTCAATATCCTCATTTTTACGATGCTCATCCTATGAGCATGATGTTCCTTGATTCCCAATATTTTGATCCATAGAGCATAGTCGGCCTTATGGCCATGCTATAGAATTTTCCTTTTAGTTTGAGGGGCACCCGTCGATCACACAAAACTCCAGATGCACATCTCCATTTGTTCCAACCTACTTGGATTCTCTGGGTAACCTCCCTCTCAATAATTCTAGCTTTGTGTTAACAACCTCCCTTATCTCATCAATTAAGACTATATCATATGCAAATACCATGCACCAAGGAATCTCTTCGTGTAGATGTTTTGCCAACTCATCCATAACCAATGTGAAAAGGTATGGACTCAATGCCGATCCTTGGTGCAATCCTACAATGACAGAAAAATCATTGGTCTCACCACTAGCGGTCTTAACATTTGTTACCACTCCATCATACATATCCTTAAGTATGCCTATATACCCCCACGAAACCCCTTTCTTGCCCAACACCCTACATAGTAACTCTCTAAGGACTCTATCATAGGCTTCCTTTAAGTCGATAAAGACCATGTGGAGGTCTTTCCTCCTCTCCCTTTATTTCTTTACCAATTGTCTTAGTAAGAAAATAGCTTCCATGCTAGACCTCCTAGGCATAAAACCAAACTGATTCTTTGATACACTTGTCTCATGTCGTAGCCTCTTCTCAATCACTCTTTCAAAAAGTTTCATAATGTGGCTCATAAGTTTGATCCCTCGATAATTAATGTAGCTATGTATGTCTCCTTTATTCTTATATATTGGCACAATAAATCTTTTCCTCCACTCATCATGCATTTTCTTTGATTTTATAATCTTGTTAAATAACTTGGCTAGCCAAACTACCCCAATATCTCCCATATGCTTCCAAACCTCTGTTGGTATACCATCAGGCCCCATGGCCTTTCTTGATTTCATCTTTTTCAAGGCCTCTTTCACTTTAGATATTATAATCTTGCATTCATATCTATAATATCCAATGTTATTTTGGTTTATAATATCTTCAATCCCTATATTCTCAGAGCCATTGTCATTTAATAATTTTTGAAAGTGCATCTCTCACCTTTGTTTAATCTCATTATCTTTGACTAATACCCTTTGCTCATCACTTCTAATGTACCTAACATGATCTAAGTCCTTACCCTTCTGTTCTCTTACTCTTGCAATTTTAAACACATCTTTCTTACCTTCCCTTGTTCCTAGTCTATTATATAGCTCATCATATGCCTTAAGCTTAGTCTCACTTACTATTTTCTTAGCAACCTTTTAACATTCTTATATTGTTGATAGTTTTCATTATTTCTAGTCTTTTGCCATGCTTTAAAACACATACATTTTTATTTAATAACTTTTTGCACTGTTTCACTCCACCACCATGTTTCGTCTACTAATAGCCTTTTACCATTACATACTCCTAAGACATCTTTTGCCACTTTCCTAATGGACTCAGCCATATTGGTCCACATGGTATTTAATTCTATTTCATAGTTCCAGTTTCCTTCTACCATCAACTTATTTTCGAATGAGGTTATTTTCTCTCCTTTTAAGTTTCATCACTTCGTTTTTAGATTCGTATTAAGTTTATTTCTTTTCCTCCATCTTTTGATATGGATATCCATAACCATTAACCTATGCTGTGAGGTTAAACTCTCACGGAGTATCACCGTAAAATCCTTACACATTGTGTAATGACCCAAATTTTGAAGACCTTTTTTTAAGAACAAATAGAACATTTACCACTTACCACTAATGCTGGAACTTATCTCTTTTGGAAATTAATATATGTTTACCAGTCTCAAGAGGTAGCTGAATGTTTTACTTTATTTAAAATATTAAATGAAGGAATTTGTAAGAAAAATTGATACCATTAGATTCTACTCAAAAAATGGAATCCAATGCCTCAAAGAACGCCAAAAATGGAGTTCGTATGAAGAAGTTACAGCCGTTGAAAGATTAGGGGCAAATTTGTAATTTATCGTTAAAATACAAAAAAAGAACGAAAACGCAGGGGGGCATTTTGATAACGGCACCCCCTGTCTTCTTCTTCTCGATTTCTCCAGAAACCCCAGTTTCCAGAGGTTTCCACCACTACCATAGTAAGGCTATAAAACGGCCTATTTCCCTCCTCTTTGAAACACATTTTCCTGGCGATTTGGGGCTGGGGTTTCAGCCAAAAAATTGGAAAACCCCTCCCTAGGCTTCCCTACAATTTCTGGTACCAGTCGTACTTCCCATCTCTCCACACCCCCCCCCCCCGGTTCTTCCTCTCATCGCACCAGGATGGTGGGTTTTCTCCCATCTTCGAGTATCCAGCGATCTGGGTTTTCAGACGGGAAAGAGGGAGCCACACCACCCAGATGAGGGCATCTCTGGCTACCCAGGCAAGCCCCCATCTCCCTCTCTATCTCCCTTTCATCGTTTCCCAGATTCAGACTAGATCTGGGAGGTTTTTCGGCCAGAAAAACACCGTCCTCTGAGGATGAAACCAGACGGGTGGGAACCCGTCCAAGGCAATGCATCCCAGGGGTGTGGTGCACGATGCATGCCTGGGACACGGTTCCTGGCACTGTCCTCGGGTGCGGGCGACGTGGGGCATGGGTCCTGGCTCAACCAAGATGAATGGGGTGCTCTGGGAGCTAAGGCGCACACACCTGGCGCTGAGGACGTGCTCACACGATGCTCTCTAGAACGCGTGCTGCAGTGCGTAGCTCAGGCGTGCGCACACACACGTGAGGTTGTCACGGCTTGACCAGGATGCACGGGCGTCTTGAGAACCATGACAGTAGGGCTACATAGACGAATATGGTTCATCCATAATTTCGGCACAGACTCAAGGGGATCTTATGAATCCATAGAATCAACTATGGCCAGACCTCAAGAAGAAATCTAAGAGAGGCCTTAGGGCTAGAAATCATGATTAAATTTGATGTTTAAATGATATATAGGACCCATAAAGGTACTCTAGGACTTGTCTGCAAGAGCAACATACGAGGACAAGAGGACTAGCACGATCAAACCAGGTAGGTGCTCTATCACTACTAGACTTTTTAAAAGAACATATGATGTTTTGATGTAGGTGCTCTATCGCTACTAGACTTTTAAAAAGAACCCATGAGTGCTTTGAGAATGCATGTTTTAAGTTTTAAGTTACATGACTTGTTTAGTATGAATTGATTTCATAAATGAATTTAGTATGCATATGACAAATACATTATGCATGGACATGTTTTGCAAATGATTGCATAAATTGCATGATTTGTGATTATTGAGCCTTGAAAAAAATTGCATATCCTTGAGGGTTACCAAAAGATGCGAGAGTACCCAAAAGACGCTGGGTAGGCAGTTGTGAGGGCCAGGTAGTTGTGAGGGACCCAAAGAGGACAGGTTTTGAAAAAGAGGTTTTTGCCTGTTTGCTCGTATATGATTTGGGATAGTAAGCTTGTGGGCGCTATGCCGAGAGGTCTGGGGTGGCCTCCCAGCCTCTACCACTATTAGGTGGAAAGGGTACCGCACCAAAAAGGCATGTCCTTACTTCGACTGCATGTGGTATAGAGGACTACCACTGGCGTCACGGTACTGGGTCTAAGTGTCATATGCCTCATGAAGGTTATGACTGAGTGTCCCTAGGTACTCGGGGACCACACGGTGAGGAGGTCGTGGGCATAGTGTGCCTATGTTTTTGACAATGGTTTTTAATATCAATATTGAACATGAGTGATTAAACATGCAAATGTTTTGAAAGAACATATGTTTTAAAACATAGCATGCATTGTAAAACTAGTAGTGATAGACTCCTACTGAGTATAGTGTATACTCACCCAAATATATCATTTTTCAGGACAGCTCCACTCATGAGTAGAAGACGCCTCAGGAAATGTTAGTGCTACGAGCAAGTAAATCAAAAAGAGACAATTATACATGTAGGTAAACACTCTACCCTTTGGACATGTATTTGTATTTATTTATAGTTGAAATTTGAGTGGTATTTGGATAGACCTGGGAAGACATTTATGATTTCTGAAATTTTCAAAAACTATGGTTGTTATAAAAGCAAATGACACTCGGGGTTTTCAAAATGAGTTTAAAACAAAAAGATTTTTCATTGCATTGCATTGTTTTTATAAAATGGTTTTCAAATAGGGATGGAATTAGATATTGCATTTAAAAATGCATGGGAAAACCTGGGTTGTCACACATTGACAATGTAATAACCCCAATTTATGTAAATTTATTGAAAGAATCAATAAATTTGAGTTTTTAGAAATTTTGGGGTGGAATA
The DNA here is from genome assembly GCA_035236585.1 of Warburgia ugandensis. NCBI lineage: Eukaryota > Viridiplantae > Streptophyta > Magnoliopsida > Canellales > Canellaceae > Warburgia > Warburgia ugandensis. Next base: position 2,816,632 of record CP141129.1, on the reverse strand, counting down.
TTAGTTTTGTAACACCCCTAACTTTTGTAATGAAATTGAATAAATAATGAAATTAAGAATTTCAAGGAAAAATCAGGCTAGAATATTAGGGTTAGTAAAAATGCACTTCTCATAGAAGTAAAATCAAGGTATAAGACATGTATAATTGAAAACATACTCAATGAACCCTTCAGAATGACTGTAAGCATGACAAATTTTGAATTCGGATGAAAAATCCTTATTTTTCTACATTTTTATGAACAAAAGGGTAAAATGGTAATTTTACTCATAACAGAGACCTAAGATATAAAAATTTTGAATGTACCTAGAAATACGAGTCCAACATCACTAAGTAAGCTTAATTTCGAGTACATGGGAATAAACCCTATTTTTCTCCACAAAGGGCAAAATGGTCTTTTCACACCGCATGGGGCCCACAAGGGACCCACAAAGGAATCCAATGGCTAGAGCATGTGTAATCATGAGTCAAACCACTACAACCTACTAGTGGAGAAGGATGTGGTAGTGGGAATCCAATGAACATTGAATAATAAAAAGAATAAAATATAATAATTACACATAATCATGAAAAACAACCAAAATGCCTATAAATGCCTAAGAAACAATTCCCAAAAATATTCATAAAATTCATCACAAAATTCTCTAGCCTCCCCCAAAATTTCAGCTTAAAACTCCTCCCCCTTATCTCTCTTTTCTTCCTTCTTACACTCTCTCTCCTCTTTCTAATTGGAACAAGAGACCTAAATTTAATTAGGCACTCTATTCCAAGTTTAATCCCACAAATCCCACTATCCATACAATCCTAGACTCCCTTATCTACAAAACCCCCAAATCAATTTCAAGATCCAATGGTGAAATCAAGAGAAAATCACAAAACAAGGGACTATCAGGCTATATTATCATCAACGGGTATTTTTCTCAAATTAGGCTTCAAATCTAAGTTGTTTCTCCAATCAGGTAGGTTGAACCACTTCATAGACTTATTTAATGTTCTTTTATGAAAATTTTATTTTTCTATAATTAGGTTTAGGCTAAAATTTGTAAAAATAAAGTAAGGACTAGAACCCTTCAATTATGGATGATGGAGGGCCTAGATGGAAAATCTGAGCTATCTAATCTATCTAGAAGAGTCCAAAACCCCTAGGATAGAAGTTTCAATAAATTATATAGAGTTTTGAGCCCTTAATTGTAAAGGAATTGATTAGATGGTCCAAGCAGACTGTCCTATCTTCCTCAAGAGGATTGGCTCTCGGGATTCCGCAAGGAAATGCACCATGTGGGAGCATTTCCGTGCTTGCACCGCTTGTGAAGCCGTCCATACGGAATGGCCGTGTGACAACGCCGGTCCTGGGGGAACACATCACGCATGTGTCCCAGTGACGGGCTCTACAAGTGCACTAGCTATTGTAGTTTAGCTATGCAAATACGGGTCGATCCCACAGAGACTCGCTTTAAATTTTTGGAGTTTTTAATAAAATTTAATTTAATGGACAAAAATTAACATAAAAATTGCATACTTCATCTTTAGTTTACCAATGAAATTTTAGAAGTCTAATTCTAGGAAGAACAGAAAAAGAAACTATAAAACCTTAATTAAAACTAAAACTAGAAGAAATTAAGAAAAATCTAATTTCGTAAGTGATGTTCAATTTGCTCACTTTTGGCATGAAAAACCTTGATAAGACTTCATCAATATATTCAAAATTTCCTGGATTAATGATCTGACGGATGAATTTGTCAGATTCATCAAATTGTTAGAGATCTAATCAAATTGAGAAATTTAATGATTAATGGCTTAGATCTATTTTTAGAATACAAATTGAAGATCAAGAATAGTAATTAAAATAGAATCCATCCTAAGAACATGCCATAAAATTTAATTGAACTTCTGAAGTAAAATAGACAAGAAATTAAAGGTTTTCTGTAGTTAAACTAGAACCATTAATTGATTTAAATAGTAATAGAATAGCACAGAACGTCAATAACTCGAATGGGAATAACTTAAACCTCGAATAAGAATAGTACAGGACATGGAATGTAATTTGAATTATTCTGTTAGGGGAAAAATTGGAATTTTATTCCAAACATCCTTACAACTCTCGTAAAGAGTTTTTGTGGGAGAAAATGGTCGTCATCTGGTACCATCTGGCGTAGATGGGCATCGTATGGGTCGGTAGGAAGATCGTCTGGTGTGTGAAAAAATGACACCCTTTTTGGGCATCGTTTGGAATTAAGGCAGTGTTATGGGAAGACGATGCGGTGCTAGGTGTTGAAGGACTGGGCAGAGGAAAACAACGCCTGGTCCTAGAAGAAAGTAGATAAGGTATGGGTGGATGGCAGATGGGAGTAAAGGAGCCTTGGACAAAGATGCCTTGGGCGATGGAGAGATGGGCATCTTTGGTTTGGCTTGTGCGGTGCTGGGGCTTGGAAGTGGAAATAGCTTAGAAGTGGTGTGGTGGACAAAAGAGGGAGAGAGAGGGAAAGTTGAGAGAGGGAGGTGTGGCAGTGGAGGCTGGGTGTGATGCATGAAAGAGTGTGATGAAGGCAGGGCTAAGGGAGTTGGGTTGTGGTAGGATCAAAAGTAAAATGAAAAAAAAACCAATGCTCGGCTCGTGTGGAACAGATGAGCATTGCATGGGAAAACGAGCTGATTTGAAACGGTTTCCTATTAGAAACCCAAAAAGAGAAATCAACCATGTGTACAAAGGAGGGTGCTCGACCAGATGGGGATGACGTGGTGCTAAAGACGAAGGGAAGATGGCGTGGTGCGTAAGAAAAGAAAAGAGGGATGATAACGTGAGAGAGAGAGAGAGAGAGAGAGAGAGAGAGAGAGAGAGAGAGAGAGAGAGAGAGAGAGAGAGAGAGAGAGAGAGAGAGAGAGAGAGAGAGAGAGAGAGAGAGAGAGAGAGTAAAAGTAGCAAAAGTTGTGCTTGAAAGGAAAACCAAAGAAAGAAAAGACAAAGAGGCAAGTGGTATCAAATGAGAAAGGAATGCAATTAAGGGAAAGCAAAGCAAACTAAAAAAAACTCCCCCCAACTCCATATGTTCCTCCTCTTTATAACCTTTTTTCTTCTTTTTTTTTCTTTCCTTCTCTTCCTCCACCTCTTTCCTTTAAGAGGTAGATTCCTATTAGGAAACTCCTCTTCCAAATTAGAACTCCTCTTCCATTAGGAAACCTATTCCATTGGAAAACCTCTTCCCTTGCCTTATTGATCTTCAACTAATTTGCACCATTGAGATTAAATTTGAGTCATCCAACCCTCTTTAGAATGATCTGCACCATGAATCCTTGATGGATGGTCTGTAACATTGATCCATAGCCATCCATGCCTCTTTTAGTTGATCTGCAAATTAAAAGACTAAATTAGAATCATCTAAACCGGACATTAATCATCTAATAATCTTTAATGATCATCTTGCCATTGATTTTGAAAAATTAAGGTTTGAATGGTCAATTTGAGCTAAATTTAAAAACAAACCAAATTTTGCAAATGTGAATAGTTAGATGATCTAATTGAATGCTAAACTAAGGGTCTTTTAGCCAAAATTAAACACTTAACATACTCCCCAACCAGCATTTTGCTAGTCCCGAGCAAAACATACAGACAACTATTTTACACAAAACTGGTACAAGGTGCCACTTTCGTAGGTACTCATGATTGCATTTAGCACATGCAGCAAGCCCTTGAACCCCTAAGTTACCCCTAGTGGATGAGTTATGCCTCATGAGGGTTTGCAGTGAATATACCCACAAAATTCAATAAGGTTGAGTCCCTTATTTTATCTTAGAGAATCCTCATTCATTAGCAACTTTACTAATTTTTCACAACTTAATGAAGAGGATTTGACAATTTTACACACCATACACATATGAAAAACATTTTATTTGAGCTATTTCTCTGAGTGCATATGTGTGTGTACATCCACATAAATCTTGACTTCTAATTAGATATGCTTACATTCCATTGGAAGTATGTCTTGACCTCAAATCCTCACAGGTATATGTTTAGAATTATAACTCTCAAGTAAGGGGTTTAAACATATGTCTCTCATCATGTGACTGAATCCAACAAGATGATGGTTCACATAATTCTTTTAAACACTCATGAGACAAAGGAAAGTGATCCCTAAGAGTGGACGTTAACTCCAAGAATATTAGGGGGTCTTTTACCTCAATTCTTTCTTTTTATCTCCTCTTTAAGGCTATGTCCACCTAATATCAATAGGTCTTTAACTAGGACGAAATGTAGGTTTAAGACAAGTTTAGAAAAGAAACGTATAAAGATTTCAAAGGTTCAAAATTGAGTAGATGTCTTCAATGAATATCTGCTAGGACAACTTTTCTTTTCGATTTGTTCTTGAAGTGAATTTCTCTTTCAGATTTTGGTCTTCTTTTTCTTTTCTTTTTTCCAAATTTTTTTTCTTCAAGTTCATATTTTTCTTTTTCTTCTTTGACTTTTTCTAATCTACTCATTTTGAAGATGGGTAGTGGTTATTTATTTTACTGGGTTATTCTGGGTTAAGAAAGAAAATATTTAATAACAAGCTCAAGAGGCTTCCTGTCTCTGGGCTAAGCAAGGATGGCCTATATCATTTCCTAGGTTTCTTAAAGCCTATAAGATTCAATAAATTTTTGGAATTAAAGCTATTACTCCTCTTTATTCTTGATGTTTAACCAAAACAATGATAACAAGATCACACTAATGTATGTACACTGAAGAATTCATGGAATTACTTATAACTCTCTAAAAGAAGATAGCCTCAAACTCTCACTAGGTTATAAGTCTCCATTGATTTCCTCAGGGTCTCTAAGTCATATCTCTATATTAGTCTTAATTATGTGCCATGTGTAAATAGTTTCTGAGAATTAACTTTTATAAAATGCTTCAACACATGAATGATATGCAAAACTAATCATATGCATTCCCATTAAGAGGTGAAAGTAGTATATTTACTAAATTCTAAACATCCAGTTCTCATCACAATAAGGGAACTCTTCTTTAAAAACTTTTTTTTAATTTAAAAAAAAATCAAAAAATTTGAATTTTTTTTTTTTTACTCAAGAAAACTCAAAATCTCCATGTGCATCTACACCCCCTAACCTGAATGAAACATTATCCCCAATGTTGGAAAACATAGGATTCTATATGAAAGTTGAGTGATGTAGACTCTAAACCCTTGGGTTGCCTCCTAATAAGTTCTAAGTTTAATGTCTTCAACCAAACATTGCCTAACATAACTTTCTAAGCTTAGAGCTAACTGGGTTAGCTTATGTGTCCTAATCCTAACCCTAAGATGAAATGGTGAGATTTCTCATGCCACTTCAGAATTTTGCAGTAATCTATATATTACCTCCATCGTGAAATTTTAGGTGGTGATATGAATATAATATAGTAGATTATCGCAATTGTAAAGGTAGTGGGACCATATTGTTGATCCTCCATCTTCATTATTTCACAGTAGTCAATATGATTGCTCCACCTCAAAAATTGAGGTGAGGGTAACATAATGACTGCATGAACTACCATGTATTTTCATGGACCATATGGTGACAAACAGTTTATGTTTTTCCTCCTTGTCCATATCATTGTCTTGAACTAGGGTAATAACCTGACTCTGCTCTTCTCTAATAGGTTGTTCTTGTATTACAAGAGGTAGGGACAAGGTTGGGCTTAAACCCTAGTTATCTTCTTATGTGTACCCTAGAGTAGGTTGATGCATATCAACTGACTCTGCTTCTTACCATTTGATAAGCACAAGTATGGTATCAATTGGGCCTATATTATCATCTAATGTTTGTTCAAATAAGGTTGCTAGGTCCCAATTAGGTACATCTTCTACATTAAAAGGCACAGTGTGAATTTCATGCTTTATAAAAGAATATACTTTGGTTTGCCATTGAGAAGTGTCCATCAGAGGCACAGTATCCAACAACTCATGCATTTCCTCAATAGAGTGTCTTCATTAGAGTCATACAAATAGGTGGGACACACATCTAGAGGATTAGGGTTGGATTTTTCTAAAGCTTTATTCTCTTCATCAATAGAAGTCTCTTCATTATCAAAATTAGGACATGTCTCAAGTATATCAAAGTTGGAGATTTCTAAGGATGGTGGTAGACTTTGTGGCTCATAAAGATCATAGGAAATTTCCATCCTAGTGTCACAAATAAATGGCTCTTTATTCCCCCTAATTTGTTTCAGTGTCTCCTTAAATTCCTCCCTCCCTCGTTTTATTTCCTCAGTGAAATCTTCCATCATTTGTTTTAATTTTATATTCCTAGCAGCCATGCCTTGTTCTATTATTTCACACCTATGTTGCGTATTTTCTTCTGATAATGGTTCTTCCAGTAGAGGAAATGACTCATAGGGTTGGTATGATTGTGGCATTGGGGTATTGAAAAAGGACTAAGCAGGCTGAACACATGATGGTTGACCTTGATATTTTGAATAATCATGGTAGTACTGACCAGGGTGAGACCATTGTGGTTCTTCCTAATATTGGTAATCCTTAGACCATGGTTATTCATGATGCCTAGCCCCTCCATTAGAGTCTTGATAATTTGTCTCAGAATAAAAATTGCTAGGGTATGTGAATGCATTAGGTGCATCGACTGGCTCCTGATAGTATTCATTGTATTTGGAGCTTGAGCTAAGGTCACACTAGTGGATGATGAACATGTTGGTTGAGGAGGTTCTTTAATAGAGCCTTGCTCTTCCCCCACCTTCCATTGACGTTTGTGAGGTCTAAACGCCTCCTTACATGAGGATTGAAGTAACCACTTTGTGTTCAACCATTCAGCTAGTAAGCCTTAGCCAATTTGATATAAGGGAAGCTGTCTAGACTTAGGATGGAATAAGCTATCCTTAACCAGTAAAACATTAACTGGTTGAGTAATAATAATAATAGCATAAAAGGTTAGTAAATCATCTAATCCTAATAAAATTTGTAAATAAGATAAGGAAGATCAAACAAGATCCAAGAGAGATCTTGAAGGATCACAAACAAAAAGAATAGAAGTATAATATAGATTATAGTATTGTTCTATGATTTTACTTATAGTGTAGATTGTGAACTTAGAAGGTTTGAAACCTTGATCATATATGATTCAAGGAAAATTAGGGCATCTCTTATAGGAATACATACTTGTATAGAGGAATAACTTAATACGTATGGTTTGACAGATGTATGAATCAAGATCATGATGAAAAATAGGGAGTGAACACCACTTAAGATGTATGAATCAAGACCTTGATACCACTTCGAGGTAGGTGGATGTGCAAGAATGTATTAAGGATTCATGTGTATACATACATGATCTTTTGTCTAGAATTATAGACCTTCATGATATAAGTATGCTTAGTACCTTAGGATAGTCATGATACAATCACATGATCCTACTAAGTAAACCAACCCTATGATCCAATTCAACTATCTAATGACCTAATAAAATGAGGTGAAAGTAATGAGATGTGTAGACTAAGGAAACCCTATGAATAGGGCATAGAAAATATTCCAGCCTTAGTTAAATAGACACATCATCTGATATGTACAATGTATTTTACAAGCATGGTGGATTATGATTTTGTTTTACACAGTGCTAGGACTGGGGATGCTATGCTAAGGAAGTTATGAGGGTTTGGCCACTCGCTTCCTGAAACTCATATGATGGATACCATGCCCAAAAAGAGGCTAAATGTTGGGTGGGGCAATAATGGGAAGGCTGCCACTGTGACAGCCATGGTCCACCCCATGAGGACATGGATTTGTTATTTCCATAGTTGGTATTAGTGGAGGATTATGCAGTTATCCAGACGCACCGTATGGATTGAGATTGTAGAATAGCAGTCCTAATGTATTTTGCATTATGATGCACATATGATAGGCATAGTGTAATGCCATGGCATGATGAGATGCCACTACATGAGTTCCTGGAAAGAAAATCCCTATATAAGAATTGGTTGAATATTGATCTTTTAAGTGGAAGTATAGCCAGGGGAAGGAACAAATTTTGATCAATTTTCACTATTTTAACTGATTTATCTTATACTACATAAACAACGTATATACTCTATGTTAAGATAACTCACAAGTAGACAACTATGATGGAATGATGACTAACGTAGGTATTCTTATATTAGTGAAGTAGTATATTTTTAGGATAAGAAATGGATGCAATCAAAGGAGCTAAAGGTGGCCAAAGTAGATCCATGAAGCAAGCCATGCATTTCCAACAACTTTTGCATGAGAGCCATTCAAGCCACCTTATCCATATAAGCCATGAGAGAAGGTGACATGCTAAGGAAGTCAAGTCAAACCATTTAAGCACTCAAGACAAGGATGGAGCCAAGAAGCCAAGCTAAGAGAACCATCTAAGCTAGCCATGAAGCCTTCAAAGTTAGCCATCAAACCCATTAAGCTAAGCTAAATGGAAGGCTAGGATTGGAGGATAATCAAGAGGATCATCAATGAGATTTTAAGGGATATTTTGAAGGAATTTAAGAAAAATCTTATTAGGATAAGTTGGCATGTGAACCAATATGATGAGACTCTTCTATTTTTTTTTTTTAATGTTTTTTCCACTTTTTTCCACTTCTTCCTTACTTTCCACCTCACCACAAAATATCACCATGAATTTCACTTTCATTCAAGAGTCTTACCTTTCTAAGACTTCTCAACCCTCCTAAACTCTAATTCAAACCATCCAACCAATCCCCACTTCTTAGGAAACCACTTAGCCAATCAATTTTCCCTACCTCACCTCACTTCAATTCAAGAAAATTTAAAAACTTAGACCTTTCCTAAACCTTATTCCTTAACTTTCCATCAACCAAACATCACAAAATTTGAAGGGAAAGAGCTGTACTTTCTTTCTAGGAAAAAGATGCCTATATCATTTTCAAAATTAGAAATCAGCCGGCCATGCTTCCTATCTCTCTTATGTCATGTTTATAATAATGTCTTGCTAATTTATCTTTCACCTAGCCTTCCTCATTCAATACCAAACCCTAGGGCCAATTTTCTTATGTTTTTACCTCTTCCTAAGTTAGGAAACCACTCATCTATATATAGCCCCATGTTCCATACGAATTTTCTAACTAAAGGTGGGTGACACACCTTAAAATCAAGTTTTCCCTTGGTGTTATTTTCTGCTGGACATTAGGATTTCTTAGATGCTATTCTTCCTTTAGTGTTCTAGTTATGGTCTTGGTTATTTGCTCTCCAATTCAGGTTAGTAGTTTTCTTGCTTTGGTTTAGTTTTCATTGCTTAGTTTCCATTATTTTGTTATCTAGTTTTACACCTTTCTTTCCATCTAGCTTTCTCCTTTCTTCTTTACCTCAATTCCACTTACTTTTATTTATTATTCAATTTTGATTCAAGTTATTTATTCTTTGGTAGTGACAGCCAAGAGAATAGCTAGCTTAAATCCATGATTTCCAACTTCAGTTCCATATTTTCTACCCTCTTTTTCCTTTAGTTTTGGGCATTTTTTCCTTAGTTAGTTTACCCACTTATCTTTATTTTCCCTCAAATTCATTTTTTTTTCTTTGAATGTCATTATACTTTATATTATGAAAATAAATTGGAATTTTTTTATTGTTTAGATAGGATTTTAGGCTTTAGAAGAGTGTGCAATTTTCATATTTTGTGAACAGTTTTATGCTCATAATTTTGATGTAAATTGGATATGATTAAATAAATTTTTGTAGGAATTTTTATTATGGAATGTTTCTTTAATCAATGTAATTTGGATCTGGTTTGTTTCTTTACATAAAAGTTATAGTTTCAATAGTTTTCTAATGCAAGATTTATTGACTATTCTTAAGTACTAAAATTTGAAAATTGTTTTTTCCTCAATTTTGTGCTTTATTTCCAACCATCCAGGCATCTTATTTTCTTGAATCCTTAGATACACATTTATATTTTCATGTTGTTTATTAGATTCCACAGTTAGTTTTCATAGAAACTAAATGTACATGCATTAAATTTCATCGTCTTTAGGGCACCAAAAACATGTGCACAGTCCAAAACCATGTGCATGGTTCTAAATCCCATTCCTCTTTTATACTTGGTCAAATTAGTTGTTAAATGTTTTATTATAGTATTTAATTTAGTTATTTTTAGTTTTTTTTTAGAAAGTTTTTTTTTTTTTTTTTTTAAGTTATATTTGTTATATGTTTTAGTTTAGGAAAGTTTTAAATTAGGAAAGTTTCTTTTTTAGGTAGCTTCCTTAAGTTTAGTTTCCTAATTTGAGTCTTTCTAATTCTATGTAGTCTCTTTATTTGTTTGCTATTAATTAGTAAAAAAATAAAGAGACTAAATAGAATTCTAATTGCTTAGTTTAAATTTTAGTAAGTTTACCTTACTTTTAATTCTTGATTAGGAAAGTTTTCATTTTTACTAACTGTCATAAGTTGTTGTTTACTAATGTTTCCTTATTGTCATTTCTAAGTTTTCATGCATGTTAGGTTAGTAAGTTTCCAATTTCATTGTAAATTTGGTTTTAGTGAGTTGCCTTTCTAGTTTTAGTTTTTAATTACATTTATGTTTCTATTTTGAGTACTTTTGTTTCCTAATTCAACTACAACCCTTTCTCGTTGGCTGAAGTTAATCAATTTAAATAAAAATCCAATCCATTCTAATCTATGAGATTTCTCATAGGTTCGACCTAGCTTGCTTGAAAATACTACGTTGATTCATGCGCATGCAAGTAATTTTAAAGCTACACATGTAGGCTTGGGTGAGGCTCTAAAAGGAAGGATATAAGGATTTCAAAGGTTCAAAATTGAGTAAAGGTCTTCTTTTTTATTATTGGATAATTCTAGCTCCCCATTGCTGGTGAGTCACGATGGATTCATGGTTGGTTCTTTATTTAGATTGCTTATCTTTAATCATAGTTTTAGGTTGCATTAGTTTAGGGTTTTGCATCATGGTTTCTTATTTTGTTAATTCCTCACAAAATTAATTCATTTTACTTGTTTTGTGCAAGGGAAATTTGGCAAAGGAGCAGATTTATCACTTAGGGTTTATTTGCTTTACTAAACTAGGATTTTATCTTTTTTAGTGAAACTTGTAGTGAGGTCTATTATAACTTGCAATTTCAATTTTATATTAAAATAGGGAGAGTGTGTGGTATGGAGGCCCACACTTGATCTTCATAAAAAATTAAGTATCTCTCACTTTGATTTAATTTCCTAGTTTAGGTTACATTTAGTGTAATTTGCATTTGGCTGGCAGAACAATTCATAGAGCTTAAGGTCATTCATCTTATTTGTTACATCTTTAATTAGGGTTGTTACATTAGAGCACCTATTTAACCTTGGTTGGATAGTATATAGGTTGCTTTTATTTTCCATTGCATATTTAATTTCTTTATGGTGGAATGGAATTACTGCTAGTAAGGGCCCCACAAGAACCCTTATAAGATAAGGACTGAATTTTATCACCAGTTCCTTGGGCCCCTAGGAATCAATTAACATTCTTGTATGTCACGATCCCAACCCATGAACTTTAATTTAGAATATAGTAGAATGAGACTTAAGGTATTGAGCTCATAGGAACCCTTTAGAAGGATGCGATCTATTGTCACTCCAATGGCTTTTGAGAATTATGGTTATAGTGGGTAACTTGAAATCCAAGTGATTTTTTCACACCTTTTGTGGATGTTAGTTGTGGTCTAAATGCCTCCTAACATGAGGATTATATTAACCACTTTTGAGAAGAACCTAATTGGTAAGTAGTAGTCAACTCTGGACAAAAGGAGGAACTATCTAAATCTAGGTCTAAGAAGCTACCACCTATGCATTAAGAGAAGATAATCAAGACACTACTCGATTAGAGAGCCAGCATATAGATTAGGACATTTAGATTAGGCTAGTTTATGCAAGGGTATTGATCTCAAATTTTAGAGTTAGCACATTTCGACCTAGAGATTGAACACAACCTGAGACAAGGGGAAAAAACCAAGTCCCTATCCCCATGCCCAAACCACCAGCAGAAGTCAAGCATAAATCTATTGGAGATTTTTATGCACCACTCCAACTCAACACCCAGTCATCCATAGCTTTACCTCCAACAAACACAAACCACTTTGAGTTAAAGTCGGGGGTAATCTAATTACTCCCCAATTTTTATGGTCAAGATCGAGAAAACCCTTACCTACATATCAATAAGTTTATTGATATTTGTGCCACATTTAGATTTCAAAATTTTTTGAATGATTCAATTAGGCTTAGGCTATTCTTGTTCTCACTCAAGGATAACGCTAAGTCATGGCTTAATTCCTTACATGTAGGTTCCATTAATATGTGGGACCGATTGTTTAGGAAGTTTTTGAACAAATTCTTCCCTATTCACAAAACAAATGCCCTTCATTAGGAAATTATCAATTTTCAACCAAGGGATGATGAACAATATTACGAGTGTTACGAATGGTGGAATGAACTATTGCAAAAATTACCTCATCATGGATTTGAGAAATGACAGCAGGTTCAATACTTCTACAAGGCATTAACTACTTAAAATAGATGAATGGTAGATGCCACAAGTGGAGGGTGTCTCATACTAAAAGATGAAAGAGAGGCCTAGGAGTTCTTTTAGACATTGGCAGATAATTCTCAGTAATGGGATTATTCAAATAGAAGAGAGAGAAACAACCAGCATACAAAGAAAGGGGGTCTATATGAGATAGGAGTACATACAGATTTATCCTATAAGCTTGATTCTGTAGTTGCAAAATTAGAGCCTTTAGGTGGAAGAATAGACAAACTTAAAACTATGTTTGAAACTTTCATGGCTGGTACTTTATCCCATAAACCTTCACAAGAGGTATGTGCTACTTGCTCTTGTCCAGACCATCTAACTTCAACTTTTCAATCAAATAAAGTATACCCTGAATATCTTTTACAACAAATGAATGCCCTTAGTGCATATCGCAATCCGAGCAACAACAACCCATATTCTAAGACCTACAATCTAGGATGGGCTAGGCATTCCAATTTGTCATGGTTTAAGAATACTTACTAGGGAGGTACATATAAGAACCTTCCCATTTCAAAACTTTCTTAGGATTTCTACTTCATAGCAACCACCTGGTTTTCAACTACCCCCTCCCTAAAACATCAACAGGAAATAATATAAAATATATCATGAAAAAACTTGAAGAAAATGGTAAAGCCTTATTCCAAACCTAGAATGAGAGCCATTAAAATATATCCAGGTTAGAAGGTAAGTAATTCAGTTGTAGGCATCTATAAGTGAAAGAGAAAATGAAAATTTCCTAAGTCAGCCTATCCCTAACCCCAAGGGTCAATTAAGAGTAGGGTCTAGTTCACACAGACCCCATGAGGCAAGTCAAGTCTATAATAACCCTTAGGAGTGGCCATCAAGTTGATAACAAAGTATGGTAGATTAAGGAAAAGGAAGAAGAGAATGAAAAGACAAAAACACAAGGGAAAGAGACTAGACAAAAATCTCCTAATCCATCTAAGCCTATAGTGGTGGCACCCTATATGCCCAAAGCCCAATTCCCTCAACTATTCAACTAGACTAAGAAAGGAATAAATTTCAATGAGATAATGGAAGTATTTAAACATGTGCAAATAAATATTTCATTACTAAATGCTATAAAAGATATTCCTACCCATTGGAGATCTCGCTTACACATTGCATTTACAATTTTAACGTCTGGCTGAAGACGTTAAATTTAGCACTTATTGGGAGGCAACCTATGGTTTTACAATCTCCATCTTCTTCATCTTTCCATATAGGATCCTATGTTTTCCATAATAACCCCAAATTTTGTAAATACTATTATGAGCATTATTATGGGAAATTAAAATTTTGGAATATATTTGGAATTTTGACCCATAGAAAATATTTTTTTATATAGAAATGGAATTTGGAATGGAAGCATGAATATTTGGAATGTACTCAAAAAATCGAGTCCAACGACATCAAGAACATTGAAATTAGAGTTCAGATGAATTTCACCCCAAAATTTTACTATTCCATAATCAAATTATAAGTTTTCAAGGTGTATATCTTTTTATAGAAGTATAATTTGGAACTAAAACTAAAACTATTTGATAGTACTCAGAAAATGGAATCCAACAACCTAAAGAATGCTAAAAAGAAAGTCTGGATGAAGAAGTTATGGGCCTTTGAAATAAGGGGCAATACGTTAATTAAAAGAAAAAAAAAACATAACTTAATGGAAGGGGGCCAAATTCATATTGGCACCCCCCTCACATTGGAAACTCGATGTAATGTTGGGTCTGGTTCTCTCTCTCTCTGACTAATCGCCCCTGATGCAATGGCTGGAGCCATGTTGGCAACAGAGAAAACCCCTCCCTCCAGTATCCTTCCCCATGGCCGGTGAACTAGGAAATCCCCAAAACCCCTGTTCTTTCTCACACTGGCGCGTAGCAAACCCTCTTCCCCCTTCCATTCGAACTCCCCCTACCAGCAACCCACACCCTTAGATTTCTGGCAAGGCATCATTTCCCCATCAATGTGCAGAGCTTTCTTGGGAAGATCTCCATTACCGGTGATCTCCATGCAGGGTTCCTTGCTGACGTCTAAAACTTAGTTACTTGGGTAGATCTATTCACTAGTAAAACCCTTTCCTTTTGGATTTTTGGAGACAAAGAAGAAACCTAGATCGGCTATCTCTACTAAAACCCCGATCAGATTCTTGAGGCATGGCCTTACCATGAATGACTGGCATGCTTAGACCCCGACCACCTGTATTTTTCCCCTTTCCCTCTTGTCATCTATAAGGCACAGCACGGTTAGGCCTCCAGGCCTGCCGACTGGCATACCTAGATCATCCCCATGATCTCCTTCTCTGTGATTGTTCTCTATTGGGTCCAAGTAGAGGAAACCGACGATCGCCGATGACTAGCACCAAGTTTTTTCCTCCCACCTACATTTTCTGATGGCCCGGATCAGATTGTGCCTAGTCTGGCCACCATCCACCACCACCTCTATGTTCCCTGTCACTAGCACAACCCAATTTAACCCTTGACCTTCTAACCTCGATTCTGAGCAATTCAGGAGGAGTTTTGAAAATCTGAGAGCACCCTCATGATCCTTGTGATGCAAGGAACAAAAACTATCTTCCCCATTTATGATCTAGGAAGATCCAATCATTGAATTTATCTGACCATTGATCAAGGTTTAGATCATCTGATTTGTGATGATCTGACTCCATTTTTCAAATCCAAATAGGCTATCATGACCATTAGGAAGTGTAGGTCAAGAATCTGATGAGAGATTTAGGATCAAAATCTTGATTAGAGAAGATTTTTCCAATCTTGATCAATGGCCAAGATCAATCAAGGATCCAGGTAAGGAAATTGATCAAGCTCTATGATCCTAGTCAATTCTGCCTATTCAATTAGACCATTTAGTTAGAAATTATTGATTGATTACTTGATTGGTGAATTCAGGTGAAGAACAAGGACTATATCAATATGGATATGTGAGACTTTACAACCGTCATCGATCAGCTAGTGGGAAATGATGAACTCGCCTCACGAGGTAGGTGGAGAATTAAGAAAGCATGTCTTAATAATAAGATGCAAGTTTTTTTTAAACATGATCTTATTCTTATGATAGATATTATATCATTTAAATTTATGAATTTCATATGATATATGATGATGAAAAATGTTTACTTGTGAATGATGAAAATTTGTGATTTGAAATGCTACATGAATGGTATTAAAGGATACACATGTTTTGTTCTTAAAAATATCATAGCTGTCATTGTGATAAAAAGACATTTATGGTACATGGGTACCATTACATCATATGTGATGTATGAGTCAAGGATTTTACATTACATCCTTGGTGGGCGATCACCTAATAAGTGAGGATGTTATGATTATGATGAGATATTCATATATATTTTGTGCATAGGTAAGACGCATGTATATTATTATTTTGCATACAAGCCTGGTGGCCTGAGAGTTTTTGTTTTAGACAGACATAGGCCTGGGTTTGACCACCCGCTCTCCGAAATGTGATATATATGATGATACCATGCCCAAAGAGAGGCAAAATGTCAGGTGGGGCAATATGGGAAGGCCACCACTATGACGGTCTGTCTACCCATATAAACATGACATAGATGATTTTCCACACATGGTATCCATGGAGTATGAAAGTAGTTATCTAAGAGCATTGGTACGGATTAGACTGTAGCATAGTAGTCATTGTATTTGATGTACTATGGTGAGTATATGATGGCATGACAAGATGCTTATATGATGGCATGATGAGATGCCTTATATGATGATGGCATGATGAGATGCATTATGTGATGGCATGATGAGATGCCTTTTATGATGTTACCAGTAGTGACTAGAGTATTATAAACCCCGTGTGGAAGGGGTATGATTTTGAGACCCTGTATAGTCTAGGAAAGTAGGTTATAAAACTTAGGAACTATGTTCATAACTTTGTATGAATTTTAACGATTTTAATATATATGATATAGTCCTATATGTATAAGCTGGAGGGCATAGTTTCATAAAAGTTTTCGTATGGGGAAGTGAATGGTAGATATATTATGTAGAGTATGGTTCATAGAATTGGAGTATGGTATCATATGGAAAATGATAATGATAAATATTTAAAATACCAGTGAATTATATATATTAAATATATCATGTGAAGTGTAATCTCTAAAATGTGATTATTATATTCATATGAAGAAGAAGAATTATAAATAGCTACTTTATCAATGGATTATAGATAATTGAATTATTAATGAAATGATTGAAATATGAAATAAGTTGTAAACTTCATCCCATATAGGCATTATAATGAAATTGAATATTTTAATTGATGTAAAATTATTAATTCATATGTAATTAACATGTTTTCTTAACTCTCTCCTACCAAGCATAGCTTGCTAAAATATTGTAAATGTTTTATGTTTACAATATCTCAGATACAGACAGACAGGAGAAGACATACACAAGTAAGAGGAGTTCAATAACCATACTTCTGCGCTCGGGTATATATTTTGTTAAAGTTTTTATATTGTGTAGTTAGTTATTTGGATTATGCTGCTTGGATTATTATAGGGGTTGTATATGTGAACCGCTGGATGGGTCCTGTTGTTTCATAAAATGCATGTCTATCTTCTATAAAAACTATATTATGTATAGTATGGGAGTTGAGGTGACATCTGGATTTTTGGAAAAATAAATTTCAGAGAACGTGTTTTTCGCTGTTTTTGAATTTCTAAAAATATTGGTGCACCACCGTACCAAAATAAATGAGAAATTTTTTTGGGAAAAACTCGAGGTGTTGCATTTTCAAACACTAGGGACAATGTTTCATTCATATTTGGGGGTTTAGATGCATAAAGAGATTTTTTATTTTCTTGAGTTTTAAAAAAAAAAAAAAAGGTTTTGGAAGAGTTCCCTTACTATGATGAGAAATGCATTTTTAGACTTAATAAGTCTACTGTTTTCACATATGATGGTTAATTCCTGAAAAATAATTACACACAGCACATGGTCAAGACTAATAGAGAGGTAAGTCTTAGAGACCCTGAGAAAAATCAGCAGAGACCCATAACCTAGTGAGTTTAGAGACTATCTTCCATCAGAGAGTTATAAGTAATTCCATAGTTTCTTCAGTGTACATAATTTAGTGTGATCTTATTATCCTTGCTTTGGTTAACTATCAAAATAAATAGGAGTAATAGATTTCTTTCTAGGTAATTTATTAAATCTAATAGCCTTTAGGAAACCTAAGAAATGATATAGGCAATCCTTGTTCAGTCGAGAAACATAAAGCCTGTCAAGTATACTCCATACCACTAGTTAGCCCTTTGAGCCTACCATTAATACTTTCTTTCTTAACCTGCATTAAACCAATAAAATAAACATGCATTACCTATTAAGTGTTTAACTTTGGCTAAAAGACCCTATTTTAGCATTTAATTAGACCATCTAACTCATTAATTTGATAATTTTTGGATAAAATATAAAAATGAGTTCAAATTAATCATCCAATCGTAAATTGTCAAAATTAATGGTCAGATGATCAATTGAGCTAAGTGGATCCCTAATGTATGGTTTAAATGACTCTAATCTAGTCTTTGGTTTTGCAAATCAACCAAAGGAGGGTTGGATGGCTCATATTTAATTTCAATGGTGTAGATCAGTTTGAAGATCAATAAGGCAAGGGATGAAGGGTTTCTAAAAGAAGAAGGTTTCTTAATAGAAGAGGAGTCCTAAATTGGAAGAAGAGGAAGTTTCCTAATAGGAAACTAACTCTTAAAGGAAAGAGGTGGAGGAAAATTAGGAAGGGAAAAATTTATAAAGAGGGGGAACAGTGGGGAGTTTTGGAGTTGTTGGGGTTTTGGTCTTACTTTGTTCAGCATTTTTTCTTGCTTACCTAAGTCCTTTTTTATACTAATTATTGTGTCTCTGATTTCCCACCATATCCTTCTCTTAATCTCCATTTCTCTAGTTTACATTCACCACATCTCCCACACCATCTCTATTTTCTCACTATCCCTCTCTCTTTCACATTCATAGTTCAGTTCCCCATCTCATCCATATTCTTTGTTTACCACACCACCTTCCCTGCACCCTTTTTGCTCTCTCACACAGCCTAGGAGGTGACCTTCAAAACTATGTGATAGCACCTTTCTTTCATCACCATACCCCGTCTCCATCCCCTATTGCTTTTACCAGCAAGGCCTTTGCATTAGCCTACAGCTTACAACCTCCACCATCCAGCTCCACTATCATCTCACCATCTTCATCAGCCCATCACCACTACAGCCTCCACACACCAAACCAGAGCACCAGTTACCTAAATGATGTCTTGCTTGGGCCCATCTATAGATATCGAACGGATTAGATACGGAAACTCAATCTGGGTTTCCTATCTCCTCCAAGTCCCCTCTTCCCCTTCTTCTCTTCTCTTCCCTTCTTTTCTCTTCCATTCCTCATCTGCCCCACGCCATCATCTTCACTGCCCAGGCGCAAGCCCAGATCTAATCGTCTTCACCAGCCAAGACACGCTTCATCTCTCCAATGGCCAAACAACCTAGTCGTTCATTTGCCCCACAGCATTCTAGTTGCCTATTATTGAGTACCTGCTAACCAGCACCATCCTCTCCTTCGGTAATCTTCTTCTTCGATCAAAAATTTCTCTTTTACAGGAAGTTTTAGGGAAAATTCCAATTTTTCCCTTATTAGAATATTTCAAATTACATATTCTGTCTTGTTACTGCTACTATTCATGTTTTATGTTATTCCTGTTTTGGTTATTCGCATTCTATGTTATTCTGTAGTTAATCCAGGAACTATCTTATCTATTCCTATTTAACCAAATCAAGGGTTCTGGTTTAACCATGGGAAAACTCTTATTTCTTATCTATTTTAATTCAAAATTTTAATTAAATTTTATAACATGTTTTTAGGATAGCTTATAGTTTAATTGTTGCTCTTGATCTTCAATTTGGGTTCTAAAAATGGATCTAAGACATTAATTCTTAATTTCCTTAATTGGATTAGATCTTTGAAAATTTGAAGAATCTAACATGTTCATCCGTCAGATCATTAATCCAGGACATGTTGAATATATTGATGAAGTTTGATCAAAGTTTGAGCAATAAGTCTTTCCACCTTTACCAACATTCGTAAAAGGGCTCACCCTATTTCTACTGAAAATTTATAATATCCCTATGAAGGGCATAAGTTTTGTGGATTGGAAGCAATTTGTTTAGAAATTTCACGAACAATTGCTCCATATTCATGATGGACCCTACTGCTAATTAATTTAACCATGTTGAAATAGCCACAATTTGATGGAGTCATCATAAAAGTTGCAATATCTAAATGTAGCATAGATGTCTAGGAAGCCTTTGACATGGCGATAGGGATCCTCTTTATCCAAATCGTAAAGGGTTATCAGAAGTTGAATGAAACTTAGTTTTATCTCGAAGTGTTTTGCATTGGTAACGGGTAACATTATATGATGGGTGTTCAATTTTGTATAAAAAGTAACCAATTTAGTAGTCCACGTGTTATAAATTATAGTGATATTTCTAAGGTTTATCCAAAATCTCATAACACATGCTTTTCCAAGCTAATGATTCAAAAAATTGATATTAAGTAGGTTCCGGAGCTAATCCAAAGTAATTATGTAAATTGTCATAATTTTTTAAGATTTAATTAGGTTTTTTCATTTTTTATAGGTATTGAGAAGATGATCTAATGCCCAAGATTAAGAAAGATAATATATGAAGATCAAAATCAAAGGGAGAGCACAGACTAACATTTCTCAATGCTAAGTCAAGGGCTAAGATCATCATAAGGTAGGCAAATGAAGTCTAAGGAAGCAATGGGACATCCAAAGGTGGCTAAAATGGGCCCGTGCAAAAAGCCGTGAAATTCCACCACCTTTGTATGAGAATTACAGTTGTACATATAAGTTTCCTTAGCTAACAAGGAAAGCTAAAAAAAGCTAAGCCATTCAAGCCATCAAGCAATAAGCTACCAAAGTGAGCCACGAAGCCACATGAGAGCCATGCCAAATGGAGTCGCATGGGCAGAGGACTTTTAAAAGCAATTATTCCATGCTAAAAACATGAATTTTAAGGGATAATTAGAAAGGAATTTGGTGAAAATCAATACTATAAGATATGTATGCATAGGTGACCAATTAAGAGAGAAACTAAGTCAAATTTCCTTATCTTTCCCTCCTCCTTTCTCTCTCTTTCATACCCATCACATGATATGCTTAGTGTGGCACCCTGGGTTTTTCCCAAAATAATTTTGCATTTATTTTGGAAAGGTGGTGCACCAGTATTTTTAGAAATTCAAAAATAGCAAAAAACACGTTCTTTGAAACTCATTTTTCTAAAAGCCCAAATGTCACCTCAACTCCCATACTATACATAATATAGTTTTTATAGAAGATAAACATGCATTTTATGAAACAACAGGACCCATCTAGTGGTTCACATACATAGACCCTATAATTATTATACTAAATGTCCAAGCAGCATAATCCAAATAACTAACTACACATTACAAAAACTTTAACAAAATATATACCTGAGCCAAAGGTATGCTATTGAACTCCTCTTACTTGTGTATGTCTTATCTTGTATGTTTGTATCTAAGATATTATAAACATAAAACATTTACAATATCTTGGCAAGCTATGCTTGGTAGGGGAGAGTTAAGAAAACATGTTAATTACATATGAATTAAGCATTTTACATCAATTAGAATATTCAATTTCATCATGATGCTTATATGGGATGAAGTTTACAACATAGTTCATAATTCAATAATTTCATTAAGAATTCAATTATCCGCAAGTCATTGATAAAATAGCTATTTATAATTCTTCTTCCTCATACCAATATAATAATCACATTTTAGAGATTACACTTTACATGATATATTTAATATATAAAATTCATTGGTTTTTTTAAATATTTATCATTATCATTTTCCATACTCTACATAATATATCTACCCATTCACTTCCCCATACGAAAACTTTTATGAAACTATGCCCTCTAACATATACATATAGGACTATATCATATATATTAAAATCATTAAATGTCATACAAAGTTATGAACACAGTCCCTAAGTTCTATAACCTACATTCCCAGACTATACTGGGTCTCATACATATACCCCTTACCATACGAGGTTTATAGAACTCTAGCCGCTACTGGTAACATCATAAAAGGCATCTCATCATGCCATCATCATATGAGGCATCTCATCATGCCATCATATATGCATGTCATCATGCTATCATATAGCACCATAGTACATCAAATACAAGGACTACTATGCCACAGTCTAAATCTGTACAGTGTGCCAAGATAACTGCATAATAATCCACTGATACTGAGGTGGAAATAATGAAATTCATGTCCGCATGGGTGAGGACCATGGCTGTCATAGTGGTGGCCTTCCCATGATTGCCCCACCTGACTTTTAGCCTCCCTTCGGGCTTGGTATCCATATCATCACAATTTTGGAGAGCAGGTGGCCAAACCCTCATAACTCTCCTAGCATAATATCAGTCATAAGAATAAGATCATGTTTAAAACATGCATCTTACTATTAAGACATGCTTTCTTAATTCTCCACCTACCTCATGTGGCGAGATCATCCATTTCTACTATCTGATCGATGACACTTGCAAAGTCTCATAGATCCATATTGATCTAGTCCTTGTTCTTCACCTAAATCCACCAAATCAAGTAACCAATCAATAATCCTAAGGGAATATTCCCTTTTAAATAAATTTTATGCTATGGACCATAGAATTTGATCCTATTCCATACATAAATTCCTCCATTGATCGCAGCTGTGGCTCTAAGTTAACGGGATCATCTCTAGCAGGCTTCTAATCCTAATATCTTATAGGCTTTATTATTTGCATGTCCTAAGGGTCATGATAGACTATTTGGATAGGAAAAGTGGAGCCAGATCATCACTGATTAGATGACCTGACCTTTGATCACAAGTTTGATAATTTCAACAATTGAATCTTACCAGATTGATATTTAGGAAAATGGGTTTTGTTCCTCACGTCACAAAGATCGTGAGGGTACTCTTAGACTTCCAAAACTCCTCCTGGATTGCTCAGAATTTAGATTTGAAGGTCAATGGTTAAACTAGATCAACTCAGTCCTGTCCAACCGAGTCAGAGTCGAGTTGACTTAATAAGTCAACTCTGCCCTAACTTGTTTGAACCAGAGAAGAAAGGGAAGATGGAGGTGGTGGTGGCTGGTGGCCAGATTGGGGGCAATTCGATCCTGGCCATCAAAAATTGTAAGTGGGAGGCAAAAACTGGGTGCTAGTCACCAGTGATCGTTGGGTTCCTCTACTTGGACCCGATAGAGAGCAAACCACAGAGAGGGAGATAGTGGGGATGACCTGGGCACACCAACCAGTTGGCATAGAGGCCTGGCCATGATGTGCCTTGTAGAAGACAAGAGGGAAAAGGGGAAAAACTCAAGTGCTCGTGGTCTGAGCACGTCGGTTGTTCATGCCCAGGCCATGCCCCAAGAATCTGATTGGGGTTTTGTTACACGAAGGAGATGGGGAAGGATCTGGGCATGCCTAAAAATGGTTGTTGCCAGAAAGGAATGGGAACTAAGAAAAGAGTTCACTAGCAATGAAGAATGATCTAAGCATCACCAAAAATGGAGAAACCTGATCTGGGTTTCTTATAGTTTCCGGAGAGGAAAGGAATCAAGGAAACCTAATCTGGATATTCCTCTGTCGCTAGAAAAGCACAAATACAGTAGGGATCTACTTAGGGAAGAGGAGAAACAAAGGGGAAAATCGCTAGGGGCTTTGCTGGGGTCCCCATCATCACCGATGAGCGAAAACCCAATTTGGGCTCCCATGCCTATCGAAGAAAGAGGAGAAAATAGAGAAATCAGAGTGGGGGGTTTCTAGAGAAACTCGATCTGGAATTCTTCTTAGTCACTGAAAATGAGAGTTCGCCGAAAATGGTTTGACGAAGGGAATGGAGATTGCCAGACATGAAGGGGATTGGGTTTTTGGCCGTTCATCAGCCTTTATTGGTTTGTCGGGTTTGGGAAACCAGACCCAACACCACATCGGCTTTCCTATGTGAAGGGTGGGTGTCAATATCAATTTGCCCCTTACTTCAAAGTCTCGTAACGTCTTCATCCGGACTTTGTTTTCAGCATTCTTTGGCTTGTTGGATTCCATTTTTTGAGTACTATCTAGTGGTTTTATTTTTAATTTCAAATTATTATCCTATTAAAATATATACTTCTTAAAAGCTCATAACCCGATCATGGAATAGTAAAAATTTGGGGTGAAACTCATCCACTCTGATTTTATTCATATTTCAACTCCAAATTCAATTTCAACTCCATATTTCAACTTGGGTTTTATTCATATTTCAACTCCAAATTCAATTTCTATAAAAAAATATTTTCTCTCAGTCAAAAATTCGAATTATATTCCAAAATTTCAATTTCATATAATAAAGCCCAAAATCGTATTTACAAAACTTGGGGGTTGTTACACTAGAAAGGGAAGGAGTTCCATGCCACCATCCTTCAAAACTGGTGCCTCCCCCTTTCTAATTCCATCCTTAGAGTTCCACCTCATCATACTTTCTAACTCCATTCCTCACTCGTCTACCTCACCATCCCATCTCTTTTCTCCATCTTTCCAATCCTCTTTCCATCCAATCATGTGAGATACCTTAATAGAAGCACTTTCATGCCTCATCATAGGCTGGAATTCCATGCCTCCCCTTTCTTTTCTTATATTTAGAAATTACCTCACTTTTTAATCTTCTATCTCCAACCAACCACCTAGCTTTCCTATATAGAGTTCTAGTTCTAATTCTATCCTTTCTTCCTAAGTTAAGATCTTATCAAATTGGAAAGAAAAATGCTATATCCCAGGGAGTTCCATACCCAATTCAAGTAAAGGGAGTTGCTTCTAGCTCGAAATCAAAGCACTTCTACTTGGAGATCTTCTTAGGGTTTTGGACTTCAACACTTTGGTTGCTTCTTCATTGTCTTACACAAAATTTTCCTCGATTTATTTATTTGGTTTTTTGCACTCTAATTCAAGTCAGTACCTTGCTTTTGTTTTCTTGCTTTCACTGTTGTTTTCTTGCTTTCCTTGTTGTTTAAGTTCCATGGCATAATTCCTGTTTAATCTCCTTTCACTCTTGCTTCTACTTCTCTAGTTTCTCTTGGTTAATTCTTCAAGATCCAAGTTACTTTCTCTCTACTAGTGACAACCAAGAGAAATAGCACATTGAATCCCTTTTGTTTCCCTCTTAATGTTCTATTGTTTCTTGATTTCATTACCTTGTTTTCCCTTATCTCTTTGCTTCATTCCTACATCTATCACATTGATTTTCTCTCTTGAATTCACATGTATGATATCTGAGTTTAGATTGGGATCATTCCAGGATGTTTAATCTTTGATTTGTACTTGAGATCTTGCTTTAGAAGAGTGCACAAATTTCAGCCTTGTTGTCCATGTACATGTGCACCACATTTTTTTATGTAATTTCAAGTCAATGAATAAAATTGTTTGAAGAATGTTATTACTAACTAAATGTAGTGGTAAAAGTACTTCAATTCCTAAGTGCTATATTACATGAAAAGTGCTTGCTAATTTTCTTTCCATGCCTTACTTGATTTAAGTTTTGTATACACCATATTGCTGGAAATTTTCGTCTCATGTTTCATGTGCAATGTCCAATAGTCCATACATTTTGTTTGCTTGAAATATTAGGAACCCATTTAGTATTTTAGTTAGTTTAGTGAGTTCTTTGGTTAGTTTTCACAGATGTTAGGTTTTAATTCATAATTTTTTGGCCACCTTTCACTCCATGAACCTTGCGCATACTTTCATGGTTATGTGCATGGTGATTGAAGTTTATGTCCAAATTGTTGGTTGATTCTTTGCTCATGTCAAGTTTAGATTTTAGTAGTTACTTGTTTTGCATCTTAGGTTAGTTTATAAAGTTTCTAATTTATTTTTAGAAATTTTTAGTTTAGGAAAGTTTCATTTTAGCAAGTTTCCTTAAGTTTCCAAGATCCATTCATTCTTTTTTTGAACTAGTTTCTCTTATCTAATGCATGTTACTTAGAAAGGTTTCTAATTACATTGAAAATATTTATTTTTGGAAAGTTTCCTTTAGATCATGTTTCAAATTTTATGCATGTCTCCCATTCCAAGATGTTTAAATTTTGAGTTTAATCAAAACCCATCTCTCTTTGGTTAAAGTCAAGTAATCTAAATATTGTCCAATCAGAATCCAAATCTATGAGGTTTCTCATGGGATCGACCTCTCTCATGTGTAGTTACTACATTGATTCATGTGCTTGAGAGTAATTTTAAAGCTATACCATGTTTTTGGCATTGTTGCAGGGGAATTGCAATGGATTTGTGGTTGGACCTTTATTTAGATTGTTTATCTTTAGTCATGGTTTTAGGTTGCATTAGATTAGGGTTTTTTCATTATTCTTCAATAGTTTGCTAATTCCTCACATAATTGACCATCTTTCTTTGTTTTGGGTGAGGGGAATTCGAAAAAAGGTGTAGCCACAATCTTATGCACTGAAGCTCCATCAACTTAATTAGGATTTCCTTACTTTGTTAGATTAGGGTTTTTGAGTGAACTTGTAGTGAGGCCCCATTGAAATTTGGAATTATTTATTTTATTTTAAATAAGTTGTAATAATACAAGGAAAGTGTGGTGTATGGTGGCCCATACTTGATCTTCATTAGAAAACCCACTATAAGCTTCTCTCATCCTCTTTCATTTTCTTAGTGGAGTTGCATTTAGTGTAGTTTGTGTCATTGTATAGTAGTGTAATTCTTATAGTGTAGGTTCATTCATTATACTCGTTGCATCTTATTTAGGGTTGTTAAATTAAAATGAACGTATTTGAAAAAGGTTACTTTGTTAGATAACAAATAGTTAAGCATTAGTTTCCTTTTCTTGTATTGCATTGCACGTTTATTGATTTATGGTAGATGAAACACATTGATAGTAAGGTCCCCATAGGAACCCTCATAAGATAAGGACTTGATTTCATCACCAAATCCTTGGCCCACCTAGGTAATCAAATCAATTCTCTGTATGTTCATGATCCTAACCCTTAAAAGCTTAATCTAAAATCAAGTAGCAAGAGACTTAGTGTTTGAGCTTGTAGGACCCTTTTAGAAGTAGGAGATCTATTGTCACTCCAATGGCTTTTGAGCATCGTGGTTATAGTAGTTAACAAAAATCCAAGTGACTTTCCCATGCCTTTCATTGACGGTCATTTAGGTCTAAATGTCTCTTTACATAAGAATTCTATTAACCACCTTGAGTAGAATGTCATTGGTAAGCAGTAGTTGAGTCCATATAAAAGTAGGAGTTGTCTAGATCTAGGTCTAAAAGCTATATCCCTACAGATTAACAAAGATTATCAAAACAACTCGATATTGAACCATTAGGATTGATTGTGCATCATATAGAGTTAGGAGTCACATTTAGAGTTAGGTTGCATCATTTAGATATATTTTTCATTATAGTGCACGCAAGGTCATTGATCTCAATACACTGAGTTAGTACCATTAGATCCTGAGATTGAACTTACCCATAGGCAAGGGGTAAGAAAGCAAATTCCTAACCCCATAGCAAGCCCACCAATAGTAGTTGAGAACAAGACCATAAGAGATTTATATGTGCCACTCCCTATAAATAACCCATCATGCATCACCTAAGCTCCCACCAGTGCTAAGCACTTTGAACTTAAACCTGCAGTTATATAGTTACTCCCATCATTTTATGGTCAAGAAAGAGAGAATCCATGCCTACATATCAAGAAATTCCTTGATATTTGTGCTACATTTAGATTCTAAAAGGCTTTGGATGATTCTATTAGACTTAGGTCTGTTCCATTGCTAGATGAGACTAGTGGTCTAAAAAGTTTCTAAACAAATTCTTCCCTGTCCATAGGACCAATGTCCTTCGTAGGGAGATTATTTATTTCTAGCAAAGAGATGAAGAGAAATATTATGAATGTGGAGAAAAGTGGAATGAATTGCTGCAAAAGTGTCCCTACCTAGGATTTGAAAAATGGCAGCAAGATCAATAATTCTATGAGACACTAACATCTCAAACTAGACAAATGATAGATGCAACTAGTGGAGGGGACTTTATGATGAAAAATGACATAGAAGCCTGGGAGTTTTTCCAAACTTTAGCTTGAAATTCCTATGAATGGGATTATTCTAATAAGAGAGAAAAATACCTCAACCCAAAAGAAAGGAGGCCTATATAAAATACGAGTGACCACATATATGTCTCATAAATTTGTCTGCTTGGTTGGACCAATGGACAAGGTAGAGAATATTTTTCAAACAATTACTACCCAACTAAATTCCATCATGGTTGCCAATGCATCCATGAAACCTCCACAAGAGTTTTGTTCTAGTTGTTCCAGTCTAGTACATTGATAAGTGTTCAATTTTATATAAAAAGTACCCAATTAGTAGCCACGTGTTAAAAAATATGGTGTTATTTCTAGTGATTTTTTTGAAAATTCACAATACATGCATTTCAGAGATAATAATTCAAAAGTTTGATATCATGTACATTCAAAAGAAAATTCAAAGTAAGTATATGAATTATCATAATTTTCAAGTATTTACTTATGGTTTTTACTCTTTTTGTAAGAACTGAGAAAATAACCTGACGACCTATATTGCACTTCATTTAGTCTTTTAAGGGTCGAGTTATGTGGTTAGCTCACCAGAGGTACAGGTGGTGGAGCCCCTATCTTAAAAATTATCTTAAGGCAAGCAATAAGGAAATTTGAAGAAATAAAAGGTGACTCAAATGATTCATGCAAAGATCCATGCATTACCATTATTTTACATGAGAAATATGAGCCATTCATGAGGTTTTCTAGTCCAACAAGGAAACCTAAGGAAGCCAAGTCATCCAAATTTCAAGCTAAGGGAATTATCCATTCAAGCCATTATAATGAGCTATCAAGCCACATGTTTGAACTCCACATGGAACACATGATTAAAACATCAATTTAAGCAACTATCCTATGTTAAAAATGTGATTTTCAAGAGATTTTGAGAGATATTTGTAAATGGTAAGATGATCATCCATTGGTGGACTGATTAAGAGAGGAAATTCCACTTTCCAATTCCATTTCCCATTCTTTACTCCCCTTCTATGCTAGGGTTCCATCATTTTACCCTAGAGAGAGAAACACCTTTACAG
Source organism: Warburgia ugandensis (assembly GCA_035236585.1). Lineage (NCBI taxonomy): Eukaryota > Viridiplantae > Streptophyta > Magnoliopsida > Canellales > Canellaceae > Warburgia > Warburgia ugandensis. The sequence goes on along the minus strand of CP141129.1, from coordinate 2,787,818 downwards.
AAGGTAATGCCAACCCCCTATTTGGATACTTAATTCAAGTGGTTCCCTAATTAAGAAACCCCTAGATATCTTCATTCAACACATCTCAAAATCTTAGATCTCTTTGCATTTTTCCTACCTTTCCCTATCAACAAAGATCTCTCATTTCTACCATTCAAATCACCATCCAATTAATGAGGATGGAATTTCACCCACCTTCCAAGGAAAAAGATGTCCTCGCCTTTCCTAATTAGCATCTAGCAAGCCATGCACTCTCTTACATCTCTTTCTTACATCATCTAGCCTATATCACCTTCCATCTTCCATTCCTCATTCAAAACCCTAGGTCTTGTTCTCCTTTCCTCCTTGATTTAGCCTTTCCTAAGTTAGAAACCCACCATCTATAAATCCCACATGGTTTCCATATTTTCAACTAAGTAGAGGTTGGGTGAGACAACCTTAAAACATTGCACTCTTTGTTTGGTGATCTTTAGAGCTGGAATTTGGTTTCTTTGGTCCTATTATTCATTTGGATTTCTAGTTATTTCTTTCATTATTTGCTTTCCAATTCAGGTTGGTAGTTTGCTTTCATTGTCCTAGTTTTCCATTATTTTACTTTCTAGTTCTACACTCATCTTTCCACTTAGCTTTACCTCTTTTCTTTGCTTCACTTTTAGTAGGTTTTTCCTACTCATTCAGCCAAGATTCAAGTTAGCTCATCTCTGGTAGTGATAACTAAGAGAAGAAATAGCTTGCACGTTAATTTTAGGCATTTCTTACCAGAGTTAGTTCATCATCTGATCCATCTTCTCTCTTGAATTAATTTTTGGGTTTTCTTTGCATGTCATCTTAATTTAGTTGAATAGCATTAGAGTGAGTTGAAGTTGTTGTTTAGATCAAGTTTTAAGGCTTTGAATAGTGTGCAAGTTCTAGTTTTACTTGCATGTTATATGCACACTATTTTTGGTGTATTTTGGCATTGATTTAGTGAAATTCTTTTAGGATTCTTGTTATGGTATGTTTCCATTATCAAACTACTTTAGATATGGGTTAATATCTTGTTTAAAAGTTACATTTTTAGTTGCTTTATATGCTGTATTTAATTTTAAGTTCTAAGGGCTTAAAATCTGAAAATTTCTCCCTTCAATCTTTATGCTTTGTTTTCAGGCATCAAAATGCCTTAATTGCTTGAATCCTTATGAACCTATTTAGATTTTTAGGTTGTTTATTGAGTTCAAACCTTGGGTTAAATTTTAGTTTTCATTTAAAAGCATCAAAATTGGCTATTTTTCAACCTATGAATCATGTGCAAACTCTATGGATCATGCCCATGGTACTAGATTACTTTCCTCTTTGAATCTTGCTTAATTTAGCTACTTAATCTCTTTAGCACTTGTTATTTAAATGTTTGCATCTTAGTTTAATTCATTCTAGTTTGTGCATTTGTTTCTTTTGTTAATTAAATATTAGTTAGGTAAGTTTCCATTTTCATTGTTTATGTTTGTTTTTAGCAAGTTTCCTTTAGTCATAGTTTCTAATTTCATGCATTTACTTTCCTACTTTCAATTCAAATCAATTCAATATCTCTTTTTAGATGAAGTTAAGTACTTTAAATAAGATCCATCCAACATAAAAATTTGAGAGATTCCTCGTGGGTTCAACCTGTCTCACATGCCAATGCTACTTCGATTCATGTGCTTGTGGGTAATTTTAAAGCTACACCACACACTTAACTTCAACTTATCCATCTAATAGTTTGTACATTGAACATATTTTGGACAAGTGAATGCAATGAATGCATATCACAGTCCTAAGAATAATCCATACTCTGAGACCTATAATCTAAGATGGGTTAGGCATCCTAACTTGTCATGGTTTAAAAACAATTACTAGAGTGGTCCATATGTGAACCCCTTGTGCAAAACTTTCCTAAAGCTTCAGTTCCCCCATAGCAACCTGGCTTTTAGCTTTCTCAACAACAAAAGAAACCATTAGATGAGGACAATATACAGTTGCTCCTTAAGAAACAAGAGGAGACTAATAAGGCCTTACACAATATCCAAAATTAGCATTGATAGAGATCAACTGTAAATTCCTAAGCTATTGCCAAATTAGAAAAGTAAATGAGCCAGTTCTCTACTACATTGAATGATAGAGGAATAGGACAGTTTCCTAGTCAACCAATTCCAAACCCTATGGGTCAATTTGAAATAGGGTCAAGTTCAAGTAAACCACATGAGTAAGCAATGTCCATAGCTACCCTAAGGAGAGGTGTTAGGTTGATAATATGGTAGAATAGATTGAGGAAATTATAGAGGAGAATGAAACAACTAAAAGATAGGATAAAGAGAAAAGATGCAAACTTCCTACTCTATACTAGTCTATAGTTGGAGGCACTTTATGTGCCTAAAACCCCATTATCTCAATTTTTCAATAAGGATAAGAAAGGAACTAATTTCAATAAAATAATGGATGTGTTTAAACATATTCAAATCAATATTCTATTATCCAATTCTATTAAAGACATTCCTACTTATGCCAAATTTCTTAAAGAGCCCTTCACACAAAAGCATAAGCTTAAAGTGCAAAAGAAAGCCTTCTTCACTACGCAGGTGAGCCCTTTAATATAACACTAGATGCCTCCTAAGTTCAAAGATCCAGGCTGTCTTATGTGTTATTGGAAACCATGTCATTGATGAGGAATTACTATATTTAGGGCTAGTAACCCTATTGCCATTCTCTATCTATTAGAAACTAGGGTTCAAATACCTTAAACCAACCAATACCATCTTACAATTAGCAGATAGATCAGTTAAGATTTCATGTGGTATGGTTGAAGATGTTATTATATAGGTGGGCCAATTTTACTTTCCTATAGATTTCATTGGCTTGAATACCTATCCTATATTAGATTGCAGTAGTTAGAAGCCGATATTTCTTAGACATCCATTTTTGGAAACATCCAACTTCATCATCAACTATAGAAATGGATTGATGAAGTTATCTTTTAGCAATATAAAAGTCAAGCTCAATGTTTTTAATGCTGGTCATCAGCATCTAGACCTAGATGATTCTTGTGTAGTTAATTTAATTCAAGTTCTACTTCAAGATGTTAATCCACCATTGTCTATACTAGACCCACTTAAGGCATGCCTATCACACTTTAACTATGATTTTAATATGGATAAATCTATAGATGAAGTAAATAATCTTTTAGATGCTGCACCTATAACGGATGCATCCAAATGGGGACCTCTAGGGGAAACTTTGCATCCGTCCAATTCTATCATAGTACCATCTATACAAAAACCACCTGCCTTAGTCCTTAAGCCACTTTCTAAAAATTTAAAACATTCTTACTTAAGACTAGATGAATCCTTGCTTGTAATCCTAGTTTCATATGTAGATCAAGAATGTGGGGGGAAGCTTCTTGATGTTCTTAGAGAACATAAGATAGCACTAGGGTTCACAATAGCAAAAATTAAATGGATTACTGCTGCTCTTTGTATGCATAGAATTTATCTAAAAGAAAATGCTAAACCATCTAAGAAAACATAGATGTGACTAAACACTAATATGAAAGAGGTATTTAGTGACAAAGTGTTTAAATTCCTATATGTTGGTGTCATCTACCCTATATTTGACAGCATTTGGGTTAATTCAGTTTAGGTTGTCTTCAAGAATTTTGGCGTCACAATAATTTGAAATGAGGATAATAAGTTAGTCCCCACTCGGGTGACCATTGGGCAGAGAGCTTGTATAGATTACCAAAAACTAAACTCAATCACAAGGAAAGACCATTTTCTCCCTCCCTTTATTGACCAAATGCTACAAAGATTAGTCGGTCATGGTTAGTACTACTTTCTAGATGGTTACTCCAGCTATAATGAAATCCCCATAGCATTTGAGGACTAGAAAAAGATGAACTTCACCTGCCCTTTTAGGACTTTCACCTATCATTGTATGCCTCTTGGACTTTGTAATGCTTGAGCTACTTTTCAAAGTGTTAACTATTAAATTTTAGTCCATATGCTTCTAATTTAGTGTTCAATTAGATCATCTAACCGTTCAAATTTGAAAAATTTAGCTTGATTTTGAATTTAGCTCCAATTGACCATCCAATCACTAATTTGTCAAAATCAATGGCCATGTGATCATTAGAGCTTATTAGATGCTTAATGTATGGTTTAGATGACTCTAATTTGATATTTTGTTTTACACATCAACCAAAAGAGGTATGGATGGCCCAGATCAAATTTTAATGTCCAGATCACCCATCAAGGATTAATGGTGCAGATGGAATGGTTCTTTAAAAGAAACTTTGTGTTAATGGAAAATATGGAAAACATTTGGAAAGCACCCCTAGTTGGAAGTCTCCATGGAGGAAACTAAACCAGAAGGAAAGTGGAAGACCAATTTAGAAGGTGGTGAGCTTTGAAGAGAGAAGACCACCAACCACCACCTCCTTCCCATTTTGGTTACTTTGAAAAGAGGAAACCAACCCCTCTTTTAGGCTGGCTGTACAGGGCAATTCACATCCCCTTCTCCCACTTCTCTCTTCTTTCCTCTACTCTCCACCTTTTTCTCTTCTCTTTTTCCTCTTGGACTGGGCCGTAGTAAGCATCACACCCCTTTTATTATGTTTTTTTTCCTTCTTTGTTTCACTAGTTTTCCTTTGATTGCCATCCATTCTATTTTGTTTCCTTTTTATCATCATTCCTTTGCCTTCCCAACCAAGCAAACCAATCACCCATCTCTTTCGCACCACTCCCAAACCTCTCTCCTTCTCTACTCTCTCTCTCTCTCTCTCTCTCTCTCTCTCTCTCTCTCTCTCTCTCTCTCTCTCTCTCTCTCTCTCTCTCTCTCTCTCTCTCTCTCTCCCTCTCTCTCTCTCTCTTCTATTTATTCTAACCACAAAACCTAGATGCCACCCATCTGCCCAGGCCAATCACCATCACACCCTCTACTCTCTCTTTCTCTCATTTTTTCCTCTATTTTTTGTAACCCCCAGCTCCTTGCTTCTCAATCTCTCGTTCTGCATCTCTCTCTTATTCTTCTCTCTAGCTAGCGTTACAACTTCTCAATAGTTACACGGTAGCAATGGTCAACACCCTTCACGGCACGAAGCTGGCTGGCTCTTCCTCTACCCACTCTCTTTGTTTCACCACGTGGACGATATCCTCACCAACACTGACATCCTCCCTGCATCACACCAACGACACTTCCACTGCCCAGAGCTCCCAGCACTGGCTCCTCTCTCTCTCTCCCTCGTTCTCTCTAATCTTCCCCGTCTCCAGCCACCTTAGGGAACAAAACCCAGATCCAATTTTCTCTTTGTTTCCCTACTTTCCCTCTTCCCCCTCTCTTATTCATCTTCCGCCAGCATCCTCCTCATCGAGTTTCCTATCTAATTTTTGGTTTCAAACAAAAAAATAGATAAATTCTAGTTTTACCCATTGCACTTGATTTTAATTCCATTTCAGTCCTCTTCTTTAACTCCCTCTATATCCTGCTTCTATTCTAGTTTTAATTTATCTTCATTCAATTATCTAGGAATTGCCCAATCCGAGCCAATTTAATTAAGGCTTAACCCAATCAACGGGTTAGCCTTAAACAACCAAAAACTCTCAATTTCTCCTATGTTTCTTCTCTAATTTTCAATTAACTTTTAAATTTCATTCTTAGGACATCCCTGAACTTAATTAATGTCATTGATCTTTAATCTAAAATCAGAAAAAGTGATCTAGACCATCCAAATCCCAAAATTACCATTTACTCCAAATCTTTCCAATTTTGCAGAATCTGACATATCTAACCAGCAGATCTTTAAGCAAAGACATGTTGAAGATGTTTATGAAGGTTGATCAACTCCAAGAATACCAGATTTGGAGAAATTCACAATGATTAAGCTAGGAAAGTAGATTTTTTATGTTATTTGCTTTTTTTTCTTTCTTATTAAACTGAAAATTTTGTAAATTTTGGCACTTGAATAGATATGAACCTTTATTCCATTTTTAGTAATTTTTTATTTTTTATTTCTAATTTCTAATTTTTAAAATTAAATTTTATTTAAAATCCCACTTTTTAAAGCAAGTCCTTGTGGGATCGACTCGTACTTGCATTAGCCATACTACAATAGCCTGTGCACTTGCAAAAAACTCAACAAGTTTTTTATGCCATTGCCAAGGACCCGCAATAGAGTTTTCATAAAATTTAATTAAAAAATCCAAAAAATTTAGGAATTGCGTACTTTTAGCATTTTAGTCATTTTAGGTGCATTGTTTAATTTTATTTTAGTGCATAACCATGATGTTTCCTGAATTTGGTACTTATTTCTATCTTTCTTTTTCAGGAAAGAGGAAAGTGAAGGAAATTAGTAAGTAGATCTTCATCAAAATAGAAATTTTCCTTCTTTCTTATAATATTTTTCTTTTTCTTTTGAGTGAATCTTTTAATGAGGCACCTTTGTAATTTACAATTTTCATTTCAATTTTTAAAGGGTTGTATAATATAGGGCAAGTGTGGGATGAGGTAGCTTACATTTGATCTTCATCAAAAACCCCACTGTAAGTATCCCCACTCCTTTTATTTTCTAGATTAGGGTTTGCATTTAGAATAGTCTTGCATTGTTTGGTAGAACAATTACATATAGAAAACATATTTGATAATTGTTGCATTTTTAGGGTTTTGCATTAGTTTACTATTTTCATTTCATTCGTAGGGCACGTTTACTGCTTTAAGATGATATATATGTTGATCAAAAGCCCATGCAAAGTAGAAATTAATTAGTAAGGGCACCCGACTCCACAAGATCAAGGGTGGATTTCATCACCACTCCTTGGCCCACTTAGGACAATCACCTCAAATGTGCACCCCTACCTTTCAAATACATTTAAAATCAATTAGAAGAGACATATAAGACCATCACATACTCATAGGACCCTCTTATGAAGATGCAATCTATTGTCACTCTAGTGGCTTTTGAGCACTGTGGTTATAGTGGGTGTCTTAAAATCCAAGTGATTTTTTCACGCCTTTTGTTGACATTTGTTGAGGTCTAAACACCTCCTTACATGAGGATTGTATTAACCACCTTAGGTAGAACCTAACTGATAAGAAATAGTAAAATATGAAAGGGGGGAGGAGCACTTAATTATGCTAATCTCAAAGCATTGTCCCCACACAAATTCAAGAAAGTCAAAGTATTACTTATTAGCATAAGGATTATTTGATTTTCCTTTAATTGTACATCATTTAGTTTAGGACTAGCATTTAGGTTGCATCATATAGTTGTGGTTGTTCTAAGAGAGAGAGAGAGAGAGAGAGAGAGAGAGAGAGAGAGAGAGAGAGAGAGCTCATTTGTTGTATACAATGACTTATTTCGTTGTATACAAAGTTAAGAACATGGGCCTACTAAGAAGGGGATAATTTCATAGATGCATCGATGGATAGGTTAGATATTATGGAAAGTCAATTTCTTAGGATAATAACTTCTAGGCAAGCTACATCCCTACTCCACTCCTTCATGGGCCCCATCAAACTCCATAGACAATAAATACTATCAGGAGCCACTGGATGCACCTAATGCATTCACACACCCTAACAATTATTATTCTGAGACGAATCACCAAGACTATAATAGATGGGCTAGGAATCATGAACAACCATGGTCTTAGGACCACCAATATCAGGAGGAACCATAATGGTCCTACCCTGGTCAACACTACCATGATTATTCAAAATATTAAGGTCAGACATCATGTGTTTAACCTACTCGGTCCTTTTTCAATACCCCAATGCCTCACCAATACTAACCCTAAGAGTTGTTTCCTCTACAACCTGAAGAACCACCATTAGAAGAGCAACAATTTTTTAAGAGAATAGAACAAGTCATAGCTACTAGCCAAAAGGAAACAAGACAAGAGATGGAGAAATGGGTAAAGGAAATGAAACCAATATGGGAAAATACTGACAGAAACATCGCTGAAATTATAAAATGGACTAAGGAACTAAAGAAAATTGGGGATAATGAAGAACCATTTATTACTGATAATAGGATGGAAATTTCTTATGATCATCCCAAGCAAAAATTTCCACAACCATCCTTAGAAACCTCCAACTTAAATCTACTCACACCATGTCTTGCTCCTTACGATTATGATGAAGAGACTTCCATTGATGAAGAAAATAAAGCTTTAGAAATGTCCAACCCAAAACCTCCTACTCATTTTTATGACTTTGAGAAGACACATCTATTGAGGAGGTGAATCAGTTCTTGGATACTATGCATTTAATGGACACTTCTCAATGGCAACCTAGAGTAGATCCCCTATAAAGACTAAAATTCATATTAACCCTTCTTAAGTAGAAGATGTACCTAATTTGGAGTTACGAACCTTATTTGAACAATCATAAGATAGTCATGTAGACCCATTTGACACCTTACCTGTGCACATAAAAAAGGAAGAGAAAGAGTCAATTGATGTACATCAACCTACTTTAGGGTACACATCAGAAAATAACCAGGGTTTAAGCCAAACCTTGTCCCCACATCTAGTAATACAAGGACAACCTTTTAGGGAAGGCAGAGTCAAATTATACCCTTATTTTAGGACAATGTCAGGGAAAAGGAGAAAAAAGTTAACTAAATATAATGGTAATTATTATCCCTCAATTTGGTCAAGAAAATGCCATTCATCTCCAAATGGTCTAATAAAATGCACGGTCGTACACAAAATCATTGTGATACCATCACCTCAATTTTTCAGGTGGTGGAATTATATTGACTATTGTAAAATTTTGAAGATGGGGGATCACCAATATAATTCAATCTTCATTATTTTATTGTTACCACCACCAAAAATTTTAGGGTGAAAGCAATATATCAATTACTACGAGATTCTTAAGTGGCGTGAGAAATCTTGCCATTTCCTCTTAAGGTTAGGATTAGGACAAATAAGCTGACCCAGTTAGCTCTAGGTTTAGAATGTTAGGTTAGGCCATGTTTGGCTGAAGACGTAAAACTTAACGATTCTTGGGAGGCAACTCAGATGTTTTTCCTATCTCCATCTTCTACATCCTTCCATTATCATATAGATCTTATGTTTTCCAACATTGAGGACAATGTTTCATTTAGGGTGGGAGGTGTAGATGCACATAGAGATTTTAAATTTTCTTGATTCTTTTGAAAAAAGAAAGGTTTAAGGTAGAGTTCCTTTACTGTGATGAGAACTGTATATTTAGAATTTAGTAATTCCACAGTTTTCACCTCTTAATAGGAATGCATATGATTAGTTTTGAATATCATTCATGTGTTGGAGAATTTTATGAAAGTTAATTCTCAAAATCCATTTCCACACAACATATACTCTAGACTAATAGAGAGGTATGACTTAGAGACCCTAAGAAAAATTAGTGGAGACTTATAACCCAGTGACTTTAGAGACTATCTTCTTTCAGAGAGTTATATTTAATTACACAATTTCTTCAACAAACATAAAATTAGTATGATCCTGTCATCCTTGTTTTGGTTAAACATTAAGAATAAACAAGAGTCATAGCTTTATTTCCAGAAAATTTATTGAATCTAATAGGCTTCAAGATACTTAAGAAATGACATAGGCCATCTTTGCTTAGCCTAGAGACATAAAGCCTACCCAGTATATCATACCACTAGTTAGCCCCTTTGAGTCTATTATTAAGCCTTTTCTTTCTTAGCCTCAATTACCTTAACCCAGAACAAGCCAGTATTGCCCATTGTCAAAATGAGTAGAGTTAGTAGAGAAAAGTTCAAAAAAAGGACAAAAAGTCAAAGAAGTGAGAAAAATTAGTTGTATTTCTTCCAAATATGCCAAAGAAAAAAAGAAAAGTAAAAAAAAAAAATGAAATTGAAATTGAAAAAGAAAGACCAAAATCTAAAAGAGGTATTCACTTCAAGTAGAAACCAAAAGAAAAAGTTGTCTTAACTCATATTCAGTGAAGACCTCTACTCAATTTTGAACCTTTGAACTCTTATAACTTTATTTTTTGAACTTATTCTAAGCCTATATTTCATCCTAGTTAAAGAACTATTGATCTTAGGTGGAACATAGACTTAAAGAGGAGGTAAAAAGAAGGAATTGATGTAAACTACTCCTAATATTCTTGGTGATAACATCCACTCTTAGGGATCATTTTCCTTTGTCACATGAACATTCAAAGATTTATGCAAACCATTAGCTTTTCGGATTCAGTCACATAATGAGAGAAATATATTTAATCCCTTATCTGAGAGTTTCAATTCTCAACGTATACTTGTGAGGATTTGTGGTTAAGACATATTTCCAATAGAATATAAGCATATCTAGCTAGAAGTCAAGATTTATGTGGCTATACACACACGCACTCTAAGAAATAGCTCAAATAAAATGTCTTTAATATGTGTATGATGTGTAAAATTGTTAAATCCACTCTACTAAGTTACAAAAAACTAATAGATTGCTAAAGAATAAGGATTCTTTGAGATAAAATAGGGGACTTAGCCTTATTGAAGGGTACATTCATTGCAAACCCTCATGAGGTATAACTTGTCTACTAGGGGTAACTTAGGGGTTCAAGGACTTGTTGCATGCGGTAAATGTAATCATGAGTACTTATGAAAGTGATACTTTGTACCAGTTTTTGTAAAATGGTTTTCTACATGTTTTGCTCCTGACTAGCCAAATGTTAGTTGTGGGGTGTGTTAACTATTAAATTTTAGTCTAAATACACCTAATTTAGCATTCAATTAGATCATCTAACTGTTCAAAATTGCAAATTTTAGCTTGATTTTGAATTTAGCTCCAATTGACCACCCAATCATTAATTTGTCAAAATCAACTGTCAAATGATCATTAGAGCTTATTAGATGCTTAATGTATAGTTTAGATGACTCTAATTTGGTCTTTTGTTTTGCACATCAACCAAAAGAGGTATGGATGGCCTAGATCAAATTTCAATGTCCAGATCATCCATCAAGGATTAATGGTGTAGTTGGAATGGTTCTTTAAAAGAAACTTGTGTTAAAGGAAAATATGGAAAAGATTTGGAAAGTACCCCTAGTTGGAAGTCTCCATGGAGGAAACTAAGCTAGAAGCAAAGTGGAAAACCAATTTAGAAGATGGTGGGCTTTGAAGAGAGGAAACCACCAACCACCACCTCCTTCCCATTTTTGGCTACTTTGAAAAGAGGAACCAACCCCTCTTTTAGGCTAGTTGTACAAGGCAATACAAAACCCCTTCTCCCACTTCTCTATTCTTTCCTCTACTCTCCACTTTTTTCACTTCTCTTTTCCCTCTTAGGCTGGACCATAGGAAGCACCATAGCCTTGTTCTTCTTCTTCTTCTTTTTCCTTCATCATTTCACTATTTTTCCTTTGATTGCCATCCATTCTACTTTGTTTCCTTCTTGTCATCATTCCTTTGCCCCTTATTATCTCTTTTACTTCTATCTACCGCACCATTCCCAGCCAAGAAAAATATTCGCCCATATCTTTCTCACCAGTCTCAGACCTCTCTTCTTCTCTGATCTCTCTTGGTTCACTCTCTCTTCTGTTTATTCTAACAGCAAAACCTAGACACCACCCCATCTTCCCAGGCTAGTCACCATCACCCCCTCTACTCTTTCTCTTTCTCTCATTTTTCTCTATTGTTTGTCACCCCCAACTCCCTACTTCTCAATCTCTCCCTCTACATCTCTCTCTTATTCTTCTCTCTGGCCAGTGTTGCAACTCCTCCACAATTATAGGGCAGCACTAGTTAGCACCCATCATTGCACGAAGCTGGCTGCCTCTTCCTCTCCCCACTCTCTCTGTTTCACCACATTGACGGCATCCTCACCAGCATGGGCATCCTACCTGAATTGCACCAATGGCACTTCCATTGCCCAAAGCTCCTAGAATTGACTCCTCTCTCTCCCTCATTCTCTATGGTCTTCCCCATCTCGAGCCACCTCAGGGGAGAAAACCCATATTAGGTTTTCTCTCTATTTTCCTGTTATCCCTTTTCCCTCTCTCCTATTCCTCTCCTCTTCTCCTCTATCTTCCTATGGCTTCCTCCTCATCGGGCTTCCTTTCTAATTTTCAATTTAAAACAGAAAATTGGATAAATTCCAGTTTTACCCATTGCACTTAATTTTAGTTCCATTTTAGTCCTTTCTTTAATTCCCTCTGCATTCAGTTTCTATTATATTTTTAATTTATCTTCATTTATCTTATCTAGGAATTACCCAATCTGAGCCAGATCAATTAAGGCTTAACCCAATCAAAGGGTTAGCCTTGAACAACCAAAAACTCTCAATTTCTCCTCTATTTCTTCTCTAATTTTCAATTAACCTTTTGATTTCATTCTTAGGTTATTCCTAAGCTTAATTAACATCATTAATCTTTAATATAAAATCCAAAAAGTTATCTAGATCATACAAATCCCAAAATTACCATTTACTCCAAATCTTTACAATTTTGAGGAATCTGACAAATCCAACAGGCAGATCTTTAATCAGGTAGATCTTTAATCAAGGACATGCTAAATACATTTTTGAATGTTGATCAACTCAAAGAATACTAGATTTGGAGAAATTGACAGTGATTAAGCTAGGAAAGTTGTTTCTTCATGTTATTTGCTTTATTTTCTTTCTTTTGGAACTGGAAATTCTATAACTTTTGGCTGTTGAATAGATATCAACCTTTATTCCATTTTTAGTATAAAAAAATTATTTCTAATTTTTTAAAATTTTATTTTATTTAAACTCCCACTTTTTAAAGCGAGTCCCTGTGGGATGGACCCGTACTTACATAAGCTATACTACAATAGCTCGTGCACTTGTGAAAAACACCACACAAAGGTGTATGTTGATAATATTTTTGATGTGGTGGAGAGGTTTTTAGAAGTGTTTATGGATGATATTTTACTGTTTGGTTCTTCATTTGATGAATGCCTTCACCATTTAAAACTGGTCCTAACTGTGTCAAGAAAAGAAATTATTGTTAAACTGGGATAAATGTCATTTCATGGCTCAAAATGGCATTGTTCTAGGCCACATCATTTCACATAATGGCATAGAACTTGACAAAGCCAAAGTGGATTTAATCTCTAGCCTTCCTCCTCCATGGACGGTGAAGGAAATCTATTATTTTTTAGGCTATGCTGGTTCTCATAGATGATTCATCAAGGACTTTAACAAAATTGCTAAGCCCAGATGTAATATACTTATGAAGGAGGCAAATTTTGACTTTGATGACGATTGTATAAAAGCAATTGAGTGCCTATGTAATAACCCCAATTTTTGTAATTGATTGAGAAAATCAATAAAGTTTGAGTTTCAGATATTTCAGGCTGAAATATTAGGGTTATTTAGAATATACTTTTTATAAAAGTATAATCAAATCATAATACATGTAAAATTGAAATTAAACTTAGCAAACCCTTCAAAATGACTGTAAGCACGACAAATTCTGAATTCGGATAAGAAATCCTTAAGTTTCTTCATTTCTTGGACAAAAGGGGTAAAATAGTAATTTTACCCAAAAATCAAAATATGAGATATCAAAATTTAGAATGTACTAAGAAATACGAATCCAACGCCATTAAGTACACTCAAATCTGAGATCATGGGAATAAAACCCAAAATTTTATACATAAATGGTAAAATAGTCTTTTTACACCATGTGGGTCCCACATAGGGCCCACAAGGGACCCAACAACCACTCTTATCAAAAGCCCACGTGAATTCATGGGTCAAAAAACATCAACTAGTCTTGGGAAAGAAAAATGGGGCATGGGGAAGAAAAAAATGGAGCATGGAAGACTTTCATGCCATTTAATAATAAAAAAAATAAAATATTCTATAAATACAACCCCAAAAATCCTCATAAAATTCCCACGAAATTCTCTTCACTCTCCCTGAAAAATTAGATCTAGATCCCTTCCCAAAAACCCAAAATTTCCAAGAGACATCTCTCTTGTCAATTTGTTTTTCTTTTTAGATTGGAACAAGAGACCTAAAATCAATTAGGCACTCTGTTCCAGATCTAATTTGATCAATTCCACCATCCAAAACTTCCCAACATATCTATTCTACAAAACCCCCAAAGAAATTTCAAGATCCAATGGTTCAAACAATGGAAATTTGCAAGAAAGATGGATCTTAGGCCATATCTTCATCAACAAGATATTTTTTTAAATTGGGCATATAATCGAGGTTTTTTCTCCAATCAGGTAAGTGGAAATACTTTCCATAGATGTTTAATACTGTTTTATGTAATTTTTAGTTTACTGTAATTTATTTTGGTAATAAAAAGGTAAAAATAAAGTTGTGACGACCCGGGTTTTCTCATGCATTTTTAAATGCAATACCTAATTTCCTATGGCAGGATGCATCCCTATTTGAAAACCATTCTATAAAAACCATGCAATGCAGCGGAAAACCTTTAGTTTTAAACTCATTTTGAAAACCCCGAGTGTCATTTGCCTTCACAACAACCAAAGTGGTTTTTTGAAAAAAAAACTTCAGAAATCATACATATTTTTTCCCAGGTCTTTCCAGTCACAGCACACAACCCAACTGTAATTAAATACAACTTCATGTCCAAAGGGTTGAGAGTTTACTTACATGTATAACTCTCTTCTTTTTTATTCACTTGCTCGTAGCACTAATATCTCCTAAGACGTCTCCTATTTATGAGTGGAACTATCCTGAAAAATGTTAAGGATAGGGTGAGTATATACTATACTCAGTAGAAGTCTATCACTATTAGTTTTATAATGCATGCGATGTTTTAAAATCATATGTTCTTTTCCAAAACATGTGCATGTCTGAATACTTAAGTTCAATATTGACATCAAAATCCATTGTCAAACTGAAATACTAACGACTTAAAGGATCATATAATCCAAAATCAAAAGTATCATATACATATATATCATAACATCATGATATGCATAAAATGCTTCATGGAATCCAACTCATGGATCTCTAGTATGGTATGGTCGACCAACCTCATATCATGCCATATGCAATGCACATAAATCATCAAACCATAGGGTCCACTATGCCTACGACCTCCTCGCCGTGTGGTCCCCGGGTACCTGAGGACACTCGGTCATAGCCTCCACGGGGCCATGACACGCCGACCCAGTGCCATGACACCAGTGGTAGCCCCCTGTACCACATGCAGTCGACGTAGGGACTTGCCTCTTTTTGGGCGTGGTACCCATCCACCTATTAGTGGTAGAGGCTAGGTGGCCAACCCAGACCCCTCGGCATAGCACCCACGGGGCTTACTAGCCCAAATCACATAAGATCAAATAAGCCAAAACCTCTTTTCAAAACATGTCCTCTTTGGGTCCCTCACAACTACCTGGCCCTTGGCACTCCAGCGTCTTTTGGCAACCCTCAAGGACATGCAATCTTTGCAAGTACTTAAATCATGCAATGTATGCACTTGTTTGCAAAACATATATGTGCATAATGTATATGCAATCATTTACAAAACATGGCTATGTACAAAGCATTTATCATGCATGCCGAATTAAGTTATGCAAATCAAGTCATATATTTAAAAAATATGTTCTCAAAATAATAATAGTTCTTTTAAAAGAATCTAATAGTGATAGATACTTACCTGGCTAGGTCGCGCTAACCCATTTGTCCTCGTATGGTCCTGAACATGGTTTGGGGACTCAAGGTTAGTTTGACCTATCATTTATGGGTTTTAGAGTAATTGGTCTTATTATTTAGGCATTATGGGTCCATCCCTATGCCTATGGGTGTCCTAAGGTCCTAATTGGGCCTTAGAATCCTTAGTTTTCCAAAGTTCTAGTGGCCACGTGCCACCATTCCTATTCTAAGGGTCATACCCTCTTTTGATTGTTCCTTGATCAGGGATTTTATGGTTTGGATGTGTCCACGTCGTCAACATGGACACAACGCCTTTTGCGGCGCCTCAATCGGAGCTCTAGATCTCAAGTTATAAGCGTTTTAGTGTCGCACGTTCATAAGACTCTTAAGAATTAAAAGACAGAATGCTAGGGCGCTGCGCATCAGCGTCATGCGCCCTGGCTTCCTTAACAACCAAAAAATGATGCCTCTGCTAGCACGCTACTCGTTTGCGACGTGCGCCTCAGCGGGCGCATCTGCAGACGCGCAGCACTCCTCAGCCCGTCTTCCTCTTTAGCGGGCGCGTCCGGGGACGCGCCCGTTGGTTTTCTTCAGACGCGTTCGACGCGTCTCGTTCCGACTGGAACGTCTGCATTGACTGGGGGACTGGGGCATCCTCAGGACACCCTGGTTCAACCCTGTCAAACTAGTGCGGCCCAGGGGACGTCCCTGGGTCCTTGGTGGCTCTCCCGGGCTCCGTTTTGCATGGTTTTTCATGCAAAAACTTGGGGAAATTGACCTTGGAACTATGGGGGAGATGGGTTTTGAGCGATCTCGGACGTACCTGGCTCGTTGCTGGGTTTTTCTCCTTGTTTTTTCTTCTAGTTCACTGCTCCACGATGGGTTTTCTCCAAGGTTTTGGGCTGCCATTAGAGGCACCCAAGAGCTCTATTTATAGGGCTTTTAAAGAGGGTTCTGGAGGGGTTCTAACCGCCTTTGAATGGCGGTGGAGAAACCTCCAGAATGGCGGTGGTTTCTCCTTGAAACACCGCCGTTCCAGAAACCTCTAGGAGGTTGAAGATGAAGGGTGCCCGTATCAAAACAGGCCCCTGTGTTTTGCCGCTAAACCCCTTTTTGTAAAAATTGTAGTTTTGCCCCTGAACTTCAAAGGGCCATAACTTGCTCATTTTAACTCCGTTTTGGGTGATTTTGGTCTCGTTGGATTCCTTTTTCTGAGATGCATCTAATGGCACTATTTTTAGGACCAAATTCCTGGGTTTACTCAAGGAGACTAGTGAAATGACCAAAATGCCCTTATCTTTAAAACTAAACTTTTCATGGGATTTTAATATTACAAAAATTGGGTTCATTACAAAAGTAAACACCAAAACCCTTAATTCTAGATGATAGATTGCTCAGATAAAAATTTTGACTGCACCAATTGATCCAGAAGGGTCCAAAACCCCTAGGGTAGAATTTTGATAAAGATGAGAGACGTTCTGGGCCCTCAATTGAGAGGGGAATGATTGGATGGTCCAAATGGACTGTCCGATCTCCTGATCAAATGGACAACGTTCCGCACGCGTCCATAGACACCCCATGCGGGCGCTTCCGCATCTCATCGCAGCGGACGCGCCCGACGAACCGAACGCTTTCCGCGTGCATCTGTGGAAGCCCCATGCGGGCACTTCGGAATTTCGTCGCAGCGGACGCGCCCGAATTGTTCCGCCTGGTTCGTTCCACCTGACTAATCTAGGGCGTCCGTTTCTTGGGCCCAGATCAAATCCAAGCCCTAGGAAAGACTGTAAACTTCCAGATCCAATTCCGGAGTCATCTGAACTCCAAATTGAGATCGGAAAGTAGCTATGGAAAGCTTGAAATCTCTATTTTCAGATACAATGATAAAATGGACATGTTATTCAGTAAAAAAAATTTGTATTAAAGAAACAAGTTTCCAATTACCTAGATCTTCAAGATCTGAGATGATCAGATCTTGAAAATATGTTTTAATATTTATATAATATTGAAATAAAGTGAGATCTATTATTTAATTGGATATATATGAGATATATTAACGGATCTATCCATTATGGTAGAAAAACCCTAAAAAAACAAAGGGACCCACTTGATCAATGAGATCAAGTGTGATCAGATCCTTGGGATGGAAAGAATAAATGTTGATATCATGAAATCCAAGGATATCATGAATGGATTATGACAAAAATAGATCAATATGATCTTTTGACCTTAATGAAGAAAATTCCCTAAATATAACTAAAATCCTTAATCAAAGGAAAAGATCTAAGATCAAATGGTTGGATTATAAGCAAAGGTTTCTAAAAATGTTAATGTAATTAGTTTCATAGCATTTTAAATATGATTATGTTAAAAAGTATGCTAGTATAACATTTTGACTTTAGCATGATATGTGATTTCATTGTTATCATAAGGTGTTAGATTTAATTTAAGTACCTTGCCTCATTACCATTGAATGTTAAATTATGTAGTTTTATGCTTTGAATTTATAATTCATTTATGGTTGAATGTTATTAGTAGATTTACTTGTTATGAGATAAAGAGCAGAAAACATCAAAAATGTATTCTAATGAGAAAGTAGAGTTTCATTACACAAATAAGAATGGAGTACTTTGGACATAATTAGTAAGGGCTATAGTTAGTAGGACAATATAAGGATTATCAAGTCCTTGGCCCAAATTAGGAAAAGAATAATAAACCCCATGAATGACATTATAAATATTCATGGACTTAATTAAAATCCATTAGAAAGAGTACTTAGGGTAAACATGCTTATAGGAACCTTATGAAAGGTTGAGCTATGGCCATTCTAGTGAATGATGAACATAGTGGTTAAGGGGGTTATCTAATAGAGCCTCGGTCTTCCCCTACCTTCCGTTGACATTTGTGAGGTCTAAACGCCTCCTTACATGAGGATTGAAGTAACCACTTTGTGTTCACATATTCAGCTAGTAAGCCTTAGCCAATTGGAAATAAGAGGAGCAGTCTAGATTTAGGCTTGAATAAGCTACCTTTAACCAGCACATTAACTGGTTGAATAATAATAATAAGAGCATAAAAGGTTAGCAAATTACCTAACCCTAATAAAAACAGTAAGTAAGATAAGGATGATCAAACAAGATCCATTAGATCTTGGATGATCAAGAATAATAAGAATAAAAACACTATATTGTACTTAGTATGCATGTTTATTAGTATACTTATTATAGTTCATTAGATTAGATAATCCAAACCATTGATCAAAGATGATTCAAGGAAGAAAACCAAGATCATCCTCCATAGGGATGATCCAATAACTGAACTTAGATCAGAGAAGAACTAGATGATAGAAGATCTAAGACCTTGATCTTTATCGACATGTGTAGATTGTCAATCAATGGATCTATGAAAGATCAAGATCAAGGAAATGGACATACAAAGACTTAGAGATAGAAAAATACTTAGATATGAATGATCTAAAGATCATTCTAAACATCAGATCTAGTGATCAATAGGATTGCTCATAATTTATATATTGACAATATGTATGGATGTACAGATTACATACATCAGTCAGGATCATGGAAGATTGGGGAAAAGAGATCAATCCTTAAAGGTAGGAGGATTTGATGAATGCATACATGATTGTACTCATGATCTTATGTTGACAAGAGTAATGATAATACTTGTATTAAATCTCTTGAAAACCTTATGATCCAACCAAACACATATAAGATGGTTAAGGACTAAACTATAAGTGAATAGGGAACTAGGAAATATTTCAGCCCTAAGTAAACAGACATATGGTCTGATATATATGAAATCTATTTTACATACAAGCTTGGAGGCTTGTGAGTTTGTTTTAATAGGCATAAGCCTAAGGGAATTCTATTGCTAGAGGAGTTATGAGGGTTTGGCCACCTGCTCCTTGAAATTTGATGATGTGATGATACCTTCACCTAAGAGAGGCTAAAAGTCGGGTGGTGGCAATTATGGGAAGGCCACCACTGTGAAAGTCTTGCCCCCCCATATGGGCAGTGACATAATATTTTCCATCGTGGTATCAGTGGTGAACAGGGTAGTTATCCGAGCGAGCTAGTACAGATCAGACTGCAGCATAGCAACCTTTCTAATTATTTTACACTATGATGCATAAGAGAATAGGCATAGTGAAATGCCTTATGTTATAGCATAATGAAATGCTAGGTAATTGTATATTACCAATATTTCCCAAGAAGGCAAATTCCCAGTATAAGATTAGCTGTAATACTAAATTCTCAAAATGAAGAGAATTGATCGGCTTAGTTGGGAATGATATTTGACTATTTTCACGAATTTAACTGGTTTACCCATGAAGGGTATGTATGTATATAGATATACATAACTTACAAAGTAGAGTATGTTTAAGGATAATGGGATTATGAAGTATTGGAATTACATTGTCAATGTTATGTTTCTTGAATCCCCTACCAAGCATTGCTTGCTGAGATATTGTAATTGTTGCAATATCTCAGATACAGGGAAGGAGAGTTAGGAGCTGAAGACTATAGAAGACTTGAAGAGAATAATCTTCAAGGTATACCCTTGAAGACATGTATTTTTCTTTGTTGAGAGTTTTATTGTATGGTGAGCTTGAGTTTTAGATTATGTAATTTGGACAAGTATTGTACTAGATTTGGCTGCACTGTGAACCACTGGATGGATCCTGGAGTTTAATAAAAGTATATTCCTTCAATGAAATTTTATTTTGTACACAAATTGTACTTATGTTATGTATGAAGTGGTGGCTTGGGTTTTCAAATCAAGTTCTAAAGAAAAGAATTTTAGCTGCTTTGTTTTGCAAAAAAAATTTACACTCTTAAGGGCCCTGCCTTTCAAAATACTTTACAAATCATGTTTCAAAAACCCAGGTCGTCACAGCCTAAAGGTTGAACTGACTTCTACACCTATAATTCAACTACCAAATTAGAGTGCACCATACAAAATAATGTGTGATGCTTCAAACTATGCGATCAAGGCTATGTTGGGGTGACAAGTTGATAAACTCCTTCATGTGATATATTATGCTAGTAAGACACTCAATGATGACTAGATCAATTATTACACTACATAAAAATAGTTTTGGTAGTTGGTTTTACCTTAGATAATTTTAGATTATACTTCTAAGATCTAATGGTCATTGCCTATTTAGACCATGCAGCATTGAAATATCTTATTTCTAAGAAAGAAGCTAAACCTAGGCTAATCCATTGGATACTATTGCTATAGGAATTTGATTTAAAACTTCAGGATAAGAAAGGTTCCAAAAATGTTGTGGCTAGCTATTTATTTAGGTTAGTTGTGGAGTTTACTATGGAGAATGTGCTTATAATTGAAAATTTTATAAATGAACAATTGTTACACATTTTTCTATTGCCTTTGTATGCAGATAGTCAATTATCTTGTCACTGGTCAAATGTCTAGTCATTGACTAAACAAGATGGGAAAAGATTCATTGTTGAGGTAAAACACTTTACATGGGACAATCCATACGTATTTGAGTACTATCCTGATTAGGTTATTAGGAAACGCATACCAAATAATGAACGTAAAATCATTTTAATTTTGTCATGACCATGTATGCGAGGCCATTTAGTTCTAGAAGACAGCTACAAGATTCAACATTGTCATTTTTCTTAGCCCACTATTTTTAGGGATTCACATGCTTACTACATAGCATGTGCTAGATGCTAACAGTTGGGGAGTATAGGGAAAAGAAATATGACACCTCTAAACCACATTATTATCGTTGAGCCTTTTAATATTTGGGACATTGATTTTATGGGACATTTTCCTAACTCTTTAGGTTATCTATACATCCTTGTGGGAGTGGACCATGTGTCTAAATGGGAGGAGGCCATACTGACCAATGACCATAGGGTGTTGGTTAAGTTTTCAAAGGAAAATCTATTTACATGCATTGGAACCCCAAGGGTCATAATTAGTGATGGGGGAAACACTTTTGCAATAGAGTGTTTGAGAACTTAATGAAGGAAAATAGTGTTACCCTTAGAATCGCTACCCCTTATCATCCTTAGACTAGTGGACATGTAAAAGAGTTAAATAGGGAGATTAAGTGAATTTTGGACAAGAAAGTAAATCTAAATAGGAAAGACTGGTATTTAAAACTTAATGATGCTTTATAAGCTTAACTACATTTTAAACCCCTATAGGCATGTCACCCTACCACTTGGTCTATGAAAAGGCCTATCACCTACAAATAGAACTTGAGCATAAAGCATATTGGGCCATTAAAAAGCTAATTTTGACTTCAATACTATTGGAACCCACAAAAAACTCCAACTCAGTGAGTTGGGTGAACTAAGAAAAGATATACAAAGACCGCATGAAAAGTCATCATGATAAACACATCCTTCGAAAGTCCTTCACCCCATGACAAAAGGTCCTTTGGTATAATTTTAGATTACATCCATTTCTTAGAAAACCTCAATCTTGATGGACTAGTCCCTAAATAGTACATAATGCTTACTCTCATGGGGCTTTCAATATAGAAAGGGATGGAGAGATTTCCAAAATAAATGGGCAAAGGTTGAAACCCTATCTAGAGTTGACCAACCCTGAAGTAGAAGAAATACTATTGGGTGAACCAATCTGCCAAGACCCACGTTAGCATGTCCCCTGACACTTGCATCCATCAATAGCCTAGCATTCATCATTGTGATTCATTGCATTTTATCATAGCATTGTGTGTCTGGCTAAAGATGTTAATCTTAGTGATTAATGGGAAGCAACCTAGGTTTTTTAGAGTGTCATTGTTCTATAATACCATCATTTAGGGTCATATGTTTCAAAACATTGAGGACAAAGTTTAGCTAAGTTTGGGGGTGTAGGTATGCATGAGATTTTCTAAGTTTTTTTGTACTTTTGAAAGAAAAAGAAGAAGAGGAAGAAATTTTTTTTACTTTTCAAAAGTTTTAAGGCCAAAGTTTCTTTACTATGATGAAAATTGGATTTTGGAAGCTTGTTATTTTTCCTACTTTATCTTCTTAATAGAAATGTATGTGGTTAATTATGCATCATATTCATGTCTTAAATTGTTTTATAAAAGTTAAATCTTGAAACACACTTACACAAAGTACATAGTCTAGACTAATTGATGGTTATGACTTAGAGACTATAATTTTTTTTAGAGTTATATTTGTAATGTCATATTTTCATCCACATACATCAACTTTGAAAAATCCTAGTATCATTGTTTTGGTCAATTGCCAAGAATTAAAAGGAGTACTAGCTTAGTTTTCTGAACATTTATTGAATCTAATAGGCTTTAAGTAACCTAGGAAATGATATAGGCCTTCCTTGTTTTAGTCCACAGACATAAAGCCTACCTAATAATTTATACCACTAATTCGACCTTTTTGAGCCTCTTGGTAAACCTTTTCTTTCCAAAATCCCATCTACCCTAGAAAACCCAAAAATAAAATATCCATTACCCATTTTTCAAAATGAGTAGAGATGGTATAAAAAGTAGAAAATGGAAAAAACCTATAAACTGAAAAAAAAAAATCAAAGTATTTACATGGAAAACCCTTTCCCTTAAAGAAAAAGAAATACAAAGAAAAGAAAGAAAATGAAGAGGAAGGAAAAGTGGAAAATATATTTGCTTCAATACAAAGAAAAGAAAGTAGTAGTCCAATTATTAAAGACCTCTACTAAGATTTGAAACCGTTGAATCCTTATACCTTTTCTTTCAAAACCTATCCCAAGCCTACATTTCCTCCTATCTAAAGACCTATTAATCTTAAGATGGAAGATAGCCTTAAAGAGGGTATAAGTAGGAAGGAATTAAGGCGAACTACCCTTATTGGTCTTGAAAATAGCATCAATTCTTATGGATCATAATTCCTTTGTTTCATTTGTGCTCATAAAATTATGTGAAATGCTAATATTATTGGATTCAATCACATAGTGAGTAAATTTTGTTTGATATTTTTTTTCTTTGAGATCTTTAATTTTTAGGTATATCAATGAGAAATTGAAGTCAAAACATCATTCTAATAGAGTATAAGAATATCTATTTAGAAGTTCTAACTTGTGTACCCATATACATGTTGCACCCAAGATATAACTATAATAAAATGGCATTGGTATGTGAATAACTTGTGGAATCTTTCATTCCTCTTTATTAAGTTGTTGAAGTTGTAGAGTGCTAATGGATGAGAATTCTCTAAGATAAATACAAGAACTTATCCTTACGGAATTTTGTAGGTATATTCACTACAAAACCTCATGAGGCCCAACTCATCCACTAGGGGTAACCTAGTGCTTTAAAGGCTTGTTGCTTATGATAAATGCAATCATGAGTACCCATAAAAAATGGCTATCATTTTCTTTTCATGAGTTTTTTATATTTTTTTATTGAGACTAACAAAATGCTGGATGGAAGGAATGATTCATTTTAAATTTTATATAAAAAGTACCCAATCAGTCGTCAATGTATTATAAATTGTCGTGTTATTTCTAGGGTCCATCTGAAATCTCATAACACATGAATTTCTGAGCTAATAATTCAAAAGTTTGATTTTTGGAAGATTAAAGAGCTAATCTAGAGTAAGTATATGAATTATGATAATTTTTTAGGATTTAATTAGGATTTTTCAACTTTTCTAGGTGATGGGAAGATAATTCAATAATCGAGATCAAGAAAGATAAGATTTGATAATGATCATTAAAAGGGAGAGAAAGACCTAGATTTCAACATTCTAGAACTAAATTAAGGGCTAAGATTATCCTATGGTAGGCAAATGAAGTCCAAGGAAGCAATGGGAGATCCAAAGGTGACTAACATGGGCCTGTGCAAAAGGTCATGCAATTCCACTACCTTTGCATGAGAATTGGAGCCATACATGAAAGCTTCCTAAGTTAACAAGGAAAGATAATAAAAAAAATCCAAGCCATTCAAGCATTGAAGCCAAAGGACAGCCATTCAAGCCTTGAAGCCAAAGGATAATGTCATTCAAGCCATCAAGCAATAAGCTTCGAAAGTGAGCCATCAAGCTAGATGAGAGCCATGCCACATGGAGTCACATGAGAAGAGGACTTTTAAAAGCAATTATCCCATGCTAAGAACATGGATGTTAAGGGATAATCAGAAAGGAATTTGGGTGATAATCAATATGGCAAGATATGAATGCATAGGTGGACTAATTAATGGCGAAACCAAGTCAAATTTCCTTATCTTTCCCTCTCCTTTCCCCCTCCTGTCTCTATACCACATGATATACTTAGAAATGGAAGGATTTCCATGCCTCCTTCCTTGAAAAGTGGTGGCTCCCTCTTTCTAATTCCATCCTTAGAGTTCCACCTCATCATACTTTCTAATTGCATTCCTTTGCTCCATAAAGTATTTTGGATGCATAGAGCTTGATGGACACGAAGTAGTTGGATGCATTGGACAAGTACAGAAGGAACACACCTCATACTGAGGTTGCATGGATGACACAGGTATCCAAATTATTAGCTAGATAATCTACTTTATCCACCCTATCTACCAAATTATCTATTTTAATAAATAGTTGATTAATGTCTACTTCATTCCTTAACCAATACCTTGTTATCCAACCAATCTCTCAATCTAAAAGCATTAAGTTTGGGTTCTATGATGCACAGCCTTGCATACATCAATTCTTGGTGCAGTAGACTTTACTTTATATACAACAAAAGCAAGTCGTTTTAAACAATGAAAGAGTTCTTCTTTTTCTTTTTTTGTGTAAAACTAAAGGAAACCTAAGCTATATGATGCAAGTATACGATGCACATTCAAGGGCACACAATTAATCCTAACCATAATACAAACAAGCTAAAATGTTTTATTTTTATTTATTTTCTTTGGGTGAGTGGCTTTTAGGTTACTTGTAGCCTAGATAGCTCCTCCTTTGTTTCAGATTTTCCCTAATGTTTACCAATTAGATTCTACCTTAATCAAGCACTTCATGCTCTGTTTAATCATTCATAGTTGATCTAAGTCATCAAATGTGTTAGCAAAGCTAGTCATTTAAATACCAATGTAGATGATCAAGTAAGGGTTACTAGAGTGGCAATAGGTCACCTTCTTTCATGAAGGTCCTGTGAGCTTGTAAGCTACTAAGGTCTCTTCTAGATTGATTTTAATTTAATTGTTAAGGCTAGAGTTATGTGTAAGGTGATGGTTAATCTAAGTGCCCAAAGTGATGGTGATCAAATACACCCTTGATCTTGTAGGGATGATTACCCTTACTAATTTATTTAAACATTCCCACATAGTTCGATCAACATACATTCACTTAAAGTGATTAACATGTCTTATTATGCAAGGAAAGTGGTAAATCTAATGCAACTTAACAAATGGTCCAATCCTCAACAGATGGGATAAAGTAACCCTGACAACCTATGTTCGTGGGTTATAATCGAGCTTAGGCTATCCCTTTTTAAGATGTGCAACTAATGCAAAGTCCTAAATAATTTGATCATCATCAAGACCTTATCTTGATTAGGTGTTAGCCACACGAATCTTATTCCTCCATTCTCCTTTTAAGCATCATGCCTTCATTTAGTCTAAAAGCTTTTTAATCTTTTCTCACCACTTCTATCCACCTTCTTTTGGGCCTTCCTCTTGTCCTTTTAGAACCTTTGACTTGCATTGCCTTACTCCTTCTAACTAGTGCTGTTTTTAGTCTTTGTTGCACATGTCAACCATCTAAGTCTAATCTACCTCATCTTGTAACCTAATGGTGCTACTCCATAGTTTCCTCTAACATTTTCATTCCTAATTCTATCCTTTCTTGTCTTGCCACTCATTCATCTCAACATCCTCATTTCTGCTATGCTCCTCCTATTAACATGATGTTCCTTAATTACCCAACATTCTTATCCATAGAGAATGGCCAGCCTTATAGCCATCCTATAGAATTTTCCTATTAGTTTGAATGGAACTCGTTGATCACACAAAACTCCATAGGTGCATCTCCAATTGTTCCAATCCACTTGGATTCTATAAGTAAACCCTCTCTCAATCTCTCCACTCTCATGAATGAATCATCAACTCTATGCACCGAAAGTGGCCTTTTACAGGGACTTCTTGGTTATCGATCTTTACTGGTGCTCCACTCCCGCTCCTCTCCTGCTAAAATTGCATTCCATATACTCTGTCTTAGTTTGACTAATTTTAAATCCTTTAAGTTCTAATGCTTCTCTCCTTAACTTTAGCTTTGCATTTACGCCCTCCCTTATCTCGACAATTAAAACTATATCATCTGCAAATGGCATGTACCATGGAATCTTCTTGTGCAGATGTTTTGTTAACTCATCCATAACTAGTGTGAAAAGGTATGAGTTCATTGCCAATCCATGGTGCAATCCCACATTGATAAGAAAATCACCAATCTCTTCACTAACGGTCTAAACATTTGTTACTCCTCCTTCATACATATCTTTAATTATGTCTATCTACCCCTACGAAACACCTTTCTTGCCCAACACCCTTGATATTAAATTTCTTAGGACCTTATCACAAGCTTTCTCAAGTCAATAAAGATCATGTGGAGGTCCTTCCTCCTCTCCCTATATTTCTCTATCAATTTTCTTAGTAAAAAAATAGCTCCCATGGTAGACCTCCAAAACATGAAACTAAACTGGCTCTCCGATACACTTGTCTCATGTCATAACCTCTTCTTTGTCACTCTATTCAAAAGTTTCGTAGTATGGTTCATAAATTTGATGCCCTAATAATTAGTGCAACTCTATATATCTCCTTCATTCTTATAAATTGGTACAATATAGCACATCCTCAATTCATCCAACATTTTCTTTGATTTTATAGTCTTATTAACCAACTTTGTCAACCAAACTACTAAAGTTCTAACTAATCTGCAAATTTTAAATTATGAGTGCAAGCTATATGATATTTACTACCAACCACATTTCAAAACTAATCATCAAGTCCTAATCTAGAAAATGCAAGGAGTTTAGAAAAGCTTATAGTGGGGTCCTAGATAAAGTCTTCTTATACAATAATGGGTCCATGTGCATGCCACCTCCTCTTACGAGTTAAGATGGCCTATCCTTAACCTGTATTATTACAACCCCTTTAAATTGAATAAATTATAATTAAATAAAATACATTCACACCCTCACTACAATTCACTCAAAATAAAAATTAAAAAAATTCTAATTTCCTTTAATTATTGCTCTAAATTCCCAAAAATATAAAAAAATGAAAGTGAATACCCAAAAATCACAAGAATAAGGAGATATAAAGAAAAATATGCCACTAAAATGAATGCATCCCTAAAGTCTATAGCTAGTGGAAAAGTAATTAACCTAGATTTTAGCTAAAACTCCTTTGTGAGTCCTCATCAATGGCATCAAAAACTTAATGTGTTTTAGAAATAACTACAACTGCACGTGTCTATTATAACATAGATTGTGCAAGTATGGGTTGACCCATAGAGACTCTATAATTAACTGATTTTAATTAAAAATCTATCTTAACTACTTTAACCTAGCCAAATGATTTATTAAACTAAAGTAATCAACTAAAAATACTAAAAAACACATAAGAAATGAAAATATCAAAAGCACAAAGTGATCTTTCTTAGAAATATAAGAAAATGTTAAAAAGAATATTATTAAATAAAGAAAAGAAAAAGTTATGAAGAAAAGAGAGAGGAGAATATAGAAGAGATAATCACTTCAATATAGTCAAAGCAAAAAAGTTGTCCAACAATTATGGAAGACCTCTACTTAGATTTGAAACTTTGAATCCTTACACCCTTCCTTTCAGAACCTATCATAAGCCTACGTTTTGTCTTATCTAATGACCTATTGATCTTGAGGTGGGAGATACCCTTAAAAAAGATATCAATAAGAAGGAATTAACGAAAACTATTTTTATGGTCTTGGCAATGGTATCCATTCTAAGGGATCATATTTCCTTTTCTTATCTGTTCTTAAAAGAAATTATGTGAACCATCAGATTGTTAGACTTGGTCACATAAAGATAGAAAGTTTGACCCCTTTTCTCTGAGAGCTTTATTTCAGAATTTGAGGTCAATATAACTTTCCAATGGAGCAATAAGCATCACTACTAAGAAATCTTAACTTATGTAACTTGTATAGACACATATGCACTTCGAGATTGAACTGAAATAAAATGGCATTTGTTTGTGGGTAACTTGTAGAATTTTCCATATTTATTAGTTTTTTGAAGTTAGTAGAGTGTTAATGAACTATAATATTTTGAAATAAAATAAATAACTTAGCCTTATGAAAAATTTGTTAGAATATTTACTATAACCTTCATAAGGCTCAACTCGTCCACTAGGGATAACCTAGGGATTTAAGGGTTCATTGCATATTCTAAATGCAATCATGAGTACCTATGAAAATGGTGAGCAATTTTTTTTCATGATTGATAAGCATTTAGATTTGTATAAAAAGTTATTTGCCCATGGTGTTATAACTTATAGTGTTAAATTAGTGTTTTTGGCTGCAAAATTATGACACATGCATTTTTGACCTAATAATTCAAAAGTTATATATTTTGTAGGTTCATATGGTAATCTAGAGTATGTATGTGAATGAAAATAATTTTTTAGGACTTAATTAGGGCTTTTCATATTTTGTAGGTGTTGAGAAGGTAATTCAAACATAACCAAGCTAAAGCCTAAATGTCATCAATCCAAGGTGTGATGAAGGTTCAAGACCATCCTATGGAAAGTAAAGAAGCACTTGGAGAGGCAAAAGGTGACTAGAAATGGACCCAAGCCCAAGTCATGCATTTCCACCACCTTTACATGAGAGACATTTAAGCCACTTAGAAATTAATGCCATGAAAAATAGTGATAAGTCATATAAGCTACTCAAGCCTTGAAGCCAAGCATTGAAGCTAGTTAAGCCACCAAATAATGAGCCAAAAAGCCAAGGAGGAGTGTCACATGAAGCCACATGATTAGAGCTTCAATTGGAGCAACTTTCCTATGTTAAAAGTATGATTTTAAATGGATTTTGAAAGACTAATGTAAAAGGTAAGATGATCATGCATTAAGGGACACATCAAGAGAGAAAACCCCACCTTCCTAATCTATTTTCTCAGCATAAGTCACCATTTACTATCAAGTTTGATTTTTTTGACTTAAGGAGGGAGCCACTTCCTAGAAGAGGACACTGCCCCTTGCTTGGTTGGAAAAATTCAAGTGGTTTCCTAATTATATTTTTCCTGCATCCTCTATTATATTTTTTCTTCTATTTTTTTCGCTATTTTTGCACTAGCTAATTACCATATAATTATAAGGGAGGGAGCTCCACTTAATTTCTAAGAAAAAGATGCCTCCCTCCCCCTTCTAAACATGGAAACCAACCAACCAGCCCATCTACCTTTCTTACATCATCTTGCTTACCTCACTTCCCTCCTAAATTTCCTCCCTTATTCTCCCCCATAGACTTAGATCTAGGTCTCCTCCTCCTCTATAGATTATACATTCATCAAATTAGAAGTTGAATCATCTATAAATACCCCAAGGCTTCCAATGTTTTTTACCAAGTAGAAGTGGGTGAGACACCTTGAAACATTACCTTCCTTTGGTGATCTTTGCTGCTAGACTTGGATATTATTTTGGTACTTCTATTCCTTTGAATTACATATTATTCCCTTTGTTATTTTCTCTCCAATTATGGGTTAGTGATTTAATTTGTGTGCTTTGATTTCATTGTGTTTCGCTTGTATTGTTTGCCCTTTATTTCCATACATCTGTTTCCATCCTTCTTGATCTCTATTCTCACTCCATTTCAATAGTTTTTTTTTGTCATTCAATCATGATCTAATTAAATTCCTCTCTAGTAGTGATAAACAAGAGAAGATATTGCTAGAGCCATGATTTCCTCCTTAGTAATTCCACCTTTTCTAATTTGTTTTCACCCTAGTTCTAGGTCCATTTTCCTTATTTTAGTTCATCATCTTATCCATCTTTTCTCTTGAATTCCTTTTTGGGTTTCCTTTGCATGCTATCTTACATCAATTTGACATCATTGGATTGAGTGGTATTTTTAGTTTAGATCAAGTTTTATGTCCATGAATTAGGCACAATTTCCCAATTTGATTGTATGTTTTATGCGCACTTTTCTTGATGTATTTAGTATGAATACAATAAAGATCATTGAAATTTCTTATTCTTGAATGTTTCCATTATCAATGCACTTTGGATCTGGGTTATTATCTTGCATAAAGTTGTTGTTTTAATTGCTTTATTATATTTGATTTGGTTAATGTTCTTAAGCGCTTAAAATCTGAAAAAAATTCTCCTTAACTTTTTGCATTGTTTCTAACCATCAAAACACTATATTTGCTTGAATCCTTAGGAGCCCATTTAAATTTTTAGGTTCTGTGTTATGTTTATAGATTATGTTACATACATGTTTTCATTTAGATAGTCAAATGTGGTCACTCTTGCACTTACAAACCATGCAGATGGTACATATGGTGATTCACCTTTCATTCTTGCTTCATTCACTTGATTAACTTAGTTTTACTAGTAGTTAATTCATTGTTTACATCTAAATTTAGGTTATAAAGTTTCCTTTTTTATTTTTGGAAAGTTCCATCTTAGAAAGTTTTAGGATTAGAAAGTGTTAATTTTAGAAAGTCTCCTTAATTGTAGTTTCCATTCACATGCATGTTTCTAATTTCATATTAAAGTTAGTTAGATCTTATTGGTTACTTATTTTTGTATATTATTTTAGTTTTAGATAGTTTCCTAATTTGTTTTTAGAGTGTTCTATTTTTAGAAAGTTTCTAATTCTAGTTTAGGAAAGTGTTAATTTAGGAAAGTTTTCATTTTAGTAGTTTCCTTAAGTTATTTGCTTAATTGATTTCATGCTCATTTTGTATTAGTATATTTTGTTAAATTCATGTTAGTTAGGTTATTTTCTTATTTCATTGCTTAGTTTTAATTTTGATAAGTTTCCTTTAATTCTAGTTGTCAATTTCATGCATGTCTCTCTTTTATGCACGTCAATTTCCTAATTCAATCTCTCTTTTTAGCTAAAGTTAAGTTCTTTAAATATGATCCATCCAACATACAAATTTGTGAGATTCCATATGGGTTCAACCTCTCTCACATGCAATAGTACTTTGATTCATGCACTTGCAAGTAATTTTAAAGCTACACCAAGTTTTTGGTGTCGTTGCTAGGGAATGGCAATGGATTTATGGTTGGATCTTAATTTAAATTGTTTATCTTTAGTTTTAGTCTTAGGTTGCATATCTTGCTATTTCCACATAAATTGATCCATCTTACTTGTTTTGTGCAAGGGAAAATTGGAAAGAGGAGCTTTAACAACTTTTACTGCTTTCCTGAATTCAAACTTTTTCTTTGTGAGTGAACTCGTGGTGAGGCCCCATTATAACTTGCAATTTCTTTATTTCATTTCAAATGGGTTGTATTAATACAGGTCAAGTGTAGGGTATGGAGGCCCACACTTGATCTTCATTAGAAATCCCACTGTAGGCCTACCTCACTCTCTTTTACTTTCATGGTGTAGGTGCATTTAGTATAATTTGCATCTTGCTTAGTATAGTAATTCATATAGCTTAGGGTCATTCATCTTAATTGTTGCATCTTATTTAGGGTTTTTACATTAGATTGCACCTATCTAACCCTTTGTTGGACAGCATATAGGTTGCATTAGTTTGCTTTCTTGCATTTGCGTTGCACGTTTATTGCTTTATGGTAATAGAACATTAAGGATCCCACAAGAACCCTCATAAGTTAAGGATTGGATTTCATCACTAGATCTTTAGACCACCTAGGTAATTAAATTGATACTTGTATGTTTGTGATCCTTTAGTTGCTTGCATATCATTTACGTAAGTTTCCATCTTTATTTCTTAGCTTTAGTCTTTAGTAAGTTTCTTTTAAGTTGGTTCTAATTCCATGCTTATTTCCTTCCTAGTTTTTTTGAAATTCCTAATTTAATCACATCTCTATCTCTTTGGCTAAAGTTAATTTATCTAAATAAAATCTAATCCATTGAAAATATTTGTAATTCTTCATGGGATTGACCTCACTTACATGAAAATGTTACATTGATACAAGTAGTTACGAGTAATTTTAATGCTAAACCAAGTTTTTGGTGTTGTTGCTAGGGAATCACAATGGATTTTTGGTTGGATTTTTATTTGGATTGGATATCTTTAGTCATAGTTGAATGTTGCATTATCTTATGATTTTTGCATCATATTTGAATATTTTGTTAATTCCTCATAAATTAATCCATCTTACTTGTTTTGTGTAAGGGGAAATTGGCAAGGGAGCAACGGAGATCCTATGGGCCAATGTTTCATCATATTTTATTTCTTTCTTAGATTAGTTTTTTCCTTTTGAGTGAACTTGTAGTGAGGACCCATCATAACTTACAATTTCTTTATTTTAATTTTAAATGGGTTATGTTAATACAGGGCAAGTGATGAATGAGGCGGCCCACACTTGTTCTTTATCAAAAAGTCCACTCTCAATGTCCCTCACTCTTTTAGTTTTCTAGTATATTTTCATTTAGTATAACTTTTCATTTGGTTGGTAGAATAATTCATATAGTTTTAGGATCATTAATCTTAATTGTTACATCTTTAATTAGGGTTGTTACATTAGAGAGCACCTATCCAACCTTTGCTTAACATATGGTTACATTAGTTTCCCTTCTAGTATTGCGTTACATATTCAATTCTTTATGGTGGATGGAACGTAATTTTAATAAGAGCCCCACAAGAATCCTCATAAGATAACGACTGGATTTCATCACCATCTCCTTGGCACACCTAGGAAATCAAATAAATTTCTTGTATACTTGCGATCCCAATCATTAATCTTAATTTAAAATCAAGTAGCAAGAGACCTGGGGTTTTGAGTTCATATGACCCTTTTTTAAAGAGGAAATCTATTATCACTCTAGTGGCTCTTCAAATTTGTAGTTATAGTGGGTATCCAAATCCAAGTGATTTTCCCATGCCTTTTATTGACAATTGTTGAGGTCAAAACACATCATTCCATGACAATTGTATTAACCACCTTGGGAAGGACTTAACTAGTAAGTAATAGCCAAGTCTAGATTGAAGGAGGAGCTACCTAGCTATAGGTATAAAAGCTACATCCTTGTATATTAACAAAGATCAATATGATATCTTGTTAGCATTATGATTTATTTGCTTACGCATCATATATAATTAGGTGTACTTGAGAAAACCTATTGCATCATTTAGTAAGATTTCATTATAATGCATGCAAGGACATTGATCTTAGAATGCTAAGTTAATATCATCAAATCTTGAGATTGAATGTACTCATAGGCAAGGGTTAAGAAATCAAATTCCTGGCCCGATGATAGACCCACAAATTGAAGTCAAGCATAAGGCCATTAGAGATTTCTATGTGCCACTTCTATTAAATACTCCATCATGCATCACTTTACCACCCACCAATGCAGACCATTTTGAACTTAAACTTGAAGTCATTCAATCACTCTGAACATTTTGTGGTCATGATAGAGAGGATCCATACCTACATATCATGGAATTCCTTGATATTTGAGCCACATTCAAATTCCAAAAAAATTTAGATGATTCCATTAGTCTTAAGTTGTTTCTCTCTTCATTAAAAGATAAGGCCAAATCATGGTTGATTTCTTTAGAGGCTGGTTCCATTTCCACATGAGACCAGTTATCTACAAAGTTTCTTAACAAATTCTTTTCTATCCATAAGACTAATGCCCTTCAAAGGGAGACCATTAATTTCTAGCAAAAAGATAATGAGAAATATTATGAATGCTAGGAAAGTGGAATGAATTGCTATAAAAGAGTCCTCACCATGGATTTGAAAAATGGCAGTAGTTTCAATACTTTTATGAGGCATAACACCTCAAAATAGACAGATTGTAGATGCAACTAGTGGAGAGGCCCTCATGCTAAAAAATGAAATGGCAGCCTGTGAATTTTACAAACTTTAGTTGACAATATTCAGCAATGGGACTGTTATAATAGGAGAGATAGAAATATGGTGCCTTAAAGGGAAGGAGGCCTATATGAAATAAGAGTGACCTCAGATATGGCATACAAGATAGATTCCTTGACTGAAAGAATGGGTAAGCTTGAATACTTTCTTAGAAGATTTGATAAGCTTGAGCATATGTTCCAAGCCTTCATGGCTACAAATACACCCACAAAACCTCAGTAGGAGGTTCTTTCCAATTGTTCCAGCCCGGCACATTTATCTTCAACTTGTCCATCTAATAGTGTATACATTGAAAATCTTTTGGAACAAGTGAACATTGCAATAACCCTTACTTTGAAACCTGTAATCTATGATGAGCTAAGCATCCTAACTTGTTATGGTTGATGAACAATTGGCAAGATGAATTATTTATTAACCCTCCTAATCAAAAATTCCCTAAACCTTCAGGTCCCCTCTAGCCACCTATTTTTAAATTTCCTCAGAAACCAAAGAAAAGAAACTATGCAATCATTCATGGATAAAACTTTAAAACACCAAGATGAAACTCAATAGGGCATCATTGATAATAAATAATGATCAAATGTTAATTCTCAAGCCATTGCCAATTTAGAAATACAAATTGACCAATTGTCACCTGCTTTAAGTAATAGAGGAAAGGAACAGTTTCCTAGTCAGCCAATTCCAAACCCTAAGGGCCAATTGGAAGACAATAAAAAGGAGAAGAACCATCTAAAATACAGGAGAAAGAGACTAGATAGAAATCTCCTACTCCACCTAAGCCTATAGTGGAGGCACCTTATGTGCCTAAAGTCCCATTCCCTCAATTACTCAACAAGGCTAAGAAAGGAACAAATTTCAATGTGATAATGGATGCATTCAAGCATGTGCAAATTATTATCCCATTACTCAATGCTATTAAGGATTTTCCTACTTACACCAAGTTTTCTTAAAGAGTTGTACACTATAAAGTGAAAGCTTAATGTGCAAAAGAAAGCCTTTCTCACCAAGCAAGTGAGCTCTTTAATCCAACACGAAACCGCTCCAAAATTTAGAGACCCAGTGTGTGCTACCATTTCTAGTGTAATAGGAAATCATGTCATAGACAGGGCACTACTTCATCTAGGGGCTAGTGTAAATTTGTTGGCTTATTCTGTCCATGAGAAACTAGGGTTTCATGACCTTAAGCCAACTAATACCACTTTGCAGTTAGTAAATAGATTAGTTGAGATTCCATGTGGTGTGGTTGATAATACTTTAATACATGTGGACCAGTTTTACTTTCCTATAGATTTTATTATCCTTGATACCCAGCTTGTGTCGGACCCCAAAAGTTAGATTTTAGTAATTCTTGGATGTCCATTTTTGTCAACATCCAACACCATCATCAATTGTAGAAATGGTGTGATCCACTTAAAGCATCATCTATCCTAGATCCACTTAAAGCATGTCTAGCACATCTTTACTATGATTTTGATATAGACAAATTCATTGAAGAGGTAAATAATCTTTTGGATGTTGCACTTATCATGGATATCTTTAAATGGGGCCCTTATGTGGAACTACTTTCTCCATTAGAATATATACAAATCTCATCTTTAGAAAACCGCCCCCCTTGGTCCTTAAACCATAACCTAAAAATGTAAAGTACTACTTGGGACATGATGAAACCTTGCCTGTCATCACAGCTGCAGATCTTGATAAGGAACAGGAAGGTAAACTTCTTAATGTTCTCAAAGAAAATATGACAGTATTATGGCGGACCATAATAGATATTAAGGGAATTAGTCCTACTATGTGCATGAATAGAATGCAGCTATAAGAAAATTTCAAATCATCTAGGGAGATATAGAGGAGATTAAACCCCAACATGGAGGAGCTAGTGACGGATGACATAGTTAAACTCCTAGATGTTGGTATCATCTTTGCCATATCTGACAGCACTTAGGTCAGCCCAATTTAGGTTATTCCCACAAATTTCAAAGTCATAATAATTAGAAATGAGGAGAATGAGTTAATCCCCACTCGCATGACCACTCGGTGGAGAGTTTGTGTTGATTATTGGAAATTGATCTTGGTCACAAGGAAAGATCACTTTCCTTTGTCATTCATACGCCAAATGCTAGAAAGGTTAGCAAATCCCCATAGCACCGAGGATCAAGAGAAGACCACCTTCACTTGCCCTTTTGAAATCATCATCTACTATCATATGCCTTTTGGACTATGCAATGCTCCAGCTACTTTTCAATGTTGTATGTTGAGCACATTTTCTAATATAGTGGAGAGGTTTCTAAAGGTGTTTATGAATGATTTCTTAGTATTTGGATCTTCTTTATGAATGCCTACACCATTTAAAACTTGTCCTTGCTAGGTGTCAGGAAAAGAACTAAGTGTTAAATTGGGACAAATGTCATTTTTTGTTTCAAAAGGGAATTATTTTAGGCCACATTATATCACATAATGTTATAGAAGTGGATAAGGCCAATGAGGATTTAATCTCTAACCTTCCTCCTCCAAGGATAGTGATGGACATTTGAGCATTTTTTAGCCATGCTAGATTTTATAAATGATTCATCGAAGACTTTAGTAAAATTACTAAGCGCCCCCATTTAATTTACCTATAAATGATGCAACTTTTAACTTTGATGATGACTAAATGAAAGCATTTAAGTACCTAATGTGACGACCCGGATTTTCTCAAGCATTTTTAAATGTAATATCTAATTCCTAAGGTGAGATGCATCCCTATTTGAAAACCATTTTATAAAAACCATGCAATGCAGCGAAAAATCTTTTGTTTTAAACTTATTTTGAAAACCCCGAGTGTCATTTGCTTCCACAACAGCTAAAGTAGTTTTTGAAAAACTTTAGAAATCATAAATGTTTTTCCCCAGATCTATCCGGTCACAGCACACAGCCCAACTGTAATTAAATACAAATACATGTCCAAAGGGTTGAGAATTTACTTACATGTATAATTGTTTCCTTTTTGATTCACTTGCTTGTAGCACTAACATAGATGTCCTTTACTCGTGGATGGAATTATCCTGAAAATTGTTAAGGACAGTGTGAGTATATACTATACTCAGTAGGAGTCTATCATTACTAGTTTTGCAATGCATGCTATGTTCAAAAATCATATGCTCATAAAAACATTACATGTTCGAATAATCATATTCAATGTCGATATTAAAAGCCACTGTCAAACCGGAATACTGACGACTTAAAGAAATATCATAATCCAAGTCGAAAGTATCATATATCATAAACATAAAGATATGCATCAGATGCTCAACTGAATCCAAACTCATGGATATTTGGTATGGTATGGTCGACCAACCTCATATCATGCCATATGCAATACGAATAAATCATCAAACCATAGGGTCCAAACTATGCCCACGACCTCACCGCCGTGTGGTCCCTGGGTGCCTGAGGACACAGCATCATAGCCTCCATGGGGCTATGACACATCGACCCAATGCCGTGACACCAGT
The DNA here is from genome assembly GCA_035236585.1 of Warburgia ugandensis. Classification (NCBI taxonomy): domain Eukaryota; kingdom Viridiplantae; phylum Streptophyta; class Magnoliopsida; order Canellales; family Canellaceae; genus Warburgia; species Warburgia ugandensis. Next base: position 2,749,681 of record CP141129.1, on the reverse strand, counting down.
GGTAGCCCCCTGTACCACATGCAGTCGACGTAGGGACATGCCCTTTTTGGGTGTGGTACCCATTCCACCTAGTAGTGGTAGAGGCTGGGTGGCCAACCCAGACTCCTCGGCATAGCACCCACGAGCTTACTAGCCCAAATCACATAAGATCAAACAAGCGAAAAACCTCTTTTTCAAAACCTGTCCTCTTTAGGTCCCCCACAACTGCCTGGCCCTCGGCACTCCAGCATCTTTTGGTAACCCTCAAGGACATGCAATTTTTGCAAGAACTTAAATCATGCAATGTATGCAATTGTTTGCGAAACATATCTATGCATAATGTATATGCAATCATTTACAAAACATGTCTATGCATAAAGCATTTATCACATGCATGCTGAATTAAGTCATGCTAAACAAGTCATATACTTAAATCATGTATTATCAAAACAATCATAGCTCTTTTAAAGAATCTAATAGCGATAGAGCACCTACCTCAAAGTCTCTTGGCGTCGCGTCCTTTAGCACTCAACCCGTCCCTGGGTCTCATTTATAAAATCCTGGGTATAAATGGATACATGGAATCCTAATTAATTTCAGTCTATTTAGACATTAGATCGCTAGTCCTGCCTATTGGGTCCCTGGTTCTTGCCTAATTCATTGTCAGGCTGGATCCTATGATGTGGACCTACTATTCCATAGCTAACTCTGTAATTTGTCCTTTAATCTTAGCTTTAAAGTCTTGTTGGGTCCACGTGTCCCAATTCCCTCACGTGCGTGCGCGCCTAAAGGCCGTGTCAGGGACCGCGTTTTTGCACGTGCACATGCATGCTCGAGTGATGCGCTATGACGCACATCATCAGACGGGCGCACCTTATATCATGGCACGTCTCAGCTCCCAGGGCACCCCGTGCACCCTGGTCGAGCCAGGACCCGTGCCCTATGTCACACGCGCACCCGAGGGCAGCTCCTGGGACAGTGTACGCACTGTCGTACGCCCGGAGCCCATCCCTGGGACCCTGTCCCAAGTGCACATGGTGCTTGGCGTCCTTGGGACGCCTGGCTCGTGCAGGGCTGTCTGAGCCATTTTGGGACGTTTCCCGACCAGGAAATCCGGCTGGAAAAAGTCTAAGTAGGCTAGATCCAGCCTGGATCTAGCCTGAAAGGGGAAGAACCAAGAGAGAGAGAAGAATAGGCTTACCTGGGCAGCTTGGGGATGCCCATTGCTGGTGGTGGAACCCCATTTCTGTCTGAAACCCCATCTTACCGAAACTCTATGTTTGTCCGAACCCACAAGGGGAAAACCCCAATGTCAGACCGGAACAAGAGGAGAGAGGGGAATGGAAGAATGGTCGGCCTGACTAGGGCCTGGCCGTTGCCGGAATTTGCAGGGAACTGGGTTTCCGTTTCTAGCTAGAAACCCTAGCCCCAATGACTGGAAACCACGTTTTTTGAGAGGGGGAGATGGGGTTTTCATAGAGGGGAGAAGGCGGTGCCCCTTAATGGCGGTGCCGCCCTTTCCCCTGGGGTTTTTTGGAAAAATTTTGAAAAACTGGTTTCTGGTGGGGTCTAGAGGTTGAAGACGACAGGGGGTGCCGTTATCAAAATGGCCCCCTACGTTTTTCGTCCTTTTTCGTTTTTTCTGTTTTATTTCCAGAAATACCCCTACCTTTAAACGGCTATAACTTCCTCATACGAACTCCGTTTTGGGTGATTTTTGAGGCGTTGGATTTCATTTTTCGAGTAGAATCTAATGGTACTAAGTTTCCTCACAAATTCCTTAGTTTAATATTTTAAATAAAATCAAACATTCAACATAGTTTATTTCCTATAGAACGTTCAATTTTCGTTAAAAATAGTGTAAATTGCTCAGGCATTACACCTAAAGGCTAAGTTAACTTTTGCACCTATTATTCCACCGTCAGACTAGAATGCACTACTTGAAATAATGTGTGATGCTTCACACAATACAATTGGGCCTGTATGTCTGGCAGCATATTGACGAACCTCCCCATGTGACATATTATGCTAGAAAAACACTCGACAATGCCCTACTAAATTATTCAACTATGATAAAAAGAATTGTTGGTAGTGGCTTTTGTTCTAGATAACTTTAGATCTTATTTGTTAGGACCTAAGGTCATAGCACACTCAGATCGTGTAGCATTTAAATGTCTTCTTTCAAAGAAATATGCAAAACCTAGACTAATTCAATGGATATTATTGCTACAAGAATTTGATCTAGAAATTTAGGAAAAAAAGGGTTTCAAAAATGTTGTAACTCACCACGTATCTAGGTTAGTTGTTAAATCCACTAGTGAGGATGTACATATACCAGAGAGATTTCTTAATGAACAATTGTTGTACATTTCCCAATTACCTTGGTATGCTGATATAGTCAATTATCTTGTCATAAGTCAAATGCCTAGTCAGTGGTCTAAACAAGATAGTAAAAGGTTTATTACCAAGGTTAAACACTTTAATTGGGATGATCCATACATGTCCAAGTATTATCTTGATCAGGTCATTAGGAGATGCATACTAGATAATGAACAGTATAAGATCATCTCCTTTTGTCATGACCATGCATGTGAGGCCATTATAATTCCAAAAAGATAACTACAAAGATTTTATATTGTGGTTTTTAATGGCCCACTATTTTCAAGGATTCACATGCTTACTACTTAGCATGTGCTAGATGTCAATAGTTAGGGAGCATAGGAAAAAGGAATATGATGCCCTTAAACCCCATTTTAATAATTAAACCTTTTGATGCTTGGGGCATTGAATTTATGGGACCTTTTCCCAATTCCTTTGGTCATTTGTACATCCTTCTAGGGGTTGACTATGTTTTGAAATGGGTAGAAGCCATTCATGTAAAACCAATGACCACATGATGGTGGTTAAGTTCTTAAAAGAAAACATAATTGCAAGATTTGGTACACTAGGGCCATAATTAGTGACAGGGGTAAATATTTATGTAATAAGGCATGTAAAATTTAATAAAGCAATATGGTGTTAGCCACAAACTTGCCACCACTTATCATCCTCAGGCCACTAGACAAGTAGAAGTGTCTACTAGAGAAATAAAGTGTATTTTAGAAAAGATAGTCAATCTAAATAAGAAGGATTGATCCTTGAGACATAGTGATGCTTTATGGTCCTATCAAACTGAATTTAAAACTTCTATAAGCATGTCATCTGACTGCTTGGTCTATAGAAAGGCCGGCCACCTACTAGTAGAATTAAAGCAGAAAGCATATTGGACCATCAAAAAGATCAATTTTGACTTAGATACTATTAGAACCCACAGACAACTACAACTCAATGACTTGGATGAGTTAAGAAAAGATGCATAGGAGTCAACAAAGCTATACCTGCATGAAAAGCACTCATGATAAACATATCTTAAGAAAGTTCTTTACCCTAAGACAGAAGCTCCTTTTGTATAATTCTAGATTGCATCTATTTTTAGGAAAACTTAGATCTCAATGATTGAGACTGGAAAATACATAACATGTAATGTTTATCCTCATGGGACCATTGAGATAGAGAAGGTTGGAGAGATCTCAAAAGTTAATGGACAATGGTTGAAACCCTTTATAGAGTTGATAGACCGGTAAGTGGAAGAAACATTAATTGAGGAACCAGTCTCTTAGGACCCACCTTACCATGTTCCTGGACACCTACATGCATTAGCTCCATTCATCATTATCATTATCACGCATTGCATGTGTAGCTAAAGACATTAAACTTAGTGCTCACTGGGAGACAATCGAGGGTTTTTAGAGCATCTCATTGTTCTACATTACCCATTCATCATATAGGTGTCTTATATTCAAAACATTGGGAAGAATGTTTAGTTTAGGTTGGGGGGTGTAGACATGCATGAGATTTCTGAGTTTTTCTTCATACTTTTGAAAAAAAAAAAATTTGAATTTTTCTAAGTTTTTAGGTCAAAGTTCTTTTACTATGATGAGAATTGGGTTGTCTAAAGTTTAGTATTCCCACTACTTTAACTTCTTAATAGAAATGAATATGGTTAACTCTACATTTTATTCATGTCTTAAAGTATTTTATGAAAGTTAAATCTCGGAATCCACTTACACATAGTGCATAGTCTAGACTGTTACATGGTTATGACTTAGAGACATGAGGAAATTAGTGGAGACCTATACCCAAATGAGTTATAAAGACTATCAACTTTTTAAGAGTTATGTGTAATTCCATAATTTCTTCAGTGAACATTACTTTGAAGATCCCAGTGTTCTTTATTTTGGTCAAATTCCAAGAATTAAAAGGAGTATTAATTTTGGTTCCTAAACATTTATTAAATTTGATAGGCTTTTAAGGGACCTACGAAATGATATAGGTCATCCTTGTTTTGGTTTAGAGATGTATAGCCTACCCAATAATGTATACCACTAGTTAGATCCTTTGAGCTTCTTAGTAAGACTTTTCCTTTTTAAAACATTATTTAACCTAACCTAAAGAAATCCTGATAAGAATATACATTGCCTATCTTTTAAAAATGAGTAGAGATGGTAGAAAAAGTAGAAAAAGGAAAAAAATCAAAGACATGAAAAATATCAAAAGTGTCTACATAGAAAATCTTTTCTCTCAAACAAAAGTGTTCCTTCTCAAAAATAGAAGGAAAAGGAAAAGAAAAGGGAATAAAAATTGGGAAAATACAAAAAAAGAGGAAAAGTAGAAGAAATATTCACTTCAAGTGCTTTGAAAAGTAAATTTGTCTAAACAAATATTCATAGATGACCTCTACTTAGATTTGAAAACTTTAAATCCATATATCCTTCTTTTTATAACCTATCTTAAGCATATGTTTTGTCCAATCTAAAGATTATTGATCTTAGGTGGAACATAGCCTTGATGAGGATATAAATAGAAGCAATTGAGGTGAACTATTTCCTATTGATCTTAGTAATGGCTTCATTCTAAGGAATCATCACATTTCTTTGTCCATATGTGCTTAAAATGATTATGTGAACCATTAGTCTTGTTGAATTCAGTCACATAGTGAGAGAAATTTGTTTTACCACTTTCCTTTGGAGAGCTTTATTTTTTAGTGTATATCAGTAAGAATTTGAGGTCAAGACATCTTTCCAGTGGATGCAATAGCATATCTATTTAGTAGTCCTAGCTTATGTAGCTAGACACACTACACGCTAAGATATGACTGTAATAAAATGGCTTTGGTATGTGGATTACTTGTGGAATTTCTTATTCATCTTTATTAAGTTGTTGAAGTAAGTAAAGTGCAAAAGGATAAGAATTCTCTAAGACAAATTAAGGAGCTTAGCCTTAGGAAATTTTGTCAGTGTATTCACTGCAACCCCTCATGAGGCTTAACTCATCCACTAGGGTTAACATAGGGGTTTAAGGGCTTGTCACATTTGCCAAATGCAATTGTGAGTACCTACAAAAATGACAACCAGTTCATTTTCATGATTTTTCACATGTTTTGTAAAAGACTAGTAAAATACTAGTTGGCAGCATGATAAGTATTCAATTTTGTATAAAAAGTACCCAATTATTTTCCCATATATTATAACTTATAGTATTAAATTAGAGTTTTTTGCCAAAAATTATAACACATGCATTTCTAAAATGATAATTCAAAAGTTTGATATTTTGAAGGTTCAAGAGCTAATCCAGATTAAGTATGTGAATAACATAATCTTTTAGGACTTAATTAGAGTTTTTCATCTTTCGTAGGTGTTGAGAAGGTAATTCAATGGTCAGCTTGATTAACATAAGAATTGAAGCCATTCATGAGGTTTCCTAGTTTAACTAGGAAACCTAAGTAAGCCAAAGCCTAAATGTCATCAACTCAATCTGTGATGAAGGTTCAAGACTATTCTAGGTCAAGTAAAGAAAAAATTTGGAGAAGCAAAAGGTGAGTAGAAATGGATTAAAGCCTAAGCTATGAATTTCCACCGCCATTGCATGGGCACCATTTATGCCTTTTAGCCATTAAGGTCATGAAAAAGGGTGATAAGCCATATGAGTTACTCAAGAATTGAAGTCACTTAAGCCACCAAGGAATGAATCATCAAGCCAAGGAGAAGTGCCACATGGAGCCATATGATTGGAGCATCAATTCAAACTACTTTCCTACATCAAAAGTGTGATTTTTAAGGGATTAATGTAAAAGGTGAAATGATCATGCATTAAGGGACCTATCAAGAGGGAAAACCCCACCTTATTTCACCATTCACCCTAGGGTTCCATGTTTTTTATTTAAGGAGGGAGCCACCTACCAAGAAGAGGACACCCTCCTTGTTTAGTTGGAAAAATTCAAGTGGTTTCTTAATTAGAAAATCCATAGATCTATCTCCATTCAAAGCACATACAACCCTAGATTTTTCCTCTATCTTTTCTTTTTTTTTTTCTTATTTTTTACCTCTTTTTATCAATAGCCAATCGGCATCCAATTAGAAGGGAACAGCTTCACTTAACTTAAATGAAAAAGATGCATGCCCCCCCCCCCCCCCCCCCCCTCTCCTTCAAAACATGGAAACCACCTAACCAGTCCATCTCTCTCTCTCTCTTACATCATCTTGCTTACCTCACTTCACACCTAATTTTCTTCCTTTGTTCTCCACCTCAGACCCAGATCTAGATCTCCACCTCTTTCCTAGATTATACATTCATCAAGTTGGGTGCTAAATCATCCATAAATACCCCATGGCTTCCATTCATTTTTTCAAAGTAGAGGTGGGTGAGACACCTTGAAACATTACCTTCCTTATGTGATCTTTATTGCTGGACTTGGATATTCTTTTAATACTTTCCTTACTTAGGATTTCTTATTATTCCTTTTGTTATTTTCTCTCCAATTCCAAGTTAGTGATTTAATTCCCTTACTTTGAATTCATGGTGTTTTGCTTCTATTGTTTGCTCATTATTTCCATCCCTCTAGCTCTCTCCTCTTCACTTCATTTCACTAGTTTTTTCTTTGTCATTCATCAAATTCTAAGTTAATTCTTCTCTAGTAGTTACAACCAAGAGATAAGATAGCTTAGAGCCTTGATTTCCCCCGTAGGAATTCCACATTTCATACCTTGTTTTCACCCTAGTTTTTATGTCCAAGTTCATAGATTTAGTTCATCATCTTAGCCATCTTTTCTCTTGAATTCCTTTTTGGGTTTCCTTTTTCATGTTATGTTACCTTAGTTTGACATCATTGGATTTAGTGGTATTTGTGGTTTGGATCAAGTTTTATGTTGCAATTTCTAGATTTGAATGTCTATTTTATGTGCACTTTTCTTGACGTATTTGGCATGAATACAATAAAGATCAATGAGGTTTCTTATTCTTGAATGTTTCCATTATCAAATTAATTTGGATCTGGGTTGTTATCATGTATAAAATTTGTTGTTTCAACTACTTTATTATGCTTGATTTGGTTAATGTTCTTAAGTGTTTAAAATGTGGAAAATTTTCTAGTTAATTTTGTGCTTTGTTTCTAGCCATCGAAATACTTTATTGGCTTGAATGCCTAGGAATCCATTTATCATTTTAGGTTCTTTGTTATATTCATTTGTTAGGTTACACAATTGTTTGCATTTGGATAGTCAAATCTCATCACTTTTGCACCTATGAACTATGCACACAATCCATGGATCATGTACACGATACATATGGTGATTCACCTTTGCTTCCTGCTTCATTCACTTGATTAATTTAGTTTTACTAGTATTCAATTCATTTTTTTCATTTGGTTTAGAAGTGTTAAATGTAGGAAGTCTTATTAATTGTAGTTTCCATTCACATGCAGGTTTCTAATTTCTTATTAAAGATAGTTAGATCTCATTGGTTACTTGTTCTTTTATGTTAGTTTAATGTTAGAAAGTTTCATAATTTGATTTTAGAGAGTCATATTTTTAGAAAGTTTCAAATTCTAGTTTAGGGAAGTGTTAATTTAGGAAAGTTTTCACTTTAGTAGCTTCATTAAGTTACTTGTTTAGTTTAGTTTATTCTCATCAATCACTTTTGTTAAATTCATGTTAGTTAGGTTAGTTTTTAATGACAATTTTTCATCTTTTGTAGGTGCTGATAAGTTGATCCAAAGCTAAGATTGATCAAGAAGAGAATTAAATCAACGTCAAAAGATCAAACCAAACCTTAAATGACATCAATCAAAATTTTGATCAAGGTTCATGACATCTTAATGCAAGCAAGAAGGCAATGAGAAGCATAAAAGATGAATCAAATGATGCATGCAAAGAGCCATGCATTACCATCACTTTGCATGAGAATCGGAGCCATTCACAAGATTTTCTAATCTAACTAGGAAACCAAAAGAAGCTAAGCCATTCAAGCATTGAAGCTTAGGGAGTCAGCCATTTTAGCCACCAAGGAATGAGCCATCAATGCACATGGAGCCATGCCACATGGAGTGGAACTATTGGAGGACCATTTCAAAAAATTATTCTAGGATAAAAGTGTGATTTTCAAGGGATAATTTCAATGTTGTGAGTGATAATTGTAAAAGGTAAGATGATCATGCAAAGATGGACTAATCAAGAGAGAAATCTCACTTATTAACTTTCCATTTTCCATCCTTTCTACCCACCAAACTAAGCTTTTCATGTTTTTGACTTAAGGAGGGAGCCATAGTCCTAGAAGAGGATGCCCCCTTGCTTAGTTGGTGATTTCAAGTGGTTTCCCAATTAGAAAATCCCTAGATCTAAAGTCTATTTAAAGCACATCAAAATCCTAGAATTTTCTTCAAATTTCCTTACTTTTTTTCCCTCTCTTTTCTCCTTCTTTTCCATCAACCACTCATCATCCAATTTTAAGGGAAGGAGTACCACTCACCTTTCAAAGAAAAAAAGATGCCTCCCCCCCTTCTAACTATGATAGCCACCATGATATCATCTCTCCACCTAACATTCCTTATTGAATTGCTAGATCTAGAATTTACTTTCCAATCTTCAATTATACCCTCACCAAAGTGGAAACCTTACTATCTATAAGTAGCCATGGAATTCCACATTTTTTTCTTAAGTCAAGGTTAGTGACAAACCTTGAAGCATAGCACTCTTCCTTTGATGATCTTTGGAACAAGACATAGGCTTTCTATTGGGTTATTCTTCCTTTGGATTTCTTAGTTATTCCACTTGTTATTTACACTTCAATTCCAGGTTAGTAGTTTACTTTTATTGCTTTGATTTCATAGTTGTTTTGTTTGTGTTTTTGTTCTCTAATTCCACACATCTCCTTCCACTTTGCTTTCCCTCCTTTCTTTACTTCATCTTCTTAGTTTCTCTTACTGATTCCCTCAAGATTCAAGTTAGTTGCTCTCTGGTACAAACAACCAAGATAGGAAATAGCTTGTATCCTTGATTTTCACCTTAGGAATTTCACTATTTTTTCCCTTCAAATTTGCTTGCTTTTAGGTGTCATTTTCCTTTCTTTTTAGTTCATCACCTTGGTCATCTTCTCTCTTGAATTTCTTTTTGGATTTTCTTTGTATGTTATCTTACTCTAGATTGTGAGCATTAGATTGTGTTTTTGTTGTTGTTTAGATTAAGTTGTAGTACTATGTTTTGTGAGTAATTTCCAGATTATATATATATATATATATATCTTTCATGTGCACAATTTTTGGTGTAATTTGGCATTGATTCAATAAAGTTCATTGAGGTTTCTTGTTACTGATTGTTTATATTACCAAAGTAATTTAGACTTGGGTTGTTATTTTGAATAGAAAGTTTTTGGAATGTTTTTATCAATATTATGGTTTTAGAGAAAATAAATGTTATAAGCTTTCCATAGCTTCTTTTCGATCTCAATTTGGAGTTAAGATGACTCCACAATTGAACTGTGAAGTTCACAGTCATTCCAAGGGACCATATTTGATATGGGCCCAGCAAAACGGACGGCCCTTTTTGATCAAGCAAAGCGAGCTAGTCGGGTAGAACGGTCAATGTGCTCCCATCAGTAAGACGCACGCAGTAATGGGATCCCCGGGACTGACACTGCCACACAACCATTCTGCCAGGATGGCGTCGTACATGGGTCAAGCGTGCAAAGATGCTCCCACAGGGCACGTTTCCATGCAGCGTCCCGCAGAGCATCCCTGAATCCTGATCTAATTTGGGAGGTCGGACAGTCCGTTTTGGACTGTCCAATCAATCCTCTTCAATCAAAGGCTCAAAACTCGATTATATTTTATGAAATTTCTACCCTAGGGGTTTTGGACCCTTCCAGATTGATTGGATGGCTCATATTTTTCATCTGAGCCCTCCATCATCTAGAATTGAAGGGTTCTGGTCCTTACTTTATTTTTATAAATTTTAACCCCAAACTAATTTTAGAAAAATAAAAATTACATAAAATAAGTATAAGAAGTGTTTAGACCTACCTAATTGGAAAAAAAACATAGATTTGTAGCCCAATTTGAAATAAATACCCTTTGATAATAAGATAGCCGGATAGTCACTTATTTTGTAATTTTTCATTGATTGTGCTATTGGATCTTGAAATTGATTTGGGGGTTTTGTAGATAAGATAGTTTAGGATTGTATGGATGGTGAGATTTGTGAGATTCAATTTGGAATAGGGTGCCTAATTGAATTTGGGTCTCTTGTTCCAATCTAGAGAGAAATGCAAGAAGGGAGATTTTTGGGAGTTTTGGAATTTCGAAAAGGAATCTAGATCTGGTTTTTTAGAGTAAGCAAGATGATTTTGTGGGAGTTTTAATGAATATTGTTGGAGGTTTATTTATAGATGTTTTTAAATTTTTCATAATTACTTGTAATAATTATGTTTCAATTCTTTTGAATATTAAATTAACATTGGATCCTCTACTACCACCTCCTTCTCCACTAGAAGCTAGTAGGGTTTGACCACTCATTACATATTTTATAGCCGTTGGATTCCTTTGTGAGCCCCACGAGGGTGTGAAAGGACCATTTTGCCCTTTTATGAAGAAAAATCCATTTTATTCTTCTGAACTCAAAATTGAGCGTACTTAGTGGCGTTGGACTCGTATTTCTAAGTACATTCTAAATATTGATGTCTTAAATCTCGGTTATCGATAAAATTATCATTTTACCCTTTTATTCATAAAAATGGAGAAATTTAGGTATTTTTCATTTTAACTAGGAATTGAACGTACTTAGTGTCATTTCGATCAGCTTTTCGAGTACATTCATAATTTGTAAGTTTTAAATCATGTTTTAATCCTTGTAAAAAGATAATTTTTAGTAACCTAATACTTCAGCCCAAAATTTCTGAAAATTCCAACTAAATTGATTTTCTCAATCAATTTACAAAGTTTGGGGTTATTATACTAACCAACCTTCAAAGATGAACCAAACACCCCAAAAAGCCTAGGTTGAACACTTAAGAAAGAAGCACACACATTGGAAGGAAGTGACATGACCCAAGGACTCCACAAAACACAAGTAAAAGAGATGGAAGATGAGTTGTAGGAAAGTGTGGATAAAAAGTGGTTGTCTTAAGAAAGGGGAGTTAGTGGGAGATGCCACCTTTTTAGGAAGAGGAGTTGCCCCCCCCCCCCCCCCTTCCAAAGTTATTGAAACACATATAGTTTAATAAAGTAGCTGGGAATGAGATGGGAAAGAGATGGAGGTGCGAGGTGGAGAATTTTGGTTGGTTGGGAAGTTTACTAAGAGGTGGAATGTGATAGAGTTTTGGAAAGATGGAACTCTATAATGGAAATTCGTTGTGCATCTTAAGGGTGAGGTGAAAATTGAGGAAAAAGTGAGAAAAACACTAAAAAGGGATTGCTCCAATCATAGCCTTCCATTTAGTTTAGCTTAATGGCTTATGTTGCTATCTTCCGCAAGTACACGGGCTATTGTGGTATAGCTAATGCAAGTATGGGTCGATCTCACAAGGATGCGCTTTAAGAATTTGGAGTTTTAATAAAATTTAATTATTCTAAAAATAAAATAAAATGACAACAATTAATAGAATGAGAAATTAGACTTTAGATGTGTTTAACCAATGAAATTACAAAGGTCTAATCCAAAGAAAATAGAAATTTAACTAAAAAAATAAGAAAATTCCACTTCCCTAGACTGCTTATCTTCAAATCCTACAGATCTGGTCTCCTAAATCATGACCATCATTCATCAACATGTTTCTGACACATTTGATTAATGATCCACTGGAGAGATTAGGCAGATTCGAAAAATTCTGAAAGATCTAGGCTAAATAAGAATTTTGAGATTTAATGGCTTAGATCTAATTTTAGATTCTCATATTAAAGATCTGCGATAGTAAAAGTGCTTTAAATTGTCTTATAACTCAGATTTGAAAGTTAATTGAAAATTGGAATTCCAATGGATGAGCAATTGAAGATCTCCTAAAATTCAACCAAAACCGTTGATTCAGTTAAACATGATTAGATAAGATAGTTCTTGGATTAATTGAGAATAACATAGTATCTAGATAATAGAATGGGAATAAAACAAGTCTTGTATAATAGAAAAGGGAATTTTCCCTGAAACTTCCTTAAATTTCTCGTAAAATAGAAAAGAGGGAAGAAGAAGGCTTTACTAGAGATGGAGGGCTGGTGTATAGCACGGGGAAACAGGGAATCCAGGAGGTGGAACTTGGTGTGGAATCGTGTAACACCCTGGGTTTTTATAACATTTTTTTATAATAATTATTATAATAATAGTCGGGATCACAAAATCAAGTGTTATATTAATTATTTTATTAGAATATTTACTAAAAACCTTCCGGTATTATCTTCTTCTTCCAAAAACATCATGACCATGATTTAAAAGATAAATATAAGTACACAGCAATACATTTAAGACAATACTAAGATCAAATCCAACGTCAAAATCAACAGCGCCTTTATTTTTAAAACAATAATATCCAAAAACATAATAATGTGGCCCAAGGTCTATCCATCATAATAATCCACCATACGTAAAGACAAGTCCATAATATATATAATGTCATAATCAAATCCATCTAAAGAAGGTATACAGTAATAGGCTCGAATTGTAGTTTATCTAATCACTCACGTCAAGCTATGTATCAACCAAATCAAAGTGGTCACCACTGCTATCACTGACCCTCCATGACCTCGCCTTTCCTGTTATCGCACTTAGTATCTGAGGCATTGTAAAACAAAGCAATGTCTCAGCAAGCTATTGCTTGTGTAGGTACAATGTTGATATAAGTATAAGTCAATTATCCATGAAAATATGAGTAACTTAAGCAATGCCAAAAGAGTCTTAAAACATCATATGCGATGAAACATGCACCTCATGGACATAAAACATGACAATCTCGTGGATGTAAAACATGATAATCTCATGGATGTAAAATAGAATATGATCCAATATCAATTAGCATACAATAACAAACAGGGCACCCCAAGGTACGTGGGTCCCACGAGTGTCCCATACACTCGTATAACAGATCATGAGTACTCATATCAATCCTTTGAGTGTCGTCACACCCAGGCAAACAATAACATCTCCATGCTCATCATGCAAGCATACAGAACAAGAGTATGGATCGTCATGCCGTAGTGGCAACCCCTCCAGGGTCTTAACCACCGCCACTCGCCATCAACACCATAACGAGAGACTTAACGTCCATCCCTATGGAAAGGCTCGAACTAGTAGTGTGGACTATCCATGTTGCCAAACCCCTATCGAAAGCCATCTGTATGCAGGTGTCTATCACATCACAATTTCGAAGGGTGGGTGGCCGGCCCTCTCCCTCCTAACATGACATCACCAGGTGAGAGCACCCATCATAAATCACAAAATACGAAAATCACATATCACGTAAAATTGGTAGCATTCATGGCTCACAAATCCCCAAGGCATACACCTCATTCCGAGGTTAGCCTCTCAAAGGACTAGCCACCAAGCCTCCACCATCAATGTTATGAAAACCAATCAATCTCAGTGATACAATAAGGAAAGATAATTACTAATCATTCATAAGATACATGATATTAGTCTCATAAAATAATCGATCACGAAAGCTCATCCAATATACTATCAAAATCCAATATTGATCATAGCATAAAATGTTGAATCTCACAAAATGTTAGAATAAATAAACGAATGACAATCAATCACAATCAACCATGAATGCTATGATAATGCAAGTTTTAGAAATCAAAACATAACATTAAATGTCGTCACCTACCTCAATGATAGATAACCGACTTCAAGCGTGTAGCTCGCGCACTCTAATGTACTTGTCAGTATCACAATACAATTTTTGTATTATTTATTTCATCTTAATTGAATCTATATGATCCAACTGTTGGATCGTTCTTTAAGATCTCTATTTAGGATTTGGTCCTTAATCCCAATGTTACTTATCATTAATCAGTCCTATCTCATGTTCATCTGCTCATTTTTGTGTGTATCTAAAGTTTACACCTCGATCTGACAGTCAAATCACCCATAGATCAACAAATTTCCAAGATCTGGGTCAGATCAAGGGTCTAAATCAATTACTAGAGTAAATAGCCTAATCTAATCCTTAGGACCCTCAATTAGCACCATATATTATCTAGTTGTCCAAGTCCTGGGTCCTGATCATCCTTTGATCGTCAGATCTAAGTGATTGAGTGCTATTTTATGAATTTGACCTGACTAGACATGATTAGATCAAAATTCTAATGCTGAAATCATGTATGCATCATCAAGATAGTTATAACATACCTTTCGGATCAAAGATCGGGCTTCTATAGCCTCTAGAATCTCAAAAAAACCATTTTAGATAAAAAAAATCAGATCAAAATTGAAGTTTACACCGGCGGATGGAGGTCTACACTGGTTTACTCCAGCAAAAAAGGTGGTTTACACTGGCGTGTGGTTGTTTGCTCTGGTTTACACTAGTGGGAGGTTGTTTGCACCTGTTTACACCAGTGTAACCCTGCGTCATGGAGCGCACAGAAGCTAGAGCGCACAACGTGTGCTACGCTTGCGTGGGACAGAGCACTCATGTGGCAGTTCACCTCTATGCATCTTAGTGGGTGTCTTGGGTGCACTATCCATTGGGGACGATGAACCCGAGTCGTCCACCTTCTTTTAGCTTGATTAGAGCCCGAGATACTCTAATTTTTTATCTGTTTTTGCCATCCCTAGGGTTTTTGAGTCCAAAGATCACAATGAATGCCTCATATCTACCATCTGAGGTGTCCTTAATGTGGATCTAACCATGCTCCATGGTTTTGATCCCCTAGGCCATCCAACGGCCTTTCAGCTCAAATCTAGCCTAGATCTGTGAGGGAAAAGTTGGAAAACAAGGTAAATAACAAGTTAGAGTGTGTAGCTTACCTGATTAGAGCCAAAGATGCTCCATGGTTTTGATCCCCTAGGCCATCCAACGGCCTTTCAACTCAAATCTAGCCTAGATCTGTGAGGGAAAAGTTGGAAAACAAGGTAAATAACAAGTTAGAGTGTGTAGCTTACCTGATTAGAGCCAAAGATGGGAGATCAGAGTCCTTTAGTGCACAACATGCAAAGGGAAAAGATGGGGTTTTTCTCTGGTTGTTTGGTGTGGGAATGGAAGGGGAACTAGTTTTTTATAGGTTGAGATCCGATTTTCTTGAATGGAAACGTAGATCACCGCCTTCCTCCATTCGAGCTGCAATGGAAATGAAAAGGGGTGTCATTATCAAAATGACCTCCTCTAATTCGCATCCCTGACTAATTACCAATTTACCCTTACAACTTAAAATGGTCATATCTCACTCTTCTGAACTCCATTTTTAATGTTCTTTATACCATTCAATTCCTATTGACATGTACTTTCTAGTTTTTGTGGCTTCAAAACAAAATTCTATGCATAAAATTTTTAATTTAATTAATATATTTTATTACTAATTTATGGTTAAAAATTGAGGATATTACATCCTTCCCACCTTTTAAAATTTTCCTCGAAATTTTTGTACATACCTCTATGTAAATAACTTTGGGTGAATCCCCCTTATCTCCTTTTTTGTCTCCTATGTGGCCTCCTACAATGAATGATGTCGTCAAAGGACTTTCACTAATGAAATAGACTTTATAACATTTTTTTATAATAATTATTATTATAATAGTTGGGATCCCAAAATCAAAAGATTATATTAATTATTTTATTAGAATATTTACTGAAAACCTCTGGGTGCTATCTCCTTTTTCCAAAAACGTCACGACCATGATTTAAAAGATAAATATAAGTATGCAGCAATACATTTAAGACTACTAATATCAAATCCAACGTCAAAATCAATGGCATGTTTATTTTTAAAACAATAATATCCAAAAACATAATAACGTGGCCCAGGGTCTATCCATCATAATAATCCACCACACTTAAGGACAAGTCAATAATATATATAATGTCATAATCAAATTCACCACTGTTATCACTATCCCTCCACGACCTTGCCGTTCTTGCTGTCGCACTCGATATCTAAGGCATTGCTTGTGTAGGTATATAGACATTTAATGTAGTAACAAGTGAAAAAAAACAAACAAAATCGAATAACAATGTTGATATAAGTGTAAGTCAATTATCCATGAAAATATAAGTATCATAAGCAATGCCAATATAGTCTTCAAACATCATATGCCATAAAACATGCCCCTCATGGACGTAAAACATGATAATCTCATGAATGTAAAACAAGATATGATCTAATATCAATGAGCATACAATAACAAACAGGGCACACCAAGGTACGTGGGTCCCATGAGTGTCCCATACACTCGTATAATAGATCATGAATACTCGTATCAATCCTCTGAGTGTCGTCACACCCAGGCATACAATAACATCTCCATGCTCATCATGCAAGCATACAAAACAAGAGTATGGATCATCATGCTGCAGTGGCAACCCCTCTAGGGTCTCAACCACCATCACTCTCTGTCGACACCATAATGGAAGACTTAACGTCTATCCCCATGCAAAGGCTTGGACCAGTAGTGTGGACTATCCATGTCACCAAACCCCTACCGAAAGCTATCTGTGGGCAGGTATTCATCACATCACAATTTTAGAGGGTGAGTAGCCAGCCCTCTCCCTCCTAGCATGACATCCACCGGGTGAGAGAACCTATCACAAATCACAAAATACGAAAATCACATATCTCATAAAACGAGGAGCACTCGTGGCTCACAAATCCCCAAGGCACACTCCTCATCCTAAGGTTAGCCTCTTAAAGGACTAGCCACCAAGCCTCCACCATCAATGTTATGAAAACCAATCAATCTCAATGATGCAATAAGGAAAGATAATTACTAATCATACATAAGATACACGTTATCAATCTCATAAAACAATCGATCATGAAAACTCATTCAATATACTATTGAAATCTAATATTGATCATAGCATAAAATGTTGAATCTCACAAAATCTCAAAATAAATAAACGAATGACAATCAATCACAATCAACCATGAATGCTATGATAATGCAAGTTTTAGAAATCAAAACATAACATTAAATGTCGTCACCTACCTCAATGAGAGACAACCCACTACAAGCGTAGAATCCTCTTAGCTCGCACACTCTGATGCACCTATCAGTATCACGGTACAATTTTTGTATTATTTATTTTATCTCAATTGAATCTATGGTGATCCAACTGTTGGATCGTTCTCTAAGATCTCTATTTATGATTTGGTCCTTAATCCCAACATTACTTATCATTAATTAGTCCTATCTCATGTTCATCTGCTCATTTTTGTGTGTATCTAAAGTTTACACCTTGATTTGACAATTAGATGATCCTTCGATCAACAAATTTCCAAGATTTGGGTGAGATCAAGGGTCTAAATCAATTCCTAGAATAAATAAACCTAATCTAATTCTTAAGACCCTCAATTAGCACCATATATTATCTAGTTGTCCAGGTCCTAGGGCCTGATCACCCTTTGATCAATCAGATCTTAGTGATTGGTGCTATTTTATATATTTGACCTAATTAGATGGGATTAGATCAAGATTCTAATGCTAAAATCATGTCCATATCATCGAGATGGTTCTAATAGACCTTTCAGATCGAAGATCGGGCTTCTGTAGCCTTCAGAATCTTAGAAAAACCATTTTACATTAAAAAAAAATCAAATCAAAACTGAAGTTTACACCGGTTTGCACCAGTGGATGGAGTTTTACACCGGTTTACTCCATCGAAAAAGGTGGTTTACATCTATTTACACCAGTTTACACCATCGGGAGGTTGTTTGCACCAATTTACACCGGCGCAACCCTAAGTCACGGAGCTCACGGACTCCAGAACGCACGATGCATTTCAGCTGTATGCAACAGCGGTGTGAGCGTCCCGCATGCACATGTGCTATGCGTGTGCATGACGAAGTGCCCACACTCGTAATTCGCCTTTGTGCATCCCAGTGGGCGTCTTGGGCGCACCGTCCATCAAGGACGATGAACCTGGCTTCCACCTTCTTTTGGCTTGATCAGAGCGCCAGATGCTTTGATTTTTAATCTATTTTTTCCATTCCTAAGGTTTTTGGGGCCAAAGATAACAATGAATGGCTCAGATCTACCATCTGAGGTGTCCTTAACATGGGTCTAACCATGTTCCACGGTTTTGATTCCCTAGGCCATCCAACGGCCTTTCAACTCAGATCTAGCCCGAATATATGAGGGGAAAGTTTTAAAACAAGGCAAATAACAAGTTAGAGTGTATAGCTTACCTAATTAGAGTTGGAGATGGGAAATCAGAGTCCTCTAGTGCGTGCAACATCCTGTGCATTTTTAGAAGCATGCAAAGGGAAAAGATGGGGTTTTTCTTTGGTTGTTTAGTGTGGGAATGGAAGGGGAACTAGGTTTTTATAAGTTGAGATCCAATTTTCTCGAATGGAAAGGTAGATCACCGCCTTCCTCCATTGGAGCTGCAATGTAAATGGGAAGGGGTTTTGTTATCAAAATGACCCCCTTTAATTCACGTCCCTAACTAATTACCAATTTGCCCTTACAACTTAAAATGGTCATATCTCACTCATCCAAACTCCATTCTCAACGTTCTTTATACTATTCAATTCCTATTGATGTATACTTTCTAGTTTTGGTGGTTTCAAAACCAAATTCTATGCATAATTTTTTTAATTTAATTAATTTATTTTATTACTAATTTAGGGTTAAAATTGAGGATATTACACGTCGCTTGGTTTGCAGATTGCCGGAGGAAGGTGGAACAAACTGGGGAAATTGACAGTGAATAGAGACAGGAGAAAATGACGACCCGGTTGCTAGATGTGGATGCGATGACAGAAGAGCTAGCTGGCAGAGGTTGGCCAGTGGTGATCGGGAGGCACTAGTTGCATTGCCAAGATGAAGAATAGAAGAAGACGACAATGCAGAGAAGATCGAAGAGATCTGGGCATCATCAATGGAGGGTTGGAAGCAGAGGATGACATCTGGCCAATGAAAGATCCATAATGATTGTTGGGCTGGAGAAGCAGAACAGTACTGGAGATGGCTGGGCAGAGAAGCCTGGACCAGTGAAGACAATTGGGAACAAAGATCAGGGGAGAGAGGTCAATCTAGTCAGGTGGGGGTAGACGATGAGCCGGGCTGGTGTAAATGCCAATGTGGCCTAGGCCATGGGGGAGAATGTAGTGGAGCAGAGAACAAAAAGGCAAACATCACAAGTCTAAACTGAAGAAGATGACGATGCTGACTGAAGTTTGATGCGATGGAACAAAGGTGATAGATGTAAGTGAAATCGAGTGGAGCATGGATCAAAATAGAAAAGGTGGAAAGAAGAAGAAAAAAAAACCTAACAAAGAAGTAGAGGAGAGGTGCCGGTTTAGGCTAAGAAGGAGAAAAAGAGAAGTGAGAGAGATGGAGCTAAGTAAGTGTTGAGGTCGGTGAGGAAGAAGGGTGAGTCTGTGGGGCAAGAAAGGAAGAAGGAGAATGCGAGACTAGGTGCATTGAGAGATAGAGAAGGGAGAGATGGAGATTGATGGGAGGAGGAATATGTGAAAGAGAAAGAGAAGAGAAAGGTAAGGTTATATGTGAAAGGGAAGTAGAGAATTAAGGTGGAAATAGGAAAACATGAATAGAGATAACAAAAGCAAAAAGTAAAACAGAATGGAAAGTAAAAAAAGTAAAACAGTCCTCTCCTTACGGGAAAGAGTTTGTTTCCTCTTGGAAACTTCTTCATTCCAAAGTTATCTCCTATACAGGAAATCTCATCCATAATTTCCTTTCTTATAATTAGAACTCATCTTCTTTTATGAAATCACCCCATCTTTCATCATTGATCTTCAAAATGATCTACACCATTAAAATTTGATCTGAGGCATCCTTTAGTTGATCTATAAGATATTAGACTAGATCAGAGTCATCTAGCCATATATTAAACATCTGACCGTTAATTTTGACAATTTAAGGTGAGATGGGCAATTTGAGCTATTTTCCATATTTTATCTAAAAATCATCAAATTGATGAGTTAGATGGTCTAATTGCTAAACTATGGGTCTTTTGGCCAAAATTACACACTTAACACATCCCCCAACTAGCATTTTGCTAGTCCCAACCAAAACATGTAGAAAAACTTTTTTCCAGAACTAGTACAAGGTGCCACTTTCGTAGGTACTCACGATTGCATTTATCCCATGCAACAAGCCCTTGAACCCCTAGACTACCCCTAGTGGACGAGTTAGGCCTTGTGAGGGTTTGCAGTGAATATACCCACAAATTTCAATAGGGTTGAGTCCCCTATTTGATCTCAGAGAGTCCTCATTCATTAACAATCTACTGGTTTTTTGCAATTTAATAGAAAATATTTGACAATTTTACACATCATACACATATTAAAGAAATTTTATTTGAGTTATTTCTTAAAGTACGTATGTGTACAGCCACATAAATCTTGACTTCTAATTGGATATGCTTAAATTCCATTGAAAATATGCATTGACCTTAAATCCTCACAGGTATGCACTCAAAATTGAAACTCTCATATATGGGGTTTAAACATATTTCTCTCATTATGTGACTGAATCCAACAAGCTAATAGTTCACATAAATCTTTTGAATGTTCATGAGATAAAGTAAAGTGATCCTTGAGTGGATGTTATCATCAAGAATATTAGGGGATTGTTACCTTAATTCCTTCTTTTTATCTCCTCTTTAAGGCTATGTTCTACCTATGATCAATAGGTCTGTAACTAGGACAAAATGTGAGCTTATGATAGGTTCGGAAAAGAAGGGTATAAGGATTTCAGAGATTCAAAATTGAGTAGAGGTCTTCACTGAATATCTGCTAGGACGATTTTTCTTTTGGGTTTGTACTTAAAGTGAATATATCTCTCATATTTTTGTCTTTCTCTTTCTTTCTTTTTTTGGCTTCTTTAAAAAAAAAGATGGCTAATTTTCACACTTCTTTGACTTTTCATCCTATTTTGAACTTTCTCTACTAATTCTACGCATTTTGACAATGGGTAATGGATATTTATTTTATTGGCTTGTCTAGGTTAAGGTGAGTGGGGTTAAGAAAGAAAAAGGCTTAATAAAGGCTCAAATGGGCTAACTAATGGTATGATATACTAGGTAGGCTTTATATCTCTAGGCTGAGCAAGGATGGCCTATATTATTTCCTATGTTTCCTACAACCTATTAGATTCAATAATTTTTCTGAAGTTAAAGCTATTACTCCTATTTATTCTTGATGTTTAACCAAAACAAGGATAATAGGATCACACTAAGTTATGTACGCTAAAGAAATTGTGGAGTTACCTATAACTCTCTGAAAGAAGATAATTTCTAAATCTCACTAGGTTATAAGTCTCCATTGGTTTTCCTCTAGGTCTCTAAGTCATACCTCTCTATTAGTCTTGACTATGTGTTATGTGTAAATGGTTTTTGAGAATTAACTTTCATAAAATGCTTCAACACATGAATGATATGCAAAACTAATCATATGCATTCCCATTAAGAGGTGAAAACAGTGGAATTACTAAGTTCTAAACATCCAGTTCTCATCAAAGTAAGGGAACTCTACCTTAAAAACTTTTTTTCTCTTTTTTTCAATTTTTTTTTTTTCAAAAGAATCAAGGAAACTCGAGAAAATTCAAAATTCCTATATGCATCTATACCCCCTAACTTAAATGAAACATTGTCCTCAATGTTCAGAAAACATAGGATCCTATATGAAAATTGAATGATGTAGACTCTAAAACCCTGGGTTACCTCCCAGTATGCGTTAAGTTGTACGTCTTAAGCCAAACATGGCTTAACCTAACTTTCTAAACCTAGAACTAACTGGGTCAGCTTATTTGTCCTATTCCTAATCATAAGATGAAATGGCAAGATTTCTCATGCCACTTTAGAATCTCACAATAATCTATATATTGCCTCCACCCTAAAATTTTTAGTGGTGGTAACATTAAAACAATGAAGATCACCGTGACTTTTAATTTTGGGGAATCATATTGATTGTGTCCCATCTTCAAAATTTCACGGTAGTCAATATATTTCCTCCACCTTGAAAGTTGAAGTGATGGTATTACAATGACTTCGTGTACTACTGTGTATTTTGTTGGACCATTTGGAGAGGAATGGCCCTTTTCTTAACCAAATTAGGAGATAAAAATGACCATTGTATTTAGTTTATCTTTTTCCTCTATTTCCCTAACCTTGTCCTGAACTAGGGTAATAACCTAACTCTGCCCTTCCCTAAAAGGTTCTTCTTGTATTGTTAGAGATGGGGACAAGGTTTGGCTTAAACCTTAGTTATTTTCTAATGTATACCCTAGAGTTGGTGGATGTACATCAACAAACTCTTTTTCTTCCTATTTTATGGGCATAGGTAAGGTGTCAAATGGGCCTACATGACTATCTTGTGATTGTTCAAATAAGGTCAGTAAGTCCTAATCAGGTATATCTTCTATATTGCAAGGCTCAATATGAATTTCAGGCTCTATAGGAGGATCTACTCGAGCTTGCCATTGAGAAGTATCCATCAAAGGTGCTGTATCCAACAACTCACTCATCTCTTTAATGGATGTGTCTTCATCAAGGTCATCAGAGTAAGCAAGAAGTTTTGGGTTGGATGTTTCTAAAGCTTCATTTTCTTCCTTAATGGACGTCCCTTCATCATAATTGTAATAAGGATTAGGACATGGCTCAAGTAGATATAAGTTGGACGTTTCTAAGGATGGTTGTGGACTTTGTAGCTCAAAAGGATCATAAGAAATTTCCATCCTATTATTAGTAATAAATGGCTCTTCATTATCCTCATTTTGCTTTAGTTCCTTAGTCCTTTTAAAAATTTCAGCAATGTTTCTGTCAGTATTTTCCCATATTAGTTTCATTTCCTCTACCCATTTCTCCATCTCTTGTTCATTTCCTTTTGGCTAGTAGTTATGAGTTGTTCTATTCTCTCAAAAAATTGTTGCTCTTCTAATGGTGTTTCTTCATGTTGTAGAGGAAACAACTCATAAGGTTGGTATTGCTGTGGCATTGGGGTATTGAAAAAGGACTGAGTAGATCAAACACATGATGGTTGACCCTGATATTCTAAATAATCATGGTAGTGTTGACCAGGGTGGGACCATTGTGGTTCTTCCTGGTATTGGTAATTTTAAGACCATGGTTGTTCGTGATGCCTAGCCCATCCATTATTGTCTTGGTAATTTGTCTCAAAATAAAAATTGCTAAGGTATGCGAATGCATTAAGTGCATCTACTGGCTCCTAATGGTATTCATTTTATGTGGAGTTGATGTGGGCCATGAAGGAGTGGAATAAGGATGCTCAGAATAGGTAGTCCTATATGCAATTATTCTACCAATCAATGCAAAATTATTCTAAATGAAAACCTAATCTAGAAAATAAAAGGAGTAAGGAATACTTACAGTGGGGTCTATGATGAAGATCAAGTGTGGGCCACCTTATCCCACACTTACTTATATTATACAACCCTTTAAAAATTTTGAAATGGAAATTGCAAATTACATAGGGGCCTCACTACAAGATTCACTCAAAAGAAAAGGAAAATCCTAATCTAGGAAAGCAAGGAAATTTCTGTTTTGATGAAGATCCACTTGCCAATTTCCTCCTCTTTCATATTTTCCAGAAAAAGAAAATTAAAAATAAGTACCAAATTTAGGAAATAAGGTGGTTATGCACTAAAAAAATTGAAAAATGCACCTAAATATGCCTAAAATGCTAAAAGTATGCAATTCCTAAAAATTTATTTTATCTGGATTTTTTTGAATTTTTTAGATTTTTTGAATTTTAATTAAATTTTATGAAAACTCTATTGCAGGCAACAGTGCCAAAAACTTGTTGTTGTTTTTTGTAAGAGCACAAACTATTGTGGTATAACTAATGCAAGTAAAAGTCAATCCCACAGGGACGTGCTTTAAGAATTTGGAGTTTTAATGAAATTTAATTATTCTAAAAATGAAATTAATGATAACAATTAATAGAATGAAAAATTAGACTTCAGATGTGTTTAACCAATGAAATTACAGAGGTCTTAATCCAAAGAAAATAGAAATTTAACTAAAAAATAAGAAATTTTCACTTCCCTTTACTGCTTATCTTCAAATCCTACAAATCTGGTCTCTTAAATCATGATCATCCTTCATCAACATGTTTCTGACACATTTGATTAATGATCCACTGGAGGGATTAGGCAGATTCTAAAAATTCTGAAAGATCTAAGCTAAATAAAAATTTTGAGATTTAATGGCTCAAATCTAATTTTAGATTCTCAGATTAAAGATCAGGGATAGTAAAAGTGCTTTAAATTGTCCTATAACCCATATTTGAAAGTTAATTGAAAATTGGAATTGAAATGGATGAGCAATTGAAGATCTCCTAAAATTAAACCAGAACCATTGATTCAGTTAGACATGGATAGATAAGACAGTTCCTGGATTAATTGAGAATAACATAGTATGCAGATAACAGAATTTGAATAAAACAGAATGCATATAAGGACAAAATATGTAAACAAAAAATTTCTACTAACAGAATTTGAATAAAACAGAACGCGGATAGGGACAAAAATGTAAATAAAAACTTTTTAGTAAGGGCAAAATTTTCCCTGAAACTTCCTTAAATTTCTAGTAAAATAGAAAAGAGGGGAGAAGAAGGCTTTGCTAGAGAAGATGGAGGGCTGGTACATTTGAAAAGCCTGCCAGATAGGGAATAAGGTCTTAAAAATAATTTGAAATGATTCAATTGCATCCAACATAATGCATTTATTAAAGTAAACAGTGATAAGGACAAGATACCAGGAAGGTACATTGTTATAAATGAATTCTAAATGAAAACTAAATACAAAATATGGATAAGCTATTCAACCAGCCTGTTGACATTGAATTCAACATAGATGTTCCATTACTACATCATAAGCATATTAAATAGTTTAAACCACATACGATTGGGTAAGAACTTACAACTTGCTCTCAGGATGTTTTTGTGGTGTCATGGTTAAGATCCTATACTTTTCCCATTCCATCTTATAGTGGTAGAATGACCCTTTTATGCTTGTGATAAACTACGCATGCAAGCATAAGCTTAGCTTTCCACTTTTCAACATCTAATAGAAAGTTAAGGAATTGTAAAAAAGTTGACACATACACTTGATACAATACTATTCATGACTACTACAAGTGTGGAATAAGGATGCAACAAGGATAAGATAATTATTAAGGTGTAGTTTCAATAAGAAAAATAAGGAATCAACTAATAAGAGTGCTTATATGGGTTTATCAAGTACACCAAATATAGATTCCTGATAAAGGAAGATCTATATGGACAAGATTGATATTTCATTTAACATGATTTTTGTTTTAAACTTATCATACAAAGTTAGAAGAAAGTCTAAAAGAATTTAGAATTTAATTGCTAGTTCCAGGTTATATATAATACTATAGCTAGACACTCTTGATTAGATCGTATACCTATGCCCAAAGTATCAACCTTTAAGTTAAGCTATGATTTCTAACTAAAAACTAATATGAAACTCTTACTAACACAAACTAGAATAGAATTAATGCTTTGGATCAATAAAAAACAAAATAAATTAAAGAAAAATTCAAGTTTAAAACATAAGAAAATATTGTTAATGTTCATGTGAACAACCACAAATACCAGATTTTAAGCTCTTCATTGGATGCCTTTTTCAATGAAAACTAAAAATTTAAGACTTGGGACTTCTTATTCTCAATGTCTCCTATCTGGTGTAATAACCCCAATTTTTGTAAATTGATTGAGAAAATCAATTTAGTTTGAATTTTTAGAAATTCTAGGATGGAATATTAGGTTATTAGAAATTCTCTTTTTATATAGATTAAAATATGATTTTAAACTTAAAAATTATGAATGTACTAAAAAAACTGATCGAAATGACGCTAAGTACGTTCAATTCCAAGTTAAAATGAAAAATCCCTAATTTTCTCTATTTTTATGAATAAAAGGGTAAAATGATAATTTTACCCATAACCAAGATCTAAGACATCAATATTTAGAATGTACTCAGAAATACGATTCCAATGCTTAATTCTGAGTTCGGGGGAATAAAATAGATTTTTCTCCATAAAAAGGCAAAATGATCCTTCCACACCTCCGTGGGGGCCACAAATGAATCCAACGACGAGAAAACATGTAATGAGTGGTCAAACCACTACCATCTAACAATGGAGAAGAAGGTAGTAGTGGAGGATCCAATGTTAATTTAATATTAAAAAGAATTGAAACATAATTATTATAAGTAATGATGAAAAATTCAGAAACGCCTATAAATACACCCCAAAAAATCCTTCAAAAATGTTCATTAAAATTTTCATGAAATTATCTTGCTTCCCTTAAAAAACCAAATCTAGATTCATTACCAAATTTTCAAATTTCCCAAAAATCCCCCTTCTTTTACTTTCTCTCTCCTCTCTCTAGATTGGCACAAGAGACCTAAATTCAATTAGGCACTCTGTTCCAAATCAAATCTCACCAATCCCACCATTCATATTGTCCTATACCATCTTGTCTACAAAACCCTCAAAGAAATTTCAACATCCAATGGCGTAATCAACAGGAAATCACAAAACAAGCG
The DNA here is from genome assembly GCA_035236585.1 of Warburgia ugandensis. NCBI lineage: Eukaryota > Viridiplantae > Streptophyta > Magnoliopsida > Canellales > Canellaceae > Warburgia > Warburgia ugandensis. The sequence continues at coordinate 2,722,634 of CP141129.1, read as the reverse complement.
GGAATCAGGCAATCTTATCTTCAACGGGATAATTCTTTAAAACTGGGTTTCAAAACTAAGTTCTTCTCCAATTAGGTAGGTGGAAACTCTTCCCATACTTATTTCATGTTAGTTTATATAATTTTTATTTTAAAAAAATTAAATTTAGGTTACAAATGATAAAAATCAAGTAAGGTTAAGAACCCATCATTTTGGTATGATAGAGAGCTCAGATGGAAAATCGGAGCCATGAAATAGATTCAGAAGGGTCCAAAACCCTTAGGATATAATTTTTAGAAAATTTAATCAAGTTTAGAGCCTTTAATTGAAATGAATTGATTGGACGGTCCAAAATGGCAGTCTGATCTTCCTTATAAGATCGAGTTCCTAGAACACAGCAGCGGAACACCGTACGGAAGTGATCCTTCCAGAAGCATCTTCGCGCATGCACTCCATGTGTGATGACGTCCCGAGCAGAACGTCGCACAGAGTGATGAGTGATGCGGTCCTGGGCAATGCATTTTCGCTTTTGTCCCAGTGACAGGAGTGTGGCCCGCTCCACCTGACTAGACTCACCGCCCGACTTCATCTGAATTGGTTGTTTTGTTGGGCCCAAATTAAATATGGAACCTCGGAACGACTGTGAATGTCATTATTCAATTACGGAGTCATCTGAACTCCAAATCAAAAACGAAAAGAAGCTATGGAAAGCTTGTGATATATATTTTCTTCTGAAATCATAAAATTGTTAAAAATCTTCAAGAAACTTTCTGTTTTGATGAAATAAGCTCCAAATTTTCATGATCTTCAAGATCTGAGATGATTAGATCTTGGGGATCTAATTTAATGTTAAAATAAAGTGATATCTATTATTTATTTTGACAGATATAAGATAAATTGAGGAATCTACCCTTTATGGTAATAATACCTTAAAAATACAAAGGGACCCACTTGATCAATGAGATCAAGCATGATCAAACCCTTTGGATGGGTTGTATGAATGGGATTATGATGAAATCCAATGAGATCATTGATTAATTGTGACAAAAACAAGTGGATATGATCTTTGGACCTTAATGAAGTAAAAGCCCTAAATGTAATTAAAACCCTTGATCTAAAGGAAAAGATATAAGATCTAATGGTTGGATCATAAGTAAAAGTTTCTAATAATCTTAATCTAATTAGTTTACTTATCTTTTATTTGACAATAGAATTGTAAATGTGATTTACGTTATAAATTAGAAAGCATGAAAGTGTAATTCTTAAATTTTAGCATGATATGCTTTAAATGTTATTATATTGTTATAGTAGGCTAGTAATTTAATTATCTTAGGGCCATGTTAGTTTGAATTTGAGATTTTAGCATAATTCCATTAAATTACTAGTAAAATTTCATGTATTTCATAACTTAGGATCATGCTAGTTTAAGTATAGTTTTATTCCATTAGTTTAAGTTACATTCATAGAAAGCATGTTAGTACAAATGGTTGTTAAATTTATATTGGAGTTATGCTTTAAAGTTTATAATTTAATTGTTGTCAAAATTTATTGGTGAGATATAATGAGCATAAATCACCAACATGTGATCTAATAGGAAATTAGAGTTTCATGAACACATAAGAGGAAGGAATGACTTTGACTTAACATTAGTAGGGGCTATAGTTAGTAGAACAATATAAGGATTATCAAATCCTTGGCCCAAACTAGGAGAATAATAAACCCCATGCATGACATTTTAAATGTTCATGGATTTAGTTAAATCAATTAGAAATATTTCTTAGGGTTAAAATGCTCATAGGAACCTTATGAAAGGTTGATCTAAGGTCACTTTAGTGAATGTTGAACATGGTGGTTAAGAGGGTTCTCTAATAGAGCCTCACTCTTCCCCTACCTTTTGTTGACATTTATGAGGTCTAAATGTCTCCTTACATGAGAATTGAAGTAACCACTTTATGTTCGGCTATTTAGCTAGTAAGCCTTACTCAATTGGAAATAAGATGAGTTATCTAGACTTAGGATGAAATAAGCTATCTTCAACCAGTAAAACATTAACTGGTTGAATAATAATAATAAGATCATAAAAGGTTAGTAAATTATCTAACCCAAATAAAAATTGTAAGTAAGATAAGGATGATTAAACAAGATCCATATGATCTTGAATGATCAAGAACAATAAAAGAAATAAATACTTCTTGATGTATAATATATATATATATATATATTGCTTGCAATTTAGATCAAATAGAATAGAAGATTTGAACATTGATCAAATATGATTCATGGGAGAGAACCAAGATCATCTTCCTTAGGGATGATCAAACAACTGAACTTAGATCAAAGAAGAACTAGATGATAGAAGATCTAAGCCCTGGATCTTTATCAACAAGTATAAATTGTTGATCAAAGGATCTATGAAAGATCAAGATCAAAGAAAGGAATACACAAAGACTTAGAATAGAAAATACTTAGATTTGAAAGATTAGAAGATCATTTTAACTATCAGATCTGTTGATCAATACTATCTGAGGAAGATAGATCATGATAGGACACATGATCTAGATCCTTCATATCAAAGGACAAGATTAAACAATGAATATAGATATGATAAAAAAAATATAGGATTATTCAAATTGTCTAAATATTGACAGTATGTATGGATTTACAGATTTCATACATTAATCAAGATCATGGAAGATCTGAAGAGATGGATCACTACTTGAAGGTAGGAGGATTTTATGAATGCATCTACATGAGAAATACATGTTGAATATATGATCTTATGTCTAGAAATGTTGACAAGTATAATGTAAATACTTGTATTAAATCCATTGAAAACCCTTATGATCCAACCAAAACACATGTGAAATGGTTGAGTTAGAATTGAGGAAAACCCTAAGTGAATAGGGAACTAGAAGGTATTCCAGCCCTAGATAAACAGACAAATTGTCTAATAAGTATAAAATCAAGACACGAGAATCGTTCATATAGAATGGTGGTCCCTAAACTTATATGAACATGGGTATCATTCATTATAAATGATGATCCCTAAGTTTGTAGTGAAATCCTATTCTCGATATAAGAATACCAAAATACGAGGATGATGATATAAATAGACAAGACGTTTGATAAGTAAAAGAATAATGTATATAGCAAGCAAGGAGGTTTGTGGTTTTTGTTTTAAACAAGCATATGCTTGGGGATGCAATGCTAGGAGTGTTACGAGGATTTGGCCACCCGCTCTCCAAAATGTGATATAAATGATGATACCGTACCCAAAGAGAGGCAAAATGTCAAGTGGGGCAATTATGGGAAGGCCACCACTGTGATAGTCTGTCTCCCCATATAGACATGACATAAATGATTTTCCACATTTGGTATTCATGGAGTATGAAAGTAGTTATCCGAATGCACTAGTACAGATCATACTGCAGCATAGTAGTCCTTTAAGTATTTTGCATTATGATGCATGGCATAATGAGATGCCGATATTGCCCAAATAAGGGAGTATTTTCCTAATAGCGTCTAGATGTTTTATCAACTCAATATGTCTAAGTGTGATGATACTGCCCAAATGAGGGAGTATTTTCCAATAGAGTCTGGATGATTGATCAATTTAATGTGTCTGAATGTGACTATTGATGTTTGAGATATTAACTATTTTTTACGGTTTTGACCATATATATATACAGTATTTATGTGTAAGGATGTACATATATGACAAAGTAAAGAGATTGACCCATGAGTATGAATAATGGGATTATGAAGTATTAGCATTATATTGTCAAATTATTATGCTTCTTGAATCCCCTACCAAGCATAGCTTGCTGAGATATTGTAAATGTTTGAATATGTACAATATCTTGGATACAGAGAAGGAGAATTAGGAGCTCAAGACTTAAGAAGACTTGGAAGAATAATCAATCAAGGTATATCCCTTAAAGACATGTATTTTTATTTGAAAGAATTGTATTGTATTAAGAGATTTTATTGTATGGTGGGCTTTGAAATTTGGATTATGTAATTTGGACAATTATTGTACTGATACTTGGGCTATACTGTGAACCACTGGATGGATTCTGAAATTTAATAAAAGTATATTCCTTCAATGGAATTTTATCTTGTACAAAATTCTACTTATGTTATGTATAAGTGATGACTTCGGTTTTATAAAACAAGTTCTAAAGAAAAGAATTTTTGCTGCTTTGTTTTGCGAAAAATTTTACTACTAAGGGTGCCCTGCCTTTGAAAAATATATTACAAAATGTGTTACAAAAACCCAGGTCGTCACAGTTGGTATCAGAGCCATTCATCCAGTCACAGTATAGTACCTTATGTCTAATATGAAGATGACAATCCAATTAAAGGATGAGAAATAGTGAGTGAATAAGAAATAACATAGTATTTGATGAGAATGAATTATGTGATTAACTCATTAGTTGAGAATGAGTATATGAATAGTTATATGATTAACTCATTATGTGAGGAGTTAATGTGATTAGTGAAGTATAAGCAAATATTACTTAGTAAAATAACTAGGAGTACTACTTAGTAAGTTAATGATATCAATATAGGGAATAGTAAGTTATAGAAACAAGTAAGGAAAACATTACAATAGAGGAAAATGTAATGTATGAAATTCAGGTATAACCTAAAATCTTAAGTAAAGATACTTGTAGACATAAAATACATTAATATAACTATTATTAGGTGATATAATGGAGATTTAGAGAAAGAGATGATAAATTGTGAAAATATGATGGAAAGGATGAAGAAGGATAAATCCCAACCCTTATAGGAAAGGTGAAATAGATACTAAAGATAAAACCTTAGAATTATTACAAATTTTGAAATTAATAATAATAAATATAAATGTAAGAGTTACAATTGCTACATAGGTGTAGTATTATGACAATTAGTTAAAGGATTTAATCATCAAAAAAAGAGATGACCTTACTTGGGAAGAATTTAAGGAGATAGGTAAATATTTTCAAAATTGGTGAATGAAAAGAGTTTTAATAAAGATAAATAAAGAGATAAAATTTAGAGGAATACTGATTCAACTAGATGATAGAATTGAAATATGGAAATAATTATGGACTATAATTTGCATTGATGATAGAATGGAAAATAAATGAATAGGAATATTAATATGATGAATTTAGAGATATTGATTCTAATTATATGATAGATTTAGTGATATTGAAAGAATTATGGAATATAATGAGAAAAAATACATTTTGAAAGAATGGTGAAATGAACATGAGAAATGAAGACTTATAAACAAATATAGGCAATAAACTTAAGTGTAAATTTTGGACAAATGAGATGATTATGAATGAGGTATGAATTCAGATTTTGGAGAATTATGTGGTTAGGAATTTCAAGACATTTTGGAGATTTTCAATCTAACTAGAAGATTAAATGAGGAAATATCTATAGTAGTTGAGGAAAATGACATCAATTGATCCGAATAAGTGGAAAGAACAAATTTTAAGAATTAGTAGACAAATGAGTGATTATAGTAATATTAAGGATTAGTAGACAAAGGAGTGATTATAGTAATAAGTTTACATTGGGAATTAACAAGTTTCTTTAGAAAAAGAAAAAGGAAGGATCAATGAGATTATGCATAAATGATATTAAGTACCCTTTACTCTACATGGATGAGTTATTCCCAACCTATTATCATCAATGGGGAGCTAGAAATGAAAAATGATAGTGAGATATCAAAACAAATTTTGAGTCATAAGTTTGATGAGAATGAGAGTTATTGGATAAGTGGTGATGACATATGAAATTATTATGAGAAAATCATGACCATTTGGAGAATGTTAAAACACTTACAAAGCTTATCAACTATCTAGTAAGTATAAATGTGGATTTGAAGAAGTAAAGTTTAGGGTCATGTAAATTCTAAGAATGATATGGAAGTTGACCCAACATAGATGGAAGGTAGGGTGCATGCACATTCTCTTCCTCTCTTTCCTCTTCTCTTTCTTCTTCCTCTTCTCCTTGTTTGCCTTCTTTTTCCTATTCTTATCTTTGTTTTGATCTAGGTAAGAGGGAGGGTTTTGATTTTATTTTATTTTTTATGTGGGGCAGGGGGTGTTTAAAAATAGCACTCACAATATAGGATGGTTCATGAATAACTATCCTATATTTCCTATTTTTTTATAGTTATTCGAAAGCAGTCCCATATTCTTCGTAGATATCAGTCTCTCTGGCCACAATTTATTAGAATAACATTGATAGTTTCTTTCTACAAACTATCTTACAAAACTTTACATTATAAGACGGTTTCAAAAAACTTCTTATAAAATTTTACAATATGAGGTTTCAAAAAATCATCTTATAAAATCTAACTTTGTAAGATGGTTTTTAGAAACTATCTTATATAAATTTTTTATAAGACAATTTTTTAAAAACTATCTTATAATGTGAAGTTTTATAAGATAATTTTTAGAAAATGTCTTTTATTATTTTTAATAAGATGGTTATGTATAAACCATCTTTCTTTAGATGCCTTATAAAACCTCGATTTTAGAAGTGTTTATAATTATTAATTTCGTACTCTTTTTCTCCACCCATTAGCTTGTATACTTTCTCACTCACCTTTTCTTTACGTATATGTAGATTTAGGGAGCTATTGATTAGAAAGTAATGTATTAATTAAGTGTGAACTACTTACTCTTATGAGAGAAAGATGAGGACTCCAATCAGAGGTCTATGGTTTCCAATTGGCTGGGATAGGGAGATAGGGTGAAGGAAGAGTGGAAAGATGAAGGGAGCACTAGTTGTTTGGGGTTTCTAATTGGCTGGATTGAGAGAGAGAGAGAGAGGAAAGACGTAGGGTAACATCAGCTGTTTTGGGATTTTGACTATCTAAACTGAGAAAGATCAAGAGAGTAGGGTTAGAGGTTTGGGGATTTTGATTGGCCACAACCAAAAGAGAGAGGGAGTGTGGGTATGGGGTTTCTGGCTAGCCGGAGAGAGAGAGAGAGAGAGAGAGAGTAGCTGGTAGTCTAGGATTTTTTACTAGCCACAACTAAGTAAAGATATATAAGGAAGAGAAGAGAGTGCAATAGGCAGACTTGTTTTTTCAATGGCCCATGAATGAGAGACAGAGAGAGGGAGAGGGGAAAGAGATGAAACATGTCTAGTTCTAGCAAAGACCTTTAACATGAAAATAGACGAGAGAGAGTCGTTGAATGGGAGATTTGTCTAGGATAGAAAGAATGGATATGGTGGAGAAGGGATGTTGCTTAAATATATGAAAAATTCATCTTTAAAAGTTATTTTTAAATATAGGTTTTCATACCGTCATTAAAAATGCTTTCTTAATGTTTGCTTTTTCAAAAGTCTTTAAAAATTGAGCACACGTCCATAGTTTATGACACCTTTTATTCATTAATTTTATCATACATTCACTATTTCAACAATCACGCATTCTATAAGAACTATATAGATAAAAATAACACCAGAACAAGCAAATCAATTGATTTTGAATGACTCCTAATAAAATGAATGTTGCATAGTATTCTGTCTCTTTAATAAAAGCCTGGGATTTATTCTCAAGCACTGGTCTATGTGATCAAAAGGAAAATTTGGAACCACCTCATGAAAATCTACCTCTTAATAATCAACTCATAGTACACAAACACAAGTCCTTTATTAGTAAAGCTTCAATATTGACATCTTCTACCCAAAGAGGAATTAACAGCTAGTGCCTCATGTCTTCGAGTTTGTATATCCTTTTGTGCCCAACTTCTTCGCTTTTTCATCAGAAGATATTTCTCATCATCAAATCCTATTTTCAGACAAAACTACAAAATCTAGCTTTTCCCATTATCTAAATCCTTCCTACCTACGATTATTCACACTATGTCAATTCAGGATACAAGTGGCACTCCCCAAATTCATTCTATGTAGCTTGATTATTAATCATTTCCATTTTTGTTCTCACTTTGCCTTTGCTCTTATGAGGGCTAGATCTAGAATCCCTTTTTCACACCAAAGTTGCATGAATTTTGTTTTGAATCACGACAATCTAATTGAGATCCTAACCCAGACATTTACAGTCACAAAACCTACTTCATCAATAGTATTCCTTATGGAATGAATAACAAGAAACATGGATGACAACAAGGGAGTTTACTTTTCTTACTGTATTTTTCCTATCATGAATGAAAAAAATTGGTGACTAAAATGGCAACAGGTGACATAAAATAGAAATGGAGAATAAATGGTGGAGGATGTCATCCTTCTAGCCACTAGATGAGGATAGTCAACAATGGGGAAGTTAGGGAAAAAATAGATGTAAGGTCACTATTTTATAACCAAGTTTGGTTTTTAAAGTTGGTTCATAAAATTGACTTTACAAGTTGTTTTTAAAAGTCTGTTTACTAAAGTCATTGGTTTTATAAAGCCAAACTTAAAAACACTATTATAAGAAGTTTTGAAATGCAACATGCATATATTCTCGTGTTGAAATGTGACATGCATCATTATGGAGAAAATTCTATTTTATTCTTTCAAACTCAACATTGATCATAATTAGTGGCGTTGGAATTGTATTTTCAAGTACATTCTAAATATTGATGTCTTAGATCTCGATTATGGATAAAATTACCATTTACTTTTTTATACATAAAAATAAAGAAAATTAGAGATTTTTCATTTTAACTCGGAATTAAACGTACTTAGTGTCATTTCGATAAATTTTTCGAGTACATTCATAATTTCTAAGTTTTAAATTATGTTTTAATCTCTATAAAAAGAGAATTTCCAATAACCTAATATTCCAGCCCAGAATTTCTAAAAATTCAAACTAAATTGATTTTCTCAATCAATTTACAAAAATTAGTAATCAAGATTTATTCATATACTACTAAATTAGATAAAGGAATTATTTTTAATTTTGATTTGAATACATATGGATACATATAAAGGGATGATATAGTACATTTCTATACTTATGAAAGAGAATGAGTTGGATCTAAGAAGATTCTATTGATTCATTCCTAGATTCAATGGATTATTACAAAACGACTAGCTCTGTCAACACATTTGATTAATCATATTACTTGTGACTAACTAAGGAGGGTGTGAAGTAGTTAATCAAGTTAAGAGCTAACTGGTGAGCAATAAGACAAGTCTAAAAAAGAGGAGCTACTCAAGTTAGAAGTAATCTAAAGGCCTCTTCCTGTGCAAAAATTCAAGATGAATAAATTGATATATTTATATATAGAAATATTACATCCATACCTCTATATTTAGAATAGTTTAGCCCTAAAAAATGCTTAATTACCACTAATAAGGGTTAATTCTATTATTTTGCAGTTCTATGATATAAATGAAAAATGCACAAAATTGCTAATTTTACTCTTGCAAGAGAAATTTTGCCCTCCAAGTTATATTGTGGACCCAAGCAGGCCAATTATAAAGTCCTAGAGGTTGAAAATGATCATTGGGTGTCAGTTTCAAAGTTAGAATGGTTAGAAACCTTATGTACAATTCTTACTCAAATAAGGGTGAAAAGGGAGGAAATCTCCATTCCATGCACACTTGGAGAAGAATAATGCTTTGGAGGAAGATTTAGAATAGTTTCCATTATTTTTTATTTGAGTGGATTGTAATGAGATTGATGTTGTATTCTTTTTATACGTGATTCATTCATTTAAAAATGAAGGGTTGTAATAATCAAGTCAAGGATGAGCCATCTTAACCTCAAAGAGAAGGTGGGACCCACCTTATATGAGAAGATCAAATCTAGGACCCTATTATGTGATTATTCTTCCCTTCTTTCCAATTCCTAGATTAGGGTTTGCATATGCAGTATAATTTTGCATTGTGGATGGTAGTGTAGAGCATATAGAAGCACTCATTTATACTAATTGCATTCTAGGGTTTGCATTAGTTTACCACTTTCCTTGCATATTAGGGCACTTTTACATGCTCTAAGATGAATATATATATTGACCAACTATGTGGAAAAGCTTAAATGAATTAGTAAGGGAACTCGCCCCTATATGATCAAGGGTGGATTTGATCGCCATCCCTTGGCCCACTTAGGTTAATCATCATCTTATGCACAACTCTAGCATGACAATTTAATAAAAATCAATTTAAAAGATACCTTAGTAGCTTACAAGTTCATAAGACCCTCTTAGAAGGAAGCGACGTATTGCCATTCCAGTGACCCTTACTTGATTAGCTATGTTGGTATTTAGACAACTAGCTCTGCCAACACATTCAAGGACTCAAATCAACTACGACTGACTAAGTAGGGTGTTAAGTAACTAATCAAGGTAAGATCTAATTGGTAAGCAATAGGGCAAGTTTGAAAGAGATGATGAGCTCCTTAGGTTAGACATAACCTAAAAGCCACTCCCTGAAAGAAGTAACATAAAAATTAACCTTTCAACTTGTTTTCTATAAGGTTAGAATTTATTGTGTGCCTTTTTGTTGTGCATCATTTAGCATATAGGTTCCATTATGTAGTTTAGGTCTCCCGTAAACTAGGTAGAAAAAAAAGAGAGTACTATTTCATTGTATATAATGAATTTCTTTCGTTGTATACAAAGTTGAGTTAACTTAGGTAAGGGTTACATACTCAAGTAAATCATATTAACCCTACTGAAGCAATGGCACAAGAAGTAGGGGATAAAAACCACTTTCATACTATTTGCATCTTAACCAGTGAGGAAATGTATGAGACAAAGGTAAGGGATAACCTTGATTGGTACAGTGCATTAGATAGATTGGCTAACGGGTTAGATAATGAATCGAATAAGTTAAATGCTTTTAGGCAGGCTAGCAAGTCACCTAACCAACCTTAATATAAGAATTGTTATACCTATTCTTGCCCAATGTATCTCACTACTTCATGGCCATCAAGCTCCGCATATATTGCATATTATTAGGAGCAAGTGAATACACCCAATGCATTCACAAACCTAAAAAATTATTCCTATGATGAGACTAGTTATCCTAGATGGGCTAGGCGTCTCAAACAAACATAGTCTCAATATTACCAGGGTGGATTATCATGGTTTCACCCTGCTCAACCCTTTCCCAGTACCCTAATGCTACATAGTACGAGCTATACCAGTTGTTTCCTCCACAATAGAGATAACAAGAATTAGAATAAAGCCTTCATTTGTATATGCAGAATATACTAGAATTTCAAAAGCTACTAAACAATTTAGTGCACAGATGGAATTTAAAAGGGGTCAAGTCACTACTGACTTCATAGAAAGGGCTGCAAAAACCAAACAAATTGAGGATAAGGAGAAGCCCAACAATAACTATATAGGGTTGGAAATATCATCAAAAATCATTATGAGATAGATAATCTCGAACAATCCATAGCATCATCTAGTAATTATCCACTTAAGGGATGTCCTACTTATTCTGAGTTTGATTATGATATAGAAACCTCCATGGATGATGAGAGTGCTTTAATGGATACTAAGTTATTCACGAACACTTCTCAATGGGCATCCTGAGTAGGACCCCTTACATCTCCTAAGATTTCACTTCAGCCATGTAGTGTGAAAGATGCACCCAAGTTAGACCTCTTGTCTTTATTTGACCAATCATAAGAATAACAATGTAGGTTCATCCAAAACCTTACATGTGACTACAGAATAGGAAGAAGAGTCAATTAATATTCTTGCCTAACATCAATCAACTCTAGGGTGCACATTAAAAGATACTGAGGGGTTAAATCCCATTGGTTCTTTACCTCTAGAAAAATACGGACAACCTTTTAGGGAAATGCAGAGCCAGCTTAACCCTCAATTGCAGAAAAATGTAAGGGAGGAGAAAAATTATATACTATTTGATATGGGCATTGTCATTTCTCAATTTGGTAACCATTGGAACCATTCATCTAATGCTGGTCCAAATAAATTCTCTTTCATGGTGGTCCGCCATGCTATATTATTATCACCACCACACATTTGTGGTGGAGAAAGTACATAGACTGCCATGAAATTCTAAAGTGGAGTGAGTTTTCTAAGAACTCCTTCGTAGTTAATTTACCTGTTTTAGAGTTGCATGTGCATTATCATTGTATATTTTGCACTTTTGTACTCATCAACATATCAATATACTAACCTAGGAGTGCAGATAATATCTTTCTAACCCTTCTCTTTTTAATTAGTTTTTCCTTTGTCGATGCTTTATAACATTGAGGACAATGTTTAATTTATGTCTGGGGGTAGGATATTTCAATGTGATGTGTCCGAATTTTTTCTTAATTACTTTTTATCATTTATTTTTAATTTATTTTAAAAAAAATTGATAAAAACTTGCGAAAAGTTCCTTTACAAGAATGAGAATTTAGATTCTTTGACTATTTAGTCTATCTTTTGAACTTTAGCTTATTAATAGTTCACTATTTTATTATTTTTCTAACATAAATTCCTAGTTGGTCCCATTATTCTGCATTTTGGTCAACAATTAAGAAACATCTAAAAGTCTATACCAATTATCTCTTGAGTTTATGTTTATGCTTAAGTCATATGAAGCCTAAGAAATGATAGAAGCTATACTTGGTAAACCCAGAGCCTTCAATCTAGAATTTGTAGTGTAACATTCCTAATAATTGATATCCTTTCATGAGACCATTATCATTCTTTTCATGTTATCATTCTTCTATATGGAAGATGTGAGAATTTTGGACTTAATATACATTATTCTACTCACATATTAATGAGAAATTTACCCTTTCTAAGTGACTTCTTTCTAAGTATCAATAATATCTTCTAAGAATTAAAGTCAGAACATACTTTTGGATCTTCATTTAGGTTATAATTTCTTTGGAGACTAATAATTGTATATATAATAGCTACATCACACACTTACACTATAATTTGATGAATTGATGGTATATATTTAACATAAGGGTAAGATTTGAAATGTTAAAAGTTTTCATTAGCATGCTAAATTTAGGAATTTAATGAAAGCTAAGTACAAGGAAATTCTCTTAGAAAAAAGGACTTTCGTACAAGTTTTGGAAAATGTTTATGGGTATCATATCCTTTCTAGAAACCCTTATGAGACTACAACTCATCTAGTAGGGGTAACCTAGGGGTTTAAAAGACTCTTTGCATATGCTAAATACAATGCTTAAGATTTTTTGAGATTTCTGTATTCCTTTTCTGTGGTTTCTATTGAGGACTAGCAAATCTAAGTCTAGGAATATTATATTATATATATATATGTATATATAATACATTCATACCTCTTTATCTAGTATATTTTAGCCCCAAAAAATACTTAACTACCACTAATTATGGTTAATTCTACTATTTTGCAGGTCTATGGTATAAATGGAAAATTGCTCAAAATTACCAATTTTACCCTTGAAAGAGCAATTTTTTCTTCCAAGTTACATTGTAGACCCACACATGCTAATTATGAAGTCCTGGAGGTTAAAAAATTGTTCAGTGTCACTGTCAAAGTTAAAGTTGTCAAAAATCCGATGCACAACTCTTACTAAAATGAGGGTGAAAAGGTGATAAATTTCCAATCCATGCACACTTGCATATGTTTTACCAGGTTAAAAAGCTTGGGGGAGAAGTTCATTCATATACAATGAGATCATATACAATGGAAGCTTCTTAGAAATAAAGTAAGACCAGGATCCACATAAAGACTTTTTACTTATTTTCTCTCTCCTACTCAACCAAAAGAAGAAGATAAACTAATGGTTATTGGATGTCTTATCCATGCAAGGTACTGAAGCATGCTTGGTTCCAAGTGAAATACACTAAGAGATTTCTAAGGACTCAAGGCCATTCACTGTAGGACAATCCAATTCAATGGTGGAGAGAAAATAAAGCTCAAGGAAGATCTACATGTCATAAAGGAATCCTAGCCATTTAAGTAAGGGTAAGCATGATATAAGCATAGGAATGAAGTTTGGAAAGATCAAAATGCCAAGCCATTTTTCCTATGTTGAAAAGTCAACATAAAACCCTAAGGAAATGAAGATCTCACCCACCCATCATCATCCAATGGTCCATGCACCATAGGCTCTCCAAAAACAAAACACAAACCCATGTGGATTCCACCCCCTAGTCTTTAGGACTTTCTCATTTTGAATCCCCTTAGATTCCATCACCTAATTTTCTTTATTTTCCCTTTTCTTCCCATTTATTTCCATTTCTACTATTCCTTACATACCCATTAACTTATTTCCTCTTCTTTTCTTCGCACCACTTCTAATTGCACTCAACTATGTCCACTTGAAAAAGACGCCTCCCCCATTCTTCTCCATATTCTCTTCCACCATTCTAGCCTTCCATCTTTTAGCTTCCATCTTTCTTTCATCTTTTCTCTTTCTTTGAGATTTAGGAATAAAGAAAAAGGAAGAACATCTTCTGATGGTAATCAAGGACTCTTCTATTTCCTAAAGCATCATTAACGAACTCATTGGGTTTGTGGCATGTTGGATTAAAGAGACGAGAAAAGCTTGGTTGTAGGTTGTGTACTCTGAGTTAAATATAAGTGTATAGGCCCTTCTTGAGTGACACAATAAGGAGACCGTAAAACAAAGTTCAAGCCCATGAATGACGAAGAGTATTGTAAAGAGCTTTGTGGATTAACATAATAAAGGACTCCTATAGTGGTCACTTCAAGAAAGTTTCTTTTCTAGCTCTATTTTATTTATTTTTTCATTCCTTCTAATTGTAATGAAGTTTATTAATTGTCCATTTCATTCCTTAGTTTTAATTTAGTTTCCATTGCTTTCTTTTTGTTATTTTAGTTTACTTTAGTTTAAATAGCTTTCTTACTTTTATTCCATAGCTCGAGTTTACTTGCTTTAATTAGTTTGCTTAGATTAGTTGTTTAGTTTAGAGTTCTTTCACTTTTCTTTTCCTTGATTGGCTAGGTTAGAGTAAAGCACTTTAATTTTAATTAACTCTTATTTATCCAAGAGTCCTCGTGGGATCAACCCTTATTTGCAAATTCCATACTCTAACAACGCCATGCAGTTGCAGTAATTAATTAAGACACCATAAATTGCAGCTTATTTTGACTTAAGGCTAGATTTATTATGTACGACTTTTGGTTATAACACATGGGTAACTCATTGGGTGATTTTTATGCAAAATTAGACATATATCTCACTCCCCAACTAGCATTTTGTTAGTCTTAAGCAAGACATGTAAAAAATAATTTTACAAAAACTAACGGAAAGTGTCACTTTCGCTAGTACTCATGATTGCATTTAGCCCATGTAATAAGCCCTTAAACCCCTAGGTTACCCTTAATAGATGAGTATGGCCTCGTTCTCCTTCATTGTTTTTTCTTATTGTTCCTTTCCTTTTCATCGTTTTTTCCTATTGTTCCTTTTCTTTCCATCATTTTTTCCTATTGTTCCTTTGCTTTGCATCTTCTTTTTTTCTTTTTGTTGTTCCTTCCTTTACTTTCCAACATTTTTTCTGTTGTTCCACCAAATTCACCGCTCACCTCATTCTACATCTCCCACTTCTCTCTCTTTTCCTCTCTCAGTTTCCAATAGGAAACTAGGTTCTCAGTTCCATCAAACCAAGCCTTCACCACTCTCTCCTCTAGACTGTACTGGGCAACCACACCTCTCTTTTCCACTATTCACTAAGGCGCTAGCCCTCCTTATTCCCTCTCTCCCTCAACAGTTATCTTCTTCCCTACTATTACTTATTGTTTCCACACCTATTTCCTCTCCAATTATCACTATTGTTTCTCGTTTCCCAGTTCCTAATTGTCTCTATCTCCACCAGTCCAGCACTGCACTACATGTTTCGCCTCCTCTCTTTCCCTAGCTCTCCTTTCTTCCCTCATCTCCCTGTCCATGTCCTCCTAGCGTGACACCTGAA
The DNA here is from genome assembly GCA_035236585.1 of Warburgia ugandensis. Taxonomy (NCBI): domain Eukaryota; kingdom Viridiplantae; phylum Streptophyta; class Magnoliopsida; order Canellales; family Canellaceae; genus Warburgia; species Warburgia ugandensis. Next base: position 2,706,786 of record CP141129.1, on the reverse strand, counting down.
CCCAGTCACAATCGCACTGCCATCTCTCTTCACCTTCTTATTCACCATTGTCGTCTGCCCCAGCTTGCTCCTCTGCCTCACCTTCCCTCTGCTCCAGTTCTCCAGCCCGAATCCTCTCTCATCTCCCTACTCTCTTTGCTCTTCGTCTCACCTATCCTTTACTTGTCTGCTCTCTATTGCACTAGCTTAAACTCCTCTCCTATCTCCGTCATTGGTAACACCTATCAACATCCTCTGTCTGCACCGTCACCTAGCTCCTCTGACATCTCCTCTCTTTCCACCAGCATCATCTCCTCTTCTCCATCACCGACCAACTTAGAGAAGGAAATAGGTTTCCGCTATTTTCCTCTTTCTCCCCCTCTCTTCTCCTCCTCATCTTCCCTTCTCCCCCTGCATCGCCGGTTTCCTCTGCGTCCATTGAGTATCGTCTGCATCCGTCTTCCCTTCTCCTATTTTGGTAGAGTTTCCTCTACCCCAAGCATGGCATGCAATTTTAGCAAGGAGAAGGGTTGGAAGGAGGCACCAATAAAGATTGATAACCAAGAAGCACGCCAAAAAGACCACTTTTGATACTTGGGATTGATAATCCATGAGAGGAATGTTACCTACAATATCTAAGCAGGCTAGAGCAAATGGCGATGTGCCTTTGGTGTTTTGTGTGATTGGCCAATACCACTTAAACTAAAAGAAAATTCCATATGATGACTATAAAGCTAGTCATGCTCTATGAATCAAAGTGTTGGGCAATTAAGGAACAACATATATAGGATGACTATAGATAAAATGAGGATGCTGAGATGGATGAGTAACAGGACAAGAAAGGATAGAATTAGAAAGAAAACATTAAAGGAAACTGAGTAGTAGCCCTGAAGAGTAACAAGACGAGAAAAGGTAGACTTAGATGGTTTGAGCATGTCCAACAAAGAAAGAAAGCAACAGCTGTTAGGAGTGAGTCAATCCAAGTTAAAAGGGATAGGGGAAGGGCCAAAGGACATGGTTAGAAGTGGCGAGAAAAGATTTTAACTCTTAGAATTAATGAAATAGTGACACTTGATACAAGTGAATAGAAGAGCAAGATTCGTGTAGCTGGCCCCTAATTAGGATAAGACTTTGATGATGAGTGTAGTTAGAAGTTAATTTTATCCTTCAATTTGTTTAAGAATGTTTGACTAGGTTATGATAATTTAGTTAGATTCTAATTAATATTCCTATTTTTCAAATTGAGTCCTCTTGTAATTGACCCATATTTAGATATCTATCCTTTAGTAGACCCATGTGCTTGCGGTAATTTTTAAAACAAGAATAGGAGACAATCTAGCCAGCTGTCTAAGATGAACCAACAACTTCCATTGAATTTAAGTGGGTTACAACTTTTGAGTTTTCAGCCAGCCAACGTTCACATGAGATCCAGTTGACTTTGAGATTGGAAATTTGAATTGCAAGATATTTTTTGTAAATGGATAGCCAACTACCTTGAAGAAGCAGCAAAGGGAACCTTTCTATTTTTAGCATCCATTTACCATATTTGGTAAATTTGTTTTCCAAACATCTAAATCCTTACTCCAACTATTAGAAATTCAAATCCAAGAGGTCTATTAGCTTGACAACTTTAAATCGAAGATTCAAACTATAATTTGAACATCAAAGAAGCAAATCAAACACACATCTCAAGCAAAGCTTCCAAGATACTAATATTAGGTATAAAATAAATAGCAATGGTAAATAGGCAGACAACATGGTATTCTTTATACCATTACGTTAGTGTGGATAGGGTGAAGAGATGAATAGTTGGCTATTTATTTGATATAGAATACTCATATCAATAAAATGATTTGAACCATTTATTAGAAGAAAAAAAAACAAAAGCAAGGTTCCAAGCTTGCTATTTCAATACTTCCAATCTTTTGTATTATAGAAACCCTCTCTCTCAATTCCTTTAGTTGCACATGAACTTTTAAGAAAGAAATCCTTTTCTTCAAACCTTCATTTGTATTTGAGTAGTGTAGCTCTCTTATTCTTATATTCTTATATAATTACCTGAGTGTTTTGTGAGAAGGCTAACCTTACTACAAGTGCTCAAGTCTTTCGTTTGTATGTTAGCACAGTGCCAACTAGTGGTACAAAATCTTGCAATAATTTAGTAAAACTTATGGTAGGTGTTACCTTGAGAGACTAGAAGTTTATGCCTTAATTGGTTGGCCAAACCACTAAAATTCTTGTGTCCAAGTTCTATATGCCATTATTTTGATTTTTGAAATTATTTTTATTGTTGATCACTTAGTGAAAAGTTTTCAAACTTTATTCGGGGCCCAATTCAACCTCCTAGGACCTTACACTTTGTCAAATCAACTTCCATGGGCGCCCATCATAGCATCATTATAAGTAATCTCAACCTTAGTAATATGAAATTTAACCCAGAAAAAATCTTAAGTTTCGGGTTAGAATAATTACAATATGGAACCAGTAGAAAATATAAAAGATGTGGACCCAAAAAGATCAAGAAGTGCAAGTGCTGAAATGGGTTTTTCTTTCTTGTCATTCTCTTCCTAGCTGAGCATAGAAGTTAGACATCTGAACAGAACTTCGCAAGGAATTATAAGATCCGCATCTTGATCAAGGTCAAATTTCTCCTCAACTCTTTCAAGAAGGGTAGCATGAAATCAGCGGTTGGGAGCACTTTATTGTCATGGGGAAGCTCGAAATTCGAGATTTGGACAGTAGATCAAGCATGTGAAATCCTATATGCCCCTCGGATCTTTTCTTCTATCTGGGTCCTATGAACTTTTGTCTGTCAAATCTTCTCTTCCAACCCAAATCATCAGCTGAACTTACAGGGGGTGTTGTTATGAAGACAAAGAGGTACTATTTTTGTCTTATATTGCAAGAGAGAGGTGGTAAAATGCAACTTAAGGGGTTAAACATCCCCTAAGCTGGTCAAAGGCCACGCGGACAAGCTACATTAGAAAAACATAACAGAATGAACTTCCGTCTACTTTTCAGGTGAAAAACATAACAGCGTGAACTTCCGTATACTTTTCAGGTGAAGAGGATTGCTTCAATTGAAAATATAATTTAATTAAATCTAAAATTCAAGATATGATTGAAAAACAGCAAATAGCATGGTTTTTTCTATAATTTTTCCTTTCATTGATGGATGCAAATCAAGGACGCGAATGCAAATCAAGGACCCAATTAAGTGCATGTAAATGTGACGGAAATTGTTCTGGTAGACGATGATCGCAAGCAAAATACCACAAGCAGTTCTGAAGATTACCAAAGGTTAATTTTCTAAATTTTTAGGGATAGTTTACACGTGGTAAATCAGATGATTCAATTGATCTTGTTCTTGACTCTGAGCTTCTGGAGTATGTTTCCTAAATGTGGCTGCAAAGATGACTAGCGAACATCCAAGGGTGGGTCCTTATTGAAAAAACTTTGGATTTCAATGATACTTGAGGATATTATAATTTGACCTACACCCACATCGTTACAAGTAGGAGGGCATCTATTTGCCACTGTACTAAATGATGTTATCTAGTAAGTGCATTTATATCTTTGCATAATGAATAGATGGTACATAACCATTCCACTATTAGGCTTTGACATGCACCGCTGATTACACAAAAAGCTAGCACAATTATGCTAATCAAGCACTCCAATTTGTAGCCCTTTTAATCTAAAAACTAAATTAAGCTATTCCTACTTTCTTTGGAAATTCTCCATAAATCAGCATTAACATATTTAAAAGATGAGATGAGTTGAGAACATTGTTCATCCAAGCTTCAATACAGCACTTCAATGGTATTGATACTTCCGCTAATGTACTTCGAAGGGAAATGGCCGGGGCCACAGTAAAGAATCCTTCACAATCAAGATGATCCTAACCGTCAATGTTTAACTAGACAGTTAGAAGTGAAGAAATACGTAGTAATCCATATTCATCTAGAAAGTCCCCCCAAGGGTTAAAATAGTCTAACAAGAGATTTCAGGGCATAAACATTTCAAATGTGTCCTAGCAGATGAAGATTTAGGTCATCAAAAATAAGTTAGTGATGTAAAGTAAGAGAAAATGAGATAAAGGAGTCATTCCATATTAAGGAAACTACTGAATATCAGATTATCAAACTTAGCTTAATAACAACATTTCAAGGAAATGAATTTGAACGTATTCTTCAGCTAGTTCATCAACCCTCGATTACTCGACCAAGACTCGAAACACCTACACCTTTTCCTTTAATTGTGGTCCTGAAAGAAGAGATCTTCATTAGCTTTTAGTAAACTCCATACTATCAGAAGCAGTTCATCAAGATGGAATTAAATTTATGGCAGATCCCACTGTTTCCACCCAATCCTGGAAGGAACTTATAGATGCACCTGTAGGTGAAATCAACCATGCTAGATTGCGACTGTGAGGGTTCTACCTGAAATTCGAAATCTTTCACAGTCGGCTTTTCCAGACGGTCGATTTCTAAGGAATCGGTGGAATTCTACAGTGAACTCTGTCTTAACTAACTGGCCCTTAATTACTTTTCAAAAGTCTTGTCACAAATAATTTCATAAGGAAAGAAATGAAGAAGAATGACACGCATACTTGAGATGAGGGCCTTGGGCCTTGTCTTGAACAAAATCTTGTAGCGAATAATTCCGGTTACTTCCAATTCTGGCCCTAAATAATTATCTAATTTAGGATCGTCGGTTTTCTTTTTCTTCAGTACTAACAATGGCTTCTTCAGGGTTACTTTTGTCCCGGACAATTCATGGTATCCAACTGTGAATGTGTAGTTCCCCTACAAGTAAAGGCATTGAAAGATGAGAAAGATTATGTCTTTGACCTTGTTTCTGTGCAATGCAACCATCTCACCTGAAATGGGATAACAAGTGGCTCTCATTCTTTCCAATGATCCAAACCATCAATCTAGAAGCTCATGCAATTGATGAGCCACGCATCGAAATACAAAATAGAGTTGTCAATTTTGGCCTGTGACCCAGAACTGTACAATCGGGGTTTCGGGATTAGTGGTTCATGACCTGTTTTAAAAAGGGTTAATTCTTCCTGCATATGTTAGAACCTCAACCTGCAACAACTTACGAGGCCCACCTATTTGACACCTAGACAAATATTGACACCCCATTGTCTAAAGAGAGAGACATCAGTTGCTAGAGTTTTATCTAACAACTAGTTCTTAGTGGCATATACATACCATATGAAAAATGATTAGATCCACTAATCTAACATTGAAACACTAGTTATAAGATTTTATATCAATTGATATCCTAATCCATCAGTAAGCCATATTAAAATGTTCTTGGTAACATATAAGCAATTTTATCTTCCATCTTGTTGGAGTTATGAAACAAACTACCTAAAAACATGTCTTCAATCCACTTGAAATTTTCCCAATAAGGAGAAAGTGTCACCTCAAATCTCCAACCGAGCATAACAAGGAAAAGCATCATGATGTCTGCAATCAACAGCGCTTGACGGCTTTCAGCCTTCTTAGTGGATATTACTTCCAATGTGACCAACCTTTGATGGTCTATAATTTCAATGGTCTTGATCATATTCCCACATGGCTTTGAAAAAATGAATATCAACTCGATCTTAATCCTCTATTTAGACTTATATTATGGTCTTATGATAATTTGGGTAGGAGAAAACCAAAGAAATTTAAAGTGGAGAGACTATCTAAAGAACCTAATTTGGGACGCAGAGACATTTGGTGATTTAGTTATGTGGTAATTTTAACTAAAAGATACAGGTGTAAAAAGCAAGTGACATTTAATTGGTTGAAAAAAAGTTTCTATCTTTTCCTTTCAACTGTTCTGTTTTCTATTTTTTTCTAGCCAATCAAAAATCACCTGCTCCTTATACCTGTACAAAAATAGCTGAAATTACTACTATATATATGTGTGTGTGTGTGTATAGGGGAGAGAATTTCAACAAGGAGTTGCAAGTGTAAAGTGCAAGTGACGTTTAATTGGCTTTAAAAAAGTAAAAGACAGAAAATTATACAAAAGTAAAATTACTTTTACTTGAACATATGGGATACATAAATAAGACTAAATATTAAAAGAGTAAAATTATACAAGAGTTGTTTCGAAATTACCTGCGAATCCACCTGTTATATACGGGTAGACGTTTTGTCACCCGTTTAACAGACGAGTAATTCTGCCGAAGCCTTTTGAACCGCAATAAGCGACAACCTACCCGTTTGCCACCTCCAACTCAAACCCAGATATCAATATTGTATCCATCTGATCTTTAGCCTTTAAATGACGGTTCTAAGATGGAAAAATACCAGCATACGTAATGAGAACAAACACTAACAATGAAGAACCTTTTTGCATAACTCATGCAATTGCACCACAATAATTTGGATCATTGAAACAGCTGCCCTACTAGTAATTTTACCACTTATTTTCCAAACGTATATCTGCCCATCTACCAGGTAAGTTCTCGCGTCTGTTTTATGGATAGTATACGTACATTTAGGAGAAAGAAATAGACAAAAAGCAGCACTCAAGTTTATGGGCGGCAGCAGTCTGTACCGTGCAAGTGCTTATGAGAACGTAGATCAAATATGCACGTGGGCCACAAGCCTAATTTAACATTCTGAAACAGGACCTACATTTAATCCGTACAAGTGCATATGAGAATGTCGATTAAAACTGATGGGGATAATAAACCTTAAATCCGCAGATATCCATTTAATCCGTGATCCGCATGGATAAATCAGTAAAATATTCGCCGCTATAAGTTTAATCCATGATCGGACCCCATATTTGGGATAAGCCTTTGATGATGATGAGATGATTTGTGAATATCCATTTTAAGGGCAAATTGAGACACAATTATTGGCGCCCTAAATAGGGTGATCTGTTTTGCCAATGTCAATCAGATCCATAAATCCATGATCAGCGCGGATAAATCAGTAGATATTCGGGAATCCATCTTAAGGGCAAATTAGCAAATAAATTTATTGGTGCCCAGTCACCCTCGGTATCGGCCAGACAACTACGCACCGACCCTCTGTTACCGCTCCCTCTCCTTGTTTTGGGTCTCTCGGATTTGACAATATCTGCAGAAAACCACTTTCTGGTTGAAATGTTGTATGTGCAAGAAAGAGAAGGTCACTGTGAAGAAGAGCAGGAGAAAGAAGAAAAAGCAGATGACGCTGGGAGAATCCACCAAAACCCTTTTTCATTCTCCTCGGATTCATCTTCTCCATCTTCTTCTTCTTCTTCTCAACACAAAGGCGTAGTCTCCCAATCAAACGGCGGTGGGGTGTTCAGATATTCTAGAAGCACCAGCGTGTCTGGCTTGGCACCTTTGAGATGGAGGAAGATACGGCAAGATCTTACGACGGCGCGGCACTCAAGTTCCGAGGTCACGAGGCTATCACCAATTGCAACCAGCTGGATCTCATGGATTCTTCATCCACCAACAGTATCTCATGGATGCTCTTCAACTTGGGTTTTATTAACCATTGAGGCCGAGATTTGAGCAGTAGTAATCGATTTTGAAGTTCAAACCTGCTTAGAATCACTACCCGCCCCAAGTTTTGGAAAAAATTTCATCGGTTTTTAACGATCGAGGTGTTATCTCTTTCCTTGTTTTGATCTCTTCACATTTCCTTCCATGTATGTGTTTCAGATCTGATTTGAGCCGCCGATCCGTTTTGCCGGTGCTACTGACAATTATGTTTTCAACCAAGCTACCTTCGGAATGCTCAACTAGACGGTTATGATCCAGTTGCTGAGATTCTATTCAGTGGCCCATAACCAAGGTCTCAGTTGATGACTAGTGAAGGGGACAAGCCAAAATCTTATAAGTCCCTCGATCAACGAAATGTTGTTCATTCCATGGTATCATGAATTATGAAACAAATAAATTACAAATTTCCAGGAATGAAAAATTATGATGAGCTGCTCTTATTTCTGAAGAAATTACGTTGTATAAGGATCAAGACATGCGATAAAAAAATTTAATCCACAAAAATAATAAATTAACCAATTTAAAGGAAAAAATACTAATTTTTCACTATTGAATAATACAAAATCTTTTCCTGAGGAAAACTGGAAAGAGTCAAAGACCGATGCATATGACAAAACGAACCTGGGAAGAAGAATGGCAGAAGCGTCCGATCTCAAGTTCTTGGAGGCAATTTTGAAAGGACGGTTGAGCTTCGACTACGCCCTGCATTTCCACGATGGCCCACTCCGGGCATTTTCTTTCTCCGCAACTGCACTTCACCCGAATCTGCATCTCCCCGTTTTCCTTTGATTTTTCTTTTCTCCTAGCAATAGCAGAAGATTGTGTTCTGGGTGTTCGACAGTTGAGGAAAAATGAAGGTTACAAGGAAGCAAAGCGCGGGCTATTTTGAGTTTCCCGCCGAATTCAACAGTTGGCGGGAGAAGGTTCAAATGACTGAAATACCCTTAACCCGATGAATTTTTACGAAAGTGCCATTATTCCTTTTCTAGATACCAAAATTTATGATCATTGAATCATTTCAGCTTCACCTTTTTAGGTTTCTAAATCACATTTCGCATAAAAAACTCGCAATTTGAACCACATTAGTAGATTCACGTGAATTTTTAAAGGTGGTCTAAATAGGGTCAACCAAACAAGATGAATGGATCAAATAATTCAAAAATTGGTCCTAGCTAAGGACTCAAATTTATGTGGTAGGCTATTACTATAGAGCCCCTACATGTAGATGTCACACATTTTCAGGGGAAAAGTATTAGTGGACAAAAATACAAGTGGGACCCTTTATTTTGATGATGAGAACCATCTAAAGGTTGGGTGCATGCTATGGATGAGAGATATAAAAGTTATCTACCATTTGATGATTATAACCTTTGATAAAAGATGGTGAATGCAAATTGTTACTTTTTGTTGGTTCTAATGATCATTTGAAGGCCAAAACCAAGAAGCAGCAATTACCAGAAAGGCCATAATTTTGGTATATGGTTCATATATAGTGTAACCTAGAGCATACATGATTTGATCATTGCAAAAAGTGAGTTGTACTTGTATTTTAACGTGTTGATGTGTTGATATTTTTAAGTGAGCATATCAAATTTCCCATTCAGAAACTCGTTAATATAAATAGTAGATGAAAAAAGAACTAGTCTGGCACATTCTTTCCATGATCTAAGTAGTGTATCCCTGAGGTCACACTGTGCATGATCCATGCACCACAATTTGGTTGTATATATGAACATGTTTCGACCTTTGGTTCATACCATTCAAACTGATGGTTAAAAAATCAAAGCCACAAGTGCATTTGATAGCAAATGCTTGACAAGAGGCTTCGAGATCAACTAATAGTAAAGGGTTCCCAATGCCCAGCTCATTCATAATAAGCTCTACTGGATAGGTCTAGATCATTGAAATATTAGGCCTTATTGAACTTTTACCTAATATTTCTTCTTGTTGATTTAGAGGACCTCACACTCTACCATGCAGTAACTCGAATTCGCTAAGTTATATTTATTCTTGGAGATACTAAATATTAAAATCACATACATATTTTAAAAAATAGCATTAGATGCACATGCTTTTGCTTCAAAAAATAGTAGTGGGCAAAAGTACAAGGGGTCCACTATTACAATTATATAAACCATTTATCTTGTGGAGCATGTTATGGATGGTCCCGTATAATAGTTACAATGTAATTTGTATACTAATATACTAATAAGGAGTTTGGGCAATGCCCAAGGTAAATGGGTAAGATATGGATAATATTGATAGTCAAATATTATTCTGCTGTAGTTCTTGAATTAAATTATAGAACTACATGATTCATTTGAAATCTATTTTTGTGAGACCCTAGGTTTTCTAAACCTTTTTCCAATTTTATATAATAAAAATAGTCATTTTTTTTTATAAAATAGGCGAGATCCCTAAAAATAAAAGCTCACAATTTGCATAAATAACGCAGCATTCAAAAGAAATGTCCAAAACAAAACCCCGAGGGTCATTCAAGATCTAAAACCATGACAATAAACAAAAATCAAATCGTCGGTACGCTAAGGATGCTCAATCTAAAACCACGACAAATCAAACATAGTCGTGAAAAGACAATAATTATAATAATAAGTCTAAAGTCCCCCAGGGTCTATCCATGTGTGACGACCCGGGCTTTATATATATATATATATATGATGCAATTTTGATAAACATGCGAGATCTCTTGTTTTATAAGTATGAAATGCATAAAAATCTTTTTCATTTGGAAAACAATCTTTCATAAAAACCCCGAGTGTCAAAACACATTCTCAAATTATTTAGCCATGGCAAAGTTTAAATCAATATTATTCCTAAGAAAGTGTTAGTCACAGCCCCAGCTATTAGAGAGTAACTACAATCAAGTAACATTGAAAGATAAGGTAGGGGTTTTACTTACTTGTACTTAATCTGAGTGGTTCCTAGCACAAGCGTTCCTTGCCCTTAAGTATTTACTTGGTGTCTAAAAAATGTTCAGGATTGGGTGAGTACATACTATACTCAGTATGACCCTATCACTACTAGTTTTATAATGCATGAGATGTTATTAAAATCATATGCTTTTTCAAAACATGTGCATGTCTGAATACTCAAGTTCAATATCGATATAAGAATCCGTTATCAAACAGAAATACTAATGATTTAAAGGATCACATAATCCAAAATCGAAAGTATCATATACATACAAATATCATAACATTATGATATGCATAAGATGCTTCATGGAATCCAACTCATGGATATCTAGTATGGTATGGTTGACCAACCTCATATCATGCCTTATGAAATGCACATAAATCATCAAACCATAGAGTTCAAACTATGCTCACGACCTCGCCGCTGTGTGGTCCCCGGGTACTTGAGAACACAGCGTCATAGCCTCCACGGGGCACATGACACATCGACCGAGTGCCGTGACACCAGTGGTAGCCCCCTGTACCACATGCAGTTGACGTAGGGACATGCCCTTTTTTGGGCGTGGTACCCATTCCACCTAGTAGTGGTAGAGGCTGGGTGGCCAACCCAGACCCCTCGGCATAGCACCCACGGGCTTACTAGCCCAAATCACATAAGATCAAATAAGCCAAAAACCTCTTTTCAAAACCTGTCCTCTTTGGGTCCCTCACAACTGCCTGGCCCTCTGCACTCTAGCGTCTTTTGGCAACCCTCAAGGACATGAAATCTTTGCAAGTACTTAAATCATGCAATGTATGCACTTGTTTGCAAAACATATATATGCATAATGTATATGCAATCATTTACAAAACATGTCTATGTACAAAGCATTTATCACATGCATGCTGAATTAAGTCATGCTAAACAAGTCATATACTTAAAACATATGTTCTCAAAATAATAATAGTTCTTTTAAAAGAATCTAATAGTGATAGAGCACCTACCTGACTAGGTTGCGCTAACCCCTTTGTCCTCGGACTCTCCTGAACATGGTTTCGGGAATTAAGGTTAGTTTGGCCTATCTTTTATGGGTTTTAGAGTAATTGGTCTTATTACTTAGGCATTAGGGGTCCATTCATATGCCTATGGGTGTCCTAAGGTCCTAATTGGGCCTTAGTATCCTCAGTTTTCCAAAGGTCTAGTGGCCACGCGCCACCATCCTATTCTAAGAGTCATGCTCACCTTTGATTGGGAATTGATCAAGGATTTTATAGTTTGGATGTGTCCACGTTGTCGACACAGACACAACGCCTTTTGCGGCGCCTCAATCGGAGCTCTAGATCTCAAGTTATAAGCATTTTAGTGTCGCACATACATAGGCGTCTTAAGAATGAAAAAACGGAATGCTAGGGCTGCGCGTCTACGTCGTGCACCCCAGCTTCCTTAAGGAACAAAAAATCCTGAAGCGCTAGCGCGCTGCGCATCTGGGATGTGCGCCTCAGCGGGCGCGTCTGCAGATGCGCTAAGTTTTCCCACCCCTCTCTCTCTTTTGCGGGCGCGTCCCCGGACGCGCCTGTTTGGTTTTTTCCAAATGCGTCGATGTGGGACGTTCCGACTGGAATGTCGTGTTCGTTGGGGAACCGGGGCGTCCTCAGGACACCCTGGTTCGACCCTGTCAAACCAGTGCAGCCCAGGGAACGTCCCTGGGTCCTTGGTGAGTCTCCAGGGCTCCATTTTGCATGGTTTTTCATGCAAAAACCTAGGGAAATTGATATTGGAATTATGGTGGAGATGGGTTTTGAGGGATCTTGGGCGTACCTAGCTCATTGCTGGGTTTTTCTCCTTGTTTTCTCCTCTAGGTCACTGCTCCTCAACGGGTTTTCTTCACCGTTTTGGGCTGCCATTAGAGGCGCCCAAGAGCTCTATTTATAGAGCTAAGAGAGGGTTTTGGAGGGGGCTCTCACTGCCTTTGAATGGCGGTGGAAAAACCTCTAAAATGATGGTGATTTCTCCTCCAATCACCACTGTTCTAGAACCCTCTACAGGTTGAAGATGAAGGGGTACCCGTATCAAAATGGGCCCTTGTGTTTTTGCAAGGTAAATTCGTTTTTTAATAAAATTACATTTTTGCCACTGAACTTCAAAGGGCCATAACTTGCTCATTTTAACTCCGTTTTGGGTGATTTTGGTCTCGTTGGATTCCTTTTTCCGAGACGCATCTAATGGAACCATTTTTAGGACCAAATTCCTGAGTTTAGTCAAGGTGAATAGTAAAATGACTAAAATTCCCTTATCTTCAAAAACTGATCTTTTCATTGCTTAACTTGGAATTTCAATATTACAAAAATGGAGTCATTACATTCTTACCCCCTTAGGGGAATTTTGCCCCCAAAATTCTACTATATACAGTCAAAAGATCTCGGGGTACTTTTCTTGCATTTCTGACTCCTGTTCCCAAGTTTCTTCTTCCATGTGCGCATTTCTCCACAAAACTTTGACTAAGGGTATGTCCTTGTTTCGTAGCTTCTTATTCTTATGATCCCGAATCTCAACTAGTCTTGCCTCTAGCTTGAGATCCTCTGTCAACTCTATGGGTACCTAGTTGATGACATGAGCGGGGTCAGGCACGTACCTCCTTAGCATAGATAGATGGAATACATTATGCACTTCGGATAGCTGAGGGGGTAGTGTGATCTTGTAGGCCACTTTTCCCACTTTCTTCAGGATTTCGAAAGGTCCTATGTAACGCGGACTAAGCTTGCCTTTGATACCGAACCTCATAACTCCTTTAGTAGGAGATATCTTCAGGAAAATGTGCTCTCCTATGTTGAATTCCAATGGTCTCCTCCTTCGATTAGCATAGCTCTTTTGGCGGCTTTGAGCTGTGAGGAGGCGTCTTCTTATGAGTTTGACCTTCTCGGCACATTGCTCTACCAGCTCGTACTGGAGCACCCTAGACTCTCCAACTTCACTCCAACTGGTGGGTGATCGACAGGGTCTCCCATAGAGCGCCTCGTATGGAGCCATGCCAATACTTGACTGAAAGCTATTGTTGTACGCAAACTCGACTAGCGGTAGGTTTTCATCCCAGCTCTCCCTCCAATCAAGGGCACAAGTTTGCAACATATCTTCGACTATCTGGATTGTGCGCTCTGACTGTCCATCGGTCTGTGGATGGAAGGATGTGCTATAATTCAAGGAAGATCCTAAGGATTTTTGGATAGACTTCCAGAGTTACGAAGTGAAGCGGCTATCCCTATCTGAAGTGATACTAAGGGGTATACCATGTAGACTTACTATCTCTTTGATGTATAGCTGAGATAGGCCATCAGTGGATTGGGTATGACGTATAGGAAGGAAATGGGCTGTCTTAGTTAATCTATCAACAATTACCCAGATCATGTCATGACCCTTAGAGGTCCTGGGTAGCCCTACGATGAAGTCCATTGTGATATGGTCCCATTTCCATTCGGGTAACTCAAGGGGTTGTAACAATCCCATAGGTCTTTGATGTTCAGCCTTTACTTGTTGACATGTTAAACACTTTGCCACAAATTCCCCTATGTCTCTTTTCATACCATCCCACCAATATTGTTTCTTTAAGTCTTGATACATCTTAGTCCCTCCTGGGTGTATAGTATACTTAGACCGATGAGCCTCTTTTAAGATTTCTTGTCTTAACTCTTCATTAGCTGGTACCACTAATCTTCCTTGCATGTAAACGCTACCATCTTCCCTTTTCGTAAACCCTGGTTTTCCTATGAAAGCTTGTATATCTGGATCCCCTTCCTGTTCTCGTTTAACCTTTTCATTAACAGCCGACTTTATTGTTAGACCTGCCATAATGATCTTGTGCTTACTTATGTCTGGTTTCCATGTGATTACTTCTTGTAATAGCTTCCATCTCTTAGTTAATAAACTTGCACACATCCCTTGGGTTTTTTTGCTTAATGCATCAGCTACCACATTAGCTTTTCCAAGGTGATAATGAATGGAGAAGTCATAGTCTTTTAAGTATTCCATCCATCTTCTTTGTCGCATGCTTGTCTTGTTGGGAAAAGATATATTGAAGACTCTTATGATCTGTAAACACTTCAAACTTTTCCCCATATAAATAATGTCTCCATATTCGCAAGGCAAAGACTATGGCTGCTAATTCCAAGTCATGGGTCAGGTAATTGACTTCATGCTTCTTGAGTTGCCGAGAAGCATAAGCAATCACCTTCCCATGTTGCATAAGTACGCAGCCCAGTCCTTGTTGTGAGGCATCGCTGTATATCTCAAATCCACCACTTCCTGAAGGTAAGGTAAGGATAGGTGCTGTAGTTAACCTTCTTTTTAGTTCCTGGAAGCTTTCTTCACATTTATCAGTCCATTCAAATCTTGTGTCTTTCCTGGTCAGCTTAGTTATAGGTAAAGCAATTTGTGAAAAACCTTCGATGAATCTTCTGTAATATCCGGCAAGTCCTAAGAAGCTTCTTATTTCTGTGACTGTCTTAGGTCTTTCCCAGTTCTGTACTGATTCAACCTTAGTGGGGTCAACTGCTATGCCATCTTGAGAAATAATGTGTCCTAAGAAATTAACCTTTTCCAGCCAAAACTCACACTTACTGAATTTTGCATATAACTTGTGTGCTCGTAGGGTGCTTAATGTTATCCTTAGATGTTCCATATGGTCTTCAGGAGTTTCAGAATATATTAAGATATCATCCACAAACACTATGATGAATTTATCTAAGTACTCCTTGAACACCCTATTCATGAGGTCCATAAACATGGCTGGAGCATTAGTCAAACCAAAGGACATCACTCTAAATTCATAATGGCCGTATCGAGTCCTGAAGGCTGTCTTGGGGATATCTTCTTCTCTAACTCAAAGTTGATGGTACCCGGATCATAAATCAATCTTAAAGAAGACTCTGGCTGATTGAAGTTGATCGAAAAGATCATCAATTCGGGGAAGAGGGTACTTATTTTTAATGGTGACCCTATTCAGCATCCGATAGTCTACGCACAATCTCATGGAGCCATCCTTTTTCTTAACAAAAAGGACTGGAGCTCCCCACGGAGATATGCTAGGTCATATGAACCCTTTGTCAAGTAGTTCCTGTAATTGTGTCTTCAGTTCTCTTAGTTCTGCAGGAGCCATTCGGTAAGGAGCTTTGGAAATGGGGGAAGTACTGGGTATAAGGTCAATGATGAACTCAATTTCCCTTGGTGGAGGTAAACCTAGTAAGTCCTCAGGGAATACGTCAGGAAATTCTTGGACTACCTCGACATCCTCTAGCTTTGGTTGGGGACTCTCGACAGATTCAATCTTGGCTAAGAAGAAGGGGCATCCTTGAGCAATGTGCTTAACTGCTTTCATGGCAGAAATAACATACGCTCTAGAATAATCCTTTCTTCCTTGGAGGGTGAAATTGTCTCCATTAGGTAGGGTAAAAGTGACACGTTTCTGTCGGCAATCGACAAAGGCTTGATGAAAGGCTAGCCAATCCATACCTAGGATGATGTCGAAGTCATTCATATCTAAGTGAATGAGATTGGCATGTAGCAAATGATCCTTAATCAAAATGGGGACATCCTGGAGATAAGAATAAGTGGGGAGTGCCTGGCCTATAGGAGTCATGACTTCTAGAGTGAAGTCTAGGTCCTGTGGTATAATGTCTAAGGATGATGCAAATTCCTGGGATATGAAAGAATGAGTGGAGCCTGTATCAAACAGAACTTTAGCAGGTGTATCATAGATAGAAAGAATACCTTCAACGACTGCATTTGAAGCTTGGGCTTGACTGGAAGTGAGGGCAAAGACACGTCCTTGGCTTTTTGGAACTTGTTCTTCTTTACGCTCTTGTACTTTCCTTTTTGGACAATCCCTAGCAAAATGTCCTGGTTCTCCACAAAGATAGCAAGTGATGTTGAAAATAGGACATGTTTTGCCTAAATGAATCCTGTTACACTTAGGGCA
Source organism: Warburgia ugandensis (assembly GCA_035236585.1). Taxonomy (NCBI): domain Eukaryota; kingdom Viridiplantae; phylum Streptophyta; class Magnoliopsida; order Canellales; family Canellaceae; genus Warburgia; species Warburgia ugandensis. The sequence continues at coordinate 2,690,407 of CP141129.1, read as the reverse complement.
TGTCTTCCAGTCTAGTCTTCTTCCCTTGTTTTCAAACGGCTTCTTGAAAGGTGGCCTGGGTCCAGATGACTGAAATGGTCTCTTTCCTTTGTTTCTCATGGTGTTGATGTTCTTAGTTTCCTTCATCGCCTGATTCCTTTGGTAGTCTTTTTCATATAGGGAGGCCATCTCTACTGCCTTGGCTACGGTGGAAGGTTGGAAACCTAGAACTCTGTTCCTGAGTCCTGGGTTGAGTCCATCTACAAATCTTTCTGCTGCATCTTCCTCATTAGCACAAGCACGTGGTGCAAATCTTCGGAGGCTGATGAATCTACTTTCATACTGTTGGAAGGTCATATTTCCTTGTTCTAGGTCCATAAATTCCTTTTCCTTCTGTTTCCTTATATGTTTAGGATAATATTTGTTGTTATAGGCCTTTTTAAACTCTTCCCATCCTATTGTTTCTTGCTGATCAAAATAAGTTCTTTCCGCTATTTCCCACCAAAAGGTGGCCTCTCCCCTAAACACAAATGTGGCCATGGGTACTTTTCTTTCTTCAGCTATGTTCATGGCCTTAAATATCTTTTCAATATCAATTAACCATTTTTCAGCTGTAGATGCTTCATCTTCTCCTGTGAATGAGGGAGCTAGTTTCTGAAACCTTTCTAACTAAACCTCAGTCCTATCTATTGCTTTATGAGGGGAAGGATCTCAGGGGGTAGGAGTTTGGCTTTGACTATTCATGTATTGTCCCATGTTTTGTAAGAATTGTTGGAATAACTCAGCCATCCCGTTGCCCGACCTAGTGGAGTCCACTGGTGGGGCTTCAGGTCTTGGAGCATTGCTTCCTTTCTTCCTAAGTATCTGTAATCACAAGGTAATTCACCAAATCTCAGTTTGTGTTATCCTATTGCCCCTTACTCTTTCATGGATGAAACTTGATTATAAGTTATTCTCCTCATAACTGGGCTGTGAGTAACGTTAAACCGTGATCTGATACCAACTGTGACGACCCAGGTTTTTTTTTTATTTTTTATATATGATGTAATTTTGATAAACAGGCGAGATCTCTTGTTTTATAAGTATGAAATGCATAAAAATCTTTTTCATTTGGAAAACAATCTTTCATAAAAACCCCAAGTGTCAAAACACATTCTCAAATTATTTAGCCATGGCAAAGTTTAAACCAATATTATTCCCAAGAAAGTGTTAGTCACAGCCCCAGCTATTAGAGAGTAACTACAATCAAGTAACATTGAAAGATAAGGTAGGGGTTTTACTTACTTGTACTTAGTCTGGGTGGTTCCTAGCACAAGCTTTCCTTGCCCTTAAGTATTTATTTGGTGTTTGAAAAATGTTGAAGATTGGGTGAGTACATACTATACTCAGTAGGAGCCTATCACTACTAGTTTTATAATGCATGAGATGTTATTAAAATCATATGCTTTTTCAAAACATGTGCATGTCTGAATACTCAAGTTCAATATCGATATAAGAATCCGTTATCAAACAGAAATACTAACGATTTAAAGGATCACATAATCCAAAATCGAAAGTATCATATACATACAAATATCATAACATTATGATATGCATAAGATGCTTCATAGAATCCAACTCATGGATATCTAGTATGGTATAGTCGACCAACCTCATATCATGCCTTATGAAATGCACATAAATCATCAAACCATAGGGTTCAAACTATGCCCACGACCTCGCCACCGTGTGGTCCCTGGGTGCCTGAGGACACAGCGTCATAGCCTCCACGGGGCATATGACACATCGACCCAGTGCCGTGACACCAGTGGTAGCCTCCTGTACCACATGCAGTCGACATAGGGACATGCCCTTTTTTGGGCGTGATACCCATTCCACCTAGTAGTGGTAGAGGCTGGGTGGCCAACCCAGACCCCTCGGCATAGCACCCACGGGCTTACTAGCCCAAATCACATAAGATCAAATAAGCCAAAAACCTCTTTTCAAAACCTGTCCTCTTTGGGTCCCTCACAACTGCCTGGCCCTCGGCACTCCAGCGTCTTTTGGCAACCCTCAAGGACCTGAAATCTTTGCAAGTACTTAAATCATGCAATGTATGCACTTGTTTGCAAAACATATATGTGTATAATGTATATGCAATCATTTACAAAACATGTCTATGTAGAAAGCATATATCACATGCATGCTGAATTAAGTCATGCTAAACAAGTCATATACTTAAAACATATGTTCTCAAAACAATAATAGTTCTTTTAAAAGAATCTAATAGTGATAGAGCACCTACCTGACTAGGTTGCGCTAACCCCTTTGTCCTCGGACGCTCCTGAACATGGTTTCGGGAATCAAGGTTAGTTTGGCCTATCTTTTATGGGTTTTAGAGTAATTAGTCTTATTACTTAGGCATTAGGGGTCCATCCCTATGCTATGGGTGTCCTAAGGTCCTAATTGGGCCTTGGTATCCTCAGTTTTCCAAAGGTCTAGTGGCCACCCGACACCATCCTATTCTAAGGGTCATGCCCACCATCCTATTCTAGGGCGCTGTGTGTCTGCGTCGTGCGCCCCGGCTTCCTTAAGGAACGAAAAATCCCATAGTGCTAGCGCGCTGCGCGTCTGTGGCGTGCGTCTCAGTGGGCGCGTTTGCAAACTCGCCGAGTTTTCTTGCCCCTCTCTCTCTTTTGCGGGCACGTCCGAGGACGCACCCGTTTGGTTTTTTCCAAATGCGTCGATGTGGGACGTTCCGATTGGAACGTCCTATTCGTTGGGGAATCGGGGTGTCCTCAGGACACCCTGGTTCGATCTTGTTGAACCAGTGCGGCCCAGGGAATGTCCCTGGGTCCTTGGTGAGTCTCTAGGGCTCTATTTTGCATGGTTTTTCATGCAAAAACCTAGGGAAATTGATCTTGGAACTATGGTGGAGATGGGTTTTGAGGGATCTTGGGCGTACCTGGCTCGTTGCTGGGTTTCTCTCCTTGTTTTCTCCTCTAGGTCACTACTCCTCAACGGGTTTTCTTCAATGTTTTGGGCTGCCATTAGAGGCGCCCAAGAGCTCTATTTATAGAGCTAAGAGAGGGTTCTGGAGGGGGCTCTCACCGCCTTTGAATGGAGGTGGAGAAACCTCCAGAATGGCGGTGATTTCTCCTCCAATCACCGCCATTCTAGAACCCTCTAGGGGTTAAAGATGAAGGGGTGCTCGTATCAAAACGAGCCTCTGTGTTTTTGCAGGGTAAATTCGTTTTTAATAAAATTACATTTTTGCCCCTAAACTTCAAAGGGCCATAACTTGCTCATTTTAACTCCGTTTTGGGTGATTTTGGTCTTGTTGGATTCCTTTTTGTAAGACGCATTTAATGGCACCATTTTTAGGAACAAATTCCTGGGTTCAGTTATGGTGAATGGTGAAATGACTAAAATGCCCTTATCTTCAAAAACTGATCTTTTCATTGCTTAACTTGGAATTTCAATATTACTAAATTGGAGTCATTACACCATGATCACCACATCATACACATATTACCAGTAAAGGTACACTATATGAATAGTGTGAGTCCAATCTATGCAGAATATCAACATCTATGTACAACTTAAAAAGTCTATCCACAAGTCGAATAGACATATACTAATTGATCTTTGAAGCACAAAAAGATGGATAGTCCTCAGTGTCCTCACTCAATCAACGATGTTCCACCTGCTTTCCCTTAGAACTATCGCACTCCAAATATGAGGCATTGCAAAACAAAGCAATGCCTTAGCAAGCTATGCTTGTATAGGTAATCACATTCAATAAGAAATACAATGAAATCACGTGGTGCTAAATATCAATGTCATGGTGAATCTCATAAGGTGAAATATGTACAAGGCATGTCAAATTATCAGACGTCCATAATGAATAACACATGAAATCATAAGTTTGAACAAATCGACATCAAATTTGATCATCATGGCAGGCAAGGCATGAGCAACACATAGATATGCAGCCATCAAAAGCAATAAGAATTTGTGTCCATATCATAATATAAATGTACATCATGATGAATAGAACACCATGCACAATCAAGCATGATGAGTGTCTCAACTACACTCATGACAATGGCAATGAGTACTCATTCTAACATTCAAGGTCTTTAGCCTATAGCTAGCACACCAGGTAGCTTGCCAGCCCGTAGGCTTGGCCACATTTGATCGCCCACCAAGGCATCACCCAAAAGTCCATGTAACATGAGCATACAGAATAAGAAAATGTACTATGCTGCAATGGCAATCACTGCCGCTCCCCATTGACACTGGAATGGGAGACTCCTTCCGTCTCACATGGGAGAAGATAGACTCATAGTGTGGACTTGTAATGCCCTGAGCAATTTACGCTATTGAATTGGACATTCTATAGGAAATGAACTGTGTTAAATGTTTCACTTTATTTAAAATAGTAAATGAAGGAATTTGTAAGAAAACTTGGTACCATTATATTCTACTTGAAAAATGGAATCCAACGCCTCCAAGAATACCAAAAACGGAGTTCGTATGAAGAAGTTATGACCATTTAAAGATTAGGGGCATTTCTGTAATTTAGATTATAAACGAAAAAGACAAAAAACGCAGGGGCCGTTTTGATAACGGCACCCCATCTTCTTCTTCCTCTAGATTTCTCCAGAAACCCTAGTTTCCAGAGGTTTCTACCACTGCCAATGGTGGCACCGCCATAGTAAGGCTATAAAAAGCCCTATTCCCCTCTCTTCAAAACACAATTTTTCTGGCCATTTGAGGCTGGGGTTTCCGTCAAAACCTGGAAAACCCTCCTTTGATTTTCCATGAAGAACGGCAATGGCCAGGTCATTCAGGCCGGCCATTCCTTTTACCTGTCTCCCCATTCCCCTCTCTTCTCTTTTCCCCCTTCTACCACCAGTCTTGCTCGACATTGGGGTTTTTCCTCTTCCCCATGATTTTCGGTGACAAGGGGCTTTCAGAGGGAAAAGTGGGAGCCGCACACCTGAAGAGGGTCCGGTGCTAGGGCTACGCAGGTGGGTTTTCTCCCCCTCTATCTCTAACTTCCTTCTTCCAGGCTAGATTCGTGCAGGATCTAGCGTTTCTGGCCGGAAAACACGACGAGGAAAGCCGGTTCCAGCCGGCTCTGTGCGAACAAGGCGTCCCAGGGATGCCATGCTTCATGTGCACCTAGGACAGGGTCCCTGGGACGGGTTTCAGGCCTACGACAGTGCGTACACTATCCTTGGTGAGGCCTTCGGGTGCGCGCGCAAAGTGGGGCACTGGTCCTGGCTCGACCGAGATGCACGGGGTGCCCTGGGAGCTGAGACGCGCCATGCTACACCAAAGGTGCGTCTGTGCGATGCCATCTAGGACGCGTGTCATAACGCGTCACTTAGGCATGCATGTGCACGTGCAAACGTGGTCCCTGGCAAGGCCTTTGGGCACACGACGTGCAGGCATGGGTCCTGGTTCGACCAGGGCGCGCACACGTCTTGGAAACCATGATGCGCGGACCTAATGAGACTATAAAGTTAAGATCAAGGGACAATTTACAAAGTTTAACCATTGAATAGTAGATTCATATCATAGGATCCAGCTTGACAATGAATTAGGCAAGGACCCATGGACCCTAAAAGGCAGATCTAGCGATCTAATTTCTAAATAGATCGAAATTGATAAGGACTCCTTGTTATCCATTCATATCTAGGAGTTTATAAATGAGACCTAGGGTCAGGTTGAGTGATGAAGGACGTGACTCCAGGAGACTTCGAGGTAGGTGCTCTATCGCTACTAGACTTTTAAAAAGAGCCATGATTGTTTTGAGAATGCATGTTTTAAGTATAAGTTATATGACTTGTTTAGCATGACTTAATTTTATTCAGCATGCATACGATCAATACATTATGCACATACATGCTTTGCAAACAATTGCATAAATTGCATGATTTGTGGTTATTGAGTTTTGAAAAATTGCATGTCCTTGAGGGTTACCAAAAGACGCTAAGTAGGTAGTTGTGAGGGACCCAAAGAGGACAGGTTTTGAAAAAGAGGTTTTTGCTTGATTGATTATATATGATTTGGGCTAGTAAGCTTGTGGGTGTTATGCCGAGAGGTCTGGGGTGGCCTCCCAACCTCTACCACTATTAGGTGGAAAGGGTACCACACCAAAAAAAAAGGCATGTCCCTACGTCGACTGCATGTGGTATAGGGGGCTACCACTGGTGTCACGGCATTGGGTCGATGTGTCATATGCCCCGTGGAGGCTATGACCGAGTGTCCCCAGGTACCCGGGGACCACACGGCAGTGAGGTCGTGGGCATAGTGGGCCCTATGTTTTGAGGATTTACTTGCATTGCATATGGCATGACAGGAGGTTGGTCGACCATACCATGTATCCATGAGTTGGATTCAGTTGAGCATCTTATGCATATCATTATGTTTATGATATATATATATATATATATATATGATACTTTCGACTTAGATTATGTGATTCTTTAAGTCGTCAGTATTCCAATTCGACAATGGTTTTTAATATCGATATTGAACATGATTGTTCAAACATGCACATGTTTTAAAAAGCATATGATTTTAAACATAGCATGCATTGTAAAACTAGTAGTGATAGACTCCTACTGAGTATAGTATATACTCACCCAATCCTTAACATTTTTCAGGATAGCTCCATTCACGAGTAGAAGATGCCTCGGGAAATGTTAGTGCTACGAGCAAGAAAAATCAAAATGAGACAATTATACATGTAAGTAAACACTCTACCCTTTGGACATGTATTTGTATTTATTTATAGTTGGGCTGTGAGCTGTGACTAGATAGACTTGGGAAGACATTTATGATTTCTGAAATTTTCAAAAACTACTTTGGTTGTTGTGAAAGCAAATGACACTCGGGGTTTTCAAAATGAGTTTAAAACAAAAGATTTTCCGCTGCATTACATTGTTTTCATAAAATGGTTTTCAAATAGGGATGCATCCCGCCTTTGGAATTAGATGACTAATGCTCATCACAGTTGGTATTATAGCCCAGGTTTTATCCTTTCACAGCCAGTCCAGCATGTCCAAGGGTCATAGACAATAGAAAAAAATTAAGAAGAAGTAGTATAAATAGAAGTAGTAGAGATGAGTACTTCTATTTGAAGATTAAAATATTAATGCTCAAGGCATTTCACCATAAACAAATAGGTGAAAAAGGAGATGGGTCTAACAAATACTTAGACATTAGATGGCTTAAATCTTATCAATAAGGATTGTTGTGCAGTGGTGCAAACAGGGAAACTGTTAAGTGTTTAATTTTGGTCAAAATTCCCCTAATTTAACGTTCAATTAGATCATCTAACCGTTCAATTTTACAAAACTTAGCTTGAATTTGAATTTAAATCCAATTGACCATCCAAACCTTAATTTGTCAAAATCAATCGTCAGATGATCATTAGAGCTCATTAGATGACTAATGTACGATTCAGATGAGTCTAATTTAGTCTATTCTTTTGCAGATCAACCAAAGGACACACGGATGGCTGTGATTAAAAGATAATGGTGCAGATCATCTTAAAGGGCAATGGATGGACTAGATCACCCATGAAGATAGATGTGATAGTTTCCTAGAAGACAATGGAGCTAAATTTAGAATCATGGAGAAAAAGGCAACCCTTTCCCCCACTTCTTTCTTTCCTTTTTTTTTTTCTTTCTTTTTCCTTCTTTCCTTCCTTTTCTCTCCTTTTCCTTTTTCCTTCCTTTTCTCTTTTCTTTCTTTTTCCTCTTTCCTTTCCTTTTCTTTTTCCTTCTTTCCTTTTTCTTTTTCCCTTCCTCATTCTCACGTACCCACTTTCCTTACTTTTCTTCTCCTTCTCTCAATGTCTTTATCACACCATCCTATTCTCTCCTCTAAGGATCTTCCTCTCTTTCCCAACCGTACCCAACTATCCCCTTTTTCCCATTCTTCTTCTTCTTCTCTAATTTCTTCCCCATCTTCTCTCTATCAAGGACTATCCCACCATCTCTCCTTCACCACCGCACTCTCTCTCTCTCTCAAACCCGTATCACCACTCTTTCCTCTCTCACTTGGGTTCTGTTCCACTGCTTACTGTCCCTTTGTTCATCTTCTTCCTTTCCTCCATTCACCGCATAAACCAGATCCTCCTCTTCTTCTAGCCTTCACCGCTTATCTGCATCCATCGCACCTGGATCCCCTACCCTTTCGTTCATTTTTGCTTTCAACACGCTTCAGACCAGATCGTCTTCTTCCCCACCAGCTACTCTTCAGCCCTGCATCCGCTGCACACCCGAATCTCTCTTGTTCTCCTATGCTCCCATCAGCCCTCCACCCTTCTTCTATTTGCAATTTCTAGGACTGTGCAACGTTCCTTTACCGCCTAGCATCTCTACGTATCCACCGCTACTCTCCTCAACGCCTCCAACCAGAGCACGCCCCAGGCGTCGACTCCGACCGGCCCAGGGGAGAAAACCCGAAATGGGTCTCCCTTCTTTCCTCTCCTCCTTCCTCCTCTCTTCTCTTCTCTCCTTTCTCTCTTCTCCTCCTCCGGTTGTTCTCCATCGGGTTTCCTGGTTTTTCCTTAAAAACCAGATTTTAACAAAATTCCGGTTTTGCCCCTCTTAAAATTCAATTCCATTTCTGTCCTTTTTCAGAAATTACATCTGTGTCCTGCTTTATTCCAGTTTTGTTCTATCTACATTTTTCTTATCCAGGAACTGCCTAATCTGAGTCAGATCAATTAAGGCCTAACCAATCAACGATTTTGCCTTAATCAAACCAAATCTTCAATTGCTCCTTTGTTTATTAATAGAATTCAAATTAATTTTACAGGTTCATTCTTAGGACATCCCTAGACATAACCAATGTCTCTGATCTTCTATCTAAAATCCAAAAATCAATCTGAGCCGTCCAAATCTTGAAATCACAATTTAGCCCAGATCTTGACCATTTTGAAGAATCTGTCAAATCCGACCAGTGGATCACTAATCAAGAATGTGTTGAAGATATCTGTAAAGGCGGATCAGATTTTAGAATACCATAAGTGAATATTTTGATAAAGATTGATCTAGGGAAGTAATTTTTTTCATTATTTGATTTTATTTGTTTTATTTCAGAACTGAAAATTCTGTATTTTTGAGAAGTTTATTAGATCTGAACATTGATTCTCATTTTAATAATTCCAGTAAATTTGAGTGATTTCTTTTTAATTTACATAATTAAATTTTATTGAAAACTCCATTTTAAATCAAGTCCTCGTGGGATCGAGCCGTACTTGCATAAGCTACACTACAATAGCCCGTGCACTTGGGTTAAACAATCAACAAAAACTCATATATAAATTAGATTATGATGAGAATGATGAATGAAGATGTTAGTGGACTTGTTAGTAGATAGTTCTGACCTGTAATAGATCAATCTCACCAAAGATGAGAACGTTGAAGAACCTAGATAGCTACCTTACCATCATAAAGAATATCAGAATATGAATATGATAAGGGATGTAAAAGATGGACTTTGAGAAGATTTTGATGATAATCCAATAGGGATAAGCATACAAGATGATACTAGGAGATAACTGTGACTCGTACTAGATCACAAAGGTATGGATCCTGAAGGACTTAGCTCAATTTTGGATACCTTAATTGGAGTCTTATGAAGAGTGAAGTGCTATCAGTATTATGGAGCAAATCAGAAGATGTACACAAGTGACATATTGTGTGATTAAGAGGAATATAACACGAATATGATAAGGAACTGTATTCGACAAAGTTACCAAAAGATTTTGACGATAATAGTAGGGATGATAGATCTGTGATAATAGATTGATCCTAACATGAACTTGTAAGAGAAGTATAGCATGACCAAAAGAGCAATGACATTATTAAGACATTGTATGAATTTTATTGAGGCTATAGGCAATTAAGGATTTCAATGATATTAGTACAGTTTAGCATTTATTAGAAGCATTCAGTTTATCATATTTGTTAAGTAAAGGAGTAGATGTAGTATCGATTATATGCAACAAAGCACATGAAGACATTGATCTAGGTAGACAAAAATGAGGATTTTGAAGAAAAGAAAGTAAGAGATAGAGATGTAACTACCAGTATTCAATGAATATTGAATATTCAAAAGAAGAAGATCATGACTTTATGAAGATACATACAAATCTTTCATCTTGAATCGAGTGGGAAGATAAACCAATCAACTTCGAAGGAATGATGATAGATGAGTTGGTGATCTTATTGTAAAAGAGTATAAAAGAGAGAAAGCATATGGGGTTTAAGACTTTGAGTAGAGTATCGAATTTCAGGAGATTATGCGACAAGAAATTTTTGAAGAGGAATGGTGACCAACTAGAAATTAAATTCTACAAATGGTTTGATATAAATTATTACAATTAGATTCTTATTGGATCCATTAGCTTATGGGGAACACCAATGGATATAATCCATTAAAAGGAAAATTTGGTGATATCCCACCTTGCCAATAAAATATATTGAAAAAAGGAATTAAGCTGGGACAGTGACTTGTCCATTTAGCAAGTAGGGTACCATCAAGGATCAAATTGAGGTCTTACTATCATAGATTGGAAGACCAAAAATCTTAAGACCATTATTTAGTCATTACCTTTAGAGTACTGTTGACTAAATAAAGGTATCCCACCCTAATTAATCAAGTATGTTAGTATCTATGAGTTAGTAGTCGAAGTTATATACTCAGAGGGATATTATAAGTATTTGGATATGAGTTTTACCTAAAAGAAGTTACTTGTTAGACTAAGTCATTTGAGGGTATGAGGTCAGTTGATTAGGCCACATCATGGAGTTGATTAGGCCACATCATGGAGGAGCTACAAGTACAATAAATACAGTAACAACTGAGACAAAAGCAAAAATAAGGAGTGATCTCCACCAGTGAGACAGATTTTTCCAAACCTGAATAGATACCATGACAAACCATAGAAATCAACTGTGGGTCTGAAAGATGTTGCTGACTTGGATTGAAAAGAAAGGTAGATAAGTACCGATCACTTTAGAGACCCTTGAGCTTATGACAAAGATATATCTGGAAAGAGATCAATAGGTAATCAAATAAAGTCTTTCTATATGTCTACGAAAATGTTCCATGCTTACTTGAGTGTTTTTCAAATTTGATGATTTAACAACTTTAGCATAACTTGATGTAGTAGCTATTGAACGAGAACTGCTATTATAAGCTAAGTATGAGGAGGCACTTGAAGGATAAAATTTGAAGAATTGAGAAAATCACTACTTATGAGGATACCTCCTGACAATACAGACTGCATGGTTGACGATAAAGCCTTGATAAAAGATTGAACAATATATTGACATAGGGGATGGAAGGAGAAAAGGTGAGATGGTTAGCACACTATAAGGTGAAGATTTAATGTTACGTTACCTTTAGACAAATAGTTAGTTGTTATGAGCATATACCAAGTATGAAAAATCAATTGAAGGAATTTCCTAAGGACTAACCCTACTGGATTGAGTATAGAACTTTTGGACTGAAAGGTTACGAAGAAAACCATCAAGCAAAGAAAGGACAAAGAGGATGATGGCAAAGATTCAACCACGACCTAGTAAGGGTGCTCGGTTATGAATAAGGGACTTTTTGTTTTGCATAAATGGGAACATTATTAAAAATCCTAATGACAAATTGATGCGAATAGTGAGATAGGCCTCTGGACGAGAACATTTGACCCATGATGATGAATCGACCATTAACATTTGACATGAGTTTGGATAAAATCTTCACGGAGAAAAGCGTTTAATGAATTCAATAATTATGAAACTGGATATAGAGTTAAGACATTTTACTTTCAGTATATGATAAGGTCCTCGATGGAAGATGCTACTAATTGGCTTTCATGATTTTATTTTGAATGTAACTTTGGTCGAGGAATCAAGTCACTTATGGAAAACTACAGATAGTTGAAATTCGAAGTTAATCAAGGGTTTGGCTGTAGAGCACATGATACCATGTTAATTATTGAAGTATCTTGGGGACAAATATAAAAGATAAGAAGCAAAGTTAGACACAATAGAAAGAAGGTAACTTTTTTTGGACTCTTACTAATGACATATAACCAACCATTAGAAGGAGATGTGGATGATGAAGAGATCACTAGATGAAAGACAAGAAGAAAAAGGGATTATCCTATGATATTCAAAATGAAATAGGAGAAATAAGATCATATGATCTCAAAGAAGTATGGAGTAATTTATACATGAATAAAGAAGCATGATCCTACAAGGAGACTATCCTATACATGATGAGAAAAGTATAGGCATCTAAGGATTTCAAGATAGATGGATTACAACTAGAAACCGGTATTGTTAAACTAGCACGTATGGGAGTATGCATTAGAGTACGCAGCGAAAGCGGCCCTTATAGGTAAGGCCTTGTAGAAGGAACAATAAAAATGATAAATTAAGGTTGAGCCTAGATTTGATTCCTAAGGGGGGAATGCATTCACCAAGAAGTTATCTAAGAGACAAAGTACCTTGAAGATGATAATTTATGGAATTTCGAGGACGAAATTCTTTTAAGGGGGTAATAATGTAATGCCCTGAGCAATTTACGCTATTGAATTGGACATTCTATAGGAAATGAACTATGTTAAATGTTTCAATTTATTTAAAATAGTAAATGAAGGAATTTGTAAGAAAATAGGTACAATTAGATTCTACTCGAAAAATGGAATCCAACGCCTCAAAGAACGCCGAAAACGGAATTCGTATGAAGAAGTTACGGCCGTTTAAAGATTAGGGGCATTTCTGTAATTTAGATTAAAAACAAAAAAGATAGAAAACGCAGGGGGCCGTTTTGATAACGGCACCCCATCTTCTTCTTCCTCTAGATTTCTCCAGAAACCCTAGTTTCCAGAGGTTTCTGCCACCGCCAATGGCGGCACCGCCATAGCAAGGCTATTAAAAGCCCTATTCCCCTCTCTTCAAAACACGATTTTTCCGGCCATTTAAGGCTGGGGTTTTTGGCAAAAACCGAAATAACCTCCTTCGATTTTCCATGAAGAACGGCAATGGCCAGGTCATTTAGGCTGGCCATTCCTTTTACCTGTCTCCCCATTCCCCTCTCTTCTCTTTTCCCCATTCTACCACCGGTCTTGCTCGACATTGGGGTTTTTCCTCTTCCCCACGATTTTCGGCGACATGGGGCTTTCAGACGGAAAAGAGGGAGCCGCACACCGGAAGAGGTCACCATAATGGGGCTACCTAGGTGGGTTTTCTCCCCCTCTATCTCTAATTTCCTTCTTCCAGGCTAGATCTGTGCCGGATCTAGCTTTTTCAGCCAGAAAACACGACGAGGAAAGCCGGTTCCAGCCGGCTCTGTGCGAACAAGGCGTCCCAGGGATGCCATGCTTCATGTGCGCTTGGGATAGGGTCCCTGGGACGGGTTCCAGGCGTACGACAGTGTGTACACTGTCCCTGGTGCGGCCTTCGGGTGCGCGCGACGTGGGGCACGGATCCTGGCTCGACAGGGATGCACGGGGTGCCCTGGGAGCTGAGACGCGCCATGCTACACCAAAGGTGTGTCTGTGCAATGCCATCCAGGACGCGTATCATAGCGCGTCGCTTAGGCATGCATGTGCGCGTGCAAACGCGATCCCTGGCAAGGCCTTTGGGGGCACGATGTGCAGGCATGGGTCCTAGTTCGACCAGGGTGCGCACACATCTTGGAAACCATGATGCGCGGACCTAATGAGATTATAAAGTTAGGATCAGAGGAAAATTTATAGAGTTTAACCATTGAATAATAGATCCATATCATAGGATCTAGCCTAACAATGAATTAGGCAAGGACCCATGGACCCTAAAAGGCAGATCTAGCGATCTAATTTCTAAATAGATCGAAATTGATAAGGACTCCTTGTTATCCATTCATATCTAGGAGTTTATAAATGAGACCTAGGGTTAGGTTGAGTGATGAAGGACGTGACTCCAGGAGACTTCGAGGTAGGTGCTGTATCACTACTAGACTTTTAAAAAGAGCCATGATTGTTTTGAGAATGCATGTTTTTAAGTATAAGTTATATGACTTGTTTAGCATGACTTAATTTTATTCAACATGCATATGATAAATACATTATGCATAGACATGCTTTACAAACAATTGCATAAATTGCATGATTTGTGGTTATTGAGTTTTGAAAAATTGCATGTCCTTGAGGGTTACCAAAAGACGCTGGGTAGGCAGTTGTGAGGGCCAGGCAGTTGTGAGGGACCCAAAGAGGACAGGTTTTGAAAAATAGGTTTTTGCTTGATTGATTGTATATGATTTGGGCTAGTAAACTCGTGGGCACTATGCCGAGAGGTTTGGGGTAGCCTCCCAGCCTCTACCACTATTAGGTGGAAAGGGTACCACGCCAAAAAAAAGGCATGTCCCTACGTCGACTGCATGTGGTACAGGGGGCTACCACTGGTGTCACGGCACTGGGTCAATGTGTCATATGCCCCGTGGAGGCTATGACCGAGTGTCCCCAGGTACCCGGGGACCACATGGCGGTGAGGTCGTGGGCATAGTGGGCCCTATGTTTTGAGGATTTACTTGCTTTGCATATGGCATGACAGGAGGTTGGTCGACCATACCATATATCCATGAGTTGGATTCAGTTGAGCATCTTATGCATATCATTATGTTTATGATATATATATATATATATATATGATACTTTCGACTTGGATTATGCGATTCTTTATGTCATAAGTATTCCAATTCGACAATGGTTTTTAATATCGATATTGAACATGATTGTTCAAACATGCACATGTTTTAAAAAGCATATGATTTTAAACGTAGCATGCATTGTAAAACTAGTAGTGATAGACTCCTACTGAGTATAGTATATACTCACCCAATCCTTAACATTTTTCAGGATAGCTCGATTCACGAGTAGAAGATGCCTCAGGAAATGTTAGTGCTATGAGCAAGAAAAATCAAAAGGAGACAATTATACATGTAAGTAAACACTCTACCCTTTGGACATGTATTTGTATTTATTTATAGTTGGGCTGTGAGCTGTGACTAGATAGACCTGGGAAGACATTTATGATTTCTGAAATTTTCAAAAACTACTTTGGTTATTGTGAAAGCAAATGACACTTGGGGTTTTCAAAATGAGTTTAAAACAAAAGATTTTTCGCTGCATTGCATTGTTTTCATAAAATGGTTTTCAAATAGGGATGCATGCTGCCTTAGGAATTAGATATTGCATTTAAAAATGCATGGGAAAACCCGGGTCATCACAGGACTACCCATGATCCCACCCCTACGAACATACCTCCATCTCTCATGGGAGAAGACGAGCTCGTAGTGTGGATTACCCATGATACCACCCCTACAAACAATACTGGTCTCTAATCATAATCATTATAAAGTCAGAGGATGGTAGCCAACCCTACAACCCTCCTAGCATAGTCCCCATTAGGTAGAAGCACCCATCATAAATCAACAAACCATGAATCAAGAATTGAAATCCATGCATAATCATTCTTAATATAACCAAATAGAGAGAGAGAGAGAGAGAGAGAGAGAGAGAGAGAGAGAGAGAGAGAGAGAGAGAGAGAGAGAGAGAGAGAGAGAGAGAGAGAGAGAGAGAGAGAGAGAGTAATTCAATATATCAACACCATGCATTGAAAACTAGTGTATAACATCCTCAAATAGTCCAAATCAAAGCCATGTAAAATGTATTAAGAAGTAGGATATAAATCATGCACAAAAGGAGTAAACATACTGGCAATGCATGCTGAAAAGTAATCTCATGCTAACATAGTAGGGCATAAAATCCATACTCCAAAGTTCTCAAGTAACACATCATGATATAAGAAATCATGGAAAATCCCAAATGTAATCACCTACCTCAAAACATAGTACTTCAATCAGGCGCATAAGCTATATCACGTCGTGCACTATGACGTACCTATTACATCATAAGTCATTGATCACTTGGTGCTCTAACATCTCAAAATAAACAAATTTAGGTGATAACTTCCCTGATCTGGCAGTTAATCCTAGATTAATGGCCCAGATCATCTGATTAACCCTCCATTAGGCAATCATGAGTTAGATATTGGTCTTTCTAACATCTAGACCATCATCTTCTATCCTTGATCATCAATCTATGTCATGATTCATTTAATTAATGTCCCTTAAATAATAAAAGGGTCAATCTCTTTCATCTTATGAAGTTTGGAGATTTTCCAACCATTGGACCTCTCTTTATCACTTATAATCAATATTTGATTGTTAATTCTAATCATTTTCATTATGATGCATCTAATTTCTATGTTTGTTTAGTGATTTACAAGTATTTCCATGATTAAGTGTCAATCTGACTGTCAGATTGCTCTCTAATCAACCAATCCTAAGGCACCTAATCAAATCAATGGTTAAGATCACTTTTTTTAACAATCACTTGAGATCTACTCTTCAATCACTTAGATCATCTCATATTTAATGCATACAATCAATTTCTAAGGCCTGATCATCCTTTGATCGGCCTAATCTAGGTCATTGAATAGTATTTTTTTTTATTTGACTATTTTAAAAGTGGTCAAATTAAAGTTTTCATCTTAAATATAGGTCTGCGTTATTGAGACGATTGCAATGAATGTCTCGAATCATGATTTGGACCTCTGTAGCTTCCAAAATTGAGCTTTTAGTGAATGGACGGGTCATATTAACCCAATATAAATAAAAAATTTGCTGGTAAGATGTGCTTATGGAACACGCTCCTGCATGCATCATCGTCTCTAAGACATGTGCATTCCACCGCTCTTAGAGATGATGTGCATGCCACCCTCCCTCGCGCGCACGAGTTATGCCTTGTGCATCTTTAGTTGTGTCTAGGGCATGACGACATGGTCGCCATTGCTAGAGACGATGACCGAACTTTGATCATCACCGGCAAAGCTAGCAGTGTCCAAATCTTATGATTTTTATATCGTTCTAGCTGGATTTTCATGTACATTCACTTTATAACATTTCCATTCATAGATTTTGCATGTTTCTAAGGTTTTTATTCGATTTTCATCACATTTACTATTTTTCATGTTTTTCGACATCCCTAGCCATTAGATCACCATGAGATTTCATGGGTTTGTTCCTTGTTTCATCATGCACAAGATAAATAGTTCAGATCATCCATCTAACATCGTCTCATTGATTTATTTCCACAAACACAGTAATTCATAAATAATAACCGAAAAATGGCAATCCATGCCATTTTTTGAAGTTAAAAATGGTGAAACTCAATGAAAAATCATGGGAAATGGGGAGGGGGGAAAAGGGCAACCTACCTTAGGTTAGGCTAGCTAGGGAAAGAGGAACTCCATCTCATAGGGGAAGAAGAGATGGCATTGCGCATGGGGTGGAATGCTACGTCATTGCCAGTGTTGAAGTCGTGGTCGCTAGTGACATGCGAAGCGGAGTGAAGGGAGTAATTGCAGGGTGGAAAAATGAGTCAGGAACCATAAATGGAAAAATAAATAGCTATTTTTCATCCAATCTTTGATTTTAGCATTCTTAGTAGCGTTGAATTCGATTTCTCATGTACATTCTAAATATAGAGGTTTTAGCTTGTGATTTCCTCTCTAAAAATTTTAAATCCTCAATTTTCACAAAATCCCAAAATTCAACACAATATGCATTTTCACAATTTTAAAAATAGTGGATATTACATCCTCCCCTCCTTATAGAAAATTTCATCGTAGAAAATAGCTCTAGATGGATCCATCTCATCTCATCCTCCGTCTCCCACGTAACCTCCTATGATGTATGATGCTGCCAAAGGATCTTGACCATGAGAATGGCCTTAGTCCTCAACTCCTAGATCTTACTATCTAAGATCTGTATAGGGCGCTCCTCAAAAGTCAAGTCATGTTGTACCTCCCTTGGATTTTGCTCGAGTATGTGGGATGGATCTAGCATGTACTTCCTCAGCATGGAGACGTGGATGACGTCATGTACTCTGGCTAACTGTGGGAGCAAGGCCAATTGATATGCAATCGGTCCAACTTTACTTAAGATCTCAAAAGGACCAATATATTTGGAACTAAGTTTCACCTTAACACCAAATCTCATCACTCCTTTCATAGGGGAAACTCTAAGAAATACATGCTCTCCTACCTCAAACTTTAAGTCCTTCCACCTCTTGTTCGCATAGCTCTTCTGACATCTATGAGCTACCAATAATCATCTCTGAATGAGTAGGACTTTCTCTATGCACTGCTCAACCAACTCGAACCTCATGACCCGTCTCTCCCCCACATCACTCCAGCACAAAGGAGACCTGCAAGGCCTTCCATAAAGTGCCTCGTAAGGAGCCATGCCGATACTACGTCGTAGCTATTATTATAGGTAAACTCTACAAGTGGAAAATGCTCATCCCAACTACCTCTCCAATCCATGACGTAGGCCCTCAACATGTCCTCAACTGTCTAAATGGTCCTCTCAGTTTGGCCATCTATCTGAGGGTGGAACGCTGTACTGAATCTCAACCTCGACCCTAGAGCCTCCTACACACTCTGTCAGTACTTTGAGGTGAACCATGTGTCTTGATCTGAAGTAATCGTCAAGTGAACCCCATGTACACTCATGATCTCCTTAACATATAGCTTTGCCAAGTTGTCCATGGTCTGAGTCTATCCATTGGGGAGGAAATGGGAGGACTTTGTCAATTTGTCAACAATGACCCATATCATGTCATGTCTATTCGCTATCCTCAATAGGCCCACAATAAAATCCATGGTGAGGTGGTCCCACTTCCACTCTAGAAGATCTAATGTCTGTAGCAACCCAGATGGTCATTGATGCTCTGCCTTGACCTTTTGATAGGTCAAACATCGTGCCACGCACTCACAAACATTCCTCTTCATCCCATTCCACAAAAAGTGTCATCTAAGATCCTGATAAATCTTCATACCTTTGAGATGAATAGCATAAGGGGACTAATGTGCCTCCTGGAGCAAGTCACGTCTCAGCTGATCATCTGTAGGTACCACTACTCTGCCTGTGAACTTGACACCTCCATCTTGTCCTTTGGAAAAATTGGCCTTATCAGCCAAGTCCTAAGCCTCTGCATTACTGATCTGTGCCTAAAGGATCCTATTAAGAAACTTGGATTGAGTCAAAAGGTTAACAATCATCGCCCTTGACTTCTTGGTCAAGGCATCAGCAACAATGTTGGCCTTCCCTGGGTGGTACTGAATAGTGAAGTCGAAGTCCTTGAGGTACTCCATCCATCTGTACTGCCTCATGTTCATATCACTCTCAGTGAAGAAATACTTGAGGCTCTTGTGGTCAGTGAATACCTCAAATCTCTCACCATTAAAGTAATGTCTCTAGGACTTCAATGCAAACAGCATCATTGCCAACTCTAGATCATGAATTAGGTAGTTCACCTCATGTGTCTTAAGCTGTCTTGATGCATAAGTGATCACCCTCCCATGTTGCATCAACATCGCCCTTAGGCCCCTACCTGCAGTGTCACAAAACACTACATTGCCACTCGAGCCTGAGGGTAGGGCCAACATTGATGTAGTAGTAAGCCTTCTCTTGAGCTCCTGAAAGCTCTCCTCGCATGCATTAGTCCAGATAAACTTGCTGTCCTTCCATGTCAGAGTGGTCAAGGGCAAGGCAATCTTCGAGAACCCCTCAATAAATCTTCGGTAATAACCATCCAAGCAAAGGAAACTACAAATCTCTATCATCATCGTAGGCCTCTCCCACTGCAAAAATGTCTCCACCTTAGCTGGGTCCACTTCTACACCATCCTCATATACTACGTAGCCTAGAAATTGCACCTATCCTAGCCAAAAGTCACACATACTGAGCTTCATATATAGACAATGTCGGCGAAGCATATCCAACATAATATGAAGGTGCTCCCTGTGAGCCTTGTCTAGGCAAGTAGACCAATATGTCATCTACGAAGACTATCATGAACTTATCTAAATAAGCTTAGAAAACCTAGTTCATCAGGTCCATGAATACTGACTGCACATTTGTCAATCAAAAGGGCATCACCAAGAACTCATAATGGCTGTACCAACTCCTGAATGTGGTCTTAGGAATATCCTCCTCTCCAATCCTCAACTGATGGTAGCTTGATCTCAAATCAATCTTGGAGGACACTTGTGCAGACTGGATCTGGTCAAACAAATCATCAATACGAGGTAAGGGGTATTGGTTCTTCACAGTAGCCTTATTCATACACAACCTCAAAGACCCATCCTTCTTCTTAACGAAGAGGACTGGTACTTCTTAAGGAGATCCACTCGGCCTGATGAAGCCCTTGTACAAAAGCTCCTGCAATTGTACCTGGAGCTCTCTCAACTCTACAAGGGCCATCTTGTAGGGCTCCTTAGAAATAGGCACTGTACCTGGCACTAAGTTGATGGTGAAATCAATCTCTCTACATGGTGGTAGTCCTAGGAGCTTGTCAGGAAACACATCTACAAAATCTCATGCCACATCAATATCCTTAATACATGGCTGCTCACTATCTATCGTTGTGATGCAGGCCAGAAACACCTGGCAATCTTGGGCATATTATCGAGCTGCTCTCATCGAAGAAATAACACAGGCCAATAATACTCCCCCTACCCAAGATTATGACCATTGGTTGACTCAGTACACTGCAAATAACTTGCTTCTTATGGCAATCCATGGGAATCCAATATGTCACCAACCAATCCATCCCCAATACGACATCATAATACACCATGTCTAGCAGGGATGAGGTCAGCATCCATCCCATCCCCTAATATCCCTACTGGCACTCTATCAAGGTACTCCGTGGCTTCCACTATCCCTCCTATTGGCATCAGTACGTCTAACCCAAACGCAAACTCACAAGCGCATAAATAAAGACAGGATACAAATGTGCATGAAATAAATGAATGTGTGGACGCCAAGTTAAAAAGAACTCTAGCATGCCTATTAGCCACAAGAAAAGTACCTTTCATGACTTGGTTCAAGGCCTGTGCCTGCCTTAAAGTAATGGCGAAGATATGTCCCTGACTACATGGCACTGGCTCTATAGGAGCGCCAGTCTTCACTGGTCTGTCTCTCTACTCTCTCTGGCACTCCCTAATCATGTGCCCTATCTTACCACAACCATAACACCTGAACAACTATCTCTATTGAAAGGCTATTGTTGTTGTGGTGGTTGTTGTGGGCCCTGGTGCTGACAGTCCTATCTTAGGCAGGATCGCCCCACGTGTCAGCCCCTACAACGAGGGCACACTCTCCTACCCTAATATCTCCTCTATCTAGGAGGGTACTGCTGGTCTAGAGCCCCTCAGGGCTGCGTGAATGTGAAGGGCCTCTTGCCCTTAGTGGATTGACTCATCTCTCCTCAGCCCTGTACAAGGTCTCTCTCAAGCACATAGGCCATGTCAGCAGCCTCTCTCACTATCGTCAGGTGGGAGATAAGCACCTCATGTTTCAACGATGGAATAAATCCATCCACAAATCTGTTAGTTGCCTCCTTATTTGAGGTAAAAAGGGCTGGTGCAAACCATCGTAATCTGATAAACTGGTTCAAGTATTGCTGAATCATTATGCTTCTCTACTCTAAGGTGGCAAATTCCCTCTTCATGGCCTGTAAGCCATGAGGAGGGAAGTACTGCTCATTAAATATCCTTCGAAAGTCCTCCCATGTAAGTGACATTGAGGATGGAGGGCGCGTTTACTATTGGGCTTGGCACCAAAACCTGGCCTCTCCTGTCAATAAGTAAGCAGCTAGTCTAACCTGGTCCTCAAGTAGGACCTTCATCCCCTTAAAGGCCCTCTCCACCTCGAATAGCCATCTCTCAGCCTCTATTGAATCACCTTCCCTGTGGAAGGATGGCTCCATCTTCTGGAACCTCTATAACTGTTTAGCCAATGGGTTGCATGCACTCAAGGCTCCTCCCTCAGTAACTCCAGGCATAGGAACTATCAATGCCTGATGTGATGACTGAGTTGACATGTCCCCTGGGACTATCGCAGTCAGTGTGGGCAGAGTGTGTAGCCTATACTACTGCCCTAACCTGCTGTGTAATCTGCTGTATAATCTATGGCATGAGGTCCTGTGCTATATGGGCCACTAAATTCATCTCCTAATCCCCTTGCCCTGTTATCTTAGCAGGGGTAGCAATTGGAGGAGAAGGGGTGGACCTAGTCCTCTGTCGAGGAGCCATCTGTCAACATTTCAATGTCACATCGTATAAGTATTCCTCCCATCTCAATCTCAATTTCAATCATGAACTCATGGGCTGTCAATCTAATCAGACCCTTAAAGAGGTGATGGTGGAATAAACCTTGGCTTTGATACCAAATTATGACACCTCAGGTTTTCTAAACCTTTTTCCAATTTTGTATAATAATAATAGTAATTTTCTTTATAAAATAGACTGGATCTCTGAAAATAAAATCTCACAATTTACATAAATAATGTAGCATTCAAAAGAAATGTCAAAAAGAAGACCCCGAGGGTCATCCAAGATCCAAAGCCACGACAATAAATGGATATCAAATGGTAACATGGTCATGAAAAGACAATAATAATAAGTCCAAAATCCCCTAGGGTCCATCCATGATCACCACATTATACACAAATCACTAAGTAAAGGAACACTATACAAATAGTGTCAGTCCAATCTATGCAAAATATCAACATCCATGTATAGTCCAAAAAGTCTATCCACAAGTTGAAGAGACATTCACTAATCGGTCTCTGAAGCACAAAAAGGCAGATGGTCCTCAAAGTCCTTACTCAATCAATGCTGCTCCACCTGCTTTCCCTTAGCGCTATTGTTCTCCAAATCTAAGGCATTGCAAAACAAAGCAATGCCTCAGCAAGCTATGCTTGTGTAGGTGATCACATTCAATAAGAAATACAATGAAATCATGTGGCGCGAAATATCAATGTCATGGTGAATCTCATAAGGTGAAATATGTACAAGGAACATCAAATCATCAGACATCCATAATGAATAACACATAAAAAATAGTAAGTTTGAACAAATCAATATCAAATTTAATCATCATGGCAGGCAAGGCATTAGCAACACATAGATATGTAGCCATCAAAAGCAATAAGAATTTGTGTCTATATCATAATATAAATGTATGTCATGATGAACAAAACACCATGCACAATCATGCCCAATGAGTGTCTCAACTACACTCATGGCAATGGCAATGAGTACTCATTCCAATATTCAGGGTCTCTAGCCTGTAGCTCGCACACGAAGTAGCTCACCAGCCCATAGGCCCGCTCACATCTGATCGCCCACCAAGGCATCACCCAAAAATCTATGTCACATGAGCATACAGAATAAGAATACGAGTTACTGTGTTGCAGTGGCAGCCACTCTAGGGTCTCAACCACTGCCACTCCTAGTTGACACTGGAATGGGATAATCCTTCCAACTAGCATGGGAGAAGACAGAATCGTAGTGTGGACTACCCATGATCTGACCCCTACTAACATACCTCCATCTCTCATGGGAGAAGACAGGCTCGTAGTGTGGATTACCCATGATACCACCCCTACGGACAATACTGGTATCTAATCATAATCATCATAAAGTCAGAGGGCAGGTGGCCAACCCTGCAACCCTCCTAGCATAGTACCCACTAGATAGAAGCACCTATCATAAATCAACAAATCATGAATCAAGAATCAAAATCCGTGCATAATCATCCTCAATAAAACCAAATCAAGAGAGAGGGAGAGAGAGAGAGCAATTCAATATATCAACACCATGCATAGAAAACCAGTGTATAACATTCTCAAATAATCCAAATCAATGCCACTTAAAATATACTAAGAAGCAGTGTATAAATCATGTACAAGAGGAGTAGTAAAGATACCAACAATGCATTTTGAAAAGTAATCTCATGCAAACATAGTAAGGCATGAACTCCCAAGTTCTCAAGTACTACATCATGATTTAAGAAATCATGGAAAATCCCAAATGTAATCACCTACCTCAAAACAGGGTACTCCAATTAGGGGCATAAGCTATATCACGTCGTGCACTTTAACTACCTATCACATCACAAGTCATCCATCACTTGGTCTTCTCACATCTCAAAATAAACAAATCCATGTGATAACTTCCTTGATCTAGCAGTTAATCCTAGATTAACGACCCAGATCATTTGATTAACCCTCCATTAGAGCAATCCTAAGCTAGATGTTGGTCTTTCTAACATCTAAGCCATCATTTTCCATCCTTCATCATCAATCTATGTCATAATTTATTTAATTAATGCCCCTTAAATAATAAAAGGTTCAATCTTTTTCATCTTATGAAGTTTGGAGACGATCCAACAGTTGGATCGCTCTTTATCACTTATAATCAACATTTGATCATTAATTCTAATTATTTTCATTATGATCCACCTAATTTCTATGTTTGTTTAGTTATTTACAAGTATTTCCATTATTAAGCATCCATTTGATGATCATATTGCTCTCTCATCAACCAATCCTATGGCACCTAATCAAATCAATGGTCAAGATCACTTTTCTTAACAATCACTTGAGATCTACTCTTCAATCACCTAGATCATCTCATATTTAATGCATACAATCAATTTCCAAGACCTGATCATCCTTTGATGGGCCTGATATAGGTCATTGAATAGTATTTTGTGATTTGACTATTTTAAAAGTGGTCAAATCAAAGTTTTCATCTCAAATCTAGGTCTGCATCATTGAGACGATTACCACGAATGTCTTAGATCATGATTTAGACCTTGTAGCTCCCAAAATTGAGTTTTTAATGAATGGATGGCTTAGATTAACCCAATTTAAATAAAAATCGAGTCGACGTCATGGAGACAAGCATGAACGTGACACACATACTGCGTGCATCACTATCTCTAGGATGCATGGGTGTTCCACCGCACTCAGAGACGATGCACGTGCTGCCCGCCCGGGCTCGCCGAGTGAGCATTACGCCCTATGCATCTTCAGTTGTGTCCTGGAAGTCCCAATGCTGTTGCCATTGCCAGAGATGATGATGAACTTTGGTTCTTGGAAGCAAAGCTAAGAGTGTCCAAATCTTGTGACTTTTACACCATTCTGAACAAATTTTCCCATACATTCACTTTATGACATTTCCATTCACAGATTTTGCATGTTTTTGAGGTTTTTATTCGATTTTCTTCTCATTTACAAAATTTTTCACCTTTACTATTTTTCATGTTTTTTGGCATCCCTAGCCATAACATCACCATGAGATTTCATAGGTTTGTTCCTTCTTTCATCATGCACAAGATGATTGGTTTAGGTCATCCATTTGACACTATTTGATCAGTTTATTTCCACAAGCACAGTAACGAGCAAATAATCACCTAAAAATGGCAATCTATGCCATTTTTCGGCATTAAAAATGGTGAAACTCAACAAAAAATCATTGGAAATGGGGAAGGGGCAAAAGGGTGGCCTACCTCAGATCAGGCAAGGTTGGGGGAAGAGGAACTCCATCTCATAGGAGAAGAAGAGATGGTGTAGTGCACAAGCGGGATGCCGCGTCATTGCCGACGTCGAAGTTGCTGTTGCTGGTGACCCACGAGTGGAGCGGGGTGAGTAATTGCAAGACGAAAAAAGAAGTCAAGTGTGATGACCTGGGTTTTTGTAACACGTTTTGTAATATACTTTTAAAAGGCAGGGCCCTTAATAGTAAAAAAATTTCTCAAAACAAAGCAGAGGAAATTCTTTTCTTTAGAACTTGTTTTGTGAAACCCAAGCCATCACTTCATACATAACATATGTAGAATTTTGTACAAGATAAAATTCCATTGAAGGAATATACTTTTATTAAATTTTAGAATTCATCTAGTGGTTCACAGTACAGCCAAATCCATTACAATACTTGTCCAAATTACATAATCCAAAACTCAAAGCTCACCATACAATGAAACTCTCATTACAATGCAATACTCTCAAACAAAGCAAAATACATGTCTTCAAGGGGTATACCTTGAAGATTATTCTCTTTAAGTCTTCTACCGTCTTGAGCTCCTAACTGTCCTTCCCTGTATATGAGATATTGTAAACATTGCAACATTTATAATATCTCAGCAAGCAATGCTTGGTAGGGGATTTAAGAAGCATAATAATTGACAATATAATTCTAATACTTCACAATCCCGTTATCCCTAAACATATTCATGTCTCTACTCTTTACTTTGTAATATATGTACATCCATATACATACATACATACTATACATGGGTAAATTAGTTAAATATATGAAAGTAGTCAAATATCATTCTCAACTAAGCTGATCAATTCCCTCCATTATGAGAAATCAGTATTTTAGCTAATCCTACATTGAGAATTTCCCTTATGAGGAAATATTGGTAATATACAATTACCGAGCACTTCATTATGCTAAAACATAAGGCATTTCACTATGCCAACTCTCATATGCATCATAGTACAAAATAATCAAAGGCCTACCATGCTGCAGTCTGATTCGTACTAGCGCGCTCGGATAACTGCCCTATTCACCACTGATACCATGGTGGAAAATATTATGTCACTACTCATATAGGGAGATAGGACTTTCACAGTGGTGGCCTTCCCAAAATTGTCGCACTCGAGTTTTAGCCTCTCATAGGACAAGGTATCATCAAATCATCAAATTTCAAGAAGCGGGTTGTCAAACCCTCATAACTCCTCTAGCATAGCATCCTCTAGGCTCATGCCTATTAAAAAAAATCACAAGCCTCCAAGCTTGCATGTAAAATAGATTTCATACATGTCAGACAATTTGTCTGTTTACTTAAGGCTAAAATATCTTCTAGTTCCCTATTCACTTAGAGTCTAGTCCTTAACCATTTTATATGTGTTTGGTTGGATCATAAGGGTTTCAGGAGATTTAATACAAGTATTAACAATACTCTTGTCAATATAAGGTCATGGGTTCAATCATGTACATCCCATGTAAATGCATTTATCAAATCCTCCTACCTTCAAGTAGTGATTCCTTTTCCCAGATCTTCTATGATCCTGACTGATGTATGTAATCTGTACATCCATACATACTGTCAATATATATAAATTATGAACAATCCTATTGATCACTAAATCTAATGTTTAGAATGATCTTTAAATCATTCATATCTAAGTATTTTCTATCTCTAAGTCTTTGTGTCCATCTCCTTGATCTTGATCTTTCATAGATCCTTTGATTGACAATCTACACTTGTTTGATAAAGATCAAGGTCTTAGATCTTTTATCATCTAGTTCTTCTTTGATCTAAGTTCGGTTATTGGATCACCCCTAAGGAGGATGATCTTGGTTTTCTTCCTTGAATAATCTTTGATCAAGGGTTTGGATTATCTAATCTAATGAACAAGATTCGATCTATAACATGCATACTAATAAACATGCATACTAAATACAATACAATATTCTTATTCTTATTGTTCTTGATCATTCAAGATCTAATGGATCTTATTTGATCATCCTTATCTTACTTACAGTTTTTATTAGGGTTAGATAATTTAGTCACCTTTTATGCTCTTACTATTATTATTGAACCAGTTAATGTTTTGCTGGTTGAAGGTAACTTATTTCAGCCTAAGTCTAGACTACTCCTCTTGTTTCCAATTGGCTAAGGCTTATTAGTTGAATGGGTGAACACAAAGTGGTTACTTCTATTCTCATGTAAGGAGGCGTTTAGACCTCACAAATGTCAACGGAAGGTAGGGGAAGAGCGAGGCTCTATTAGACAACCCCCCTTAACCACTAAGACCTTAGCTCAACCTTTCATAAGGTTCCTATAAGCATATTGACCCTAAGTACTCTTTCTAATTGATTTTAATTAAGTCCATGAACATTTACAATGTCATTCATGGGGTTTATTATTCTCCTAGTTTGGGCCAAGGATTTGATAATCCTTATATTGTCCTACTAACTATAGCCCTTACTAATTAAGTCCAAAATAATCCACTCTTATTTGTGTCTTGAAACTCTACTTTCTCATTAGATTCCATTTTTGGTGTTTTATGCTCTTTATCTCATAACAAGTATATCTACTAATGAAATTTAACCATAAATTAATTATAAATTCAAAGCATAAAACTACATAATTGAACAACTTAATGATAATGATACAAGGTACTTAAAATTATACTAGCATGATTTTCAACTAATATACCTTAATAACTCAATTTAAACTAACATGGACCTAAGGTACAATCTCATTGTTAGTGTGATTTTATGCAAGTGTAACTTAGGACCAAGTTAGTATGATTTCATGACCATTGTAACTTAGGACCATGCTAGGATTTCATGTAAGATTACAATATATGGCCCTAGGATAATTAAATCTAGCATCTTATTATAATAATTTAATAACATATCATGCTAAAGTCTAAAAGTTGCACTAGCATGCTTTATAACATAAATCACATTTAAAGTGCTATTATCAATTAATAGAAAATGAAACTAATTACATTAATATTTTTACAAACCTTTACTTATGATCCAACCATTTGATCTTAGATCTTTTCCTTTTAATCAAGGGTTTTAATTACATTTAGGGGTTTTTCTTCATTAAGGTCCAAAGATCATATTGCTTTATTTTTGTTATATTCAATCAATGATCTCGCTGGATTTCATCATATTAACATTCATTCAATGCATGCCAAGGATCTGATCACACTTGATCTCATTGAACAAGTGGGTCCCTTTGTATTTTTAGGGTTTTTCTACCATAACGGGTAGATCCCTTAATATATCTCAGATATGTCCAAATAAACCATAGATATCACTTTATTTCAATAGTATATCATTATTAAAACATGATTACCAAGATCTGATCACCTCAGCTCTTGAAGATCTTGGAAATTGAAAACTTATTTCCTAAATACAGAAAGCTTCATAAGATATTTTCTCCATTTTATCTTTTCATAAGAAACTAGAGGTTGTATGATTTCCATAGCTTCTTTCCAATCTCAATTTGGAGTTCATATGACTCCTGAATTGAGTTTGGAAATTCATAGTCCATTCCTAGGGTCTAGATATGATTTGGGCCCATCAAAATGGACGACCCAAATTGTTCGGGCAGAATGGGTCAGGTGACGCTTCTGTCATCGGGACAAACGTGTGACGTGCTCGCCTGATAACTGGTGCTCGAGAGCAGTCGTCCTGTTGGGACGATGTCGCACGCGTAGTGCGCACACGGAAACGCTACCGTGTGCTGTGTTTTCATGCGACGTTTCGCACGCTGTCTTGGGGAACCTGATCTGATCGAGAGATCAGACAGTCCGTTCTAGACCATCCAATCAATCCCTCTCAATTGAGGGTCCAAAACTTAATATAATTTTGTGAAACTTTTACCCTAGGGGTTTTGGACCCTTCTAGATCGATTAGAAGGGTCAGATTTTCCATTTGAGCCCTCAATCATCATTGATTGAAGGTTCTGATCTTTACTTTATTTTTACAATTTTTCACCCAAATCAAATTACAGTAAAATAAAATTTTCATTAAACAATAATAAATATGTTTAGGAAGTAGTTCCACCTATCAGATTAGAGAAAAATGTCAGTTATATAGTCCAAATTAAGAGAATACCAGTTTAATGATAAGGTAGCCCAAGATCCACTTGTCTTGTGATTTCCATTGTTTGAGCCTTTGGATCTTGAAATTTCTTTAGGCGTTTTGTAGCTAAGGTATGGTAGGAAATTTTATATGGTGCAATCTATGATATTTGATCTGGAACAGAGTGCCTAATTGAATTTAGGTCTCTTGTTGCAATCTAGAGAGAGGAGAGAGAAAATGAAAGAAAGGGATCTTTTGGGAGTTTTGGGATTTTGGGAATGGATCTATGTCTCATTTTGCAGAGGAAGTCAAGATAATTTTGTGGAAATTTTATGAACATTTTTAGAGGATTTTTGGGGGTGTATTTATAGGCATTTTGGGTGTTTTTCATGATTATGGTTTATTCTTTTTATTATTTAATTAGCATTGGATTCTCCACCACCACCTTTTTCTCCACTACCAGTTGGTAGTGGTTTGACTCATGATTTCACATGGGCTGGTCATTGGATTCCTTTTTAGGTCCCATGTGGGCCCCACATAGTGTAAAAAGACCAATTTTCCCTTTATGTATAAAAATTAGGGTTTATTCCCATGATCTCAGTATAGAGCATATTTAGTGGCATTGGATTTGTATTTCTCAGCACATTTTAAATTTTGATGTCTCAGATCTCGATTATGGGTAAAATTACTATTTTAACCTTTTGTCCATAAAATGAAGAAAATTAAGGATTTTTCATCCTAATTCAGAATTTATTGTGCTTATGGTCATTTTGATGGGTTTGCTGAGTTCAATTTCAATTATACATGTCTTATCCCTTGATTATATTTCTATAAGAAGTACATTCTAAATAACCTTAATATTCTAGCTCAAAATTTCTGAAACTCAAACTTTATTGATTTTCTCAATCAATTACAAAAATTAGGGTTATTACATTAGGCACCATAAATGGGGAAGGAGCATTTAAAGTCCCCTAGCCAGGCCGATGACAGAACTTTGGTCGTTATTGGCAAAGTTAAGAGTGTCCAAATCTTGTGACTTTTTCACCATTCTGAACAGATTTTCCCATACATTCACTTTATGACATTTCCATTCATAGATTTTGCATGTTTCTGAAGTTTTTATTCGATTTTCTTCTCATTTATAAAAATTTTCACATTTACTATTTTTCATATTTTTTGGCATGCCTAGCCATTAGATCACCATGAGATTTCATGGGTTTGTTCCTTCTTTCATCATGCACAACCATAAATGCTGACAATCATCACCATACTCATTTAATGTTTGATCATGGCTTTCAATGCCTAATCTCATGGGCCCCACATGTGCAAGTACATTTCTACCCCTTATGCTTATTTTATTAAAAATAGAAATTAAAATAATTAGCCATTTTTCATCCAATCTCTGATTTTACGTTTTTAGTGGTATTGAATTCCATTTGTCATGTACATTCCAAATATAAGGGTTTTAGCTCGTGATTTCCTCTCTAAAATTTTCAAACCCCCAATTTCCTCATTTTTCACAAAATCCCAAAATTCAATGCAATATGCATTTCTAGAATTTTAAAAATAGTAGATATTACATTTTTAATCTAAGATCTACATAATAAGGCATCAAGAAGATGAGCAATTTGGATCACTAAACATCTTGGCATATGTGTAGGAAGAGTCCTCGTAGAGGTTTGTTTCATACAATAGGACACTTATGAAATGAAAGGCAATGAAATCATATTAGATGTTGATTCATTTATATATATGAAATATGAGACAAAAGTTTATATCTTTTGATAGAACAACATATAAATACTTAACAATTATATTTAATAAAAAATTGGCTAGGCCATGAGCACAACTTTAGAGGCATAAGTTATCATTTTGTTTTCTCTTAGAATTTTTTTGTTTACATTAATATAGACTATTATATGGACCACTTAAATTATTGGATCACATAAGTCATTAAGATGATGTTGCCTATTTGAGCAATATTTCTTTCCCATTAGAATTTCTTTGTTTGTATTGACATAGAGATTTATTTATTTGTTTGCCTTAATATAGGCTATTAAAAGGATAGTTTTTGATTATTAAGAAGACATTTGTTTGATAATTTGAAAAGGATACAATATAAAGAGAGTTAAGAAAAGCTGCCTAGGAAATAGAAATAGACAGAGTTGAGACAATTTAAGGAATTGACATGAGACTAGAAAAGAGACGCAAATCCTTAAGGGTCCATTTATCTAAATAATAAGGCAAGATAAAATAAAGATAATTAATGAATTTCAAATATGGTGGCATGTTATAGAAACATAAATTAGGGATTTAAGTACTCAAAGAAAACATCTCAAGACAAACACACATGCCCACCCTCGTAGAATTTTTTTTATTTACACTAAAATAGACTATTGGATGAGTGGATTTGATTATTAAGATGAGGTTTAGATTTCTTTGTTTACATTAATATGGACTATATAGATGGATGGCTTTGATTATTAAGATGAGATTTGTTTGCAAATTTGAAAACGATATAATATAAAGAGATTTTAGAAAAAGGTGCCTAGATAATGGAAAGAGATAAAGTCTACAAAGAGATTTTAGGAAAAGGTTAGAGATGAGAGGGAGATTTAAGAAATGGAAATGTGGGAAAGAAAGAGGGAAAAATCCTCTAGGGCTCTATTTATTTAACTAATAAGGCAAGATATAAAATAAAAATATTTAAAATTTTAAATATGCTAAAGAGAATAAAGATTAAAAAAAAGGATGGATGTGTGAGTGTGGCATACTGGCATGAGAGTGAGTGTCAATTGTGAGGGTCACAGGCTCAATGCTCCCCAAGCATTTATCCATCATTAATAAAGATAAAATCCATCTAAAACTCAAAAATAGAAGGATAAAAGATAAATGGCAAAAGTGCCATATGCCAAAATAATAGAGTTGAGTTAAAAAAAAGAGTCTTGATCTAGTACATAGTAGATAACTTTGATGCGTATTATCATGCAAGAATACCACGTGTTACTTTCTTCCAACTTTCTCTCTTTGTCTTCTTTTCAAACTTTCTTTTATTTTCTTTATTTGCCAAATAATGACATTATAAAATTAGTATTTTCCTAAAAAAATACTTTTAATCCTATTTTATAAGTAGATAAGTATAATTATGGTCTAATAACCACCCGAAAATAAGGATACAATGATATTTACATCTAAAGAAAGGGATGTTTCCTTTTTCTTTTTCTTTTTGAGCTAAGAAAATGGAATTTAAGCATATAAATTTGAGATTTTTTTATTTGAAAGATTTTTCTACTGTAACATGGAAAAGTTATACAAGTGGATCAACTAAGTAAGCATTCTAAAACTTAAAAATTGTGACTTTTATGTCTGGAAATTAGTAGTAGTAGAAATAATTGGGTTTTCCTCTTTGTGCATATAAAAAATTTGAAATTCGTGGCTATTTTTCTGTTCTTTCATAGCTTTCTGGCCTAGTGGTTCAAGGACGAGTTTCTTGTCTCAATGACCAAGCTCAAGGTTGCAAGGGAATGTGTATATCTAGTTGTAAAAAAATAAATAAATACAAATTTTCTCTTTATAGAATAAAAAAAATTAAAAATCTATGCTATTTTTTCTTTCATTATATAAAAACTATGTTTATGTGCCAACTAAGATGCCACTTGGTTTTTCTTTTTCTAAGGTTTTTTTCTCAATTCTTTAACTTAGATACTCTTTCTTGATTTTTTTCACTCCCCCAAATGTTTTCATTTTGTTGAGGGTTATGATTCTTTGAAATGTTTCCAATTTCACATACCCATTATGACTCTTCAAATTCTCACTTAGAAATCTCAACCATTAATAACTCTTGTACTATGCTAGTCAAGTTTGAGGTCACTTTATCTAGCTTGAATTTGTTCAATCATGGTTTAACAAAACCAAGCATAATCTAAGTGGATATTGAGTCCAAGATCTTGTTTTCACCTAATTTGGTCAATATTGTGCTACCTGAGCTATCAAAATTTTGTAGAATGCTATGTATATGTATACTTATGCTTACTATTACATAAGATGACGTGACTTTTCATAGGAAAATGTCACATGTCATTTTCTCTTTCATTTTGTTCCTCTTGCATTTTATCTTCTTTTCATCTTTCTCTTGCATTAATAATTTTTAAATATGATAAATTTTATATTTAGTTATTATAAAATTTATATTTTTAGAAATTTTGACACCTAACTTCTAGAAGTGTTTTACTAGTTTTTCCTAAAAAATACTTTTTAACTATATTATGAGTAGAGAAGTTGGTTACAATAAGCACCTAAAAATTAGGATTTGGTAATTTTTACCTATAGAATTTTTTTAAAGTTAAATGAAAATAGATTTTTACCCATGGAAATTTTGAATTTTCTTTTTCGATGGACAATACTTTGGTATCTAGGATCTTTTTCTCTTACGCCTAAAGAATTGAATTTAGGAGTGTATGTAAGTGATATTTTTCTTGGATAAAATTTTCAGCGGTATTAATGGGTGGCTCCATAATGTCACTCCCCAAAAATGCAGGATATATTATTTAATTTAACTTTAAAAATTCTATACAACAAAGCATGTAAGGTCTAAAAAAAAATTCTTATTACAAAAAGACCTAATATAAATATTATATCATACAATGTTAATACCTTACAAGTTTAAAAATAAATAAAAATACTTTGAGCCTTTGAAGTATTTTAGCTACTTCTTCGTCTACTTACTTAGTCTACTTTTTCTCTGATGCCACTCCCACTAATATGAAATATTTGACAATATCTCAGCAAATTATTTCCCAACCACTATTTAATATACTTATCCAATTAGCATCTATAAACACATATGTCATGATTCATTATTTTCAATAAATAAGGATTTATACAACTCTAACAATATATAACTGTCATTGGGATAAAAACTATGATTAAACATATAATGGTCATTCAAAAAAGTATAATTTCATATTTCAATAACCATGAAAGACATAATTTTGTAGACATATAAAAATAATTCCTAAAAATCCATTCAAAATAGGTATGTATTGATAAGTTTCATTTTAAAACAAAAACTCAGTTAGTGTATTCAAACACAATCAACCTCTAATCATACCCATTGACATACAAATCAACAAGCCCACTACCTCATTGATTAGATGAGGTTCATATAACCATTTGCGAAGGCCTAAACTTATACTCTTTGATAGCCAATCAGTAGAGTCACTTTGCTAGCATGTGCAATGATTGATGCTCCTATCTAGCTGAAGTCCTCTTTTAACACATTGGAGTAAGTTCCAATCAAATCCTTGCTAAAGTACATCTCAAACGGATCATCCACTATGACATTCATGGATTAGATGAAGTCCATATCAATAATTTCCATTGACATCTCAAGTGGAACTTCTACTTCCTTAATAATGTCTTACTACGTACTTATAGTGGAACTATCACTACTACACATGGTACTTTTAAAGTCGGCAAAAAGTGATAATAGAAGTCCCTTACGAAGCAACTTTTACCGAGACAATTTGGAAAGTTGTCAACTTTCAGAGTCATTTAAAAAAATGACTTTAAAAGTGACAAACTTTTAAAGTCATTTTTTAAAAACAACTTCAAAAATAATATTCTTTTGAAGTCACTTATATGAAAATGACTTCTAAAGTCATCAACTATAAAAGTCATTTTTTTGTAATCAACTTCAATGCAACCAAAATTTAACTGACTTTTAAAGTCACTAAGAAGAAAACAACTTCTAAAGTTGATGACTTTAGAAGTTGTTTTCAGATAAGCGACTTCAAAATAATTTCATTTTGATGAACTTTTGAAGTCTCTTAAATAAAAACGGCTTCAAAAGTTTGTCATTTTAGAAGTTGTTTTATATAAGCAACTTTGAAAGTAAAAATATTTAAATATATCATGAATCTTTTAAAGTCATTTTTAAAAAACAACTTTAAAAGTGTAAAATTTTAAAGTCATTTTTTTAAAAATGACTTTAAAATTATATACTTTTAAAGTTGTTTTGTAAAGGAATGACTTTAAAAGTTTGAACTTTTAAAGTTGTTTTCTCAAAAATGACTTTAAAAGGTTTTTTTTTTTCTTTTTTTTTTCAAATTTGTTTAAAATCTCCACCTCATGTATATAATAAATAACAAACACCTGATATTCAAACAATGTTTAGAAATATTAAAAATCTATTTACAAACAATGTTCATCTACTTCTTAATACACAATACAATGTATACATTAAAATACTTCAATCTCCACAAACATGAAAAACTAATAACCACTACATTGCCTCCACATCTTAATTTTTTGGTATATTACCACTTATGTATACATTGAATATCAAACATTCTATGCATGCAATACTTCAAACAATCTTTAGAAGAATAAAAAACCAAACATCATATATACCTAATAACTTCAATCTCCATACACATTCCAAACCACCACCCACTACAATGCATTGACATCTTTCTTGATACATTACCAACTGTGTATATATTGAATAACAAACATTCTATACACCTTATACAAACAATCTTTATAAACATGAAAAACCAAACATCTAATACAACATGCAACCATTTCTTTCTTGATACCCCTAATCGTTCTTAAAATATAACACATAATACATCCATAATGGCTACAAAACATACATAATCATCATTATCCATCCACATATCTTGAAAATAATTTATATAAGAAACTAGAATATATGCATTGTCTATGACATCCACATTCACTTCATTTGTAAATCCATTCACATTCTAAGTAACCCTCTCATTCTTCATCTCATAAAAGTTAATATAATTCAACAGCCACATATTAACTTCATGTTCAAACTCCAAATTCACTTCATCCATACTCAATTATTCCCACACTCCAAATTTCCACTCATTCATTGCTTAAAATGGATATATATATATATATATATTTCAAAGAAAATAATAAAAAATAAAGGAACACAAACAAGTTAATGAAAAAAAAAACTTTATTATGTATTTCAAGTTCATGTAGTTACTCCAAGTAATCTAATTGAGACTCATTACATACTTAGCCCATTCATTTCATATTTCATTGAGATTTACTTTGGAGTAACTCTTCTTGTTTGCCCACTTAGAAAGCACAGTAGCCTGAAATACAACATATTTAATTAAGCTAAATTTTTTTAGCTCGATCCATAAAAACTCTAGAAAAATATTAGATTATACAAAATAAAAAAATACCTTTTTTAAATGGGAGATAGGAGTACAATAAAATATGAGGGTCCTCATGTACCTTAGGACATAATACCCACACTCCCAATTATATTGTTGTTTAGGGCATCATGCAATAAGGACAACAAAAAATAACTCATAAATATCATTTGTAATAATGCAAGTTTAATTAGTGATAACTTAGAGTAATTAACAGTTTCATATACCATAACATTCATTCACGTGAGTTTTGGTGGTTGTAAAGTCTCGGTCATTGTAGCCCATTCCCACCAAGTCCTACAAATTTAAATTTTAAATGCATCATAGATGAATAACAAATTACTTATCTACACATAACACATGAAAAAAATAAATGCTTACTTATTTATAATATCAGTGAGAGTGGGATGGATGTGCGCTCCACAAGAATAAAAAAAGAAAGCATGACCACTATGCACATCCAAAACAAGTAGCATCTAATGAGACCTACATAGACAATCATGTAGATTGTAATGGAAGTTGACACTCCCTAAGTAAAGAATAAATTGGCAAGAAAATAAGAAAATTAAAACTTACTCGCTATTGTAGGGAATCATTAAACCTTGTCCCTCAGAGTAGCGAAAGAAGTCTGGCAAAATATCCTAAATATGCTTCTCGATCAGCCAGTGCTCTATCACTCTAGAAATGATGCCAGGGTTAAGGAATTGGTAAAGTGTACCCTCATCCTAAAAAAGGTTAGTAGCATTACTCAAAAAGTTGCATAAAAGAAATAATTATTACATATACCATCAAAATATAATATGTAATTAAATACCAAATGATTTACAAGCAAGTATGTGCACATACCCCATGTAGGAGACAATGTGAAGGTGCTAAAGCTAATCCCATAAGCAAACTCGTAATAGGTCCTCTGCCATAAGATGCGCTTCGACAATGTTCTCGACAAGCACTCCCATGCTTGATTTGTATAGGATTGATTGCCATATTGTCGTAGATGATACCATAAATTAACCTAAGGGATAGAGGAGTGTTAGGTGGGACTTCCACACGCTCCTTGGTCAGCGGCTATAAAAGATATAAAATTTTTGTTGCAGTAGCCAAAGGAGACACTGGAATGGTAGTCAATCTCAGTTCCTCATTTTATTGCTGATTATCTATATAGAGTAATTAAACAATTAAGTGAGGCTTTAGCTAAAAAATATTAATTAGGAAGATAGTATGATAAGATAGATACGGTGGACTCTATAGGAATGATTAGTGCCTCTGGCCAAGCATCATGATATGCAACTACTTGTCCAACGGTTATAATATTTTTCATTTCTAATGGGAATGGTAGGCAGGCATTAGCATTCAAAGCTATGGTAATGGACACTCGCTTAGTATGTGGTGGCATACTAATTCCGTGCAAAATGTTTGATTCATGCTCATAGCATGAACCAATTGCCATGATATTTTGATGGGAATCCAAGGCCAACAGGCATTGACCCACCTGGAAACCAAATATGCAATAGAGAGGTGAGATATAGAATTATTACAAATGAAAAATGAAAAATTATGGTTTTTTCAATGTATATACCTCCTGAGTAGGAATTTCCTTTTTGAGGGGAGGAAGATGTCCTTCATTATCTTCTTCAGATGGGGAATTGTAGCTTACATGTGATGGAGGTACAGTAGGGTGCATATGCTAAGGAGGGGGTCGAGGAACAATCATCATACCTCCCTCATGTAGCTGCTTAAATAAATCACCCTTTATTTTCTCAACGAGCTCATTGTAGGCTTGCTCATCATCTTGAACACTAGGTAGACATCCTCTATGAAATAATTTAGAAGGAACAATACCTCGATCCATGCCCCTAACTCGACTAGGGTGGTCCTACTTATTGCTTATAGCCCTATATAGGATGTCATCCTTGGCAACAGTGCTGCTTAAAGTTCCTATAATAGTGCTTTTTTAGGTAAGAATGTCTTGTAAAATTTAATTAGAAAGACATGGTCATTTCATCTAATTAATTGTAAAAAATTTATAGATAGTGGAACCACTTACTATGCACGAAACAATTTGTGTAGTAGCTTCATCTACAAACTTGTAGCTAATACGGCCCACTAAATGTGCCATCTTCCAGAGGATGGAGCAATTAATGGGTTCTGTAGTCCCATCTTTTTTTTTTGTGCTGTCAAGCAAAGGCACATAGTTAGAGAACATACATATAACTATAGTAGCATTAAATTGAATGGGATAAATTGTCATAGATGCTTACTTTGTGCTCTTCTAAACGAGTGTAGCCCATCCTAGATAGGTGGTGCTACATATTTGTTTCATGCACCATTCTTTCCCTTACACTCTTTGCCTGCACATTATTACATGCATGATCAAGTGCACTAATTGAATGTTACATGTAATTAAAAGAATGAAGCATTGTTTCTGCACATGCCTCAAACTCGACGAAGGTGCAGTTCTGTACAAATGCATCCCAAGTCTCTTGGTCGATGATGTTGGAGTAAATGGAAGGCACCATATATAGCCTTGACGGGTTGTTGACATTTGGAGCTATGTAATTATGAACAAGGTAGTTCTTCCATTTTCTCTATCGCTCACCTACCCCTTGTAAAGCACAAGTCTTCTTGTCATCCAACACATCAAAGGTAGACTGCAAATTGAACACATCAAATTATTAAATTTGAAAAATAAGGACAGTTATAATGTAAATAATACATGTACTTAATGTTTACATACTTTCACCATTTCCCATATTGAATCTTTTGTTGAGGATGACACATGTCTCCAATCCTCAAATGTGATAGGAACCATGCTTCTTACTATAGAGCAAAAGAAACTACTATAAGCAGGGGCACTCCTACCAATCTCTTGCCCTCTACTATTGTATTGGATAGTTTCTTTAATTCCCTTTAACTTTCTCTTGATAACCTTTTCCATTGTTGTTTGTCCTTTGCCCTTTCTTTTTGGAGTAGTGCTTATATTGGTCTCTTATTCATGCTCTTCAATGTGGCCGTAATCTTTAGTTTGATGCTCTTCTCATTCCATCATTACTACAAAGAAACACTCAATGATATTAGAACAATGACATAAAAAAAGGCTATGTAATGCATATAAAGAAACCAAACTGATGTCCCTAATATACATAATTTAAGTAAAATAATAATTAAGGGAGACTCCATCTCCATCCATTCACATAAACATATAATATCTAACATACGTGACAAACTAACCTCAAGGAAAATAGATAAAGGATGCATGAAAAGTATTTGCCTACTTAGTATAGATATTTGTAAAGGGGCTACAAATCTCATAGACCTTTCAATAGTCTTTAACTCTACTGGTTTGAGTTCACATCCCTTAGTGGGTGTAGTTATTCACAAGTAGTGATAAGCTTAACTTATGCTAGATGTTCATCTATATATGTACATGTGCACAATTCATGTACCAAATTCCAACTAATAAAGTTTATGATTCATGTAAGTTTCACTTAATTATATGCATGCTTGAAGTTCATTAAAATTTTGGTTCTATGATCATGCTTCACGTCTTGGATCACATGCACCATGTCATTTCATGCCTTGTTTGATTTAAGTTTCATGAGTATCTTACTTTTGGAATTTTACCTTTCATGAGTCAAAAACATTTTTGAGCAATTTATACACATTACTTGGTTTCTTAAGAACCAATTTAGCTTTTTAGATAGTTTAGTTACTATTTTGGTTAGATCCCATGTAAGCAAACTTTTATTCCACACATTTTAGCCATTTTCTTACTATTTTGGAAAGATCATTCACTTGAATTTCATTTTTCTTCTTTTCTTCAACAAGTTTTTTAAGTGAAAATTTTTTCTTTCATTTTTTATTTTCTAATACTCATTTTCATGATATAAACTCTCCCTGTGACACCTTGAGTTTTCTAAAATCTTTTTTCCAATACATATATTAATAGTAAAAATTTTATTATTACAAAATAGGCGGGATTCCTGAAATAAAACTCAAATATTTAGAAATTTTACGCAGCGTCACGGAAAAATACCCAATAAGGAAAACCCTGAGGGTCATTTACACCCCAAAACTACAATGTTGAACCAAATCACTTTCAGACACATTTTGCATGCTCAAATACAAAACCACGAGAAATTATGCAAACTACAAAGAGACAATGATAATAAAAGTCCCAAAGCTCCAGGGTCCATCCAAATCACAACATCATCCATATGTAAGCATATACACACTATACAGTGGTATGAGTCTAATATATCAAGATACAAATATCTAGGTAGAGTGCCAAAAGTCTGATACCAGTCTAAGGACGTACACTACCATGTCTTCGAATGCAAATAGTATGGAATCCTCAGGTCCTTGTCGAGATCCACACTATTCCACCTGCTTCCCTCTCTGACTGTTGCGCTTCAACTCTAAGGCATTACAAAATAAAGCAATGCCTTAGCAAGCTATGCTTGTGTAGGTGATTTATATTCAATATAAAACGATAAGTAATAACATGGTACAAAAACCTCAAATTCATACGATGAAGAATATACCAAATCCATGATATAAATAAGGCAACATAGGTCATGGTGTCAGGACATGCAAAATCCAAAAAGATATGCGGATACAAGTAAGCCATAACCACGTGAGTCTATATCCAGAGAACAACATGAATGCATGTCAAAAGCATCGAAACATCATACATAGTCAAGCCCTATGAGTGCCTTAGGCACACTCACGGTAACGTGGGGGCAACTCTGAATACCATCCGCTTTCACCCTTTCACCCACAATGGGCCCTCAGGCACTCACGGAAAGGCGTGTTCCAGTTTTGCTTTCACCCACACGGGCACTCAGGCACTCACGGAAAGACACATTTCACGCTTGCTTTCACCCTTTCACCTTTTCACCCTTTCACCCACAAGGGGCACACAAGCACTCAGGCACTCACGGGGGAAGGGGGATGCATCCTATCCCCGGCTCAATAGTCTCAATCATCAAGGCATAGAGACTCCCACGCATCAAACATCTTAAGAGTCAGACAATGTAATTGAAATATGCCAAAAATAGTGCATAAAACTTATACAAGGGAAGTGTAAGCATCTCGGTAATACATACTGAAAATGGTCTCATGCAGCATGATGGGGCATACAAACCTATGCCTCAAAGTTTCAATCACTAAGTCATGATTTGAGAAATCATGGGAAATCGCAAATGAAATCACCTACCTCGATAATGCCGTACTCCAATCAGGCACATAGGCGATATCAAGCTGCACGCTCTGACGTACCTGTCACATCATGAGTCATTATTGATTGTTAAACCTCTCATTTTCATCATGACCCTTAAAATTTCTATTTGTCTAGTGTGTCATAGGTATCTTTATGATCATGCATCGATCTGATGGTCAAATCACTCTTGATCAGCACATCCTAAGGTAGTTACTTAGATCGATCGTCAAGATCATTTTTTTCTTGGTAATTCCATGGGATCTGCCCTTCAAATCTCCTAGATCATCTCATGTTTGATGTGTACAACCAAAGTCTAAGGCCTAATTATCTATTGATCAGCTTGATCTAAATCATCTAATAGTATTTAGCAGTTTGGCTATTAAAAAGTTACTCTAAACTAGATTTTTATCTTAAATCTAGGTCTGCCTTGTTGAGATGATCACAAAGCCTCTTTCGGATTGTGATTTGGACCTCTATAGCTCCTAGAATCACGTTTTTTATGAATGGACGGTCAAAAACCCTCAAAATTGGGAAAAAGGGCCCGCCGCATGTGTAGTGTGTGTGCTACACTCATGCCATTCGCGCTCGTGTGTGCGCTGCAGCGTGGCATGTGTGCGGTGCACCACAGGGTGTACGCACGTAGCTCTCACAAGCCGCACTAGGTGGTGCGCGCATGTTGCACCACGTGTCCCGCACGTGGCGTGCGCATGCCGCATCGCGTGTCGCACCATGCGTCCCCCGCATGGCACGCGGATGCTGCACCGTGTGGCGTGCATGTGTTGCACCATGTGTCGTGCCTAGCCATGACGCTTGCCGATGCGAGGCACGTAATTGTTGCACTCCCCGCCTAGTTGCAGGTCGCCGTTGCGAGGGACGGTGACTGGACTGGTTCACCGTCACCGGAATCCAGTCGCCAGTGACCCCAGGTGCTCCATTTTTTGCTATTTTTACACCTATTTGTCTAGTTTTTTACGTACATTCCATTTCCACCCTCCATTTTCACAAATTCCTTCATTATCTGTCATTTTTTTGCGATTTTTGTTGTTTTTAAAAACCCTCACCCTACTATTTTTTGGGTTTTTCGAGGTCCCTAGTCGTTCGATCACCTTGGAATTTTATTGGTTTGTCCCTTCCATTATCGTGTTCAAGATGAGTGGTCCAGATCCTCATCTGACACCATTTCATAGACTTACTCCGAGGGCAACAGTAACTCATTTAACTCACCAAAAAATGGCAGTCCATGCCATTTTCTGATGCTAAACAAGGGAGAAACAGGGGAGGAGGGATGGAGACGGCCTACCTTAGTCGT
Source organism: Warburgia ugandensis (assembly GCA_035236585.1). Lineage (NCBI taxonomy): Eukaryota > Viridiplantae > Streptophyta > Magnoliopsida > Canellales > Canellaceae > Warburgia > Warburgia ugandensis. The sequence continues at coordinate 2,647,114 of CP141129.1, read as the reverse complement.
TCCATCGCCAATGCACGCAGGGTTTCAATGTCCTCATCGCAGATTGTCACCGGGAATGAACTTTCTGGTGGCCGGTCACAAGGGGGACGAGAGAAGGGGGAGGGAAGTGCATTTAAGGCACTTTCTCCTCTTAATTACATATATATCATTATTTTATTTATTTATTTTTATTTTATTCTATATATATATTTGATGACCATCATTAATTGCTGAAATCATCACCTACTAAGATAGGCAGTGGGGATGATTTCTGTGGGCCCCACATGTGCAATGACAATTTTGTCCTTCTAAATAATTTCATTTAAATATTGAATTTAAAATAATTCAACATTTTTACTCTGATCTTTGATTTTAGAGTTTTTAGTGGTGTTGGACTCCATTTTTGGAGCACATCTCAAATATTGAGGTTTTAACTCAAGATTCTCTCTCTAATTTTCTTAAATTCTCAATTTTCCAAAATTCATAAAAATTAACTATTCTAGAATTTAAAATAGCGACTGTTACATCCTACCCACCTTATAGAAAATTTCATCCTTGAAATTTAAAATATAAGTACCTGACGAGAAGAGCTCTGGATGGGTATACCTCATCTCACCCTCCAACTCCCAAGTAGCCTCCTGCGCCGAGTGATGCTGCCAGAGGACTTTGACAAGAGGAATGGTCTTAGTCCTCAACTCCTGGATCTTACTATCCAAGATCCATATAGGGCACTCCTCGAATGTCAAGTCAGGTCGTACCTCTTGTGGGATCTGCTTTAGCATGTGGGATGGGTCCTGTATGTACTTCCTCAGCATGGAGATGTGAAAAACATCGTGTACTCCAGCTAGCTGTGGGGGTAAGGCTAACTGATATACGACTGGTCTGACTTTGTGCAGGATCTCAAAAGGACCAATGTATCTGGGACTGAGTTTCCCCTTTACGCCAAATCTCATCACCCCCTTCATAGGGGAAACTCTAAAAAATACATGATGTCTGACCTCAAACTCCAAGTCCTTCCACCTCATATCCGCATAGCTCTTCTGGCCACTGTGAGCTGCAAGTAATCATCTCTGAATGAGTTAGACTTTCTCCACACACTGCTCAATCAACTCTAACTTTACTACTCGTCTCTCTCACACGTCACTCCAGCACAAGGGTGACCTGTAGGGTCTGTCGTAGAGCACCTCATAAGGTGCCATGTCGATACTAGCATGGTAGTTGTGATTATACGCAAACTCTATGAGAGGCAAATGCTCATCCCAACTACCTCTCCAATCCATGACACAAGCCCTCAACATATCCTCCATGGTTTCGATGGTCTTCTCAATCTGGCCATCTGTCTGGGGGTGGAATGCTGTACTGAATCTCAACCTCGACCCCAAGGCCTCCTATACACTCTGCCAGTACTTCGACGTAAACCGTGTATCTCAATTTGAGATGATCGTCAATGGCACTCCATGAAGGCTCACGATCTCCCTGGCATACAGCTTCGCCAAGCTGTCCATGGTCTGAGTCTGTCTAATAGGGAGGAAATGGGCTAATTTCGTCAATCTGTCGACTATGACCCATATCATGTCATGCCCACTAGCCGTCCTCGGTAGGCCCACTATAAAATCTATAGTGAGGTGGTCCCACTTCCACTCTGGAAGGTCTAAAGTCTGTAATAACCTAGTTGGTCGCTGATGCTCCGCCTTGACCTGCTGATAGGTCAAACATTGTGCTACGCACTCACTAATATCCCTCTTCATCCCATTCCACCAAAAGTGTCATCTCAGGTCTTAGTACATCTTCGTATCTCTGGGATGAATAGAATATGGGGACTGGTGTGCCTCCTAGAGTAAGTCATGTCTCAACTGATCATCTGCAGGTACCACCAATCTGCCCCTATACCTGACACCTCCATCGGGACCTCTGGAAAAATCAGCCTTAGCAGCCATGTTCTGTGTCTCTGTATCACCCCTCTGTGCCTGAAGGACCCTATCAAGAAACCTGGATCGAGTCGAGAGGTTAGCAAGCATCACTCTCGACTTCCTACTCAAGGCATCAGCTACAACATTAGCTTTCCCCTGGTGGTATTGTATGGTAAAGTCCAAGTCCTTGAGGTACTCCATCCATCTTTGTTGCCTCATGTTTAGATTGCTCTGTGTGAAGAAATACTTGAGGAACTTGTGGTCAGTGCATACCTCAAATTTCTCGCCATATAAATAGTGTCTCCAAGACTTCAATAGAACACCACTGACACCAACTCTAAATCATGGGTCGGATAGTTCACCTCATGTGTCTTCAGTTATCACGACGCATAGGCGATGACCCTCCCATGCTGCATCAGCACCACTCCTAAACCTCTGCCTGATGCATCACAAAACACCACTTAACCACCTGATCCTAAAGGTAAGGCCAGTACTGGTAAGGTGTTCAACCTCTTCTTGAGCTCCTAAAAGCTCTCCTCACACACATCCGTCCAAATGAACCTGGTGTCCTTCCTAGTCAAGGTGGTCATGGGTAAGGCGATCCTCGAGAACCCCTCAATGAACCGTCAGTAGTAACCAACCAAACCAAGAAAACTACGAACCTCTGTCACTGTCGTAGGCCTCTCCCAATGCAAGACTACCTCCACCTTGGCCGGGTCTACAGCCACACCATCCTTGGACACCACATGTCCCAAAAACTACACCTATCCTAACCAGAAGTCGCACTTGCTAAGCTTCGGATGCAAGCGGTGACGACGAAGCGTGTCCAGCACAGTGTGAAGATGATCCCTATGTGCCTCATTGCTAGATGAGTAGATGAGGATGTTGTCCATGTAGACAATCACGAACTGGTCTAAATAGGCTCGGAATACCCTGTTCAACAAATCCATGAATACTGTCGGTGCATTCGTTAGCCCAAAGGGAATCACCAAAAACTCGTAATGGCCGTATCGACTCTTAAATGCAGTCTTGGGGATCCTCCTCCCTAATTCTCAACTGGTGGTAGCCTGATCTCAAGTCACTCTTAGAGAATACTGGTGCCGACTCCAATTGGTCAAACAAATCGTTTATATGAGGCAGGGGGTACCGGTTCTTCACAGTAACACTGCTCAATAATCGATAGTCTATGCATAGCCTCAATGATCCATCCTTCTTCTTAACAAAGAGGACTGGTGCTCCCTAAGGAGATCCACTTGGTTTGATGAAACCCTTATCTAGAAGCTCCTATAATTGTACTCGAAGCTCCCTCAACTCTGCAGGGGCCATCCTATAGGGTGCCTTAGAGATCGACGCTGTCCTAGGAACCAAGTCCATGGTAAAATCGATCTCTCTGCATGGAGGTAGTCCTGGCAGCTCGTCTAGGAACACATCAACAAAATCTCGCACCACATCTATATCCTCAATCTGTGGCTGCTCTCGGTCAGTCGTGGTGACACAAGCCAAAAACACTCGATAACCTCGAGTGTAACATCGCGCTGCTCTCATGGTTGAGATAATATAAGGGCCACTAACACTTCTCTTGCCCTGGACTACAACCACTGGTCAACCCTGTACATTACACATAATCTGCTTCTTACGGCAGTCTATGGTGACCCAAAACGTTGCTAGCCAATCCATCCCCAAGATAACATCAAAATCCATCATATCTAACAGAACGAGGTCGACATCCATCCTAACACCTGACATCTCCACTGGTACCCTCTCAAGGTACTCAGTAGCCTCCACTGTCTCTCCTAATGGCATCGACACATCTAACTCGAATGCTAGCTTGCATGTGTGCAAGTCAAGGCATGATGCAAATGTACATGTAATAAATGAGTGGGTAGACCCCGAATCAAAAAGAACTCTATCATGTCTATCAACTACCAGAAAAGTACCTTCCACCACCTAGTTCAAGGCTTGTGCTTGCCCTGAAGTGATGGTGAAGACGCGACCCTGACTGCGTGGCACTGTCTCCACGGTGGCATCGGTCCTCTGTGGCCTGTCTCCCGGACCTCTCGGGCACTCTCTCCTCATATGCCCTATCTCGCCACAGCCATAACACCTAAACGGCTCGCTCGACTAAAAAGGTTGTTGTTGTTGCTGCTGCTACTGGGACTGGTGGGGTTGTTGTGGGCCCTGTCTTGGGCACAATTGCCCTAAGTGTTGGCCCTTACAACATGGGCACACTCTCCTACCCTAACCTCTCCTATGTCTAGGAGGGTACTACTGGTCTAGGGCCCCCTTAGGCTATGTGGATGCGAAGGGTCTCTTGCCCTTGAAGGGCTGACTCATCTCTCCTCTGCTCCGTAGTGGATCTCTCTCGAGCATCGAAGCCCTGTTTGCAGCCTGCCTCACTGTAGTTGAGTGTGCAATAAGTACTTCGTGCCTCAACTGTGGAACCAACCCGTCAATGAATCTATTTGCCACCTCCTAATTTGTGGCAAAAGGGGTAGCCATGAACCTCTGTAGTCTGGTGAACCGGTTTAAATACTACTGAACCGTCATACTCCCCTGAGATAACGTGGTAAACTCCCTCTTCATAGCATGCAGGGCATGAAGAGGGAAGTACTGGTCATCGAAGATCCTCCGAAAGTCCTCCCATGATAATGGTGCTGAGGATGGGGGGCGCAGCTGCTGTTGAGTCTTCCACCAAAACCTAGCCTCTTCGACCAATAGGTATGTCGTCAACCTAACCTGATCCTCAGGTGGAATCTCCATCCCCTCGAAGGCCTTTTCCACGTCGAACAACCATCTCTCTGCCACTGCTGGATCTCCTTCCCCATGGATGGTGGGCACCATCCTCTAAAACCTCTCGAGGTGCTCAGCTGGTGAAACATGTGTGCTTGAGGATCCTTCCTCTATAGCTCCCTACATAGGAGCTGCCGGTACTATATGAGATGACTATACTGCTATGTCCCCTTAGACTGTTACAGTAGTTGTCGGGTGGACAGAGTGCATAGCCTGCATCTGTGCTCGAACCTGCTGTGTAATATGCTCCGTGAGGCATGGCATGAGGCTCTGAACTACGCGAGCCACTACGTTTGCCTCCTACTCCCCTTGCTCTGATGTCGAGGTAGGGGTAGCAACTGATGGAGCCGGGGTGGACCTAGTCCTCTGTCGAGGAGCCATTTGTTAACAACCCAATAACACATTGTATAAGTATTTCTCCTCTCTTAGTCTAAGTCATGCCCTATGGCTGTAACCCTAATTAGACCCTTAAAGTGGTGATGATGGAATAAACCTGGGCTTTGATACCAAACTGTGATACCCCAGGTTTTCTAAAATCTTTTTTCCAATACATATATTAATAGTAAAATTTTTATTATTACAAAATAGGCGGTATCCCTGAAATAAAACTCAAATATTTAGAAATTTTACGCAGCATCAAGAAAAAATACCCAATAAGGAAAACCCTGAGGTCATTTACACCCCAAAACTACAATGCTGAACCAAATCACTTTTAGATACACTGAGCATGCTCAAATACAAAACCATGAGAAATTATGAAAACTGCAAAGAGACAACGATAATAAAAGTCCCAAAGCTCCAGGGTCCATCCAAATCACCACATCATCCATATGTAAGCATATACACACTATACAGTAGTATGGGTCTAATATATCAAGATACAAATATCTAGGTAGAGCGCCAAAAGTTCGATACCAGTCTAAGGACGTATACTACTATGTCTCTGAATGCAAATAGTATGGAGTCCTCATGTCGCTCGCGTGGTGCACCGTACGTCTCGTGCATGGAGTGCGCATGCTGCACCGCGTGGTGCGGGTCTCATCACTCGTCGCGCCTAGTCGGGACGCGCGCCGACTCGTGGCCCACTGTTGTCGCACCGCGTGTCACACTCCTTGCCCAGTTGCAGGTTGCCGTTGTTGGGGATGGTGTCCGGACTGGTTCACCATCACCGGAGACGACTGCCAGAATTCGGTCATCGGCAAACCCAAGTGCTCCATTTTTTGCGATTTTTATAGCTATTTGTCTAGTTTTGCACGTACATTCCATTTCCACCCTCCATTTTCACAAATTCCTTCATTATCTATCATTTTTTTCATGATTTTTGTTACGTTTCTAAAAACCCTCACCCTACTATTTTTTGGGTTTTTCGGGGTCCCTAGTTGTTCGATCACCTTGGAATTTTATTGGTTTGTCCCTTGCATTATCATGTTCAAGATGAACAGTCCAGATCCTCATCTGACACCATTTCATAGACTTACTCCGAGGGCAAAAGTAACTCATTTAACTCACCAGAAAATGGCAGTCCATGCCGTTTTCTAGTGTTAAACAAGGGAGAAACAGGGGAGGAGGGATAGAGACGGCTTGCCTTAGTCGTTCTGTCACCAATGCACACAGGGTTCCAATGTCCTCGTAGCAGATTGTCACCAGGAATGAACTTTCTGGTGGCGGGTCATAGGGGGGGACGAGAGAAGGGGGAGGGAAGTGCATTTGAGGCACTTTCTCCTCTTAATTACAAATATATATCATTATTATATTATATTATATATATATTTGATGACCAGCATTAATTGCTGAAATAATCACCTGCTAAGATGAGTAGCGGGGACAATTTTTGAGGGCCCCACATGTGTAATGACGATTTTGCCCTTCTAAATAATTTCATTTAAGTACTAAATTTAAAACAATTCAGCATTTTTACTTCGATCTCCTATTTTAGAGTTTTTAGTGGCGTTGGACTCCATTTTTCGAGCACATCTCAAATATTGAGGTTTTAACTCAAGATTCCCTCTCTAAATTTCTTAAATTCTCAATTTTCCAAAATTCATAAAAATTAAGTATTATAAAATTTAAAATAGCTATTGTTACACACACACACACACACTCTCTCTCTCTCTCTTCTAATAATGCTTTCTTAAAGTTTTTTCTTATAACTTCCTAGTAAGAAGTGCAATATCTTCAACACTTTTAATCTCATCCTCTATACTGGATCTATATTCCTTTCTTTGTCTTTGGCTCCTCTTCTTTTTTGAACTTATGAGCAATCTTATAGGTCATGAGTGACCTTATAAGCTCATCAAGTCTCAAATTCGCTAAATCTTTAGCTTCTTGGATTGTTAACCCTTTGGCATCCCAAAATTTAAGGAAAGACCTATGAATCTTATTCACCAACTCAACTAGTAAAAAACTTACCAAAATATTTCAAACCACTAATAACAGTGTAGTAAAGATTTCAAAAATAGAATCATTCTTTTCATCATAAAAATATTCATAGTTATGGATTGCCTATAGGTTGTCCCAAAATTATTTGGTTGATGTGTAGGTTGAAATTGGGTTGAATTCATTAACATCTAAAGCACAAATTCATGGTTTTGGCATTGCAAGTAATTTTAAAGCTACATCACTTAGCCTAAGAGAGATTGGTCTTAATTTAACTAGAAAAGCAAATAACATGAAAATGAAAACATGCATTGGAGTTATTAGATGTTATTATCAGAAATGTTAACAAAAGAAAAGAGGAAGCAATCAAGCACACCTATAAGATCAAACTTGTCAGCTTTGACTCGTGTGAATGAATACCTCCAAAACTAGGATTTGCACATGAATCACTTAATTCTCTACAAAAAAATCATGAAAATTGGTGATAAAAAGTTAATCAATCAACATCAATAAATGAAAGTACAACCCCCCCCCCCTCCCACCCACTACTCAGATTCCCCCTCACCTTCGTTGCTCCTCTCCCCCTCCCCGGAACCTAGTTCCCCCTCCCCACCTCCCCCCTCTCTAGTACCCCACCTGAACCCACCCCACACCTTCCCTCTCTCTGGTACCCCACCCAAACCCCCACCTCACCCCACACCTTGTAATAACCCCAATTTTTGTAAATTAATTGAGAAAATCAATAAAGTTTGAGTTTTCAGAAATTTCAGGCTAGAATATAAGGTTATTGGAAATTCTCTTTTATAAGGATTAAAATATGATTTCAAACTTAGAAATTATGAATGTACTTGAAAAATTGATCGAACTAATACTAAGTACGTTCAATTCTTAGTTAAAATGAAAAATCCTTAATTTTCTTTATTTTTTTTGGATAAAAGGGTAAAATGGTAATTTTACCCATAACTGAGATCTAAAACATCAATATTTAGAATATACTTAGAAATATGATTCCAACATCACTAAGTACACTAAATTTCGAGTTCAGGAGAATAAAATAAAATTTTCTCCATAAAAGGGCAAAATTATCCTTTTACTACTAGCTGCTAGTGGAGAAAGAGGTGGTAGGGGAGGATCCAATGTTAATTTAATATTCAAAATAATTAAAATATAATTATTACAAGTAATTATGAAAAATGCAAAACACCTATAAATACCCCTCCAAAAATCCTCAAAAAATGTTCATTAAAATTTCCACGAAATCATCTTGCTTACCCTGAAAAACCAAATCTAGATTTCTTCTGAATTTCCAAAACCCCCCCAAATCTCTCTTCTTTCACTTTCTCTCTCCTCTCTCTAGATTGGAACAAGAGACGTAAATTCAATTAGGCACTCTATTCTAGATCAAAACTCACAAATCCCACCATCCATACAACCCTAGACTACCTTATCTACAAAACCCCCAAATCAATTTCAAGATCCAACGGTTCAAACAACAGAAATCATAAGACAAGTGATTCTTGGGCTATCTTATCATCAAGTGGGTATTCTTTTAATTTGGAGTGCAAAACCAATGTTTTTCTCCAATCAGGTAGGTGGAAACCCTTTCCACACTTGTTTCATGTTATTTTATGTAATTTTTTTTTTTGAAATTAAGTTTAGGTTAAAAATAATAAAAATCAATTGAGGATAAGAACCCTTCAATTCTAGATGATGGAGGGCTTAGATGGAAAATCTGAGCCATCCAATTGATCTAAAAGGGTCCAAAACCCCTAGGGTAGAAATTTCAAGAATTTTTATCAAGTTTTGAGCATGTAATTGAAGAGGAATTGATTGGACGATCCAAAATGAACTGTCTAATCTTCCTAAGAAGATCGGGATCCCAGGACACTGCTGTAGGACGTTGCATAGAAATGCACCCTGAGGGAGTGCCTCCACCCGTGTGCTCCTCATGCTATGCCGTCCCAACGGAACAGTCACGTGCTAGCACCAGTTCCGGGGAGCGCATTACCGTATGTGTCCCGGTGATGGTTGCGCGGTGATGGTTCTACCTGACTTTGAAATTTACAAGATGTCTTATAAAAACCTGGTTGTCACACACCTCCCCTCTCTCCAGTCCACATCCAAACCCCCTCCCCACCCCCCACCTTCCCCCTCTCCAGTCCCCACCTGAACCACCTCCTTGCCCCCCACCTCCCCACCTCCCCTCTCTCCAGTACCCCACCCGACCCTACCCCTTGGCCTGCACCTCCCCCTTCTTTGATACCCCGTCCGAACCCCCTCCCCATCGCCCACCTCACCCCTCTCTGGTACCCTAGCCCAACCCTCTCCATGCACCACCCCACCTCATCGGAAACCTAGTTCCCACTCGCCCTCCCCAGAACCTAGTTCCCCCCTACATACCACCCTTTTCTCCTCTAGCCACTGAAATTCTCCCTCTTCTCCTCTCCTTCCTTGTCCTTCTTCTTCTCTTCTTTCTTCTCCCTCTTTTTTTTTCTCTATGTTAGTCGGGCATGGCGTGGGAAGTCTATTTTGTGGTTTAAATAAGGGTGCATAAAGAAGTAGTTTATATATATACTTTTAAAGTCATTTGGAGAAAAACAACTTTAAAAGTATACACTTTTTTATAATTTTTTATTCAAAATATATACTCATTTTATGTTCATACTTCATATATAACAATTAATTAATTTTAAATGAATATATATTTATATATTTGATTGACACTATAATCTTCCAAAGTTTACTTGCGCCACAAAGCACTGTGATAACCAAAATCAAGAACTAAAAATATGTGATAACCAAAGAATTACAAAAACTATAATAATAAAAGAACATTAAGCAAAATAAGATGGTAAATTAATTATAAGGTGGGAATGTGGATGTGTTAGCTTAAATTTCCCTTTCCATTTCATGAGCTATATGCATGTGTGTGGGTGAGAGAGAGCGTGGTTCTTATATTAGAGCACGGTTCTTATATTAAAATTTTCTTGACACTAAATTCTCATAAGTGAAACTTTTGTAAATTGTTATTTGATGTACATACTTTAAAAGTGTACATTTTTGAAGTCAACATAAGTTCGTGCATATATATTCTTTATATGCACATATAGCTAGCTATCAATCCACACACACACACACACACACACACACACACACACACACACACACACACACACACACACACACACACATTTAGCTCATGACAAAAGCGTTACTTAAAAATAAAAATAAGGAATTAGGGTTCAAGGTTAGGGCTCGAGTTTAGGATTTAGGGTTCAGGGTTCAGGGTTTGAGGTTATAAATATTGTAGAAAGACTCCTAAAGAAATAAAAATATGTGATAACAAAAGAAGTACAAAAATAGTAGTTATAAAAGAACATTAAGCAAAAAAATATGAATAATTAATTATGATGTCTGCTATACTTTTAAAGTTGTTTTTAAAAAAAAGACTTTAAAAGTATACATTATTTTATACTTTTTTCTATAATTTTTTATTCAAAATATATACACCTTTTATGTTAGTACTTCACAATATCTAATAAGTAATGCACAATGAAACAACTTTTTTATGATAGTGAACATTGATTCATGCATTCTTATTATGCACACACAGATATATATATATATATATAGCTCACTATCAATATTACATCATGACAAAAGCAGAGCTAAAAATTATAAACATGAAATTATATATATATATATATATATATTACAACTGACTAATATGCATATTCCATGTACCCCAAAATATATATTATTTTCAAACCCAAGCACCTTCCTCACGCAGGATGATAAAACTGTTAACCATCTCTTATCTAGTTCATCTTGTGTGTAAAATACTTATTTTTCTTGAGATGCAAAAATAAATTGATCATTTTTATAACCAATCCTGTTGAGTTCAACCAATGTCAATCCAAGGGCATCAATTTTGATGCTGTTGTGTTCCACCCAATCACACTTTCTAAAAGTATAATCCAAGGCCCAAATCTCTCTTATAACCCCATAATAGATATCATCCACCACTATTGGCCTGTTATCCTTTAAATTTGAAAAGAATGTAGCATTAACAACTAAGCTAACTCCACCATTCTATTGCACTCATGAGCTATCACCGTCTTTCATGTAAAAGTGATATCCATTGATGGCATATCCGACATATTTTATTACTTCTGGTCATGGTCCCATTGCTATCCAACCCAAGGTTTCTGAGATACCATTGCTTGCTACTTCTCGCTGATCTTGAATTTGTGTATATTAAGTAGGCTTAAGTAAGATTAATACATACATACATATATATATATATATATATATAATGTAGTTTTTTAACTTAAGTGAGCTTTCTTTGCATAACATGGATTCTTTGACTTGAGTACATCCATGTGTTCACTATCTACACACACACACACACACACACACACACACACACACAAATTAATAGAGTAATCATGGAAAATATAATTAACCATCACCAATTAAATTTTACATAAGTGCATACATGCATGATCAACTTACTCAATGTAAGGTTGGACTTCATCAACATTTCGCAATACATAAAGATGCGCTTGGTCTCGTTCTTTATAGTCAACGATCAATACATGACCACTCGATAGAGGTTCACTAACCTTTGGATCATAAAATGCAACTGATTATTTCTTTCTTGGGATTCCAATGACATCCACTCCTACTAAGTACTCTGTGCAAAACTCCACTACTTCTTTTGCAATGTAACATTTAGCTATACACCCCTTTGGTTGGTTGTGATTACGTACATACCTTTTTTATATTTTCATGTATCTCTCAAACGGATACATCCATCACAAGTAAACTGGCCCATAGAGTCTGACCTCATCAATGAGGTGCACTGTTAAGTGTACCATGATGTCAAAGAAGGATGGTGAGAAGATTGTCTCAAGCTCACATAAAGTTGTCACCAGATGACTTTGAATTTCTTGTAATTTTGAAATATCAACCAACTTTTTGCATAAAGCATTAAAGAAGTAGCAGAATTTTGAAATAACTCCCCTAACTCTGTTCTATAACACAAAACTTATTGCTACTGGCAGTAGTTGTTGCATCAATGCATGGAAATTGTGGGACTTCATCCCCAACAATTTTAACTATTCCATGGAAACAATATTTTTAAGGTTTGAAGAGCAGTCGTCTAGGACTTTGAGGTCGAACAAGGTTTTACACATTATTCTCCTCTCCTCTCTATCGAGAATATAATTTACCTTAGGTAGGTATGTTCCTCGACTGCCCCTATCCTTAGGGTGCAACCTCCTCTTCAAACCCATGTTCATAAGTTCCATTCGAGCTACAAGTCCATTCTTTGTTTTTCCTAGGATATTAAGCAAGGTACCGGTCAATCTTTCACACACATTCTTCTCAATGTGCATGACATCAAGCACATGGCACATATGTAGTGATTTCCAGTATGACAGACGAAAAAATATTGATATCTTCTTCCAACAACTTCTACAATTACTTTCACTTACATGTTTACTTGATTTCTTCTTATTCTTTCCCCGTAAGACATTAATATTTTCAACCTGTTTCAATACTTGCCATTTTATCAACATCTTTGGAGGTGTCCTTGTCTCTACACTCTCCTTAAATTCTCCATTCTTATAATGATATGGATGGTTTCTGTGCAACCATCTTCTGTGCCCAAGGAATCCCATTTTCCTACCATGTTTAATTTGTATAGTACATGTTTGATCACTACAGATAGGACAAACATTGTGTCCCTTCACAGTGCATCTAGACAAATTACCGTATGCAGGGAAGTCGCTTATTGTCCACAATTATATAGCCTTTAGAATGAATGAATCTTTCTTGTATGCGTCATATGCTTCAACACCTACATCCCATAATGTCTTAAGATCATCGATCAAGGGAGACAAGTACACATCAATGTCATTCCCTAGTTGCTTTGGACCCAATATCTACATAGTTAACATCATGAACTTCCTCTTCATATGTAGAGATGGTAGAAGGTTATAACAAACCAATACAACGGGCCAACAAATATGTTTGCTACACATAGAACTATGAGAATTAATCCCATTTGTAGATAATGCTAGTAGTAGGTTTCTAGGATCTGCACCAAAATTAGGTCACATGAAGTCTATGAGTTTCCATGCTTGGCTATCTGCTGGATGGCATGAAAAGCTATTAGTTACTCTATAATTGGCATGCCACACTAATTTCTTTACTATTTCTATTATACAAAACATTCTTTTGAACCTTGGAATAGTGGGGGAGCATAATAGAACCTTTGCAACAATGCCTATAACTGTCTTAATTGAATTCTTCTTTAACTTCCATCTTGGCTGTCCAGAAGTTGGGCATGTAGTTTTATCCTTGTGCTCCTTTCTATATAAGATACAATCATTGGGACGTGCATGTATCTTCTCATACTTCAACCCTAGTGCAGCCATGGTTTTCTTTGCCTCCCATGTGGAGCTTGCCAATTTATTTATTATCCTTTGGTAGCATCTTACCCACTACTTTCAAGCCTTCTATAAAACCTTGATCTAAAAAACAAAATCTTGATTCCATGTTGTAAAGTTCTACCACTGCGGACAGCTTGGTATAATGTTTACACTCAGGGCACAATGGCTCATCGGCCTTCTCTAATGTAGTCTAAAATTGTTCAGGGCCATCCTGGAAGACATCATATGAATCTCGAACCATTAGTACACTGTACTACTATCTCCAACACTTACTATAGTGTCTTGATCATATATTCCAAGCCTTGTGGAGGGCTTATGTGGAAGTTTTTCTTCATGCCAAATCCATGGGTGGTAGCTTTCATCGATTTCATTAAAGCACAAGTGTTCTCTTAACACCCACACAGTTACTTTTTTTAAGTTTCCACATTTTGAGCATGGACAATGAATGCAATTATGATCAACACATGTCGTAAGTGCAAATACTATGAAAATTTCTGTACCCTCTTCATATTCTTTCGATGTCCTTGTCGTAGAAATCCAAGCATATTTGTCCATTATCATCAGAAATCAAAGCAAATTTGTGTAGAGATTTGTAAGGCATGAAAAGATTAGGATAGGAATTTTACCAAACATTAGATATTGGACTTTTAAAGTCGTTTTGTACAAACAACTTTAATAATTTTTAAATTTTCACAAAAAACATATATTTATTTACCTTTTTTACATTCCAAATTTACATAAATCACAATGAATCTGATTTTACAACACAATCATATGTATATGTATATATATATATATATAAACAAACACATCAACAAGGAAATCAAATTATTTTTTGATTACATCCAATATTACATACTAATATCAACAAGGAAATCAAATTATTTTTTGATTACTTCCAATGTTACATATATATATGTTTGTTTATATATATATATATATATCAAATGTTACATACTATTAGATCTTGTCAAGCCAAGATCAACTACTCTTATTCATTAAAATCTGGCCTAGTATCTAGGTGACACCACTCTTTTTCTTCAAAATAGGCCAAAAGGTGATGGTATAACCACCACTCTTCATCAAACCCTACTTTTGGGTGAGAGCCACAAATCGTATTGTTCTCTCTTCTTCAACTATGAGGCTTGAGAGAGATGTAGTTGTCATTTTCACTGAAATCATATGATTTTGGCAAAACCAAGATGATCAAACAAATTCTTTAACCCCATGATATGTAGTCCGAAAACCCACATGATCTACAAAATAAAAACATAGAAAAGTTAGTAACAAGAAAAGAAACATTTGTGTGATTTAAAAGAATTTGTGGTTTACTTACAATTTTTTTCATGACACAAACAATCAAAATATAAAAATGAAAAGCAAAAAGGGAAAAAGAGAGCAAAGTAAACCCCAAAGATGAAGCCATAATGCCAAAACTATGAGAAGAAGAAGATAAAGGAAAAAACATACTTTGACAACTATTTATAAATCATCGAAGACTTTATAAGTCAATTAGTGCTAAACGACTTTGAAAATATATAAATTTTGAAGTTGCTTAGCACTAAATGACTTTAAAAGTTCATTCCCATTAAATAAAATATTCTTGCCAAATTTATCGCAATACTTTTCAAGTCATTCCCTTAAAATGGCTTCAATAGTTATGCATTTTTAAAGTCATTTTTAAAAGTTCATTCCCTCCTTATGCTAGTTTTTTAAAGTCGCTTATGCTTAAACAACTTCTTAAGTATATATATTTAATGTCATTTATTTTCAAATGACTTCTAAAATATTTATAAAGTTGGCAGTCATATAAGTGACTTCTTTATGCCTACTTTAAAACTCTCCTATGTAGTAGTGTATATAACTGCATGGATTTTTTTATCTAGCTAGATTCAAACAAATTTTGGTGTGTCATAAATTCTTTAAAAATTCACTTTCTTTCAAATTATACTTTTTGATTAGAAACTTTTCTCTTGAACATGTCAAATTCAATTTTTGATACAATTCGATTAAACTTTAAACACTCTTTCTCTAGAAAGCTTATTTATGAAAAACTCAATAATGAATGATAATCAAATCATTTAACTTCCATCAAACCTTAAACTTTATAAGACATTTCCATTTAAAATCCATTAATTTTCCTTTTGCAATCAAACCCTATATTCTATTTAAAACTCATACTTGTCTTTCTTTTTCAATTAAACTCTAATTTTCTAAAACATTTCTATTTTAGACTCATAGCTATCTTACTTTTCTAATTAAACGTTACACTTTACTCTACGTTTCTATTTAAAGCCTATACTTATCTTACTTTTTCAATTAAATCCTAAACTTTATAAACATTTCCATTCAAGGAAAAACATTGGCAAAGTGTAGCCTAGTTTCAAAACATGGATTTTATCTAATTCTCATAAGTACATATTCTCAAAACTATTTTTTAACGAATATTAGTAGTTAAAAGATTGTAAAATGCATGTTCTAAATTCAAAGCATGATTAAATATAATCTTTTACATCTTTCAAAAAACCTTTAGATCCAATAATCTAATAATTAATGCATATCAAAACATGGACTAAGATATGTACTTAAGTAGAAGAAAAAGGTGAATTGCCAATCCAAATTCCAAACATGACTCTTTTATATAAATCAAAACAACTAAAAAAATGATATAAACGCTAAATGATACTAGAAGAGAATGGGATGGGAATTTGGGCTTGTTGAGGGTGGTATTTATGGGAAAAATATGGCTAGACATTTTTGGCTTTGCCTTAAATTAGAATTAA
Organism: Warburgia ugandensis; assembly: GCA_035236585.1. Lineage (NCBI taxonomy): Eukaryota > Viridiplantae > Streptophyta > Magnoliopsida > Canellales > Canellaceae > Warburgia > Warburgia ugandensis. Next base: position 2,630,818 of record CP141129.1, on the reverse strand, counting down.
TGTTTTAGATCTAGTGTTTAATATCCACTGATTTTAGATCTAGATTAATTGCATAACATTTTTATGTGGCCATTGATTTTATATCTATTTTAAAATTTTGGAACATTATAGATCCATCTTGAATTATATTTTGAATGTTTCAAAGCTTTAATCAAGTGGATGGAATATTCTAATCTAGCCTTTCATGAAATTTGATGGTATGGATCTAACCCTTATAGTTTTGTTAAAACTATCTAGATTTAGCTTTAAATTTTAGATCTATATTGAATTAAGTCACTATTTCAATTCGGTAAAAAAAATGGTCTGGGTATGAACTTTATGGGGATTTGAATGTTATAGAATGGATCTTTATTATTTTGGTTGAAAACATGTATATCTAGACTTAATTTCTAGATCTAACTTAGATTGACTCATATGTTTTAGATTTGAACTTAACTGAACATTTAAATTTTGTAAAAAATATATGGATGTAATCTTAATTTTGAGTTAAAGATTTTATTTGAATTTTAGATATTTCAAATCTAAAACTGAAGATCTGATTTCAACGCTTTATAACTTTCGAATTTGAAAGCACATTTTTAATTCTAAAGGTAATTAGAACAAATTGTATTTTTCTTATTAATTACATTGCAATTAGGCTATTGTATCTAATAAAATATAACAAGGTTTTAAATGAACTTAGTTAATTGGAATTTCTTCTTTAAAGCTTATCTTTTAACTCTTAATTCTTTTGAACTAATTTAACTTTAATAATACATTTTAATTGTAAAAATATAAAATTTTTTTTATTAATTTTTAGGGATTTATATCCATTGTTTATGATTATAGATTGATTAATTTACCCTTGCAGTTTTGTGTGAAATATTTTGTAAAAAATTCAGTGTATTACATCTTTCCCCTTTAAAAGAAATTTAGTCGTCTAAATTTGCATACCTTATCACTAAAAAGGATGAGGGTCCTCTTCCTTGATCTCATCTTAGCATTCCCATGTGGATAGGTCAATTTATATAAGTCAAATCCTCCCTGACTTGTATAAGCTCAAAATTCAGAACATGAGATGGATCTAGTTCATATTTTTTGAGCATCGACACATGAAAAACATTGTGAATCATTTATAGGTTGGAGGTAGAGCTATCCTGTATGCAACATCTCCAATTCTTTTCAATGTTTTAAAAGGTCCAATAAATCTTTGACTTAGTTTTCCTCATTTTCCAAGCCTCATAACTCCTTTGATAGGTCATACTTATACAAATACATGATTTGCTACTTCAAATTATAACTCTCTTTGGTGATTATTCGCATAGATTTTCTGTTTGCTTTGTACTCTTTTAGGTTCCTTGTAGATCAACTTGATTTTGTCTTTTATTTATTCTACTAACTTTGGTTTGAATAATTTCCTTTCACCCTCCTCATCTGAACATACTGATGACTTGCATTTTGTTCCAATAGATCTTCGTAAGGTGCCATATGAATATTGGACTAATAGATGTTGTTATAAGTGAACTTTGTTAAAGGTAGATTATTATTCTACTTTCTTTCCAAGTCCATAATATAAGCCTTTTGCATATATTCAAGTATTTGAATAGTTCTATTTGATTGCCCATTAGTTTTGATAATGAAATATAGTACCTAAATTCAATTGTCTATCCATAGCTTCTTGTATATGTTCCCAAGACTGAGATGTAAATCTCAAATCTCTATCTAACATAATCTTCACTAGTATTCCATGTAGTCTCATTATTCTACAATATATAGTTTGGCTAAAGAATATAAAGAATTGGTCATCTTAATAGCCAAAAAGTGAGATGACTTGGTTAGCCTATCCATAATGAACTGTCATGATTACTCTTATTCCTTAGTAGTCTAGTGACAAAACATTTCCATTTTGAAATCAGTAGAGGTTGAACTTTCCTACATGTTTTCGATATTTTACATAATCAGTTGACACATTACACATTTAGACAAAAACTGTGAAACTTCTCTTTTCATATTATTCCACCAGTACCCATTTTTTAGATCTCAATATATCTTTTATACTCTCTAGATTTATTGTGTATAAACTTTAAACTATTCGTCGTATAAGTAGTGCGTCCAAATCTTTAATACAAATATTACTACAGCTAACTCTAGATTGTGAATGTGATAATTTTGTTCATAATTTTTCAACTATCTTAATGTGTATGCTACCACCTTATCATGTTGCATTAGGACACATCCTAGGCCTTTTATAGAAGCATCACAATAAATGACAAATCCCCCATTTTCATTGGGAATAGTTAGAATATGTGCTAACATCAATTGAGATTTCAACTCGTGAAAACTTCTTTCACATTCTTTGTTCCATACAAACTTAACATTCTTCTAGGTCAACTTAGTTAAAGTTCTTGTGATATGAGGAAACCCTTGAATGAATCTTCTATAGTATCCTACCAAACTAAGAAAACTTCTAATCTCTTTGACATTTGTTTGGCCTTTTCCATTTTGTCAATGCTTCTACCTTATTAGGATCTACCTATATGCCTTCAAAATAACATGCCCCACATAACCGACTTACTCCAACCAAAACACACACTCAACTTAGCATATAATTGATGTTCCCTTGACACTTGTAAGACTATTCCTAAGTGATGCATATGATATTTAGTGTTTTAGTAGTAGACTAAGATATCCATGAAGATAATGACAAACTTGTCTAAGAATGGCTTGAGGATTCTATTCATTAGATCCATGAAAGCTCTTGAAGCATTCGTGGACCCAAAGGACATCACAAAAAACTTATAGTGACCCTATCCTGTTCAAAAGGGTATTTTGACAATATCCTCATCTTTCATTATGAGTTGATGATAGCCCGATCTTAGGTCAACCTTTGAGAATACTTTTCTTCTTATAAATGATCTAATAAATCATCAATTTTTAAGTAGTGATTACTTTTTGTTTATAATCATCTAAGCTAATTGTTTATAGTTAATGCACATTCTCATAAACCATCTTTGTAATTCACAAACAACATTGGTGCACCCCAAAGAGAAACATCAGGTCATGTGAATCTTAGGTTTAACAACTCTTCTAGTTGTTCTTTGAGTTCTTTCAACTTAGTTAGTGCCATTCTATAAGGAGCTTTAGAAACATGGCCAATTTCAGGGATTAATTTGATAATAAACCCTACTTCTCTTTTAGGTGGTAATCTTGGTAGTTCTTTGGAAAATATATCATGAAACACTTTGACCATAAAATATTGTTTATGTTTGGTTTTTCTTTTGAATCTTTCCCCACATGTGGAAGAAAACCCTAAAAACCTTTCTCAAGGAGATGGTCTATCCTAATTGCAAAATTAATGCTTACTGGTGAAATTCTTCTAACCCCTTCAAACTGAAATGTGGACTAATTGGGTATGTTGAATGTAAATATTTTGTTGAATCAATCAACACTTGCATGATATGCAAACAACTAAGACATACTAAGGATAACATCAAAGTCTTGTAATTTCTAAAAGAATCAAACCCACCTATAATTCCTTGTCTCGTATTTTAATTTGGTAACCCCTATGTACTTGATCTGCAACTAAGGAGTCTCTAGTTGGTGTAGCTACTATAAATTCAAATTTTAGAGTTTTTACTCTTTCTATAAGTTGCATGCAAATTTTGGAGATACAAATCAATTTGTAGATCTATGAGCAATCAAGTCTTTAATTAGCAACACTCTTAAATATAAAAAGAGTACCTTCAATGATGTACTTTGATGCTTGAGCATCCTATTGTTTAATTGCATATCTCTTCTTTAAGCTTTGGATTTTAGTGGTGTAGGATGTGTATGCTTAATTAGGAAATCTTTGAAGTAATGTTCTATCTTGCCACAATTGAAATGAGCTCTTGTTTCCAAGTAACAAATTGCTATTTGGGGTAGCCTTCCATAGCCTTAGCATTTTCCCATCATCTTCTTTTCTCAAATTGTTTCAAATATCCCTTGATTATTGTTCCTTTTTTCTAGCCTCCACCAATTCTTTCATCCTTCATCTTCTATAACTCTTCATAATCCTTTTTTATGACTATGCTTGATCAACCACTTCACTATATTTTTGTAGCTTCAAGGCACAAATTCTACCATGGTGGTTGGTTCTCTTTCAAACTTCTTTGCCTTCCTCGCCTCATCTTCAACCATATGAGGCACAAATATAGAAAGCTCAACAAATTTATCTCCTTACTTTATTATAGTCTTGTTTCGTTGTACCAATTCCCCATGAATTTTATTTCCTTTTTATCCCTAACACTTTCAAGGAAATATTTTTCATAGAATAGCCTAAAGAATTTCTTCTAGTTTATTCTACCTTCCTCTTGAGCCACAATTTTTTATTTTATCATTCTCCACCAATATCTACTTCTCCTTCTAGCATGAACACAACTAGAACTGCCTTAAGCTCGTTGGAACTACCCATAGCATCAAAAAATTTCTCCAATTGCATAATCCATCATTCCACTTTGGTCAGATTAAAATCACCTTTGAATATAGGTGCATGTAGTCTCTTGAATCCATTGAGACTATGATTATTATTTGATTCTTTCTTTTTCACTATGCTTTCGTTGTTGTGAGTTTGTTTTTGCAGTATTGTTGTCATGCTCTCTCAAGTTTTATATACTCATCTAGGGCTCAACTATATTATGTAGATGTTGTCATCTTGATCTCCTATAACACCATAGTAATTAGTTGGAGTTATTTTACTACTTTGTTCAAAGTTATACTATAATTCTCTATCATAGGAATCAGCTCTGAGTCTTTCTAGACTAACTATCATGTCTCTAAGCCTTTGCTCTCATACAATAACTCTCAGGCCCAAAAATGTGGAATATTAATTTAAAGGTAGACACATAAAATATTCTTAGTATATTCGATAATGCGACAAAGTACTTATTTCATATGACTTTAAAAATTCCATACAACAAAGCATGTAAGGCCTAAAATAAAATTTTATTACAAAACCATCTAATATAAGTGCTTTATCATACAATATTAATACCTTACAAGTATAAAAAGAAATAAAAATATTCTAAGCCTTCAAATATTTCAGTTACTTCTTCATCCACTTGGCCTTCTTTTACTCTGATGTCACGCCCACCAATATGAGATATTTAACGGTATTTGTGAAAATAGTTTGTTTGGTAAGTATACTAACCACTATTATTATACTCACCCAATTAACATATATAAATACATTTTTCATGATTAGCTATTTTCACTAAAGAAGGATTTATAGAACTCAACAATATATAATTCAAACAAAAAACTTTCATCTAGATAAAAGCTATAAATAAACATATAATAGTCATTCAAAAAACTATAATTTCACATTTTGATAATCATGAAAGATATAATTCTATAAGCATAAAAAAAATTCTAAGAAATTCATTGGAAATCAACACATATCAATAAATTTTGTTTTAAAACAAAAGTTTTATTTGTGTATTCAAGCTCGATCAGCCTCTAATGGTATTGTGGTGACCCGGGTTTTTGTAACACATTTTGTAATACATTTTTCAAAGGCAGGGCCCTTAATCTTAAAAAAATTTCGCAAACCATACAACAAAAATTCTTTTATTTTAAATTCGTTTGTAACAAAACCCAAGTCTCACCTCAAGGTACATAATACACATAGACATTTTGTATAAAATAAAATTTTATTGAATACCAAGAATCATCCAGCAGTTCACTCTTACATAGCCCCTGTATTATAATTACAAACCATTGTCTAAATTACATAATCTAAATTTCAAACCTCACCGTACATTAAAACTCTCAATATAATACAGTGCTCTCAAATAAAAATACATGTCTTTAGGGGACATACCCTGATTGATTATTCTCTTCAAGTCTTCTACCATCTTGAGCTCCTAATTCTCCTTCTCTATTTCTGAGATATTGTAAACATTCAAACATTTGCAATATCTCAGCAAGCTATGCTTGGTAGGGGATACCAAAATATACTACTTCACTAATATAAGAATACATACCTCAGTCATTATTCCATCATGGTTATCTACTCATGAGTTGTCTCAACAGAGAGTATATACGTTATTTATGTAGTATAGGATAAATCCATTAAAATAGTAAAAATTTCTCAAAACTTGTTCCTTCCCTTGCTTATACTTACACTTAGAGATCAATATTCAGCCAATTCTCATATAGGGATTTTCTGTCCAAGAACTCATGTAGTGGAATTTCATCATGCCATGGCATTACATTATGCCTATCATATGTGCATCATAATGCAAAATACTGAAGGACTACTATGCTGTAGTCCAAATGTGTACAATGCTCGGATAACTGCATAATAATCCACTGATACCAATTGTGAAAATAACAAAGTCCATGTTCGCATGGGGGGAACCATAGCTGTCACAGCGGCGGCCTTCCCATGATTGCCCCACCCAATGTTTAGCCTCTCTTTGGGCATGGTATCCATAATATAAGTTTTAGGAAGTGGGTGGCCAAGCCCTCATAACTTCCTCAGCATAGCATCCCCAGTCTTAGGATTGTGTAAAACCAAATCACAAGCCACCATGCTTGTATGTAAAATACATTATACATATCAGATGATGTATCTATTTAACTAAGGCTGGAATATTTTCTATGCCTTATTCTTAAGGTTTCCATAGTCTACACATCTCATTAATTGCTCATCATTTGATTAGTTGAATTGGATCATGGAGTTGGATCACTTGGTTGGATCATGTGATTGGATCATTATTGTGCTAAGGTACCAAGTATACTTATATTATGAAGGTCTATAATTCCAGACAGAAGATCATGTATGTATACACATGAATCCTTAATACATTCTTGTACATCCACCTATCTCAAAGGGGTATCATGGTCTTGATTCATACATCTCAAGTGGTATTCACTCCATATTGTCCATCATGGTCTTGATTCATACTTCTCAAGTGGTATTCACTCCATATTGTCCATTATGGTCTTGATTCATACATCTGTCAAACCATACGTATAAAGTTATTTCTCTATACAAGTATTCTTTCTACATGTTTTTGGATTATCTTATGAGGGATGCCTTAACTTTCCTTGAATCATATATGATCAAGGTTTCAAACCTTCTAAGTTCACAATTTTACACTATATCATAGAACAATACTATAATCTACATTATATTTCTTTTCCTTTTGTTTGTGATCCTTCAAGATATCTCTTGGATCTTGTTTGATCTCCCTTGTCTTATTTATAATTTTTATTAAGAATAGATAATTTACTAACCTTTTATGCTCTTCTTATTATTACTCAACCAATTAATGTTTTACTGGTTAAGGATAGCTTATTCCATCCTAAGTCTATATAGCTCCTCTTATGTCAAATTGGCTAAGGCTTACTAGCTGAATGATTCAACACAAAGTGGTTACTTCAATCCTCATGTAAGGAGGTGTTTAGACCTCACAAACGTCAACGGAAGGTAGGGGAAGAGTGAGGCTCTATTAGAGAACCCCCTTGACCACCATGTTCATCCTTCATTAGTGTGACCTTAGCTCAACCTTTCATAAGGTTCCTATGAGTATTTTAACCCTAAGTACTCTTTCTAATTAATTTTAATTAAGTCCATGAACATTAAGATGTCATTCATGGAGTTTCATTATTCTCCTAATTTGGGCCAAGGAAATGATATTCCTTATATTATCCTGCTAACTATAGCCCTTACTATCATTAAGTCCATTCATTCCATGTAAATGTTCTTCAACTCTATTTTTCATTTAATTATATTTTTAATGTAATTTTCATAATATAAGCATAAATAAATGAATAAATCTACAATTAAATCTACTAAACAATAAATGACAATTATAATAAAATTTAATAATTAAAATAGAAATCTAACATGCCATAACTATTTATCATGATCTAATGGTCATAGTTGATTTCTATCCCTTTTAGGATTTAGATCTTGATCTTTTCATTTTCCTTTAGATCTAATACATATTTTTAATGTGATTTTATTATTAGATCATTGATGCATCTAATCAAATGATCTGATCCAATTGATCCAATTGATCAAGAAGATCTTAAGTTCTTTTATCCAATTTAAGGGCACAGATCTTAATCTATCTCAAATCATCATCATCATCAAGTCCAGTAATCCATATGATATTAACTTCATATCTTCACCCAAATACATCCATACTATCCAATCATCCTTGATGAACTTGATCAAGGTGATTACCATTCCTTTTTAAGGATCTTATTACTTTTAAGGCTAGATCTCTTAATTAAACATGGATCAGTCACTTATAACCATTGATTTCATGTTTCAAAGTCATAAGATCATCAGTGGATTAGAATTATGGAGTTTGATCATTCCAAATTTTACTGATCATGAGAATTAGCAATACTTTTCTTTATTAACAGAATTTTACATGCATCAAAACATAAATTTTCTAAGTTCAATAAGTTCTACTCATCAAGAGAAATCCAACTTAACTTTCCAAACTCAATTTGGAGTTAATTTGAGATCAGAATTGGGATTTTAAGATTTTAGCCCATTCTAAGGGCGAAATTTGATCTTACTATTTTTGTTTCTTTACATGATCTAGAAACCCATAATTTTTACTATGATCATGGTCCTTAAGGTTTTGGGACCTCTTGAACCTATCCATCGGTTCAAATCTCTATTTTGAGATCATGTAGATCATGATCTAATACTGTTGGAATGGATTTTAGTAATTTTTACAAATAAATTCAAATAAAAACATAAATATTATGAGTTCAGTAACTTATACAAGTGACATGGAATCTATAGAAACTTTTCGATCTAAAATCAGAGCCAAATTAAGCTCTTAAGTGAAAATTTAAGGTTTTAGTTCAAAATTCGATGGCCCAAATCAAATTTGGGCTTATGGGTGTGGGGACTACAGCGGCCTGCACCTGTTACTGCCTATTCTTGGTTGTCAAGTGGAGGTGACCGACTATGGGTGAGATGGTCCAGATTTGGACCATCGAATCACCCATGACCGGATCTCGTCCATCCTTGACATCCAACTGCTCAAATTTCATCTCCTGGGGTTTTTGGGCCCTAAGAATCCATCCAACAGCTCAGAAGTTTCATCTAAGCCATCCAAGATGGTGGATCTCGACCCTGTTGCTAGATCTATCGTTCCTGACAAATCAACAGCTGAGGAGATCTCCTAGAGGCCAAAAAACACAAGCTAAATGCTGGAATGGAAAGAGATGCACCTACCTAGGGTGGTGTAGTGAAGAAAGGGTCACCGAAGAAGAAGAATTTAAGACGAAGAAAATATAATAAACCCTAGACGCCAAAAAATATACTGGGGTTGATTCTTTCATTGCTACTGCTGGAGATGGAGTGAGACCTTAGGGCTTTTGTAAATCACCCCTCCCTGAAGCATTCCAACGGTTCCAAATCAAGTTGTAATTGCCAGATTGGCCAAAATAACTAGGATCGACTATGGAAGATGGTACTCAGTATCATTCTTATTTTCGCTTTGATTTTCCTAGTGATCCAGAGGCAGATCATAAAAATTTCTTAGGTCATTTGTAGATCTTCTTTGTCCGAACAAATCCAATGGTTAAGATTGAAATTGAATGACTAAAAATGGATGGCTAATTAAAATAGTGTTTCCCAAGTGGAAACCTTATTCATCAGGAATGACGCATCCCTAGATGTGCCCCAATAACAGACATGATGTAATAAGCCCAGTTTTTGTAAATTGATTGAGAAAAATCAATAAAGTTTGAGTTTCAGATATTTCGGGCTGAAATATTAGGGTTATTTAAAATATACATTTTATAAAAGTATAATCAAATCATAAGACATGTAAAATTGAAATTAAACTTAGCAAACCCTTCAAAATGATTGTAAGCACAACAAATTACGAATTCGGATGAGAAATCCTTAAGTTTCTTCATTTCTTGGACAAAAGGGGTAAAATAGTAATTTTACCCAAAACTCAAAATATTCCAAAAATCAAAATATGAAACATCAAAATTTAGAATGTACTAATAAATACGAATCCAACGCCACTAAGTACACTAAAATCCGAGATCATGGGAATAAAACCCAAAATTTTATGCATAAAGGGCAAAACGGTCTTTTTACACCATGTGGGGCCCACATGGGGACCACCACGTCCCCAACAACCAATTTTATCAGCAGCCCATGTGAAACATGGGTCAACAAATATCATCTGGTCTTGGGGAAGAAAAATTAGGCATGGGAGCATTGAAGGCTTTCATGCTATTTTATAATAAAAAAAATAACATATTATAATCATGGAAAAAGACCCAAAATGCCTATAAATACAGCCCCAAAAATCCTCCAAAAATCCTCATAAAATTTCCAAAAATTCTCTTCAATCTCCTTAAAAAATTAGATCTAGAATCCCTCCCCAAAACATCCCAACATATCTATTCTACAAAACCCCTAATGAAATTTGAAGATCCAACGGTTTAAACAACGGATATTTGCAAGAAAGGTGGATTTTAGGCCATATCTTCATCAACAAGGTATTTTTTTAAATTGGGCATATAATTGAGGTTTTATCTCTAATAAAGTAAGCATAAATCCTTTTCATAGATATTTAGTATTGTTTTATGTAATTTTTATTTTACTGTAATTAATTTTGGTAATAAAAAGGTAAAAATAAAGTAAACAATAGAACCCTAAATTCTGGATGATGGAGTACTCAAATAAAAAATCTGACTATACCAATTGATCCAGAAGAGTCCAAAACCCCTAGGGTAGAAGTTTCATCAAAATCAGAGACGTTTTGGGCCCTCAATTGAAAGAGGATTGATTGGACGGTCCAGAATGGACTGTCCGATCTCCAGATCAGACGACACCCAAGACGCACATGTGATGCACCGTCGGAACAGTGCGTGCTATGCACGTGGAGCATCGTCCTAAGCAAGACGACGGCGCATCCATCAAATGAACGAGTGGACGCGCCCAGCGACAGCCCGGTTTGCAGGCGCACGAACAACGGGCGTTCCGCTCGTCCCGTCCACGTCTGTGGACGCCTGCAGAAGCGCTTTGTCGTTTCCTCCCAGTGTACGCCCCCGACGACGCCTAGTTTGTTCCGCTCGGTTCGTTCCGCCTATCGTTCTGCCCGACTAATCTGGGCCGTCCATTCCTTGGGCCCAAATCAAATCCAGGCCTTAGGAAGGACTATGAACTTCCAGATTCAATTCTGGAGTCATCTGAACTCCAAATTGAGATCGAAAAGAAGCTATGGAAAGATTGAAACCTCTATTTTCTTATGAAATGATAAAATAGACATGTTATTCAGTAAAAACTTTCTGAATTAAAGAATTAAGTTTCCAATTACATAGATTTGCAAGATCTGAGATGATCAGATCTTAGAAACATGTTTTAATAATGATATACTACTTAAATAAAGTGATATCTATGTTTAAATTGGATAGATATGAGATATATTAAGGGATCTATCCTTTATGGTAGAAAAACCCTAAAAATACAAAGGGACCCACTTGATCAATGAGATCAAGTGTGATCAGACCCTTGGGATGGAAAGAATAAATGTTTATATGATGAAATCCAAGGAAATCATGAATGGATTATGATAAAAATAGATCAATATGATCTTTTGACCTTAATAGAGAAAATTCCCTAAATACAACTAAAATCCTTAATCAAAGGAAAAGATCTAAGATCAAATGGTTGGATCATAAGTAAAGGTTTCTAAAAATGTAAATGTAATTAGTTTCATTTTATATTATTATGTTATAAAGCATGCTAGTATAACATTTAGAGTTTAGCATGATATGTGTTTCATTGTTATCATAAGGTGCTAGATTTAATTTAAGTACCTTGCCTCATTTTCATTGAATGTTAGATTATGTAGTTTTATGCTTTGAATTTATAATTCATTTATGGTTGAATGTTATTAGTAGATTTACTTGTTATGAGATAAACAACATAAAACATAAAAAATGTATTCTAATGAGAAAGTAGAGTTTCATGACACAAATAAGAATGGAATACTTTGGACTTAATTAGTAAAGGCTATAGTTAGTAGGACAATATAAGGATTATCAAGTCCTTGGCCTAAGTTAGGAAAAGAATAATAAACCCCATGAATGACATTATAAATATTCATGGACTTAATTAAAATCCATTAGAAAGAGTACTTAGGGTAAACATGCTTATAGGAACCTTATGAAAGGTTGACCTTTGGTCATTCTAATGAATGATAAACATAGTGGTTAAGGGGGTTATCTAATAGAGCCTCGCTCTTCCCCTACCTTTTGTTGACGTTTGTGAGGTCTAAACGCCTCCTTACATGAGGATTGAAGTAACCACTTTGTGTTCACCCATTTAGCTAGTAAGCCTTAGCCAATTGGAAATAAGAGGAGCAGTCTAGATTTAGGCTTGAATAAGCTACCTTCAACTAGCACATTAACTGGTTAAATAATAATAATAAGAGCATAAAAGGTTAGTAAATTACCTAACCCTAATAAAAACAGTAAGTAAGATAAGGATGATCAAACAAGATCCATTAGATCTTGGATGATCAAGAACAATAAGAATAAGAATACTATATTGTACTTAGTATGTATGTTTAGTAGTATACTTGTTATAGTTCATTAGATTAGATAATCCAAACCCTTAATCAAAGATGATTCAAGGAAGAAAACCAAGATCATTCTCCATAGGGATGATCCAAGAACTGAACTTAGATCAAAGAAGAACTAGATGATAGAAGATCTAAGACCTTGATCTTTATCAACATGTGTAGATTGTCAATCAAAAGATCTATGAAAGTTCAAGATCAAGGAGATGAACATACAAAGACTTAGAGATAGAAAAATACTTAGATATGAATGATCTAAAGATCATTCTAATCATTAGATCTAGTGATCAATAGGATTGTTTATAATTTATATATTGACAATATGTATGGATGTACATATTACATACATCAGTCAGGATCATGGAAGATTTGGGGAAAAGAGATCAATCCTTAAAGGTAGGAGGATTTGATGAATGCATTTACATGAGATATACATGATTGTACTCATGATCTTATGTTGACAAGAGTAATGTTAATACTTGTACTGAATCTCTTGAAAACCTTATGATCCAACCAAACACATATAAGATGGTTAAGGACTAAACTATAAGTGAATAGGGAACTAGAAAATATTTTAGCCCTAAGTAAATAGACATATGGTCTGATATATATGAAATCTATTTTACATACAAACTTGGAGGCTTGTGAGTTTGTTTTAATAGGCATGAGCCTAGGGGATGCTATTGCTAGAGGAGTTATGAGGCTTTGGCCACTTGCTCCTTGAAATTTGATGATATGATGATACCTTGCCCAATGAGAGGCTAAAAGTCGGGTGGTGGCAATTATGGGAAGGCCACCACTGTGAAAGTCTTGCCCCCCCATACGGGCAGTGACATAATATTTTCCACCGTAGTATCAGTGGTGAATAGGGCAGTTATCCGAGCACGCTAGTACGGATCAGACTGCAGCATAGCAACCTTTCTGATTATTTTGCACTATGATGCATATGAGAAAAGGCATAGTGAAATGTCTTATGTTATAGCATAATGAAATGCTAGGTAATTGTATATTATCAATATTTCCCAAGAAGGGAAATTTCTAGTATAAGATTAGCTGTAATACTAAATTCTCAAAATGAAGAGAATTGATCAGCTTAGTTGGGAATGATATTTGACTATTTTCACGAATTTAACTGGTTTACCCATGAAGGGTATGTATGTATATAGATATACATAACTTACAAAGTAAAGAGTATGTTTAAGGATAATGAGATTATGAAGTATCAGAATTACATTGCCAATGTTATGTTTCTTGAATCCCCTACCAAGCATTGCTTGCTGAGATATTGTACTTGTTGCAATATCTCAGATACAAGGAAGGAGAGTTAGGAGCTGAAGACTATAGAAGACTTAAAGAGAATAATCTTCAAGGTATACCCTTGAAGACATGTATTTTTCTTTGTTCAGAGTTTTATTGTATGGTGAGCTTGAGTTTTGGATTATGTAATTTGGACAAGTATTGTACTAGATTTGGCTGTACTGTGAACCACTGGATGGATCTTGGAGTTTAATAAAAGTATATTCCTTCAATGGAATTTTATTTTGTACACAAATTGTACTTATGTTATGTATGAAGTGGTGACTTGGGTTTTCAAAACAAGTTCTAAAGAAAAGAATTTTCACTGCTTTGTTTTGTGAAAAAATTTTACACTCTTAAGGGCCCTACCTTTCAAAATACTTTACAAATCAAGTTTCAAAAACCCGGCTCGTCACACATGAATTGTCTGTTGGGTGTGTTTGTGGACACTCTCTGAGGGAAAGAAAAAGAAAGAAGGAAAGAAGAAAATTTTGGGGAAGATAGTGGAGGATTTTGGAGCTAGGATTTTATGGCATTGTAGGGAACCTCATGAAGAACATTAGGAAAATATTTGGGAATTTTATGGGCTGTTTCTAGGGATTTTTGGAATTTTTCATGATTACATGTAATTATCATGTTCAATTCCTTTTATTATTAAATGGCCATTGGATTCCCACTACCATATCCTTCTCCACTTGCAGGTGGTAGTGGTTTGACTCATGATTACATGTTTTCTGGTCGTTGTATTCCTTTGTGGGCCCCACAAAGGTGTGGTAGGACCATTTTGTCCTTTTAATTCCAAAAATGAAGAAAAATAGGGTTTATTCCCATGAAGTTAGAATTGAGCATACTTAGTGGCGTTGGAATCATATTTTCGAGTACATTCCAAATTTTTAGTTCTTAGGTCTTGGTTATGAGTAAAATTATCATTTTACCCTTTTATTCATAAAAATGGAGAAAAATAAGGATTTTTCATCCGATCTCAGAATTTGATGTACTTACAGTCATTCTGAAGGGTTTGTCGAGTATGTTTTCAATTATACATGTCTTATACCTTGATTGCACTTCTATGAGAAGCACATTTTTTATTATTTATAACTCTAATATTCCAGCCTGATTTTCCTTGAAATTTTCAATTTCATTATTCATTCAATCTCCTTACAAAAGTTAGGGGTGTTACAATCTAACCCCCTTACAAAAATTTCGTCCTTGAAATTTCTAATTTACAACTACTCAAATAGACTAGGACACAAAATTTTCATTTCCTCTTCTAATTCTAAGTAGCTTCCTCGATTGTATGATGTTGCCATAATACCTTGACTAAAGGGATAGATTTGGTCCTCAATTGTTGCTCTTTCCTGTCCAAGATCCGGATTGCCCTTTCTTTAAAGGTTAAATCCGTATTTAGCACTTTAGGTATCCTTTGAAGCACATGAGTCTTATCTGGAATGTATTTTCATAACATGGATACGTGAAATACATTGTGTACCTCTGAAAGTTGGGGGAGGGCTAATTTGTAAGCCACCAAACCAACCCTTTCTAGAATTTCATAAGGACCAATATACCTTGGACTAAGTTGTCCCTTACTTCCGAACCTCCTTACTCCCTTAACTAGTGAAACCTTCAAAAACACATGGTCACCTGCTTCGAATTTCAGGGTTCAATGTCTTTTATCTGCATAGCTTTTCTGACTATTATGAGTAGCCATCAATTTTTTCCTTATTATTTTCACCTTGTTTGTACATTGTTCCACTAGTTCTGATTTTATGAACTTCCTCTCTCCCATGTCATCCCAACAAGTTGGTGATCAACATGGTCATCCATACAATGCTTCCAATGGTGCCATACCGATACTTGCATGGTAACTGTTATTATACGCGAACTCCAACAATGGAAGATGTTCATCCCAACTTCCTCTCCAGTCTAATGCATAAGCCCTTAACATATCTTCTAAGGTTTGAATGGTCCTTTCTAACTGACCATCAGTTTGGGGATGAAAGGCTGTACTAAACTTTAGTGATGTCCCCAATGCGTGTTGCACACTCTTCCAACTTCTAGAGGTAAACTTTCCATCTTGATCAGAGATGATGGAGAGTGGGACCCCATGAAGATTGACTATTTCTCTTACATATAACTAGGCTAAATTGTCGATAGATTGGTTTTGTTTGATCGGAAGGATGTGTGCCAACTTGGTTAGCCTATCACATATTACCCAAATCATATCATGACCTGCCCAAATCCTTGGTAATCCTATGACAAAGTCCATGGTGATATGTTCTCATTTCCATTCTGGTAGTTCCATGGTTTGTAATAATCCAGCTAGTCTTTGATGTTCAACCTTCACTTGCGAGCAAGTTAAGCACTTAGCCACACATTCCCCGCTATCTCTCTTCATACCTTCCCACCAGGAATTTCTTTTTAAATCTTGGTACATTTTTGTTCCTCCAGGGTGTATAGAAAATTTGGATTGATGGGCTTCTTGTAGTAGTGCTTTTCTCAAACTCGAGGAAACCACAAGTCTTCCTTGGAATTGAATACCCCCATCTGAAGCTTTAATAAACCCCGTCTTTCCACACATTTCTTGGATTGTTATATCCCCCTCTAGGGCCTTTAAGATTTGTTCAACAAAAGCTGACTTAATGGTGACATTAGCCAATACTGCTTTTGTGTGTCTACTTAGTGCATCAACCACTACATTAGCCTTTCCAGGATGGTATTGAATTATAAATTCATAATCTTTAAGATATTCCATCCACCTTTTTTGTCTCATATTCAAATTAGCTTAGGTGAAAATATACTTGAGGCTCTTGCGGTCAGTGAATACGTTGAATTTCTCCGTGTACAAGTAATACCACCAAAATTTTAAAGCAAACACTACTGCCGCAAGTTATAAGTTGTGTACTGGGTAGTTCATTCCATGTTTGTTCAGTTGTAGTGAAGCATAAGCAATGACCTTCTCTTTTGCATCAATATACTTCCTAACCCTTTTCCTGAAGCATCACAGTATATCTCATAATCTCCACTACCTGATGGTAAGGTCAATACTGGTGCTGCAGTTAATCTCCTCTTTAACTCTTGGAAACTTCTTTCACATTCATCAATCCAAGTAAATTGTACTCCTTTTCTAGTCAAAGAAGTCAAAGGAATAGCTATATGGCAAAATCCTTGGATAAATCTACGATAATATCCAGCTGTTCCCAATTCATTACTACTTCCACCTTGGTTGGGTCCACCTCTACTCCATTCTGGGAAATTACATGCCCTAGAAATTTGACTTTTTCCAACCAAAATTCACACTTATTAAATATTCCAAATAGTTTGTGTCTTCTAAGTGTGTTTAATACAATTTGTAAATGTTCTTGATGTTCCCACATACTAGTAGAATAAATTAGTATATCATCAATAAATACGTGTAATGCCTGAGCAATTTACGCTATTTTTAACAAAAATGAATTGGACATTCTATAGGAAACGAAAAGTTCGCTTTTTGGAGATAAGGGTATTTTGGTCATTTCACCCTTCACCCTGACAAGATCCTGAAATTTGGTCCTAAGAGTAGTACCCTTAGGTGCGTCTTGGAAAAAGGAATCCAACAAAACCAAAATCACTCAAAATAGAGTTAAAATGAGCAAGTTATGGCCCTTTGAAGTTCAAGGGCAAAAGTGTAATTTACATTAAAAACGGATTTAGCCTGAGAAACACAGGGACCCGTTTTGATACGGGGGCCCCTCTTCTTCAACCTCCTAGAGGGTTCTAGAATGGCAGTGTTTAGGGGAGAAACCACTGCCATTCTGGAGGTTTCTCCACTGCCATTCCATGGCGTAAGAACCCCCTCCAGAACCCTCTTCGAGCTCTATAAATAGAGCTCTTGGGTGCCTCCAATGGCAGGCCAAAAGCTTGGGAAAAACACATCATGGAGAGTCAGACAAGAGGAGAAAACATGGAGAAAAACCCGGCCACAAACCAGGTATGCCCAAAACCCCTCCAAACCCATCTCCCCCTTAGACTTAGGGTGGGTTTTCCCAAGTTTCTGCATGAAAAACCATGCAAAATGGGCCTCTAGGGAGCCACAAAGGACCCAAGGACGGTGACTGGGTGTACTGGTTCGACAGGGTCAAACCAGGCATGTCCATGGATGCGCCCGCAAATGAGAAAACGGGCAGAAGGCCTGATGCGTCTGTGGATGCGTACTGTGGGCCTTCCATGTATTCTGAATACTAAAATGCCCATAACTTGAGTTCTAGGACTCCAATTGAGGGGGCCTAAAAGGCATTGTGTCCGTATTGATGACGCGGACACATCCAAACCATAAAATACCTGATCAAGGCCCTATCTAAGGTGGTTACAACCCTTAAACTATGATAGTGGCCCAGAGCCACTAAACCTTTGTAAACCTGATGATACCAAGGCTTAGTTAGGACCTTAGGAGACCCATAGGCATGGGAATGAACCCATAATGGCTAAGTAGTGAGGAAAAATAGGCCAAGCTAACCTTTTTTCCTAAACCATGTTCAAGAGCGTATGAGGACAAGGGGAGTAGCTTGATCAAACCAGGTAGGTGCTCTATCGCTACTAGAATTTTTTTAAAAGAACCCATGATGTTTTGATGTAGGTTCTCTATCGCTACTAGACTTTTAAAAAGAGCCTATGATTGTTTTGAGAATGCATGTTTTAAGTATGAGTTATATGACTTGTTTAGCATGACTTAATTTTATAAATGAATTCAGCATGCATATGACAAATACATTATGCATAAACATGTTTTGCAAATGATTACATAAATTGCATGATTTGTGAGTATTGAGTTTTGAAAAATTGCATGTCCTTTAGGGTTACCAAAAGACGCTGGAGTGCCCATAAGACGTTGGGTAGGCAGTTGTGAGGGCCAGGTAGTTGTGAGGGACTCAAAGGGGACAGGTTTTGAAAAAGAGGTTTTTGCTTGATTAATCGTATATGATTTGGGCTAGTAAGCTTATGGGCACTATGCTGAGAGGTCTGGGGTGGCCTCCCAGCCTCTACCACTATTAGGTAGAAAGGGTACCACGCAAAAAAAGGCATGTCCCTGCTTCGACTGCATGTGGTACAGGGGGCTACCATTGGTGTCATGGCATTGGGTCGAAGTGTCATATGCCCCGTGGAGGCTATGACCCTGTGTCCCTAGGTACACGGGGACCACACGGCGGTGAGGTCGTGGGCATAGTGGGCCCTATGTTTTGAGGATTTACGTGCATTGCATATGGCATGACATGAGGTTGGTCGACCATACCATATATCCATGAGTTGGATTCAGTTGAACATCTTATGCATATCATTATGTTTATGATATATATATGATACTTTCGACTTGGATTATGCAATTCTTGAAGTCATTAGTATTCTAATTCGACAATGGTTTTTAATATCGATATTGAACATGAGTGTTCAAACATGCACATGTTTTAAAGAGCATATGATTTTAAACGTAGCATGCATTGTAAAACTAGTAGTGATAGACTCCTACTGAGTATAGTATATGCTCACCTAATCCTTAACATTTTTCAGACACAAGAAAGCACTTAAGGACAGAATACGCGCGTGACAGAAGACACCCAAATATATCATTTTTCAGGACAACTCCACTCACGAGTAGAAGACGCCTCAGGAGCAAGTACATCAAAAGGAGACAATTATACATGTAAGTAAATACTCTACCCTTTGGACATGTATTTGTATTTATTTATAGTTGGGCTGTGAGCTATGACTGGATAGACTTGGGAAAAACATTTATGATTTCTGAAGTTTTTCAAAAACTATTTTGATTTTTGTGAAAGCAAATGACACTCGGGGTTTTCAAAATGAGTTTAAAACAAAAGATTTTCCACTGCATTGCATGGTTTTTATAAAATGGTTTTCAAATAGGGATGCATCTCACCTTTGGAATTAGATATTGCATTTAAAAATGCATGGGAAAACCAAGGTTGTCACAATACGATTACAAATTTATCCAGAAATTCCTTGAAAATTCTATTCATAAGTCCATAAATACAGCAGGAGCATTGGTTAATCCAAAAGGCATCACTAAAAATTCATAATGTCCGTACCGGGTTTTGAATGCAGTTTTGGGTGTATCTTCACCTTTGATACACGATTGATGATATCTTGATATAAGGTCAATTTTGGAAAGGACCTTAGCAGATTGGAGTTGATCAAAGAGATCATCAATGCAAGGTAGAGGGTGTCTATTTTTTTTTGTTAATCAATGCATAACGTCATAGACCCAACTTTCTTTCTCACAAATATCACAGGTGTTCCCCATGGTGAACTACTTGGACAGATAAACCCTTTGTCCAACAATTTCTGTAGTTGATTCTTAAATTCTCTTAACTCAGCTAGGGCCATCCTATAGGGTGCTTTAGAAATTGGAGTTGTACCAGGAATTACTTCGATGGTAAGCTCAATTTCCCTATGCGGTGGTAAACCTAGGAGTTCTTCAGGAAACACATCTTGGAATTCCCTGATTATGTTGATTTCTTCTATCTTAGGATGTTCAACATTCAAAGCAATTATAGTTGCTAAAAATGCCTGACATCCCTTGGACACATATTTGGTAGCCTTCATAGCTGATATGATAGAGTTGTTCGAGCCATTTGGTTTTCCATGCAATACTAGCATTTCTTCTCCTGGTATGTTATCTTTTTATGGCAGTCCATAATTACCTAGTGTTTTGCTAGCCAATCCATACCGAGTATTATTTCAAAATCTATCATCTTTAGTAAAATGAGGTCTATACTCATTCTTTTCCCCTATACTTCAACAGGTACATCTTGAAGATATTCTTGTAATCTAACTGTTTTTCCCATTGGTGTCATCACATTCAAACAGAATCCCAATTGCTCCACTATCAATTATATACTAGATGCAAATACACATGATATGAAAGAATGGGTAGATCTAGAATCAAATAGTACTTTGGCTTGGTGATTAGATACTAGCAATGTACCTTCCATAATTGCATTAGATGTACTAGCCTCTCTGTTAGTAATGGTGAACACCCTTCCTTGATGATGTGGTACATTCTCAGGTTTTGCACCCTTAACTGCCAATTATTAGAGAAATTCCCTAACTCACCGCACTTGTAACATTTAATAGGAGGTCCGGGTGGTTGTGGCATTGTATGGGGACACACATTGCCTGGATGATATGCTCTGCATTTGGGGCATCGTGTCCATTTATCTTGATTTCCCTGATGGTTAGAAGGCTTGAAGTTGTTTGGCGGTCTCTTGCCCTTCTTGAAGGCTTTTTGATGATAATGTCTACCTCCTCCAAGTTTGGTGAATTGGTTTCTTTTATAGTCTTCTTCAAATTTTGAAGCCATCTCAACAGACTTAGTCATAGTTGTAGGTTTGGTTCTTAGCACCTTCGTTCTTAGCCTTGGGTGTAACCCTTCCATAAAATGGTCCACCATATGCCCTTCAGTGTCACATATATGGCTTGCAAATCTCTATAGTTGAATGAACTTATTTTCATAGTCAACAACTAAAAGGTTTCCTTGTCATAGATCTAAGAACTCCTTTCGGACTTGCACATGGACTAGGAAATATTTTTCATTAAAAATTTTCTTAAATTTTTCCCATGAAATATCTTCAGGATTGGAGAAGAAATTCCTTTGTGCTGATCTCCACCAGAAAGCTACTTCTTGCTTCAATATATATGTGGCCAACTTGACCTTTAGATTCTCCTGAGTCCTCAATACACTGAAGATCTTCTCTACTTCATAGATCCATTCTTTAGCTTTCTTAGCATCACCCTTACCATTGTAGCTGATAACCATCTTCTGAAATCTTTCCACCATCTTGTTTATCTTTTCAGGTGTCAATGGAGAGGTTTCCAACACTCCACTAGGTATAGGTGAAGAATTATCTTGCACTGGAGTTGGAGTTTCCTGTCTGGGTATAGGAGCACTGGGTCCTACGTTAGGTTGAGCCTGGGCTTGAATACTTGGTGCTTAAACTGGAGTAGCCTAAGGCTGTATAAGTTGAGGAAGAAGATTCCTCAATACCTTAGTTATCACCTCCTCCAGATTATTCCCAGATGATCCTTCTATAACATTCTCAGGTTCAGTTTGAGCCATCCACCTAGTTCCCCTTTTAGGTGGCATCTGTTCAAAACCCAGATTTCTATATAAGTATTCTACTTAACCTATTGCTAATATATCCTAATTTGGATTATTCCTTTCGACATATTGGGGCTGTGAGTGATTGGATGAATGGCTTTGATACCAACTATGGTGACTTGGGTTTTTGTAACATATTTTGTAATACTTTTTTCAAAGGCAGAGCCCTTAATGGTACAAATTTTTCGTAAACCATACAGCAAAAATTCTTTTCTTTTAAATTCGTTTGTAACAAAACCCAAGTCTCACCTCAAGGTACATAATACACATAGAAATTTTGTATAAAATAAAATTTTATTGAATACCAAGAATCATCCAGTAGTTCACTCTTACACAGTCCCTGTATTATAATTACAAACCATTGTCCAAATTACATAATCCAAATTTCAAACCCACCTTACATTAAAACTCTCAATACAATACAATGCTCTCAAATAAAAATACGTCTTTAGGGGACATACCTTGATTAATTATTCTCTTTAAGTCTTCTACTATCTTGAGCTCCTAATTCTCCTTCTCTGTTTTTGAGATATTGTAAATATTCAAACATTTACAATATCTCAGCAAGCTAAGCTTGGTAGGGGATACAAAAATATACTACTTCACTAATATAAGAATACATACCTCAGTCATTATTCCATCATGGTTATCTACTCATGAGTTATCTCAACATAGAGTATATATGTTATTTATGTAGTATAGGATAAATCCATTAAAATAGTGAAAATTTCTCAAAACTTGTTCCTTCCCCTGGCTATACTTCACTTAGGATATCAATATTCAGCCATTTCTCATACGGAATTTTCTTTCTAGGAACTCATGTAGTGGCATTTCATCATGCCATGGAATTACATTATCCCTATTATATGTGCATCATAATACAAAATACTCAAGGACTATTGTGCCGTAGTCTTAAATCTATATAGCGTGCCCAGATAATTGCATAATAATCCACTAATACTAACTATGGAAATAACAAAATCCATGTTCGCATGGGGGGAACCATGGTTGTCACAGTGGCGGCCTTCCCATGATTGCCCCACTTGACATTTAGCCTCTCTTTGGGCATGGTATCCATCATATAAGTTTCAGGAAGCAGGTGGCCAAACTCTCATAACTTCCCTAGCATAGCATCTCTAGTCCAAGGACTGTGCAAAACCAAATACAAGCCACCATGCTTATATGTAAAATACATTGTACATATTAGACGATGTATCTATATAACACCATGTTGGAATATTTTCTATGCCCTATTCTTAAGGTTTTCTTAGTCTACACATCTCATTAATTGCTCATCATTTGATTAGATCATTGGATTAGTTGAATTGGATCATGGAGTTGGATCACTTGGTTGGATCATGTGATTGGATAATTATTATGCTAAGGTACTAGGTATACTTATATTATGGAGGTCTATAATTCTAGATAGAAGATCATGTATGTATACACATGAATCTTTAATACATTCTTGTACATCCACCTACCTCAAAGGGGTATCATGGTCTTGATTCATACATCTTAAGTGATATTCACTCCATATTTTCCATCATGGTCATGATTCATACATCTGTCAAACCATACGTATAAAGTTATTCCTCTATACAAGTATCTTTTCTACATGTATTTGGGTTATCCTATGATTGATGCCCTCCTATGATTGATGCCCTAACTTTCCTTGAATCATATATGATCAAGGTGTCAAACCTTCTAAGTTCACAATTCTACACTATATCATAGAACAATACTACAATTTGCATTATATTTCTTTTGTTTTTGTTTGTGATCCTTCAAGATCTCTCTTGGATCTTGTTTGATCTTCCTTATCTTATTTATAATTTTTATTAAGATTAGATAATTTACTAACCTTTTATGCTCTTCTTATTATTACTCAACCAGTTAATGTTTTACTAGTTGAGGATAGCTTATTCCATCCTAAGTCTCGATAGCTCCTCTTATGTCAAATTGGCCAAGACTTACTAGCTGAAGGGTTCAATACAAAGTGGTTACTTCAATCCTCATGTAAGGAGGCATTTAGATCTCACAAATGTCAATGGAAGGTAGTGAAAGAGTGAGGCTCTATTAGAGAACTCCCTTAACCACCATGTTCATCATTCATTAGTGTGACCTTAGCTCAAACTTTCATAATGTTCCTATGAGCGTTTCAACCCTAAGTACTCTTTCTAATTGATTCTAATTAAGCCCAATAACATTAAGATGTCATTCATGGAGTTTTATTATTCTCCTAATTTGGGCCAAGGAAATGATATTCTTTATATTATCCTAAGTATAGCCCTTACTATCATTAAGTCCATTCATTCCATGTAAATGTCCTTCAACTCTACTAAGCAATAAATGACAATTATAATAACATTTTATAATTCAAATGGAAATCTAACATGCCATAACTATTCAACATGATCCAACGGTCATAGTTGATTTCTATCCCTTTTAGGATTTAGATATTGATCTTTTCATTGTCCATTAGATCTAATACATCTTTTTAATGTGATTTCATTATTAGATCATTGATGCATCTCAACAAATGATTTGATCCTTCTTGATCCAACCGACCAAGAAGATCTTATGTCCTTTTATCCAATTTAATGGCATATATCTTAATCTATCTCAAATCATCATCATCAAGTCCATCAATCCATTTTATATTAACTTCATATCTTTATCCAAATACATCCATACTGTCCAATCATCCTTGATGATTACTATTCCTTTTTATGGATCGTACTACTTTTAAGGCTAGATCTCTTAATTAAACATAGATCAGTCACTTATAACCATTTATTCCATGTTTCAATGTCACAAGATCACCATTGGATTAGAATTATAGACTTTGATCATCCCAAATTTCACTGATCATGAGAATTAGCATTACTTCTCTTTATTAACAGAATTTTACAGGCTTTAAAACATAAATTTTCTAAGTTTAGTAGTTCTACTCATCAAGAGGAATCTAACCCAACTTTCCAATCTCAATTTGGAGTTAAATTGAGATTAGAATTGGGATTTTAAGATTTTAGCCCGTTTTGAGGGTTGAAATTTGATCTTACTATTTTTGTTTATTTACTCGATCTAGAAACCCATAATTTTTATTGTGATCATGGTCCTTAGGGTTTTAGGACCTCCTGAATCTATCCATCAGTTCAGATCTCTATTTTGAGATCATCTAGATCATGAACCAATATTGTTGGAATGGATTTTAGTAATTTTTACAAATAAATTCAATTAAAAACATAAATATTATGAGTTCAATAACTTATACAAGTGACATGGAATCTATAAAAACTTTCTAATCTAAAATTAGAGCTAAATTTTGCTCTTGATTGAAAAATTAAGGTTTCAGTTCAAAATTGGACGACCCAGATCAAATCTGAGCTTACGAGTGTGGGGACGACCAGTGGCCCGCACTCGTTACTGCCTATTCCAAGTGGTCAGGTGGAGGTGACAGGCTATGGGCAAGACAGTCCAGATCTGGACCGTCAGATCTCCTCCATCCTTAACATCCAACTACTCAAATTTCATCTCCTCGGGTTTTTGGCCCTAAGAATCCATCCAATGACTCAGAAGTTTCATCTGAGCCATCCAAGATGGTGGATCTCAACCCTGTTGCCGGATCTGTAATTCCTGACTGATCAACATTCGAGGAGATCTCCTAGTGGTCCGGAGAAGAGAGGGTCACTGGAGAAGAAGAATTTAAGATATAGAAAATATAATAAACCTTAGATGCTGAAAAATATATAGGGGTTGATTCCTCCATATCCATTGCTAGAGATGGAGTGAGACCGTAGGGCTTTTGTAGATCACCCCTCCCTAAAGCATTTCAACGATTCTAGATTAAGTTGTAATGGCTAGAGTGGCCAAAATAACTAGGATCGACTACCAAAGATGGTACCCAATACCGTTCTTATTTTTGTTTTGATTTTCCCCACAATCCAGGAAGCGGATCATCAAAATTTCTTAGGGCTTTTATAGATCTCTTCAATCTGAACAGATCCAACGGTTAAGATTGAAATTGAATGGATGGAAATGGATGGCTAATTCAAATAGGGTTTCCCAGGCAAAAACCGTAGTTCATTAAGGACGACGCATTCCTGGATGCGCCCCGATAACAAACATGAATTGTCTGTCGAGTGTGTCTGTGGACACTCTCCTAGGGAAAGAAAAAAAAAGAAGGAAAGAAGAAAAATTTGGGGAAGATTGTGGAGGATTTTGGAGCTAGGATTTTAGGGCGTGGTAGGGCACCTCGTGAAGAACATTAGAAATTTTTTTGGGAGTTTTATGGGCCGTTTATATGGATTTTTGGAATTTTCCATGATTACATGTAATTATCATGTTCAATTCTTTTTATTATTAAATGGTCATTGGATTCCCACTACCACCTCCTTTTCACTAGCAGGTGGTAGTGGTTTGACTCATGATTACATATTTTCTGGTTGTTGGATTCCTTTGCGGGCCCCTTGTGGGTCCCATGAAGGTGTGGAAGGACCATTTTGCCCTTTTAATTTGAAAAATGAAGAAAAATAGGGTTTATTCCCATGAACTCAGAATTGAGCATAGTTAGTGGCATCGGAATCTTATTTTAGAGTGCATTCCAAATTTTTATATCTTAGGTGTTGGTTATGAGTAAAATTACCATTTTACCTTTTTATTCATAAAAATGGAGAAAAATAAGGATTTTTCATTCGATCTCAGAATTTGATGTACTTTCAATCATTCTGAAGGGTTCATCGAGTATGTTTTCAATTATACATATCTTATACCTTGATTATACTTCTATGAGAAGCACATTTTTTTTTTTTTAATAACCCTAATATTCCAGCCTGATTTTTCTTAAAATTTTCAATTTTATTATTTATTCAATCTCCTCACAAAAGTTAGGGGTGTTACAGGTACCCATTGACACATGATTAAACAAGTCCTCTACATCATTGAGTAGGCACCAAGTCCTAAGCATATACTCTCTGATAGCTAGTCAGTAGAGTTACTCTCCTAGCATGATCAATGTTTGATACTCTTGTTAGAGCTAAAAGTCGTCTCTTTACCTCATTGAAGTAAGTTTCAATTGAGGCCTCATTGAAGTACATCTCAAACATATCATCTGCTATAACATCCATGGATCAAATGGAGTCCATATCAATAATCTCCATTGACGTCTCAAGTGCAACCTCTACTTTCTAAATAACATTTTATTAGGTACTTCTAGTGGGAACTATATAAGTGTATGGACTTTTTCTTTAGCTAGATTGGAACAAATTTTGGTACATGTCATAAACTCTTTGAAAATTTACTTTGTTTCAAACTATACTTTATGAGAGAAAACTTTTCTTTTGAACATGTCATATTCAATTTTTGATACATTCAAGTTAAGCTTTATACTCTCTTTTTTCGTAAAAGCTTACTTCTAAAAAAACTCAATAATGAATGATAACTAAATCATTTAATTTCCATCAAAACAAAACACTTTTATTTGAACCCATACTTATCTTACTTTTTCAATTAAACCCTACACTTTACAAAATGTTTCTATTTACTCGTAGTTATGTTACTTTTTAATTAAACCCTACATTTTACAATTTTTTTTTTTTTTTTTACTTAAAACCCATACTTATCTTCCCTTTTCAATTATACCCTAGAACTTTATAAATATTTCCATTTAAGGCAAAACATTGGCAAATTGTAATAGTTTCAAAACATGGATTTTATCCAACACACATAAGTACATATTCTCAAAAGTAATTTAAATATTATAAAACATATGTTTTATATTAAAAAATAATTAAATATAATCTTTTATATGTTTGGGAATACCTTTAGATCCAATACTCTAATAAATGATTCACATCAAAACATGGACTAGGAAATGCACTCAAGTAAAGAAAATGTGGAATTACCAATCCAAATGCCAAACATGACTCTTTATATAAACCAAAACAACTTAGAAAATAATACAAGTGCTAACTGGTAAAGGTTCGTCTAAAACATAAAATTCTAGTCTTAAATCTAATAGTAAGGAGTATAACTTTGGAAAGTGTAACATGTATAGTTAAACTCAAATTTGATACATATAATTGGATAGCTTACTTTCTTGTGATTGTGATTCTTAACAATAATTTTGACCTTTCTTTCCAATCTAACAAATTTCTAACCTTCTTTCCTTTTGTGATTCTTAGATCTATAACACATTTTGCTGAGAGAGAGAGAGAGAGAGAGAGAGAGAGAGAGAGAGAGAGAGAGAGAGAGAGAGAGAGAGAAGAACTAGGCATGTTTAGCACTAGAGCAGTATATATAGAGAAAAGATACGTCCAAAAATTTTTGAATTTCATTCAATTAGAATCAATGTTTCAAAAAAAGTGTTTAATAGTCATTGATTCTATATCAAGATTAACTACATAAATTTTTTTATCTAGCCATTGATTTTTGGTCTATTTTAAAATTTTGGAACATTACAAATCTATCTTGATTTATATCTTGAATGTTTCAAATCTCTAGTCAAGTGGATGGAACATTTAGATCTAACTTGTTATAAAATTCAATAATACGGATCTAATCCCTTTTATTAAAAAAAAAAAAAAGATCTAGCTTTAAATTTTAGATATAAATTGAATTGAATCACATGTTTTCTATTTCAAATTAAATTATTATTTTAATTTGGTGGAAAACATCAAGATCAGATCTTTCTCAAACTTGAATGTTATAGTTTGCCCTCTATTATTTTGGTTGAAAAGTGCAGATCTGGACTTAATTTCCAGATCTAACATAAATTGACTCACATGTTTCAGATTTGTACATAATAGATATTTAATTCTTCTAAAAGATGTATGTGTCTTATCTTAATTTTGATTCTAAAGAATAAAACATGTTTTTCTTATTAATTACATTGCAAGTAGGTCATTATATCAATTAAATATAATTAGGTTTTAAATGAACTTAGTTAATTAATGTTCTTCTATTGAATTTATCTTTTAACTCTTAATTATTTTGTAAACTAATTAACTAATTAGTTACTAACTAACTAACTGTGTAACTAATTTATGTCCAATAAGAAACATTTTTATTCAAAAAAATGTAAAATTTCTTATATTATTTTTTAGGAATTTCTGTCCAATTTTTATGAGAGTAATTACCTAATTTACTATTACATTTCTATGTAAATTACTTTGTAAAAAAATTCAAAATATTGCAAATAGTCACCTAAAATTTAAGATTTTGTTATTTTTATGCATATAAAAATTGAGACTTCTCTCTCTTGCAATGCTTTTTTTTAAAGTATAACAAAACAAATGTCATAGTTACTAATTATAGATCTATATTGTATAGGTATTTTGGTCTATATTCAAAATTTCTAAAAAATGTATGTGTCTTATCTTAATTTTGATTCTAAAGAATAAAACATGTTTTTCTTATTAATTACATTGCAAGTAGGTCATTATATCCAATTAAATATAATTAGGTTTTAAATGAACTTAGTTAATTAATGTTCTTCTATTGAATTTATCTTTTAACTCTTAATTATTTTGTAAACTGATTAACTAATTAGTTACTAACTAAGTAACTATGTAACTAATTTATGTCCAATAAGAAACATTTTTATTCAAAAAAATGTAAAATTTCTTATATTATTTTTTAGGAATTTCTGTCCAATTTTTATGCGTGTAATTACCTAATTTACTATTACATTTCTATGTAAATTACTTTGTAAAAAAATTCAAAATATTGCAAATAGTCACCTAAAATTTAAGATTTTGTTATTTTTATGCATATAAAAATTGAGACTTCTCTCTCTTGCAATGCTTTTTTTTAAAGTATAACAAAACAAATGTCATAGTTACTAATTATAGATCTATATTGTATAGATATTTTGGTCTATATTCAAAAAGTGCTATAACATTTTTTTTTTTAAATCTATATATTAGTAGATGAGATTTATAAGTTTTTTCTACACAAGCAATGTAGAAAAATTAGGCATATCTTAAAGTCATCACTTATTTATATATATAAAAATCAATTGGGATTAGTATTTTTTTTTAAACTTCATTCTTAGTCAAGTTATCCAATATAGAATTAGTATATCTAAGAAGCAAGGAGAAATAAACTTCCTTGTATGCAATCCAACCTTCCTCTTTGGCCACTTCAGATCCTTGCCATGAAATGGCATTGCCAGAGTCATCTTCAATTATGATAGGAGTGATGGTTAGATGACCATGCTTGACTAGTCAAAATGTAGCTTAAATCTCATCTCTATCAAAGAGTCCTTCATTGACGCGCCTTGAGAAAACAAGTAAGAAATTCTTTCCTCATAATTAAAGATGACATGAAGCACTATTAAACCTTGATTTCTTATATAAGAGCTATCAAAGCTCCTTATCTTGGATCCTCTTCACCTTAATTGCCAATTTCAAGCTAAATGTATATAATATGAACTCTCCAAAATTTTGGTTTGCAATATAATTGCTTGCTTTTCTTAAGAGTTGCTTTTCATGTTCAATTGATAAATTTATATAGTAAACTTTGTATAGAATTCCATAACTGAAACCTCTCCTAATATTGTTTTAATTTTTTTCATGACTACAATAAACATCATCCACTACCATCATTATAGAAATCTCATTTACCTTTATTTTTAGCATTAGCTACCCCATAACATAGGTTTTTATGATGGGTAAATTGGTTCAATTATGTAGTTTGCACTTGGATTCTATGCTCAAAAGTTGATGAAAATACTTAACTTGGTGACTTTTTGCTATTGTTTTAATTAAAACTTGCAAGCACATGAATCGTTTGCAATATAGCATGCTAGTGAGGTTGATCCCACGAGGAGTGAACTATTGTGATGCTAGTGGTCCCTAGTTTAAACTATTTAACCTAACAAAATCCAAATAATTTTTTAACCTAAATTAAGAATGGTAATTAAAACATGGAATTTGAAACTAAGTAAAAACAAGAAACAAAAACAAGAAACTTGCTAAATGGAAAACTTTCCTAAAACATGCACTTTTTAAAATTAAGACTTTCCTAAATTAAAAACTTCTAATTTTATAACTTTCCTAATTAACAAATTTCCTAAACTTAAACTTTACTAAACATGAAATTAACAACTAATCTAATGGAAACATGCTTTAACAAATGACTTTCCTAATAATGCAAAAATAAGAAAAGTAAGCCACCAAATCAACTATTTTAACAATTATGACAATTTTAATTACTTTCCAATTAACTAAAATGCAAACTAATGAAATATAACTACAATCAAACTAGAAAAATAAATGAAAGCAATTACTAACAACAATGAAAAGAAACTAGCCAATTAACATACATGTAACCATAGAATGGTATGCATGATTCATTGGATAGGTGTGGATTTAATCAACACTATTGAAAAACTAAGCATGCAATTCTACTTCTAACATTAATTAAGCTATCTAACAATCTAATTGGTCTCTTGAAAAGTCAAGTGAACAAGATTGTGTAGTGTTGGAAATTGACATACACCATTTATGCAAAGTAATTGCAGAAGTAATGTGATTGAAACATTCAATGACTATAACATATAAAACATGGAATTAATCACTTCTAATGCATTCAAAAATTTAAAAACAAAGATAAATTACTGCTGCACACAAAAATCAATTGAAAACTCCAGTAATCTCATTGAATCACACCCAAAAAGTCATCAACATAACATTCCACACATGTAATCCAAATCTAAAAAATAAATGCTATTACAATGATGTTCACTTAATCTAAATCATTCCTCAATTACAAGCCAAACTCTTCTTCAATTTTTACAAATTTTACTCATGAACAAGTATGATTGAAATCAAAGGAAAATCCTACGCAAGGCTAAGGCAACAATCAATGGAACTTAAGCAAGCAAAGTTGGAAAATCAAGAGGGCTAAAAGAGAAATAAGATGCAATGAAAGTAAAAGGGAAAAACTAGATTCAAGATGACATCCCTTGACTGTCACTCTAAGGGAAAATCAGAATTGAATCCTAGTTTCAAAGAAAGGAATGCTAGAGGAAAACAAAGCAGAAGATGACATGAAAAGAAGAAATTCCTGCAAAGGCTAACCAACCTTCACAGATGAATCAAAACCACAAATCCTAGATTGAACACTAGAGGAAGAAGCATGAACATTGGAAGTTTGTAGCAGCACCCAAAAGCATCACAAAACATCAAGAAAAAGAAGTACAAAGGGCTGGAATGAAGTGGACATCTCCTTCCTAATGGAGGAGGCATCCTTTTACAATGTGAGAAAAGAGTCTCTATTGATTGGGTTTTGGGATGATTTTATGAGGTTTTTCCTATTTTTCCTAGGGTAACATAGTATTAAAGTGTGGTGGGGATTAAAGAAGATCAAATTGATAGGCTAGAATGGGGAAAAGAGGGTAGATCTCCAATAGGAAAGTGGGTAGGAAGGAGGGCTATCTTAAGGTGGAAAGTAGGTGGGAGACAAAATCGTTGAACTCCCATTTTTTAGGAAAGTTAGTGGGAATGGGTTAGGAAATAGATGGGATATGTTAGGTGGAGAAATTGGTTGGTTAGGATGTTTCTTAAGCAGTGGAAGGAGTGAGAGCTTTGGAAATTCGTAGTGCATCTTAAGGGTGAGGTGGAAATTAAGGAAAAAGTGGGAAAAAGTGAGAAAAACTCTAAAAATTGGTTGCTCTTATCCATTGGTCCATATGCCCTCTCATTTTAATATATTTTTCCTTAATTATGTTTAAAATAACTAATGGATAACTCTATTGTATCTCCTCCAATTCTAGCCTTCTATTTACCTAAGCTTGATGGCTAACTTTGAAGGCTGTATTGGTAAGCTCATGACTAGTTTAGGAAGGTTCCTTGGCTTGTTTTCTTAGCTTCAACCCTTTTCTTGAGCGGCTTGTATGGTTTGGCTTGAATTCCTTATCTTGCCAACTTCTTTCATGGCTTATATGGCTAAGGTGGCTTAAGTGGTTTCCATGCAAAGGTGGTGGGAATTCATGGCTTACTTCATGGACCCACTTTGGCCATCTTTAGCTCCTTTAATCATATCCATTGCTGGTCCTCAATATGATCTTAGCATTTGGTTTATGTTGAAGTGATAAATTTGAGGCTTTGACTCAGTCTTTTGATCTTGATCTTCAATTTCATCTCCATCAATCTCGACTATTGGATCAACATCTTACTTCCTACAAAAAGTGAAAAATCCTAATTAAATCCTAGAAAAGCATGATTAATCACATACTTATCTTGGATTAGCTTCTAGACCTATAAAATAACAAAATTTTTATTCTTTAGGTAAAAAATGCATGTGTTATGAATTTTTGTCTAAAAGCCCTAGTTTAATGCTATAAGTTATAACACATGGATACTAATTAGGTGGTTTTTATGTAAATACTTATCACTTTCCATCTAATTTTAGGGTAAGTAATTTGTCACCAATGTTTTTGGCTTTGTCTAGGTTTAATTAACTAGCTTAACTTTACGATACCCCATTTTCTGAGACTTTGATGATGGTTCTAGATTAAGTTTAGCCAACAAGTTGTGTCTATAGATATAGTTTCCCAAAATATTTTTCTCTCTTAAAGTTGTTGTAGCCAGTTTTTCCTTTTCAACACTAAAATACTTATCAAGCATAATCAAATTTACAATATAACAGAATATTGGAGTATGAGTTTATCCAGAGTGATAGACACTTAGAAAAGAAGAGATACACATAATACTTAAGCCAGTTTTTCAATTTTGTTTAATGTTTCTACAAATGGTTGGGCCTTGACTTTTTCTACAATAGCTAAATTGTTCCAGAACTTAATAATCCTCTAATTCTATGTTGCATAAATTGATTTGGATTATGGAACCAAGAACTTTTCATATCCTTTATAGGTCATTGTACTCATTATTTATTTAATACTATTAATTGTAGGTTATAGTTTGACATCATAAGATCACTAACACAATAAAACAAATTATTGTTTACGTTAAATTACATCGCTTAGGTTATTGCTACGTGATTACATTGCATTGTTATGATTTAAATCATATGTCAATGTTAGTTGTATGTGCATGGACAATAATAGAGATATGGTAGAGCACCATTCATATTTCTGTCATATCTTCATAGAACAAAAAATTGCAATATAACTATGCTCAAACATATTATAAAATCTTAAGATCAAGTAAGCAATAATACCAATTTTAAAATTTGTGGTATTTTATTATTTTATATGTGAATTTGACTTCAAGCCAACTACCAATCAATTCTTATGAAGAAGTAGTTATAAGTCGTGGTCATGTCCATCTTTTCTTTCAATCTTGATAACTTGATATCCCAAGTAAGATTTTGTGTACTATTGTTTACCACATCTAATGTTAATAATATGCTACAATTGGATATTAAAGAATCCTTATAAACTTTTTGATAAGTTGGTCAATTGGTGATAAAAAAGCCTGCAATATTTCTTCATTTAAATGTTAGTTAATATATTTGTTCTTCATCAAGGATGTAATTCCATAAGAATCATAGTGAGCTTGGAAATGTGGGCTCCAAAGTTGGGTCATGGTATGTGATAACTACCACTGTGTTGAGTTTGATGAGTGGTGGTGGATAGTGGAAGGGTTCCTCAGTATTTGGCTTTCTCATGTTAGTGTTTTAGCTAATAATTAATTGTTGCTCCAACATCTGAAAACCTTGAGTTATTTCCATGATTATTTTAAAATTTTCTTTTTCAACAAAGCATAACAATCAAGTTCAACATGAATAGATTACATTTAATGACAAAATGATTAAGTACAAACTCTACGCTTGCCAAATGAACAATAATTTTATGCTTTTTCTTAAGCCACTCGTCACACTGGAAGTTACACCACTATCTAAACGAGAATAAAAAAGACATGGATGCTTAATTAAGAGAATATTAGGCCAATGAGATACTTGGTTGCATGAGAGATATTTGTACTTCTATATTTGTATGTGTCTCTACTACTCGATCTTTTTCCTTGATCAAATTAAACATGAGGATTATCATTCAAAATTTCTTTTTCTTTAATATTAAGCATGCACATTCATGGAGAACCTTGAACCCATGACCTACCGTAAAAGGAAAGGAACCATGATAGTTTTTTATTGTAATGACCTATCCCATGGGTTGGCTTTTCCCAATTATGATCCAACATCCTTATTATTTAGGGTCATCTGTAAGTAGTGTACCCTTCCCATGCATCACATTCAACATACCATTACAGCAAGATATCATACATTTCAGTTGAATTGAAAAAGTTGATGTTCAATAACATTGAAGTTCCACTCAACTTGAAAATAAGGACAAATAGCCTAATAACAATGTCTTAAACAACACTTAATCTAACCATCACAAAGAACAACAAGTCTAAATGTTTGTAATTAATGTCTTGCCAAATGCCAATGAAATTACATGATCATGGACTCAAAGGAGGCTGCTAAAACCACATAAATCTCAATCCATTATCATTCATGACATACATGCTCTGCGGGGTTCTTAACAATTGAACTCAATTGAAAGGGAAAAGAGGAAAAGGTAAGATGGGAAGCCAAATGAGAATCATTTTGTAAGAACTAGACATCTTGAAATAATTGAAGATGTTCATAGAAACAATTCAATGCTAAACATATAGTCATTTTGTGGCATGTTAAATAACAAATGTATGGATAATAGATTTGTAATACATTCACTATTTACCTCTCATTATAACTCAACAATAATAAAAATCCAATTCACAAGTCCATTCTGGCAACAATTTAGTACTAATTGAACCTCATAACACATTGATTCATAAGTTTCAATCCCAATAGTAATGCAGTCACAACCAAATGCTAGTATTCCTCAACATCACTCCTCAACTATTAACTTATAGTGCAAACCTCCAAAAATCACAACATGTGGTAGTATCAAATATCCAACTAAATCCATCTAGGTCTCAAGAGTCCACAAAGCTATCTAGTAAGTGTACATATAGTGGATCCTCAAAATACTCAATTACTTGCTTGAGCCTATCTAGGCCTTAAGGTTGTCTACAAAGCTATCCAAGGGTGAAGACCCAAAGGATCCTCAAATGATGCAATTACCTACCTAAGCCTATTTGGGCCTAAGGGGATCTACCAAGCTATCCAAAAGGCCAGAACCCAATGGATCCTCCTAAAATATTAATTAAGCCTCTTCCAAGCCTAATCCTATGCTTGTTGATCCTCAACCATGCTTCAAGAGCTCCACATAGAAATTAAATTTTCCCACACCATCTATGACCATCCCACACATGTAAATGCCATCACAAAACAATAATTCACCACTTCATACAATTTCTATTATCATAAATATTTAACTAGTAGCCAAAAAGCAGCATTAGTGATAAGCACATCATATTTCCCATTGACACATTCCAAGAAACATAATTTGAAAAATTCAATGCCATGAATGTTCTCCAATACCTCTAGTATAATTTATAATTATAGGAACTTATTGTTTCATATTTGTTACAAACTAGCTCATGAAGAGCTTCCCCTTTCACTTACCAAAAGGGAAAAGGTATGATAATCATAAACATCATAAGTTGCATGCTATAATTTTAGTTATTTCTAACCCAAGATGTTTATGGATGATCACATTCTTATGATTCAAATGTATCCCAACTAGGCCTCTAGCGTGAGACGAATATTGATACAAAATAGAGTAGTTTACACTTGTTTGGAAACAATGACCATTCATAATTTAAGTTATCCATCATAAGTTAAATATAAGCAAGTATACAAATTAGAAGGATGGTTATTTTTGTATGTATGTGATTAGTGTTCAATTTTGTATAAAAGGTACCCATTTAGTAGTCCATGTCATAAATTATAAGCATTATTCTAGGGTTTTTTCAAAATTACATATTACGTGCATTTCTGATCTAATAATTCAAAAGTTTGACATTTGATACGTCCAGGAACTAATCCAAAGTAAGTATGTGAACTGTCATAATTTTCTAGGACTTAATTAGAGTTTTTCATCTTTTGTAGTTGTTGAGAACATGATCCAATAGCCAAGATCAAGTAAGATAAGAATTGAAGATCAAGATCAAGATCAAAAGAGGGCCAAAGCCCTACATTTAAAAGCTCAATCAAGGTTCAAGATCATCTTAAGGCAAGTAAGAAGACAATGGAAGCATCAAAGTTTACTAAAATGGTCCATGAAAACGCCATGCATTTCCACCACATTTGCATAAGACTCGGAGCCATGAAATAGGTTTCTTAGTTTAATAAGGAAACCTAAGTAAGCTAAACCATTCAAGACTTGAAGCCAAGGGATTTAGCCACTCAAGGGATAATTATAAGGATTTGAAGGAGATTATTTTATGGGAATATATGCATGCTAAGTGGACCAATAAGAGAAGAGACCTAACTCATTTACACTTTCCTTTTCCTAGGTTTCACACTTCTTCAATCCTCCTTCCTACTTTTCACTTCATAAGTTTCCTTGCCTCATCCAACTACCTTTCAGTCATCCACATCTTATCATATATTGTCTTCTTTCCCCAAATCTTATCCCTCTTTCTTATCTTACTTATGATAAAAATAAGTAAATCTTATCTCTTTAGAAGGGAGGAACTCATATACAAATAGGACTCTCCCCTCCATCTATAAAAAATGAATGCATCCCATGTACCATACATAGAAGGAGCACCATGCCCCCTCCATGGGCTAGTCCTCCATCCCTCCTATCATAGCTCCATGGTCCTCCATGCCTCCTTCAAGCTTACCAAGTCTTCTTCCTTTCATTTTCAAGTTTTTTCAGGTTAGGTCCTTGTTTTTATTTTCTTCCTTTAATGCTTTGCTTTGATTCCTTTGCTCATGGTTTTCTTTCCTTGCTTTGATTCCATTGTTTTTCTTTCTTGTTTGATTTCGATTTAGAGCCTTAGATCCTTGTATTAAAGGGCCACAAATCTCTTGTAGTGGCAGCCAAGAGATTGTAGCCCTTGGATTAAGTTCTTGGTCCTTGACTCTCCTTGATTTTCTTGTTCCATTCCATCTCTCTTTCCCTATCTTTCTCCTTAGTTCTTGTGACGACCCGGGTTTTCCCATGCATTTTAAAATGCAATATCTAATTCTTAAGGCTGGATGCATCCCTATTTGAAAACCATTTTATGAAAACCATGCAATGCAGCAGAAAATCTTTAGTTTTAAACTCATTTTGAAAACCCCGAGTGTCATTTGCCTTCACAACAACCAAAGTAGTTTTTGAAAAACTTTAGAAATCATAAGTGTTTTTCCCTAGGTCTATCCAGTCACAGCACACAACCCAACTATAAATAAATACAAATACATGTCCAAAGGGTAGAGAGTTTACTCACATGTACAGTTGTCTCCTTTGTTTATTCACTTGCTCGTAGCACTAATATCTCCTGAGGCATCTTCTATTTGTAAGTGGAACTATCCTGAAAAATGTTAAGGATAGGGTGAGTATATAATATACTCAGTAGGAGTCTATCACTACTAGTTTTACAATGCATGCTATGTTTAAAATCATATGCTCTTTAAAACATGTGCATGTTCGAACAATCATGGTCAATATTGATATTAAAAACCACTGTATAATTGGAAATACTTTCGACTTAGATTATGCTATTTCTTTAAGTCGTCAGTATTTCCAATTATACAGTGGTTTTTAATATCGATATTGACCATGATTGTTTGAACATGCACATGTATGATTTTAAACATAGCATGCATTGTAAAACTAGTCGTGATAGACTCCTATTGGGTATAGTATATACTCACCCTATCCTTAACATTTTTCAGGATAGTTCCACTTACAAATAGAAGACGCCTCAGGAGATATTAGTGCTACGAGCAAGTGAATAAACAAAGGAGACAACTATACATGTGAGTAAACTCTCTACCCTTTGGGCATGTATTTGTATTTATTTATAGTTGGGCTGTGTGCTATGACTGGATAGACCTGGGGAAAAACACTTATGATTTCTAAAGTTTTTCAAAAACTACTTTGGTTGTTGTGAAGGCAAATGACACTCGGGGTTTTCAAAATGAGTTTAAAACTAAAGATTTTCTGCTACATTGCATGGTTTTCATAAAATGGTTTTCAAATAGGGATGCATCCCACCTTAAGAATTAGATATTGCATTTAAAAATGCATGGGAAAACCCGGGTCGTAGTTGGTATCAGAGCCCAGGTTTTATCCTTTCACAGCCAGTCTAGCATGTCCAAGGGTCATAGACAATAGAGAAAATCAAGAAGTAGTATAAATAGAAGTAGTAGAGATGACTACTTCTATTTGAGGATTACAATATTAATGCTCAAGGCATTTCACCATAAACCAATAGGTGAAAAAGGAGATGGGTCTAGCAAATACTTAGATATTGGATGGCTTAAATCTTATCAATAAGGATTGTTGTGCAGTGGTTCAAATAGGGAAACTCAAATATAAATTAGATTATGATGAGAATGAATGAATGAAGATGTTAGTGGACTTGTTAGTAGATAGTTCTGATATGCAATAAAGTAATCTCATCAAAGGTGAGAAAATTGAAGAACCTAGATGGCTATCTTACCAACATAAAGAATATCAGAATATGAGTACACTATCACAAGGATATGATATAAATATAATAGGGGATGTAAAAGACAGACTTTGAGAAGATGTTGATGATAATCTAAGAGGGATGAGAATGCAAGATGATACTAGGGAATAACTGTGACTCATACCATATCACAAAGGTATGGATCCTGAAGGACTTAGCTCAATTTTGGATACCTTAATTGGAGTCTTATGAAGAGTGAAGTGCTATCGAATAATAAGTACCTGAGTATTAAGAAGCAAATCAGAAGATGTATACAAGTGACATATCATGTGATTAAGAGAAACATAACACGAAAATGATAAGGAAATGAATTCGACCGGGTTATCAAAAGATTTTGATGATAATAGGGATGATAATAGATTGATCCTAACATGAATGTGTAAGAAAAGTATAGCATGACCAAAACGTCAATGCCATTATTAAGACATTGTATGAATTTTATTAAGGCTATAGGCAATTGAGGATTTCAATGATCTGAAGACAGTTTAGAATTTTTGAGAAGCATTCAATTTATGATGAAGTATCAATTATATGCAACAAAGCTTATAGATACATTGATCCAGGTAGACCAAATGAGGATTTTGAAGAAAAGAGAGGAAGAGATAGAGATGTAACTATAAGTATTCGATGAATATTGAATATTCAAAAGAAGAAGATCATGACTCTATGAAGATGCAAATCTTTCATCTTGAATCGAGTTGGAAGATAAACCAATCAACTTCGAAGGAATGATGATAGATGAGTTGGTGATCTTATTGTAAAGAGTATAAAAGAGAGAAAGCATATGGGGTTTAAGACTTTAAGTGGAGTATCGAATTTCAGGAGATTATGCGACAAGAAATTTTTGAAGAAGAATGGTGACCAACTAGAAATTAAATTCTACAAATGGTTTGATATCGATTATTACAATTAGATTCTTATCAAATCCATTAGCTTATGGGGAACACTAATGGATATAATCCATAAAAAGGAAAATTTGGTGATATCCCACCTTGCCAATAAAGTATATTGAAAAAGGAATTAAGCTGAGACAGTGACTTGTCCATTTAGCAAGTAGGGTATCATCAAGGATCAAATTGAGGTCTTACTATCGTAGATTGGAAGACCAAAAATCTTAAGACCATTATTTAGTCATTATCTTAGAGTACTGTTGACTAAATAAAGGTATCCCACCCGCTTTAATCAAATATGTTAGTAGTCAAAGTTATATACTTAGAGGGATATAGAGTTAGGACATTTTACTTTCAGTATATGATAAGGTCCTCAATGGAAGAAGCTATTAATTGGCTTTCATGCATTTATTTTGAATGTAACTTTGGTCGAGGAATCAAGTCACATATGGAAAATGACAGGCAGTTGAAATTTGAAGTTAATCAAGGGTTTGGCTGTAGAGCACATGATACCATGTCAATTATTGAAGTATCTTGAGAACAAATATAAAAGACAAGAAGCAAAGTTAGACACAATAGAAAGAAGGTAAAATTTTGGACTCTTACTAATGACCATTAAAAGGAGATGTGGATGATGAAGAGATCACTAGATGAAAGACAAGAAGAAAAAGGATTTTTCTATGATATTCAAAATAAAATAGGAGAAATAAGATCATATGATCTCCAAGAAGTATGGAGTAATTTATACATGAATAAAGAAGCATGATCCTATGAGGAGACTATCCTATACATGATGAGAAAAGTATAGGCATCTAAGGATTTTGAGATAGATGAATTACAGCTAGAACTGGTATTGTTAAACTGGCACGTAAGGGAGTATGCATCAGAGTACACAGCGAAAGCGGCCCTTAAAGGTAAGGCCTTGTAGAAGGAATAATAAAAATGATAAATTGAGGTTGAGCCTAGATTTGATTCCTAAGGGCAGAATGCATTCACCAAGAAGTTATCTAAGAGACAAAATACCTTGAAGATGATAATTTATGAAATTTCAAGAACAAAATTCTTTTCAGGGGGTAATAATGTAACGCCTGAGCAATTTATGCTATTTCTAACAATAATTGGACATTTTATGGGAAATAAACTATGTTGAATGTTTTACTTTATTTAAAATAGTAAATGAAGGAATTTGTGAGGAAACTTGGTACCATTAGATTCTACTCAAAAAATGGAATCCAACGCCTCAAAGAACGCCGAAAACAGAGTTCGTATGAAGAAGTTACAGTCGTTTAAAGATCAGGGGCAGTTCTGTAATTTAAACAGAAAAACGAAAAAGAACGAAAAATGTAGGGGGCCATTTTGATAACGGCACCCCTGTCGTCTTCCACCTCCAGACTTCTCCAAAAACCCTCCTCTCCCAATTTTTCCAGAGAGATCTGCCACCGCCATTGGCAGCACTGCCATAGCAGGGCTATAAAAAGCCCATCTCCCCTCTCCAAAAATGTGATTTTCCAGTCATTTGGGGCTGGGGTTTCCGGCTAGAATCGGAAACCCAGTTCCCTGAGTTTTTTTGTGGCAACGGCCGAGCCCAAGTCAAGCCAGCCATCCCTTTTCCCGTCTCCCCATTTCCTCTCTTCTCTTTTCTCGGCCTTGCACGACGTTGGGATTTTCTTCTTCATGAGTTCCGGCGACGAAGGGTTTTTCAGGCAGAAAGGAGGAGCCGCACCACCTGGAAAAGGGCGTCCCCAGGCTACCCAAGTAAGCCCCTCCTTCCCTTTCCTCCGTTTCACACCCCCCAGGCCAAGATCCATACCGGATCTGGCCTTTATCCAGCAGGATTTCTTGGCTGGAAGACGTTCCCAAGCCGGTTCAGACGGCCCTGCACGAACAAGGCATCCCAAGGACGTCATGCTTCACCTGCGCCTAGGACAGGGTCCCTGGGATGGGTTCCAGGTGTACGACAGTGCGTACACTGTCCTAGGTGCGGCCTTTGGGTGCGCGCGTGACGTGGGGCATGGGTTCTGGCTCAACCAGGATGCACGGGGTACCCTGGGAGCTGAGACGCGTCATGCTACACCAAAGGTGCGTCCGTGTGATGCCATTTAGGATGTGCGTCATAGCGCATCGCTTGAGCATGCATGTGCACATGCAAAACACAGTCCCTGGCACGGCCTTTGGGCATGCACGCACGTGAGGCGGTCACGGTTCAACCAGGATGCATAGGTGTCCTGGGAACTGGGACACGCAGACCTAATGAGACTTTAAAGTTAAGATCAAAGGACAATTTGCAGAGTTTAACTATTAAATAGTAGATCCATATCATAGGATCTAGCCTGACAATGAATTAGGCAAGGACATTAGACCCTAAAAGGCAGATCTAATGATCTAATGTCTAAATAGAATGAAATTAATAAGGACTCCTTGTATCCATTCATACCCAGGAGTTTATAAATG
Source organism: Warburgia ugandensis (assembly GCA_035236585.1). Lineage (NCBI taxonomy): Eukaryota > Viridiplantae > Streptophyta > Magnoliopsida > Canellales > Canellaceae > Warburgia > Warburgia ugandensis. Next base: position 2,587,821 of record CP141129.1, on the reverse strand, counting down.
AGACCCAGGGACGGGTTGAGTGATAAAGGACGTGACTTCAGGAGACTTTGAGATAGGTGCTCTTGTGACGACCCGGGTTTTATATGATGCAAATTTGATAAAAAGGCGAGATCTCTTGTTTTATAAATATGAAATGCATGAAAATCTTTTTCGTTTTAGAAAACAATCTTTTGTATAAAACCCCAAGTGTCAAAACACATTTTCCAATTATCTAGCCATGGCAAAGTTTTAAATCAACATTATTCCCAAGAAAGTGTTAGTCACAGCCTCAGCTATAGAGAGTAACTACAATCAAGTAACATTGAAAGATAAGGTAGGGGTTTACTTACTTGCACTTAGTCTGGGTGTCTTCCGTCACAGGCGTACCTTGTCCTTAAGTGTTTACTTTGTGTCTGAAAAATGTTGAGGATTGGGTGAGTATATACTATACTCAGTCGGAGTCCATCACTACTAGTTTTACAATGCATGCTATGTTTAAAATCATATGCTCTTTCAAAACATGTGCATGGTTGAACACTCATGTTCAAGATCAGAATTAAAAACCATTGTCAAATTGAAATACTAACGACTTAAAGAATCGCACAAACCAAGTCGAAAGTATCATATATATCATAACATAATGATATGCATAAGATGCTTCATTGAATCCAACTCATGGATATCTAGTATGGTATGGTCGACCAACCTCATATCATGCCATATGTAATGCAAGTAAGTCCATGAAACTATAGGGCCCAACTATGCCCACGACCTCACCGCCGTGTGGTCCTCGGGTACTTAGGGACACAGGATCATATACCTCCATGGGGCATATGACACTTCGACCCAGTGCCATGACACCAGTGGTAGCCCCCTGTAGCACATGTAGTCGAAGCAGGGACATGCCCTTTTTGGGCGTGGTACCCATCCACCTAATAGTGGTAGAGGCTGGGAGGCCACCCTTGACCTCTCGGCATAGCGCCCACGAGCTTATTAGCCCAAATCATGTACGATCAAACAAGCCAAAAACCTCTTTTTCAAAACCTATCCTCTTTGGGTCCCTCACAACTGCCTACCCAGCGGCTTTTGGTAACCCTCAAGGACATGCCAAAAACCTCTTTTTCAAAACCTATCCTCTTTGGGTCCCTCACAACTGCCTACCCAGCGTCTTTTGGTAACCCTCAAGGACATGCAATCTTTCAAAATCTCAATGCTCACAAATCATGCATTATATGCATTTGTTTGCAAAACATATCTATGCATAAAGTATATGCAATTATTTGCAAAACATATCTATGCCAAAACATATCTATGCATAAAGCATTTATCATATGTATGCTGACTTAAGTCATGCTAAATAAGTTGTATAACTTATACTTAAAACATGCATAAAACAATCATGGCTCTTAAAAAGTCCAGTAGCGATAGAGCACCTACCTGGCTAGGTCGCGCTAACCCCTTTGTCCTCGTACGCTCCTGAACATGGTTTGGGGAATCAAGGTTAGTTTGGCCTATCCTTTATAGGTTTTAGAGTGGTTGGTCTTATTACTTAGGCATTAAGGGTTCATCCCCATGCCTATGGGTGTCCTAAGGTCTTAATTGGGTCTTGGTATCATCAATTTTCCAAAGGTCTAGTGGCCATGCTCCACCATCCTATTCTAAGGGTCGTGCTCACCTTATATTGGGCCTTGATTAGGGATTTTATAGTTTGGGTGTGTCCGCGTCATCGACACGGACACAATGCCTTTCGCGGTGCCTCAATTGGAGCTCTAGATCTCAAGTTATAAGCTATTTAGTATCACGTGTACATAAGGGCCTTTAAGAGGTGGAATCCTAGAATGCTAGCGTGTTGCGCATCAGCGGCATGCACCCCAGTGGGCTCATCTGCAGACACGCTAGATTCTTGCCCATCTTTTCCATTTGCGGGCTCGTCTGTGGACGCGCCCGCTGGTTTCTCTCGAACGTGGACGACGTGTTTTGTGCAGGGGGAACGTTTCGTTCGTTGGGGGACCGGGGCGTCCTCGAGATGCCCTAGTTTGACCCTGTCGAACCAGTGCGGCCCCGGGAATAGTCCCTGGGTCCTTTGGGACTCTCCATGGCCTATTTTTGCATGAATTTTCATGCAAAAACTTAGGGAAACTGTGCTTAGGACTAATGTGAAGACGGGTTTTGAGGGATCTTGGGCATACCTAGCTCGTTGCTGGGTTTTTCTCCATGTTTCTCCTCTTGGTTGCTTCTCCAAAATAGGTTTTTCTAATGCTTTTGGGCTGCCATTAGAGGCGCCCAAGAGCTCTATTTATAGAGCTATAAGATGGTCCTGGAGGGGACTCTCACCGCCCTTGAATGGTGGTGGAGAAACCTCCAGAATGGTGGTGATTTCTCCTCCAATCACCGCCATTCTAGAACCCTCTAGGAGGTTGAAGAAAGGGGGTGCCGTATCAAAATGGGCCCCTGTGTTTTTCAGGCTAAATCCGTTTTTAGTAAAAATTACATTTTTGCCCCTGAACTTCAAAGGGCCATAACTTGCTCATTTTAACTCCGTTTTAGGTGATTTTGGTCTTGTTGGATTCCTTTTTCCGAGACGCACATAATGGTACCTTTTTCAGGACCAAATTTCTGAGTTCAATGTGGGTTAATAGTGAAATGACCAAAATACCCTTATATTCAAAAACTGAACTTTTCATTGCTAACTTGGGATTTTAATGTTACAAAATTGGAGTCATTACAGCTCTATCACTACTAGACTTTTAAAAAGAGCAACAATTATTTTGAGACTGCATGTTTTAAGTATAAGTTATATGACTTGTTTAATCTTATAAACGAATTCAGCATGCATATGACAAATACATTATGCATAGACATGCTTTGCAAACAATTGCATATATTGCATGATAAGTGTAGACTTGACCGATGAGGGCGGACTGATGAGGGCAGGCCGATGAGGGCGGGCCAGAGAGAGCTGACAGGCTTCTAGGCAGGGTTATCACTTTGAATGCGAGACTAGCATGAGCAGATTTTATGCATTACATGCATGTTTTGCAACCAATTGCATAAATTGCATGATTTACGACGAATATGTGTCATATGTCCCGTGGAGGCATATGACCCTGTGTCCCTAGGTACCCGGGAACCACACGGCAGTGAGGTTGTGTGCAAGTTGGGCCCTATGGTTTGAGGATTTACTTGCATTGCATATGGCATGACATGAGGTTGGTCGACCATACTAGATATCCATGAGTTGGATTCAGTTGAGCATCTTATGCATATCATTATGTTTAAGATATATATGATACTTTCGACTTGGATTATGTGATTCTTTAAGTCGTCAGTATTCCAATTCGATAATGGTTTTTAATCTCGATATTGAACATGAGTGTTCGAACATGCACATGTTTTTAAGAGCATATGATTTTAAACATAGCATGTATTGCAAAACTAGTAGTGATAGACTCCTACTGAGTATAATATATACTCACCCCATCCTTAACATTTTTCAGGATAGTTCCATCCACGAGTAGAGGACACCTATGTTAGTGCTACGAGCAAGAAAAATCAAAAGGAGACAAGGATACATGTAAGTAAACACTCTACCCTTTGGACATGTATTTGTATTTATTTACAGTTGGGCTGTGTGTTGTGACTGGATAGACCTGGGGAAAAACATTTATGATTTTTGAAGTTTTTCAAAAACTACTTTGGTGGTTGTGAAAGCAAATGACACTCGGGGTTTTCAAAATGAGTTTAAAACTAAAGATTTTCTGCTGCATTGCATGGTTTTTATAAAATGGTTTTCAAATAGGGATGCATCCCGCCTTAGGAATTAGATATTGCATTTAAAAATGCATGAGAAAACCTGGGTCGTCACAGTTCTTCTTTGCATTACACACATGCATCTTTTGGTTTTCAGAGAGTGAAGGTTGGATGTATTTTTGGGTAGATTTAGTTATTTGAAAGTTGCACAATTTTCTTTTCTCAGTTACATATAATCATGCGCACAATTCATATATTGATTTCAATCCAATAAAGATTATATTTCATTCCTTGAGTCTCACACACCATGTCTAGATCGATGCACACCACTTTGATTTTATTTTATTAGCTTTGCATGTTTATTTGATTAGTAAGTTGCATGATAGGTTAGGCGTAGTCCATGATTAGGTTTCTTTAATTGTTGTTGAGGTTTGTTGCATTGTTAAGTTTTAGAAAAAAAATTTAGTTTAGTTTCTAAATCATGCATGTTTCCCTTCCCATATTATTTAATTTCCTAATTTAATCAAATGCAATCTTTCTTTGGCTAGGATAAGTAATTTAAATAAAATCCAGCTAATATACATAATCGTGAGATTCCTTGTGTGATTGACCACAACCGTGCACATCGACTACAATTGATTCTTGTTCTTGAGAGTAATTTTAAAGCTACATTAGTATGTATGTACATCTTCATATATAAGATGTAAATGACAAAGCATAGTCAGGATGTCAAACTTTATAGTTTACCATAAAAAATGGCCATATGATAGTTACGAAGTAAAACTATGACAAACAAGGATCACTGCAAAATTTCCAACTCTTGCCATTAAGCACTTTCTTTAGTCTACATAATAGACTCTTCAAGAGGAAAATGGAGTATAGATTCTCTAGTAGTCAAATATACAAGAAATCAAGGGTTGTATCTTGTAAAAGGATTTGCCATTTGAAACCAATAAATGTAGATAAGTCATTATTGACTTGTTTAATACAGTGACTATTAACTTCATAGCTTTTGTTCAAGCCCAAAAGCAAACCTACTAGTGGGGCTTTTATTTTTGCAAAAATGCGACCATCATGAGTTTCTCCAAGTCAAAAACCAAACTTGAAGGAGCTCACTGGTGCTTAATAGACCCAAATTTGGGACTTTTTTTAGGCTCAAACCAAACACAACAAGAGCTCTTTGGAGCCAAAATTGGACATGCAATTTGATATTTTAAGAAGCTATAGATCAAACATCATTTGGGATTGTTTGAAGCTAAAAACTAAATCTTAGTGGGTTCTTATGGAACACAAACACTGCTGCCTATTCTCTCCTCCTTTAGCACTTCCTAGTCCACAATAAACTTGATCTTCTCTTGATCCATCTGAATCATGCCCTTGCTGATCCAATGGCCAAGAAAGAACACTTTTTTCCCTTCATATGACACTCACCCTTTCATGTGCATATTTTTTTCATTCAAATTTAAAGGGAACCCAATTGAAACCCAAAGAAAATAACATATTAGGAGCGTTCATTGAAGCATGAAACCAAACATTAGGTGAGGTATTTCTCAAATATAACACCAAAGTCCAAGTTAGCATCTTATTAGAAGAAAATCAATGAGAGATTGGAGTTATTTTTGACACAAAATCAAAACCCCATCCATTTATCTCATGGCAAGCAACAATAAATGGATAAATTAAGCTACAATAAAAAAATTTCATGGAAAAAACTCCATAATTCAATCATTTCAAACTCCTATTTCATCATATCCATAATCCCTTAAATTCCTAGCATGAAATAAGCACAAATTAATGAATTGTCATACCATAAAATTTAGCTATAAGAAGAAAAACATGGACACCCACAACCTACTCATTCATGGCTTGTTTTTTCTCATGGAAATCTTTGAAAACCAGCAACAATTTTTGAATAAAACATAGTAAAAAGCTCACAAAACATGATTTATAAGCATCCATTCTACATGTTTTACTATATCATGATTTTATAAATCAAAACACTAGGTAAAAGGGAAAAAACATGATTAATCACAATTAGATACAAAATTCCGCTAATATCTAAGACAAATCTCAAACAAAAACTAGCATCCTAAGCAATTTCATGGAAATCCAAAACCATAAGTAAAAAAAACTCACAAAAGGCTTCAAACTCCTTCAAGATTTTCCCATATTTCTTCATTCAAATCCACCTCCAAGCACCTTATTTCCATGCTCCTTAAAGAATCCAATATAGGTTTGTTAGTTTCATGAAGATCTAAAGAGTTGGAGTTGAGAAATGAAAAACATGAAAAGAAGATATAGGAAGAGAGAGAGAGAGAGAGAGAGAGAGAGAGAGAGAGAGAGAGAGAGAGAGAGAGAGAGAGAGAGAGAGAGAGAGAGAGAGAGAGAGAGAGAGTTCTCGTCTCTTTAGAGGAGGGCACAACTTTAGGGCTCCCTCTTTTAACCCACTTGACCACTATGCCTCACCACTTGTTCTTGAATTTCTTTTCTTCCCACCATGTCCCAATTCCACCACTAAAACCTAATTTTCTCATCTAAATGGTTGTCAAACCATTTGAAAGTCTATAGATCTTCATGAAACTCTTCAAGGTTCAATTTCTTAGTATTTGTTTACGAAATTAGGGATGAATGTATCATCCAAAGTTATGGAGTAGGGATATATGATGATACAAGTTTTCATAAATAGCTTTTGTAAATTATTTTAGAAATAGCCAAGATCCTTGTGAAGAGTTCTTCTTTTTGTAAAATATTTAGGAAACATAATATAAATAGTAGTTTTTCAAACTAAGTCTCCAAGGTCGGTGTCGAAAACAAAACTCCACATACATGTAGAGTGACACATGATAAAAAACATCATCATGACCTACTAGTCTTAGCCCAAACAAGTTATTTTAAACCATAATACAATGTAAAGGAAAGTTATATGTCCACTTACATGTCTATAATAGTAAAAAGATGATAACAAAGGAAACTAAACCTAAATGTTCTTCATACTTTGGCAATCATGTCCTTAGAATTCCCTGCACACCAAGCAAGATCACTCCTTCTGTGCATCACCTATGGGTTTGATTTGGTGAGTATGACTATTTAGTAGGAAATTACAAGACTAGTCAAAAACTACAGAAATCAATGCAGGTGGAGTATAAAATAGTTACAAGTGGTCAATGAATCAATATCAAAATCTGTCAATTTGAGAATCAAGCTCGATTGATGCAATAAAATCAAAAGATACATTAAACATCTGAATCAAATTTGTTGAATCTATCGATCATTCAATCAACCACTGATTGGAAAAGTTCCATAGGTATTAGTCTATATTCTTAAGAATGATTGACATGTCAGCCCGTGTCCAAACAAAACAACATAGACTACTATGCAGCTAGATGAACGTCCTATTTGTGCTTTGTTCGTGGATACTGCACAAACTACACTTGCTCTCATTGGGCCACTGGATTGGTGTAGGATCATAAGTATCTAATTTTGTACTAAAAACCACCTAATTAGTTACCCATGATTATAACTTATAGGGGTAAATTGGGGTTTTTGACCAAAAATTATAACACATGCATTTCTGACCTAAAAGTGCAAAAATTTGATAATTTGTAAGTACAGAGGCTAATCGAAGGTAAGTATGAGAATAATCATATTTTTTAGCATTTAATTAGAGTTTTAATGTTTTGTAGGAAGCGTGATGGTGATTTGATAGTCAAGATCGATCAAGATGAAAATAGAAGATCAAGATCAAAAGATAGAGTCTAGACCTAAAAATCATCAATCCAAAGTGAGATCAAAGGTCAAAATCATCTCTAAAATAAGAAATGGATACAATTAGAGGAGCTAAAGGTGGCTAAAGTGGGCCCATGCACAAGCCATGCAAAGTCCACTACCTTTGTATGAGATTCACTGAAGCCACCTAGTCATTTACTGTGACACCAAGGGTTTTTCCCAAAAAAAATTTTGCATTTATTTTGGAAAGATGGTGCACCAATAGTTTTAAAAATTCAAAAACATTGGAAAACATGTTCTTTGAAATTTATTTTTCCAAAAATTCAGATGTCACCTCGACTCCCATACTATACATAATATAGTTTTTATAAAAGATAGATATACATTTTATGAAACAATACAAAAAACTTTAACAAAATATATACCTGAGTGTAGAAGTATAGTTGTTGAACTCCTCTTGCTTGTGTATGTCTTCTCCTGTATGTCTGTATCTAAGATATTATAAACATAAAGCATTTACAATATCTCAACAAGCTATGCTTGGTAGGGGAGAGTTAAGAAAACATGTTAATTACATATGAATTAAGAATTTTACACCAATTAAAATATTCAATTTCATCACGATGCTTATATGGGATGAAGTTTACAACATAGTTCATGATTCAATAATTTCATTAATAATTCAATTATCTGAATGTCATTGATAAAATAGCTATTCATAATTCTTCTTCTTCATATAAATATAATAATCACATTTTAGAGATTACACTTTACATGATATATTTAATATATATAATTCACTGGTATTTTAAATATTTATCATTATCATTTTCCATATTATACCATACTTCAATTCTATGAACCATACTCTGCATAATATATCTATCATTCACTTCCCCATACCAATCTTTTATGAAACTATGCCGTCCAACATATACATATAGGACTATATCATATATATTAAATTTGTTAAAAACCATACAAAATTATGAACATAGTCTATAGGTTTTTTAACTTACATTCCCAGACTATACCCAGTCTCAAAATCATACCCCTTCCATACAGGGTTTATCATACTCCAATCGCTGCTAGTAACATCATGAAAGGCATCTCATCATGCCATCATACACGCACTATAGTGCATCAAATACAAGGACTACTATGTCGCAGTCTAAATTCGTACAACACGCCTAGATAACTGCATAATAATCCACCTATACCATCCTCGGTGGAAATCACAATATCCATGTCCATATGGTAGAACCATGGCTATCATAGTGGCGACCTTCCTATAATTGCCCCACTTGACTTTTAGCAACACATAGTGCTTGGTATCCATAAAGTAATTAATTTCAGAGAGCGAGTCGCCAAACCCTCATAACTCTCCTAGCATAGCATCCCCAAGCTTATGCTTGTCTAAAACAAAACTCTTAGGCCACCACGTATGGATGTAAAATAATATATATAAGCATCTTGCCTGTCCATAATATATATGAATATCTCATCATAATCATAACATCCTCACTTATTAGGTATTCACCCACCAAGGATGTAATGTAAAATCATAGAGTCATACATCATGTATGATGTAATGGTACCCATGTACCATAAATGTCTTTTAATCACAATAACAGCTATGATATTTTTAAGAATAGATCATGTGTATCCTTTAATATCCTTTAGTAGGCTTCAATTATAAGCATGTCATTTATGTAGCATTTCAAATCACAAATTCTCATCATTCACAAGTAAATAATTTTTTTTCATCATCATATATTATATGAAATGCACAATTTAAATGATATAATATTTATCATAAGAATAAGATCATGTTTAAAACATGTATCTTACTATGAAGACATGCTTTCTTAATTCTCCACCTACCTCATGTGGCGAGTTCATCCATTTCCCACTAGCTGATTGACGACGCTTGCAAAGTCTCATAGATCCATATTGCCCTAGTCCTTATTCTTCACCTGAATTCACCAAATCAAGTAATCAATCAGTATTTCTAAGGGAATAATGCTTTTTAACAACTTTTATGTATGGACCATAGAATTTGATCTGATTCCATACATAAATTCCTCGATTGATCTCAACCAGGGCTCCAAGTTAGCGAGATCATCTCTAGTAGGCTTCTAATCCTAATATCTTATAGGATTTGTGATTTGCATGTCCAAGGGTCATGATAGACTATTTGGATAGGAAAAGTGAAGCCAGACCATCACTAATCAGATGAGCTGACCTCTGACCACAGGTTTGATAATTTTAATGGCTGGATCTTCCCAGATTGATATTTGGGAAGATGGGTTTTGTTCCATTCAGAGAACTTCTCCTCAAGGTTGGTCGAGGTCTGAGCACACCGGCCGTTCATGGCCAGGTCATGCCCTAAGAATCTAATTAGGGTTTTGGTACACAGAGGAGATGGAGAAGGATCTTGGCGTGCTTGCAAATTGGGTCGTGGTAGTGACAGAGAAATGCAAGGGACAATGGCAGGGATGGTGGTGGTTGGGTGGCTTCCAATTCTTGGCCACCACGTGATCTAGTCAGGGGAACAAAGCACACTAACTTGCCTGAAAGCTTGGCCATGCTGGTCTCTAGGGAAGACAAGGAAAAGTGGAAAGCCTAGGTGGTTGGTGTGGCCTGAGAACGCCGGCCTTCTCAGGCCTAGCAGTGCTAATGTCCGAGGAGCATACAAGGTAACGGTGGTGACGGTGGTGGCTGTCAGCCACTTGTTGGGTCACTGCCCAACCACAACAGGGAAATAGATTGGGGCAAAAGGGGTTAGACACACCAAAAATTGGGTTTGCTATAGATTTGATGACTTCCATTCACCATCTGATACAGATTCAATAAAAAATAGAGGGGAAATGGGGTTTTTCGGCTGGATCTAGCACGCAGGCCGGATAGAGAAACCCGATATGGGTTTCTTGTTAGTCGCCGAAAAAATTGGAGTAGGGAAACTTGGCTTGACCAAGAAACCCAATATGGGGTTTCTTCTTGGTTACCGAAAAACCAGAAGGAAAGGTATCAGGGAAACCCGATCTAGGTATCCCTTTGTCGTAGAAAAAACACAGATCCACTAGGGATTTGCTCGAGGAAGAGAAGTAGAGGGAAAATCAACGGTGAGAGGGGTTGTACACTGCAGATCTGGGCACGCTGGCCAACAGATCTTACTTGTCAGTGATAAGGAACAGAGAGGGAGAGAAAGTTGTACATTGGTGACAAAGGGGAAAAACTGGGTTTGTTGTCACTAGAAAAGCGAAGGGGGAAGATGGGTTTTGGGATGCAGTTTGCCAGAGACAAATCGTTGGTAGGAAATCATACAGGGAGATGGGTTTTGGGTTTTCAAGCTACCTTTTACTAGCCTTCATTAATGGGATTTGGAGATTTCCTAGCTTGCCGGCCATGGGGAAGGAGATCGGAGGGAGAGAGAAGTACATAGAAGGGTTTCTTCTTGGTCATCGTAAAACACAGATCCACTTTGGATCTGCTCGGAGAAGAGGAGAGCTAGGGTTTGGGAATTGTCGGTGTCGGGTTTTGGAAAGAACCAGACTCGACATTATGTACAGTTTCCTATATGAGGGGGGGGGGGGTCAAATATCAATTTGGTCCCCTTCTGTTAAGTTATGTTTTTTTTTTAAACTTTTAATTACTATATTGCCTCTGACTTCAAAGGCCCACAACTTCTTCATTTAGACTCTGTTTTTAACGTTCTTTGGCTCATTAGATTCCATTTTCTGAGTACTATCTAATGGTTTTAGTTTTAGTTGAAATTATACTCCTATAAAATGATATACTCCTTGAAAACTCATAACTTGCTCATGGAATAGTAAAATTTTAGGGTGAAATTCATCTGAACTTCGATTTCAGTGTTCTTTATGTCGTTGGACTCAATTTTTTTAAATGCAATCCAAATATTCATGCTTTGACCCCAAATTCCATTTCTATAAAAAATTATTTTCTTTGGGTAAAAAATTCCAATTATATTCCAAAATTCCAATTTCACATAATAATGCCTAGAATAGTATTTACAAAATTTGGGGTTGTTACATTTACAAGCCATTAAGGAGAGGACAAGCTAAGGAGCCTAGCCAGACATCAAAGCCAATGGATTGAGCCACCAAGCTAAGAAAACCCTCAAAGCCAATCATGAAGCAAGCCAATAGAGCTCTCAAAATTAGCCATCATACCACATGAGCGAAGCTACATGCATGGCTATGACTGGAGGAAGATCCAAAGAAATATCCTTTAGTTTTTTGGGGTTATTTTGAAGAAAATTGAGGAAACTTCCACTTGGATACGGTAACATGTGGACCAATAGGAAGATACCACCCCATTTTTATTATTTTTCCATGATTTTCTCACTTTTTTTTTTCTCTCTCTCCTTCTCACCCTAAAGAAGCACTACGAGTTTTATTTTTTTAACTAAGAGTCCTCACTTTTTAAAACTCTCTCACCTTCCCAACTCTATTCTAGACCTTCCAATTATCTCTCTCCTCATTAACCCTTCTTTCCTATCCATCTCATCATCCCCAAAATTCAATTCTAATCTAAGGGCTGCCACCTTTCCATAGCACTTCCACCCCATAGATTTTCCATGTGAAAACCAAAGGGGGAGACTCCTATTTTCTTAGCAAAATGGAAACTCCCACCATTGGTTGGACCAATCCCAAGATGCCGCATACCAATTTCCATCCTATTCCTTATTTACTTTCCTTTTTCACCATCCAACATAGTTCCACGTTTTCCCCCCCTTTCCTCACCTTTGCTCCATGTGAAAGCAAGCAAGGAAAGGAGCTCCATGCCTAGCTCCTACAAGATAGGAGCTCCTTTCGCATTCCACATTCTAAGGTATCCATTCCTTGCATGCCACCTACACACTTGATTTCCCTTCTCTACTCACCTTCTATTTCTTTCTCCATCTATCTCTTTCTTTCCTAATCATCTAGATTGAGACATAATCTTTCTAACCACTTTAGATCTCTCTTGGTCTCCACCTTAGGATCATAGGTTACCCAACTTATAAGATATACCACTTATAAAAATTCTAGGGTTGACAACATGTGGTGCATCTTTTGTGGGAGTGAGGAGGCTTTAAAAAAGTGGCGCCTCCCTCCTTAAAACAAGTTCTATGACGTTTTTTCTTGGACACCCCTCTTTGTGCAACCATTTTTCTCAACATCTTCTACTTACAGCTTGGGTTCTTTCACGTTTTGGGTTTTTCATTGCTTGTATGTGCGACGTCCCGAGCTTTTTTGTAACACATTTTGTAATACATTTTTCAAAGGCAGGGCCCGTAGTAGTAAAAAAATTTCACAAAAAAAAGAAGTAGAAATTCTTTTCTTTAGAAGTTGTTTTGAAGAACCCAAGTCATCACTTCATACTTAATATAAATAGAAATTTTGTACAAGATAAAATTTCTATTGAAGGAATATACTTTTATTAAATTCCAGAATCCATCCAGTGGTTCACAGTACAACCCGATATCATTACAATACTTGTCCAAATTACATAATCCAAATTTCAAAGATCACCATACAATAAAAACTCTGAATACAATACAATGCTCTCAAATAAAAATACATGTCTTCAAGGGATATACCTTGATTGATTCTTCTTTCAAGTCTTCTTATGTCTTGAGTTCCTAATTCTCCTTCTTTGTATCTGAGATATTGTACACATTAAAACATTTACAATATCTCAGCAAGCTATGCTTGGCAGGAGATTCAAGAAGCATAAAAATTTGACAGTATAATCCTAATACTTCATAATCTCATTATTCATACTCATGGATCAATCTCTTTACATGGTCATATATGTACATCTTCATACATACTGTATACTTTGTATATATATATATATATACATATGGTCAAAACCGTGAAAAATAGTTAATATCTCAAAACATAATCACACCTAGTTTATACTAAGTTGATAGATCATCTAGACTCTGCTGGACATACTCCCTCATTTGGGTAGTATCGATAATCCATGATTACCTGGCATTTCATCATGCCATATCATAAGGCATTTCAATATGTCATGCATTATAAGACAAAAATACTCAAAGGACTACTATGCATGTAATCAGAATCTGTACTAGCATGCCCAAATTGCTGCCCAATAATCCACTTATACCATCTTTGTTGGAAATCATAATATCCATGTCTGTATGGGGAGGACCATGGCTATCACAGTGGCAGCCTTCCCATAATTGTCCCCCCCAACTTTTAGCCTCATTTAGGCTTGTTATCCATATAATAACAAGTTTTGGAGAGTGGGTGGCCAAACCCTACTAACTCTCCTAACATAGCATCCCTATGCCTATGCCTGTTTAAAACAAAACCACAAGCCGCCATGCTTGTATGTAAAGTAATTATCATATGTATCAGACAATCTATTTGTGTACATAGGGTTAGAATATATTTTAGTTCGATATTCACTTAGAGTCTATTCCTCAATTCTAACTTAAACATTTCATACGTGTTTGGTTGGATCATAAGGGTTTTAGGGGATTTAATACAAGTATTAACATTACACTTGTCAACATTTCTAGACATAAGATCATGTATTCAACATGTACATCCCATGTAGATGCATTCATAAAATCCTCCTACCTTCAAGTAGTGATTCATCTCTTAAAATCTTCCATGATCCCGATTGACGTATGAAATATGTAAATCCATACATACTGTCAATATTTATAGAATCTGAATAATCCTATATTTTTTATCCTATCTATATTCTTTGTTTAATCTTGTCCTTTGATATAAAGGATCTAGATCTTTTGTCCTATCATGATCTATCTTCCTTAGATAGTGTCTACCCTATTGATCAATAGATCTGATGGTTAGAATGATATTCTAATCTTTTAAATCTAAGTATTTTCTATTCCAAGTCTTTGTGTATTCCTTTCTTTAATCTTGATCTTTCATAGATCCTATGATCAATAATTTATACTTGTTGATAAATATCAAGGGCTTAGATCTTCTATCATCTAGTTCTTGTTTAATCTAAGTTCAATTGTTTGACCAGCCTTAAGGAGTACTTCCTTGAATCATATTTGATTAAAGGTTTGGATTTTCTATCTAGATTTGTCTACAACATTCATACATGGATACATAATAAAATATGACATTAGGATTCTTATTGTTCTTGATCATTCAAGATCCTATGGATCTTGTTTGATCATCCTTATCATACTTACACTTTTTATTAGGATTAGATAATTTACTAACCTTTTATGCTCTTATTATTATTATTCAATCAGTTAATGTTTTACTGGTTGAAGATAACTTATTTCATCCTAAGTCTAGACTGCTCCTCTTATTTCCAAATGGCTAAGGCTTACTAGCTGAATGGTTGAATACAAAGTGGTTACTTCAATCCTCATGTAAGGAGGCGTTTAGATGTCACAAATGTCAATGAAAAGTAAGGGAAGACTAAGGCTCTTTTAGAGAACCCTCTTAACCACCATGTCCAGCATTCACTAGAGTAACCTTAACTCAACCTTTCATAAGGTTCCTATGAGCATTTTAACCCTCGGTACTCTTTCTAATTAATTTTAATTAAATCCATGGACATTTAAAATGTCATTCATGGGGTTTATTATTTTCCTAGTTTGGGCCAAGTATTTGATAATTCTTATATTTTGCTACTAACTATAGCCCTTACTATGATTATACTTCTTGATGTACATGTATTTAGTGAAGTCCATCTATATGTCATCAATTACCTCTTTTAAGGTATTTTCCATAATTCTACGATTAGAAGAAATTATACCAATAATTATAAGGAATTTAAAGACAATCATACTAAAATTGAGATTATTGACTTGAATTTAAATTTTCTATTTAAAAGAAATTAACTAATAGTATTACAACATCTTATTCTAGAAAATTAAAGATAATTACACTAAAATTGGAAAATAGACATGGATCATAATTAAATCAAATTTACTATAAAAGACAATTAATTATGCATGTGATCAAGCTATCCCTATGATCCAACCATCCAATTTGTCCATCTTTTAGATCTAGGGTTGATATTCCATTAAGAATGCAACCCTTGATCCTTTATGTTTTTGTTTGATCCAACATCATAATGTCATGATCCTAACCTTAGATCATTCAATTTATAGGTCCAGTTGGCCTGATCATTCCTAATCCATCTGATCAAGGAGACCCATTGAGATTTTCCATGATCATTTTCTCATTTAAGGGCATGCACCTTGATTTATTTCATTTCAATCTAATCTAACCATCCCCATGCTATTTTACCATCATTAAATCCTTAGTGGACCTAGATTTTCAATTCTGATCACCCTAGCTCTACTTCAAGGGTGTAAGTAAGAGTATTTTTAATTAACAAATTTTTTTTATGCTTAAAATCTTATTTTTATGGGTTCAGTATGTTCCCCTCATCAAGAACTATTCATATCATCTTACAGATTGAAAATTAGACTTAAATTGAGTGAGTAATTGCATTTTTAAATCTTCAACCATTTTCAACAGCTACTTTTAGTTTGTACTATTTTTTATCAAATAAACCTATATAGAGGATTAGAAATCCTACTATGATATTAATCCTAGGGTTCTGATACCTTCTGGATCTGTCCATTAGATTAGATTTTCAATTTGACATCATTTTGATCATGATCCATTATTGTTGGAATGGATTTTAGTGATTATCATAAGTAAATACAATTAAAAGCATAAATCTAACATCTTCATTGTATTTTAAACACCATTATAAATTCATATAAACTTTTTGATCTAATATCAGAGGTAAAATGAGCTTTAAGGATTTCAGTTAAACAAATCAATGACCCCAGATTTGATTTGGCCATTAGAACATGTTTTAGACGATCTAGAATGTGACAAGATGATCTTGAACATAACTAGAAAATTGTAGAACGTGGCTAAATGATTTGAGTAAGGTCAAGCTGAAATCAACGCTTGATCTGGGAGATTGGTTGAGACAGTCTGATCTAGACCGTTGGATCATCCCTTCCCCAGATCTCCCAAATCTAAAACTTCCAAGGGTCAAGATTTCTTATCCTAGGGTTTTGGACCCTTCTGGATCAATTGGATGCTCAGATTTTCCATTTGAGCCCTCCATGATCTAGAAATGAAGAGTTCCTATCCTTGATTTTTTATAATTTTTAACCTAAAACTAATTTTAGAAAAATAAAAATTATATAAACTAACATGAAATAAGTGTGGAAAGAATTTCCACCTACCTTATTGATGAAAAACATAGGTTTCGAAGCCCAATTTAAAAGAATATCCACTTGATGATAAGATCGCACAAGAACCGCTTGTCTTGTGTTTATCCATTGTTTGAACCATTGGATCTTGAAATTTATTTTGTGGTTTTGTTGATAAGGTAGTATAGAACAATTTGAATGGTGAGATTTGTGAGATTTGATCTGGAATAGAGTGCCTAATTGAATTTAGGTCTCATGTTGCAATTAGAGAGAGGAGAGAGAAAATGAAAGAAAAGAGATTTTTGGGGGTTTTGGAAATTTGGGAATGAATCTAGAGCTATTTTTTCAGGGGAGCCAACATAATTTTGTGGTAAATTTTATGAACATTTTTGGAGGATTTTTTGGGGGGTATTTATAGGTGTTTTTCATTTTTCATAATTACTTGTAATAATTATGTTTTAATTCTTTTGAATATTTAATTAACATTGGATCCTCCACTACCACCTCCTTCTCCATTATTAGTTGGTAGTGATTTTACCACTCATTACATGTTTTCTGGCCGTTGGATTTATTTGTGGGCCTCTTGTGGGCCCCACAGAGGTGTGGAAAGACCATTTTGCCCTTTTATGGAGAAAAATTCGTTTTATTCCCCCGAACTCGGAATCAAGCATACTGAGTGGCGTTTGAATCATATTTTTGAGTAAATTCTAAATATTGAAGTCTTAGATCTTAGTTATGGGGAAAATTATCATTTTACCCTCTTATTCATAAAAATGGAGAAAATTAGAGATTTTTCATTTTAACTCAGAATTGAACGTATTTAGTGTCATTTCGATTAGTTATTTTAGTAAATTCATAATTTATATGTTTTAAATGATGTTTTAATCTCTATAAAAAGAGAATTTCTAATAACCTAATATTCCAGCCCAGAATTTCTGACAATTCAAACTAAATTGATTTTCTTAATCAATTTACAAAAATTGAGGTTATTATAGTATGCTCCACACAAGTTTCCTTAAAAAGAAGGTAAGTTCTTTTCCCTTGTTTTTTTCTTATATGCTTAGCCTAGGTTCCATTAAGTTCTAGCTTAATTCCTTTAAAGATTTACTTTGTTCCAATGGATTTATTCCCTTATCTTCATGCTGGTTGGAGTAGGAGGGACTAGAAGGTTTTAAGTTGGATTTACATTGTAAAGCATGGTGCATGCACAACAAGAATGGTGTGTACCATCCTTGTAACTAAGTTGAAATCAATAAAATTTTGTTGATAAATCTTTCCATCTCTTGAATGGTTAATGCTAGTGTAATGAATTTTACTTGTTAATTGATCATTGCTGCTAGTTTCATAGGTTATTATTTTAGCATTGTTTATTTACACTTCCATTACTCATTCAAATCAACCCAAAGACTCCTTGGATCTATACACACCATTCTAGGTGATATGTGCCTGGTTTTGAAGAATCCTTGGGTTGAACCTTGGCTGTAGATAGTGATGTTTTATTTCATTCCATCGTTTATTATTCAACCATCCTTAGTAATACATCCTAACCAAGTTTTGGTCTCACCCAAAGTCACTTTGATTCCTTGTGCACAACCCATGGGCTTGGTGCATGGTTTTGAGTGGTTTAGTTGTTGATTGAGATACTTGGTGGATGATTTTGGGAGTGGTTAGAGGATTGTTTAATTTTAATTAGTTGAATTTAGTCATCTTAGGATGTTTTATTACAATTAGTGGATTGAAGTTATAGTTGATTGTTTGCATGAGTTAGGCATAGATTTCATATGTCATATGTCATTTTAAGAGTTATTCAATTCTGTCCACGCACTCTTATCATTGCCACAAACACATGTTTGCATCATATTTACAAGCTTCCATAGGTAGGAGTCACATTAGAATCATGCTTTCCACCCTATGGCATAGTTCTAGA
Organism: Warburgia ugandensis; assembly: GCA_035236585.1. NCBI lineage: Eukaryota > Viridiplantae > Streptophyta > Magnoliopsida > Canellales > Canellaceae > Warburgia > Warburgia ugandensis. Next base: position 2,569,228 of record CP141129.1, on the reverse strand, counting down.
TGCACTTCCCTTAGATTTGTTGCTTAAAAAGGATTTTTGTATTAATTGCATAGTGAGTGATTGGATAATTACTTAGTTTTTGCATATTAGTACCCAATAGTTTGTTTGCATTATTTAGAAAGTTTCTAGTTTCTATGTTTAGAAGGTTAGTTTACGAAAGTGGTACATTTGTTGCCTAATTTCTTTATAGAAGTTATTTTAGTTATATTTGCAAAGTTTCCAAGTTACATGCTTAGAAAGTGAATTTAGGCAAGTTCAAAATTTAGAAGGCTTTTAGACTTAGGAAAGTTATATTTTTAGAAAGTATGTTTTTAGGAAAGTTTCTAAGTTTAGCATGTTTAACTTTTAGTATACTTCCATATTTTATGTTTACATTCATGTTAGGTTTCCATTCTTAGTCTAGGATAGAATCTCACTATCTTTGGCTAGGATTGATCCTTGAATATTTTTTAAAAATCAATTCAGAAATACTACATATAGTAATGGATTTTAAACTACTTATTCAAGCCCAAGTATGGCATACAAATCTCCATCATATATCAAATAATATTTAAATTATTTAAACAGTCAGGACCTACTAGTCACAGCTAAACATACCAATTTTAATGACAAGTCCATCAATAGTTTTGAAATGAATGATAAACTAATCCTAAAGTATTCATACTTTTGGAAATTGAACTTCTCAGTCTTCTGCATGCCAATTCCAAAAATATGCTTCTTGCCCTTGACCTATAGGGTGGTTGGGTGAGTAATTTGGATTACCCTCGAAAGAATCTAGAACTAGCCAAAAACTATAGAATTCAATGCTATGCAAGGTTTTAAAGTCAAGTGTGCATATTTTGTACTACCAAACATGCTAATGTCAAATCATGGCATCACACGTACATGATTAATAAGTCCGTTCAAATAAAAAAATTTCAAATCATAATATAGAATGATGAGGGAAAAATTTGAAACATAATAAGATCTGAGTCAAATCTAAAATCATATCCATCTAATGGATGATTCATTAGTCAAATTCATTCAATGATCAGCATATAACTGAGTGACATTTATGATCCTGCCACAAGCACTAGTCAATATTCTCCAAAACGACCAACATATCAACCCATGCCCACATAAATCATGTAGTCAACTATGCACATAGTGAAACCAAAGATCCAATTTGCATTGGTTAGTGGGTACCACACTGACTTACACCATCAATAAAGGGTAGTTGGATCAGACCAAATACAAGAGTTTTTCTCCCCTGCAACTTACCCTCTTCAAATGTGCATACCTTACCTTGGTACATATTTAGAAGCCACTGGTCAACTGACTCCCTAACATAGGGTCCGGTGGGGTCTCATATAATCCCCCAAGCAAGGATTAACTCTACAAAGTTTCCTAACTACTCAAAATCTTGTTACACTTATGTGCCAAAATTGAAATAAAATGTATACTAACAAGTAGCATGGATTTACTGACCTTGCTAGTTCAAATCATATTCATTTCCCTTAATGCTGAATCATGATAAATCAATCAATGATGCTAAAAGCATTTCCATTCCAAATTACATAAGTGTTCACAATTCTCTAGGAAATTAAATAAAAATAAAGATTTGAATGGCTACTCATTTGTTATTAAAGAGAAATAATCAAATCCATGAGAAATATAAATACTCAAGTACTATCAAAATGAAACATTTTCCAAATTATTCATCAAATTAGTAGAAATATTTCATAATCTTCATGGACATCATATTTATTTGTTAAATCTATTTGTGAGTTGAGTAAAAAATCCTTTCCAAGTATTATCAAACACCAAATCTTATGCTAAGACAAAACTGTAGTTTCAAGACATGATCTAAGAAGTCCAAGGATTCCAAATGAGTCACCTATCTCAATCACAAAATAAATCCTTGAGTTATGATCCTACTCTATGTACTAAATAACATAGGTATAATTAGTGTTTTGTATATCATACTTGGAGTGTTAAGTGTGCTGAGTGTGACTTGGTGAACTATACAACATATTCGATTCAATGCACAAGTACTCAATGCTATCTAGTTTCACATGTCAAAGCACTACTAGGTATTCATAATTTAATCAATTTTTCAGCATAGGCATGCTTGTTTATGACTAGGTCTATAATGTTTAATTGTCCATGCATCTATTCACTATTAGGTAGATTTACATCCATGCACTTAGTCATAGTTAAGCTATTTGGGTTTTGCATTTGATCACTATATATTGCTTAGTATTCATGCGTCTAGTTAGAGCTAAGTTGTTTGGTTCATACATCTGGTCACTACTAGGCCAATTAGTATTCAAGATCTTGGTCACATCGAAGCCGTTTGGTTCATGCATCTGGTCTAGCTAGTTTATTTATTACCAAGAACGAAATCATGGTTTCTATTTGGTATCATGCACTTGATCACAACCATGTTACTTGGCGTCGTGCACTAGGGTAATGCTAGGCTGTTTAGTGTCACGAACCTAGTGATGTAGCCAAATGCAAATGAATATAGATAATGCCCATCTGCTTGTGTATTTATTGGTCTGACTACATGTACATGGTGTAGCTACCATGTTCATTGTGCCACCACACCTTGAATTTCACTTGGTGTATGATGTAGCTACATGTCCAAAGAACCATGCACCTGCTGATTTTTAGGAACATGGTATAAGAGTTACATTTATATTCCTTAAAAACTTTTATATATCATTTATATATGGCCATAGTTAAATATTGTAGATCAATGGAATTATATATTAATTTTAGCATCATATATATGTACAAATGGTGTAAAATATTTTGACAAGTAAATTTTTGCATGCATTCATCCTTTGTTCGTGCACAGAAATACTCTAATTCTTAATTAAAGTAGGTGTGGCATCAAAGCTAGATGCCTTAGTGATTCAGCCCATCATACTTATATTGTACAACTTTGATCATGAATTAGATTACTAATTCTTAAGTACTAATATATTGCTCATATAAATAAGGAAATAAAAAGAATTGATGTTACATCCACATTTCCATCATCATGTGCATGTAGGCCAGTAAGAATTCATCTAATGATTTTACTAATTAACCAAAGCATGCAATTACAAAATGTATAGATGTTCAGATTGAATCATCCGAAGATTAATTTAAAATGCTGAAATATATCATACACATACATAATAACTTATTAAGTTACATACACAGAACTAAAGAAACAATTCATAATACTCACTTCTTCTTTTTTTCTTTAAAGTATGTATCAATTTCATTCATAAAATGTCAATTAACAAATTATAAAACCATATTTCAATATATGAACAAATGATTAACTTGCTAATAAATCAACACATATGAAATTTGATAATTAGATAGTGCCAATCACTATAAAATCATCATCACAAATTCCATACCAAAATCAATGGTAAAACTTTCATATTTTTTAGTTTTTAAGAGAAATTTGAGTTCTAATTCAATATTCCCGACCTCAAAATGCCTAATACTTGATTCATGTCTCCTAAATCCCTGGTGATCCAAGATTTCTCTTATGTCCATATTTCTTCTTTTTCTTTCTCCCTTCTCCTTTCTTCCTCCCCTTCTTGAAGGTGAACAACTTCAAACCCAGCCTTGTGCATCCCTTATTGGGTAGCATTGGGTACGGTGAAGCAGCCATCAATTCTGCCCCAACTCCCACATGTATGTCACTTTCTCCCAAGTTAGGTTCATGTTTCACATTTCTTAGTGCATTCACCCTATACAAAAGCATGTAATAGCATTACTTGCTTTGAGTCTATCTTAAAGGATCATGTTTTTCAAACCCATATTCATTATTATGAAAAGCATGTATTTTTTCATTTAATATGATCATCCCATGATCTATATTGATCTGGGATGTCAAAATAAATTTCTCAAAATTTACCAATTTCTTAAAACAAAAATTAATTTATGCATGCATGCATGGTAACTTGAACTACTGACATAAAACACTTAGGTTGATCATAAGACCACTAAGGAAACTCACCTTAGTAGGTTAAAATGTGCAAGAATACACACACACACACACACACACACACACACACACACACACACACACACACACACACACACACATAATAAAAGTAATTCGATTCATCACATTTTTCCCTCCTCAAGAAAATTTTGTCCTCAAAATTTCTGTTACAAGTCAAGAAAATAATTATTGAATTTCTCTCTCATCTTATCTTCAACTTCCCAAGTGGTTTGTTTTATAGAGTGGTGCTGTAGCATGACCTTAACCAAATGGATTGTCTTATTCCTTAGGATTCTTTCCTTTCAATCCAAAATTCTAAGTGGTCCTTCAAATGCAAGGTCAGGTTGTAAATCTATTGGCACCTGATTGAGTATATGAGTAGGATATGCTATGTATTTTCTTAACATAGATACATGAAAAACATTATGAACTCTAGATAGTTGGGGTGGCAATGTAAGTCCATAAACTACTTGACTAACCTTTCCAAGGATTTCAAAAGGTCCAATGAATCTCAAACTTAATTTTCCTTTCAAACCAAATAGCATCTCCCCTTTTGTCTATGAAACCTTCAAAAAGACATGATGCCTTCTTAAAATCTTGAGTATTCATAGAAAGAAAGCCTTTTAGAGTCCATGCATAGGTTGTTTGAAAGAGTTCTAATAAACACATACATATAGTATACCACCTCACCACCATATTTTTTTCTCTGAGGAAGAAAGAAAATTGCCAAACCCATGTTCCACTACATGGGTAGAAGGTTACGACCCTAATGAATTGACTATAAAGGTGGCTGATAAATTAGTTACATTAGTGGTAAAATTCCTTCATCTTTATTGCCTTGGTTTTGATGATCAACCCTAGCACATTTAGGTTCAACTACTAATTCCAAGTCTCTACAGCTGTTATCTGTGTAACTCTTTTGTCGTGTATGTGATAGTACAAGTCATTGTCAAATGAGCCTCACTTTTTTAGCACACTATTCGATCAACTCAGATTTCAAAAACTATCATTCCCCTACATCACTCCAATTGGTACACATAAGACAAGGTAAGTTATAAAGAGCTTTATAAGGTAACATCATGCTAGAGTGATAGCTGTTATTGTAGGAAAACTAAATAAGTGGTGAGTGTTCCTTTCCACTCTAATGTGCATGCTATCAACATGTCTTCCAAAGTTTGAATGGTTCTCTTTGATTGCACATTGAACTGAGGATGGAAGGCACTAGTGAACTTGGAAGAAATTCCCAATCTTTCCTGTACACTTTGCCAGAAATGAGAGGTGAACTTGTTGTCTTGGTTAGATATAATAGTTGGAGGAACTTAGTGTAGATTCACAATGACTCTTGATTGACTGCTTCAAACGAATTGGAAGAAAGTGTGAAGACTTGGTGAATCAATCCACAATAACCCAAATCATGTCATGCCCTCATGAAGTTTTGAACAATTTGATAATAAAATCCATGGTAATATGATCGCACGTAGATTCTAGAAGTTCCAACTGCAATAATCCTACTAGTCTTTGGTGTTTAGCTTTGACCTTTTGACAAGTTAAAAAGTGTATCACACAATTTCCAATGTTCTTTTTATGCTTGGTCACCAAAAATTCCCCTTTAGATACTAGTACATCTTAGTGCCTCCTGGATGAATGGCAAACTTAGAGTTGTGTCCTTCCTATAATAACTCTTGTTGTCGGTCACTCTTAGATGGAATGATAAGCCCTTGCTAGAAACGTACTTCCCCATTATCACCTTTTGAGATACCTTCCTTTCTCATTAAAGTCTGTCTCAACATTCATTCTGAACCTATTAGGTTGATAAAGGCTGATCATAATGAAATGTTAGCAATTTGATCCTTAGTCTTTCTACTTAGTGCAACTACAACAACATTTCTTTTTGTAGATAATATTGGATGGTGAAGTCATAGTCCTTCAAATATTCCATCCAATGCCATTATCTCAAATTCAAGTTGCTCTACATGAAGATATAATTGGGACTTTTATGATCTGTGAACAGTTCAAACTTTTCCCCATAAAATAGTGACTCAAGATCTTAAGTGCAAAAATCACTGTAGCAAGCTCCAAGTCATGAGTCCGTTAGTTCAACTTATGAATCTTAAATTGTCTTAATGTGTATGTAATGATTGACCATTTTGCATTAGTACACACCCAAGTCCATTTTTTGAAGTGTCGTTATGAACAACAAATAATCAATAGCGAACATGTAGGGTCAATACAAGAGCAGTGGTAAGTCTCTTCTGTAATTCTTGAAAACCCTATTCTCATTCCTAAGTCCAATTGCGCTCCTGCTGTTTTTTTGGTTAGCTAGGTTAGTGGTAAAGATATACCAGAGAATCCTTCAATAGATCTCTGATAACAAAAAACCATCCCAATAAAGCTACAAATTTCAATCACTATTTTAGGTCTTTCCCATTTCACAATGGCCTTAATTTTCTTTGGATCAACTACAACACCTTTTGTTGAAATTACATGATGAAGGAATTGGGCTTGGTCCAACCAGAACTTGCACTTAGAGAATTTCTCATACAATTTGTGAGCCTGAACTATGCTCAACACAACTCAAAAGTGCTCTACATGTTTGTCCATGCCAGTGAATAAATGAGGATATCATCAATAAAAAAAAAAACAAATGTGTCAAGGTATTTCTTAAATACTTTGTCATAAAATCCATAAATGATATAGGTGCATTTGTTAATCCAAAAGGCATCACAAGTAATTCATAATGCCTATAGTGAGTTTTGAATGCAGTCTTAGGAGCATCCTCGTCTCATATTTGTAATTGGTGATAAACAGACCTTAAATTAATCTTGGAAAATGCCTTTGCCAACTACAATTGATCAAAGAGACCATTGATATAGGGTAAAGGCTACTTGTTTTTTATGGTTACCCTATTCAAGAGTTGATAGTCCATACTTAACCTCATTAATCCATACTACTTCTTAACAAACAAAACTGCGCTCCCTAAAGTGAAACACTTGGGATAATGAAACCCTTATCCAAAAGTTGCCACAATTGGGTCTTCAGTTCTTTCAACTCAGTGGGTGCCATTTAATGCAAAGCTTAGAGTTGGGAGCTGTTCCTGGAACCAACTCAATGGTGAATTCCATCTCTTGCTTGGGTGGAAGTCTAAAATTCCTTTAGGAATACATCCTAAAATTCTCGAACAACAATTATCTCTTGAATCCTTAGTCACAAAATTGGCCAGAAAAGCCGTGCAACCCTAGCTATGAATCGAGTTGCTTTCATAAATGAAATAATGCTTGCTCTTGAAATGTTAAGTCTACCTTGAAAGACCAGAGGTTCTTTCCCAATTATCAAATAAGACTTCTTTCTACAATCAATAACCCTCCATGCTATGCTAACCAATCCATTCCAAAGATGATGTCAAAGTATATCATTTTTAGGAGGATTAAATTAGTGCTAGTTTCTTAATTTGCCAAATTAATTAATATATCCGAAACATACTCTTGTGCAATAATTGGTTCCCCAAATGGAGTGCTAACTTCCAAACAAAAACTCAATTAGTGTGTGGCACAATCCATGGATGATGTAAAATCACATGAGATGAAAGAATGTGTCGAACTAGGGTTAATCAGAACTCTAGCTAGTCTATCAAAGATTAAAAAAGTCTTTCCACCACTACACTGGAAGTATGAACTTGCTTAGTAGTCAATGCAAAAGATTCTCCCATGGCTCCTTTGGGTAGAATCCTTTTGAGGTTGACTGTCACTCTTCTTCTTTGTGCAGTCACAAAGGTGATGTGCTCTCTCTCCACATTGAAAACATCTATTCTATTGAGCATAACAAATCTTGCTTAGATGTGGCTTCTTATAGTCCAAACACAAAGGATGATTCTCCTCCTTAGATAGAAAAGATGATGATCTCCAAAACCCCAAGAAATCATCGACGACAAATGTTTCTTCCCCCTCGAATTGGACTTTGATCCATTGACCTTCTCATGATCCTTTGCTATCTAGAACTACTAAAAAAATTATGGAAATCAATTCTATGCATGCTTTTAAAGTCATTATGCATATTTTGACTACCAATCATGCTAATGTCAAATTGTAGCATCAAATATACATGATTAATAAGTCTATTCAAATCTGCACACATCAAATCATAATATAGAAAGATGATGACAAAATTTGAAACATAAAGGGATTCGAGTCAAATCTAAAATCATATTCCACCACAAAATCATAGTCTCAAAATGTGATCTCAGAAATTTGAAGATTCTAAGTGAGTTATCAATCCTAATCACCAACATAGTCCATGAATTATGGTGCTACTCAATGTACTAAATAATATGGGTATTATTAGCATTATGTATATCATACTTGGTGTGTTAAATGTGTTGAGCGTGACTCCGTGTATTATGTACCACATACAATTAAATGCATATGTACTTAATGCCATCTAGCTTCATGTGTTGAAGCACTACTTGGTTTTGACATAGGTATGCCTATTTATAACTAGGTGTTTAGTACTTATGCCCCTTTGTAACTTCTAGAATGCTTAATTGTCCATGCACCTATTCACTACTAGGTAGATTTACATCCATGCACTTAGTCATAATAAAGATGATTGGGTTATGCATTTAATCACTACAGGTTTCCTAGTATTCATGTGTCGGGTTATAGGTAAGTTGTTTGGGTCATACATTTGGTCACTACTAGGCCAATTAGTATCATGCACTTGGTCACAACTAATCCATTTGTTTCATGCATTTAGTATAGCAATTTAATTATTACCATGAGCCAAATCATGATTTGGCTATTTGATATCACACACTTAATCACAGCCAAGTTACTTTGCATCATACATCTAGGTAATTATAGGCTGCTTAGTGCATTGCACCTAGTGATGCTGGCTAAACAAAAATGAATATAAATAATGCCCATGTGCTTGTGTTTTACTAGTCCAACTACATGTACATGGTGCAACTATCATGTTCATTGCACCACACATGCCTTAAGTTTTACTTGCTGTATGATGCAATTGCATGTCCAAAGTGCCATGTAGTTGTTAATTATTTGGTGCATGGTATAGGAGTTAAATTTAAATTCCTTATATACTTTTATATATTGTTTATATATGACTATATTTATGTATCGTAAAACAATGGACGTATATATTAATTTTGGTGTCATATAAATGCATCAAATAGTGTAAAAAAAATTGACAAGTAAATTTTTGCATGTATTCATCTTATTAATGTACACAAATACTTTTAGCTCTTTAATTAAACTAGTAATAGCCTCAAATGTAGATGCCTTAGTGATCCAACCATCATACTTATATTGTAGAACTTTGATCATGAATTAGATCACTAATTATGTTTAAGTACTAATGTATTGGTCATATATACAAGGAAATAAAAAGAATTGATGTTACATCCATATGTCTGTCATCATGTGCATGTAGGCTAGTAAGAATTCATCCAATAATTTTACTAGCTAAGAAAAACATGCAATTACAAGAGGTATATACATCTAGATTGATGCATCCAAAGGGTAATCTAAAATTCCAAAATAGATCATACACAAGAATAATAATTTATGAAGTTTCATACATCAAACTAAACAAACAATTAGCAATACTCACTTCCGTATTTAAAAAAAATAGTATGTATCAATTTCATTCGTAATGCATCAATTAACAAATTATAAAACTAGGTTCTATAATATGAACAAATGATCAACTTGCTAAGAAAACAACACATATGAAATTTAATAATTAGATAATCCAATCACTATAGAATCATTGTCACAAATTCCATACAAAAATCAATGGTAAAACTTAAGTATTGTTTAGTTTTCAAGAGAAATTTGAGTTCTAATTCAAGATTCCCTACCTCAAAAGATTTATATTTAATTTGGATTTCTTTTGCTTTTTTCTCCCTTTCCTCTTATTCCCTTTCTCTTTCTCTTCCTCTCCTTTCTTTATTTTCTCTATTTGGTTGGGTGCAAGATGGACTACTTCAAATGTAGTCCTATGTTTCCCTTATTGGGTAGCATTTGGGTAGGGTCAAGCAGCCATCAATGCTGGCCCTACTCCCATGTGTATCTGGCATTCTCCTTAGTTAGGTTCATGTTTCAAATATATAGGTGCATTCACCCTATATAGAATTGTGTAATAGTGTTACTTGTCTGAGTCAACTTTCAAGTTTCATGTTTTACAACCATAGATTAATCCTTATACAAAAAACATTTTGTGACATTTAATATGATCATCCCATGAACTATAATGATCTGGGACATCCAAAATAAATTTTTTAACGCAAAACATAATGTGTTTATGCATGGAAACTTGAACTCATGACCTAAAACACACACACACACACATTATGACATCCCAATTTCATAAAACATATTTTGAAAATCATGAGTAATGTAGTGGAATTCCTATTTAAAATGTATGCAAACGAAGTGTAGGGAAACCCGTAAATAATATAAGTAATTTAGAAAATCCCACACTCCTTAATGGGGCCACCCATTAAACTTCATTCATAGCACTAAAATAAGAGGAAATAATAGTTTACACAAATGAGAATCATATCCCAAGTTTCCACTAGTCATAGCTATGTCCACATTTGTAACATTAGCATAAAGTCCATGTCTAAATATTACATTCCCAAAAAGTTATGTGTCAACATGACTAAATATTAGAGTCAACCACAAACTTCATCAAAATGTTCATAACTAATTAAGTAGTTCCTCTTGGACCTACATCTACATCAACCCAATATGACCTTTGTTTTTGCCTTTCTCCTCCATGCTCAACCTCTTCGAGCTCTCTACTAAAATGTAGGTGGAAGGTGAGCACAACTGCTCAGTGGGGAAAACCCTAATAGGGCCAATGGAGCAGTATTGAAAAGAGATGCATTTAAAAACTTTGCAAGGATTTGTAGAGAGAAGCGATGGAAAAGGGACCATCTAGAATGCTCAACTTTTAATAAAATGAAATGTCAAAGGCAATATGGCACGTATTGTCCTAGTTTTGACATGAACATGAGAACCCTTGCTTTTCAATGTTTTTCCATGCATTGTGGAAATGGACTTAGGACCCTAGGCCACTCTACGGTGAGATTTGAGCCTAGGTGACATTGATTATATGGACTTTTGGTAATCGGACAAGACCTTAGGAAAGTGAATCTAGGGCCAATTGGAGTATTCCTTTTTCCATGCATTGCTTTTCAATGTTATTCTAAGCATTTGCCTTTCATAGCTTTACTTTTCTATGTTCTTTCATGTAATTATTTCAAAGGGCATGGATTCTTCAAATAACATAGTCAAACTATAGTGGAAATATAGTTTTGAATGTGTTTTCACATAATGAATCTATTAATCCCTATCTAATCATGCTAGGTTCTTCATGAACATGTTTTCTTACTAGTTCAAGTTCATGTCTTATGATAATGTTCATTCTTTCCACATTCATAATCATTGTCATGATGTTTCATATTAATACTTTGGTCACTAGTATAACCCAAGTATTGTCACATTATTCCATTGCTTATCTCATTAGTACATGTTTCTTACATAGCATTTTCATAGCTTATTTCATGTTATATTCTATGACATATTCCTGGAATTTAGTTCACTATGGCATTTCCATAGCTTATGTCATTTTCATCTCCATGTCACAATCTTAATCTATGTACATCATCTTATGGAATTTCTCTTTACTTATGTACTATCTCAAGAGTCATTTTCCTATGCCATATACTTGTTCTCTTCTATGGAGTAAATAGAAGCATTCCATAGCATCACCATGGCATAGTTTTACCTTGGTATCATCATAACATTCAAGTAACATGTGCATATCATTACATTTGGGCATCTCATTGCCATATCATTCCCATGGCATTTTACATACCATTAAATAGCATAAACATGTTAATTTACATGTTACTACTTAGGGTTTTCCATAGCCCTTACCATGTCATCAAAGTAACATTCCATAGTTTTCTCACATTATTTCTAGTAGCACTCTCATGACTTGTGTTTAGTGTCATTTAAGCATTCATTAGACTCATTATGTAACATTACCATGGCACTTCTAAGAGATTTTAAGTGGGCATGGTCACTTGTTTACATAACGTGACATTTCCTTAGTTCTAAGTGTTACTTAGGCCATTTTAATTCACTATGTTTGGGGCTCATGTCCTTAGTCATATTTCTTCATTTTTAGCCTTATAAGATGGTATATATTATTTTTCTAAGATCTGGTCCAATTACCAAAAGTCTATAAAATCCACATGTCACCTAGGCTCAAATCTCACCATAGAGTGGCCTAGGGTCTTAAGTCCATTTCCACTAGATTTGGGTGTGAAATTTAAACATTATCAAAGCTCAATCTCACCATTCTTCTTATTGATATTGGAATGTGTTTTTAATTATATTTTTTACATGAACATTCACACTCCAAATGGTACCTTGGGAGTGAGCTACATCGATCCCATACTTATTGGTTTCCTAGCTCACTTTCATGGTACTTATGGGTGCACTTTTCACTTGATGCCCTAAGCAAGGGCATTAGGGTACATTATCTCATTACTGTTGAAATCACATCCTCATCATAGTTTTATAAGTAAGGTTGAAGGCCTAATTGACATTCAAATTATTCATTCATTTAGGTGCCTATACAACTCCATGGGTTCCTAGGAGTTTCCCTAAGTTTTTCCTCACAAAACTCATCATTTAATGGGTTTTCACTTAGGAATCTTAATTCCTTGATTACTGGAATTAATTATAATTATGAATGTACATGAATGTTTTCAAAATTCCAAGTTTAATCACCCTTAATTACTTCCTGAAACAGTGAACTTAGTGGCATTATTTTTTGCGTGGAATGTAGAACACGATCCAACAATAGTGGTCCCAAAACATATCAATTATTTACTGTTTTCAACATCTAAACCATAGTATCATAAATTAAATTGATAATGATCATTACATATATAAATACCCAAATTTACATGTGGTTTGATCCACAAATTATGACCATAGCTCTGCTCCATTTTTGGGCCCAAAATTGGGCCAAGGACATACCAATTCTATGAAGCCTTTTTACAAGTATTAAAGGCCAATTTCTCAAGATCAAAACTTACTAATATTCTCAAGAAATTCTATGCTATTGAGACAAGAAAAATCATGCAAAAAAAAGGCCTCTAATAGTAATCATGCTTCACCCAAAGTGGTACCATTTTCATAGTGGAAATGCGCATTCTGTTGGCTTTGTATTTCATGGCATATTAAGCACTTAAAACATGATCAAACATTGCTCCGTGGAAGAGGATGAAACATTTATGAAATCATATCCAAAATAGGAATCATATCATGAAAAAAAAAGCATAGTTTATTACATTCAACATATCAAGATCTCAAAAGAGGGGCTATTTTCCCCTTTGCAAATGGCCATGAAATTAAGTGGCATAGAAGCATGAATAGAAACAGGTTGAAACATACATGATACAAGAAGATTCTAGGCCAAAATGGAAGGAGGAATGTATCGTAAAACAGTTTCTCAAAGCATGGATTTCAAACATGCATTAAACTTCTAAAGGAGCGTCCTAGAGGAAGCATAATGCTAAGGCTAGTACATGGCTGATCCATTGATCTTACTAGGGTTTTTACTAGTGTCCCCCCTTGCCTTATTTTGAATCTTAATTGAGTGTGGAGTCCTTGAGTAGGTAGGCTTTCCAAGATTGAAAAAGATCTAGTTCACTTGAAGTGGTTCTTCCCCAATGTTTTGGGCTTCATTCTTTGAACCTCTCTTGCTCTCTAAGCCTTGCTCCATGACTTAGTTCCTTGGTTTCTCTCTTCTTCTTCTTCTTCTTCTTTCCCTTGGCTATTCTTGCCTTTCTTGGTTTCTCACTAAGTGGAATTGGGAGCCCTCTATAAGTCTAGGCACATGGAATGTTCTCCATAGAGAGAACTCTCCCAACCTTGCCATTTTGGTCAGCTATCTCATGGGTTTACACGTGTCACTTGGTGGAAGTGGTAGCTATCTCCTTGCAAGGCATTTGGCCCTCCATTTGTTGGGGCTAGCTATGCAAGGTGGCTGCCCTTGCCCACACTACACTTCCCCAAATCATCATATGAGATTCCTAGTTTTGTGTTTAGTTTCTAGATTTGATTCCCTTGATCTTGCTTTGTCATTTAGCCTATGTAGATATTTTTTGCATCCCATGATGATGTTTCTACATCATCACTAGAGTCTAAGTTGTTTTGTTGCAGAAGAATCTCTCATTAAACTCCTTCCACTCTCATCATTATGTCTCTTTGTTGTCCCTTATTTTAACTTATTCAAGATTCTATTCCTAACCATGGGGTGGTGGTGGCTGCCACTTGAAAATAGCTAGCGGCCTTCTATGGATTCACATGGGGGAGAATTGGTATCTCCCCATAGCTTTATCTCACTTCATCATTACATTTATATACAATTACATGGTGTATGTGCTTTATTTTCCACTCCTACCTAGTTCTAACCTACAGTCACATACACCACAGAAAAGTGTTATATTATTCATTATCAATCCATTAGTCTATTAAGTATGTTTCCCATCCATATATATCTATTAAGGATAAGTTATAACTTAGGTTTTATATTCCATTCATGTAGGGTTTCATTAATGTGTAATAACCCTAATTGAATTACCCATTCCATCTTACTCACACTATAGAACATGCCTAGGTTATAATGTATATTAATCATCTTATAGCCTAGTAATGACTTATAGTCCATGGTCTCTTTCTAAACTTACAGTTCTACACTACCGTTCATTTAAGACTAAGCACATTTCTAGCTTCCTTAAGCTAGTCAATTGATCTTATTCCTTAGCATTACACTTGATGTCATGATGAATATCTATCCCTTGATTTGAATACTTTCATAAAAGGGGTTAATTAAAAGGGAAAAATAACACCTTTTTTGGATAATATAACTCAATTATAAAATTGACTATATAGCACACACATACATCATAAAAGAAATTGGAGTCATCACATTCTTCCATCTTAAAGAAAATTTTTTGCTTGAAATTTTTGTTACAAGTTAAGAAAATAATTCTGAGAATTTCTCTATCATCTCATCTTCAACTTCCCAAGTGGCTTCTTTTATAAAGTAGTGCTACCACATGACCTTAACCAAAGGGATTGTCTTTTTCCCAAGGATTCTTTCCTTTCAAACCAAAATTCTAACTGGACTATCTTTAAAAGTGAGGTTCGGTTGTAAATCTATTGGCACCTGATTGAGTATATGAGTAGGATCTGGTATGTACTTTCTCAACATAGATACATGAAAAACATTATGAACTTTAGATAGTTGAGGTGGCAATGGAAGTTGATAAGCTACCCGACTAACCTTTTCTAGGATTTTAAAAGGTCTAACAAATCTTAAAGTTAAATTCCCCATCAAACCAAATCATATCATGAGGCCCAACTTTCAAAATGGCAATGGAGTTTCTGTATGAAATACTGCGTAGTTAGAAACCTAAGTTAGCAACCACCATTATCTGTACTAAAGAGAGTGTGAATATCAAAAGATAAGGTGGCAAGCTTCCCATGTATGCATACATGCATTTCACCAGCTTTAGAGAGCTTCTAAGTGAAGATAAAAGCCATGCAAGGTGTCACACATGTGCATGAACACACACTTAGAAATTGGGGGCCTGCATGAAGCATCTTCCACTCACTTTCTCTCTCATTACACTCCAAAATGGGACCACCTAAGCACTTCACAATTTTTTCATGCAAGCCAGAGTGCTACACTCCATTTCAAATGTTGTTGCATGAGGAAAATAATGAGGAAAAAAATAGAAAAATGTGGTGAAGAGAAAGATAACTTACAGGAAATCCAAGGTCACTGTTCATCTAGACTTTTAAAAAAACAAGGAATAAGCTAACTAAGAAAAGGAAAAACACTCTTTCATTAATGAGAATTAAATTACAATTGAATACAAGAAAGAAAGGAAAATAAAGCAAATAAGGAGACTTCCTTGAAGTGACCACTATAGGAGTCCTTCATTGTGTCACTCAACAAGATTCTTTACATGTCATCTTCTTCTTTCATAGGCTTGGATTTTTCTTTATAGCTTACTTTGTTGTATCATTCAACAAGGGCCTGTACACTTGCACTCAACCCAAATTACACTAATCTACAATCAAAATTTTCACTTTTTATTAACCTAACACGTCACAAATCCAAATTGTTTCTCAACCATGCTTTAGGAATTGGAATTAACCTTGGCTACTATAGAAGGGCATAAGGTATATGGTGTATGTTTTAATTTTACTCACAAGTGTACGAATCAATTGTAGTAGATGTATGCGCGTGAGGCCAATCCCATGAGAAATCTCAAGGTAGTGTATGCTGGATGGATCTTATTTAAATTATTTATTCTTAGCCAAAGGAGATGGTTTGTTTCCTATTCTATGAATTTAAACAAACATGGAAACTAAAAATATATGAAATTAGAAACTTTCTAAAATTAAAGCTTTCAAAACCAAAACATGGAAAATTTCTAAAATCAATCTAACATGCAAATGAACCTAGACCCAATCTAAGAAATCAAAACATGTAATCTAACATAACATGATGCATATGATTTAAAAATGGAAAGTGTGTGAAATAAATTAACTAAGATGCATGAATTGAACATGAAAGTATCTATGAAATAAGATACAAATATTATTTAAATGGAATGCATGAGACAAACTTACTAAAGCATGTAAACCTAAGCTAAACAATCAATATTCTAAGGGCTACACAACAAGACCATGTGCAGGACCCAAATGGTGTGCATGGTTCAAGTGTGTGGCTAATGTGATTTTAAGATAAAAAAAACTAACCCACAAATATGCATATACTTTAAGGTGAATGATGCATGGATTTAAGCATTAGGAACACCATTAAATATCCATGGAAGACTAGATTTAAATCACATAAACATTCATGGAAAGGAGACTTTTTTAATCATGGAACAACTTCAATATTTATTAAAGGGAATTTAAGTACAAGTGTGGTGTGCACCATTCAATGCTCCAAGTATCAATAAAAAATCCAAAATATTCTATCTACACACTCAAATATTTAGCATGCATGTACTCAAAGACGGATATAAGGAAAACAATGGGGAAAAGATGGGAAATAAAGTAAGAGATGGGCAAAGTTCTTAATGAGAAGGATGGCAAGGAACTTGATCTAAGGCTACACACTCTTGGCTAACATTGCAAAATAGTTGTATCCTTTTGATTCAAGGATCTAAAGTTTCAAACTAAATGAAAATAAACAAGGAACATGTAACAACCCCAAATTTTATAAATACTATTCTGGGAGTTATTATGTGAAATTGGAATTTTGGAATATAATTGGAATTTTTTACCTAAAGAAAATAAATTTTTATGGAAATGGAATTTGGAGTGAAAACATGAATATTTGGAATTTCCTCAAAAAATTTAGTTCAATGACATCAAGAAAATTGAAATCAGATTATGGATGAATTTCACCCCAAAATTTCACTATTCTATGATTGGGATATGAGTTTCAAGGAGTATATCTTTCTATAGAAGTATAATTTGGAACTAAAACTAAAACCATTAGATAGTGCTCAGAAAATGGAATCCATCGACCCAAAAAAATGCTGAAAACAGAGTTTGCATGAAGAAGTTAGGGGCCTTTGAAGTTAGGGGCAATATGATAATCAAAAGATTTAAAAAAAAACAACTTAATGGGAGGGGGCCAAATTGATATTGGCATGTCCTCCTCACATTGCTCTAGTCTCTCTCTCTCTCTCTCCCTGACCAATCACCCTCGACGCGGCAGCTTGAGCTTAGTGCACCGGCCACACCTTCCCTCTGATCTCTTTCCCCATGGGTGGCAATCCCTTCCTGGGTAGGTTTCTCAGTGTCGGATCTCCCATTTGCTCTGGCACAACCCCAATTTCTGTTGCCCCAACCCTCTTCCCCCTTCCATCTGATCTCCTCCCACCAGCACTAGCACTATGAGGAACCCATGATGGATCATCAGTGCCTAGATCTACTGGATTAGGGCACACTAGGGATGAGAAACCCAAAACTCATATTGGGTTTCCCTTTCTCTAGCATTGATAGGGAATTGAGATTTGGTTTCCCCCTTCCAGCCATGCATCTCCCTCTCTGGTGTCGACGGAAACCTAGATCAGGTTTCCCTTCCAGTCGCGCTACCATCTCCCCTCTCCTCATTTTGCCCAGCACTGCCATGGCCTGGCTATTGGGTAGCTGACATGCAGGGACCCCTCTCTTTCTCTGGTGTGGCCTAATAATTTAGAAGGCCAGATCTGATGTTTTCTCATTAGATCCCCTTTTTTTGGGCTAATAAAAACCCAAATTGAGTTCTTGTCGGGGAACGACCACCTACCTATCTTCCAGCTGGTTTCCCCTTTAGCTTTCTAGTGAGTTATCCACGATAGGGCACAGCTAGGCTTGAGAAGGCCGGTGTGCTTAGATTCCATCGGAGACTGGTGTGTTCCTTGGGTTGTCTATGCTGACTTGATCCATTGGGAAACCGGTGCAACTCGACTGGTAGGCCGCGCCAGTCCCGATACCCTCTTCCCCCTGCTCTCCTTCGATCGGTGCTGTCTAATTAGCATGCTAGCCCAATACCTGTTACCCCTTGGGTTGCCTTTTCCTATTAGGTTCTCCACACGGTTTAGCACTGGAGCTGTGATCGGGACACAGCCTTCATCGCCTCCCACTTCCATCATTCCTCTCTTTCCCTTGCTCCCCTATTTCTGACTTGCCTTGGTGAGTCAATTTGACTTGGGTGAGTACCATTACCCCTTGGACTTGGACCTCTTGCACTGCCAAATCCAAGAAGGATTTCATAGATCTGAGACAACCACCATGATCCTTGTAACGTAAAGACCAAAAACCATATGTTTGTTCATTGATTGGAGAAGATCCGATCATCAATCATGATTGGACACTTGATTGGACCAAATCTATGACCGATCTAACCATCCATCAAGATCTAGTCATTTATCTATCTTTGAATGATGGATATGTGACTAATTTTGGAGATCCTACAATGATCCAACCATTGATTTGCCTCCAAATGGAAGATCTGAACTTATAACAACCAGTCATCATGATTATACCATTGATCTGCCTTCAGAAGTCAGATTTATGATGGATAGGAGCTCCCTTATAGGTCTAGATGTAGCTTTCACATCAGACTATTTGATATGAGATTAGATCTAGCCGTTCATCTTGATCTAACTGTATATTAGTGGAAAAAACCTGTCTTCCCCATTTGTGATCCGGTAAGAGCCAATCGTTGAATTCACCTGACCATTGATCGAGGGTCAGATCATCTAATTTGAGATGATTTGACTTTGTTTTTTGAATCCAAATAGTCTATGATGACTATTAGGAAGTGTAGATTAAGAATCTAATGAGAGATTTAGGATCAAAAGTTCGATTAGGGAAGATCCCACTGATCTTGATCAATGGTCTAGATCAATTAAGGATCCAGGCAAGGAAAGTGATCAAGCTCTATGATCCTGGTTAATTATGCCTATTCAATTAGACACTTCAATTAAAGATTACTAATTGATTGGTTGATTTGGAGGGTCCAGGTGAAAAGGGAGGAGTCGATCAGCTAGTGGAAAATGGATGAACTCGCCACACGAGGTAGGCGAAGAATGAAGAAAGCATGTCTTAATATTAAGATGAATGTTTTAAACATGATCTTATTACTTATGATATACATTATGTCATTTATACTATGCATTTTATACATATGTGATCATGAGAATGATTACTTGTTAATGATAAAAATTAGTAACTTGGAATGCTATATGAATGACGTGCTTATAATTGATACCTATTAATGACATTATTAGATACACACAATTTGTTCCTAAAAATATCATAGCTGTTATTGTGATAAAAAGACATTTATGGTACATGGGTACCATTACATCATATGTGATGTGTGAGTTTAGGATTTACATTACATCCTTGGTAGGTGATCACTTAATAAGTGAGGATATTATTATTATGAGATATTCATATATATATATATATTATGGATAGGCAAGACACCTGTATATTAGTATTTTACATACAAGCATGGTGGCTTGTAATTTTGTTTTCTACAGCCCTAGGACTGGGGATGCTATGCTAGGAAAGTTATGAGGGTTTGGCCACCCGCTTCCTAAAATTTATATGACGGTGCCATGCCTAATAAGATGTTAAATGTCGGGTGGGGCAATCATGGGAAGGCCGCCATTGTGACAGCCATGGGCCCCCCATGCAATCATGGATTTTGTTATTTCCATAGTTGATATCAGTGGGTTATTATGCAGTTATCTAGGCGCGTTGTACGAATTTAGATTGCGGCATAGTAGTCCTTGTGTATTTTGCATTATTATGCACATATGATAGGGCCATGGCATGATGAGATGCCTTATGTGATGGCATTATGAGATGCCTTGGTAAGGGGTATAAGCATGAGACCTAGTATACTCTAGGAATGGATGTTATAAAACCTATGGACTATGTTCATAACTTTGTATAACTTTTTATGATTTCAATATATACGATATTGTCCTATATGTATATATTTGGAGGGCATAGTTTTATAAAAAATTTCATATGGGAAAAGTGAATGGGTAGATATATTATGCAGAGGATGGTATCATATGGAAAATGATAATGATAAATATTTAAAATACCAGTGGATTATATAGATAATGTAAAGTGTAATATCTAAAGTGGGATCATTATATTCATATGATGAAGAAGAATTATAAATAGCTACTTTATCCATCGCTTGTAGACAATTGAATATTTTAATGGATGTAAAATTCTTAATTAACATGTTTCTTAAATCTCCCCTACCAAGCATAGCTTGCTGAGATATTGTAAATGTTTTATGTTTATAATATCTCAAATACAGATAGATAGGAGAAGACATACACAAGCAAGAGGAGTTCAATAGCCATACTTGTACACTCAGGTATATGTTTTGTTAAAGTTTTTGTATTGTGTAGTTAGTTATTTGGATTATGTTGCTTGAAGATTTAGTATAATGATTATAGGGGTTGTGTATGTGAACCACTGGATGGGTCCTGTTGTTTCATCAAATGTATGTCTATCTTCTATAAAAACTATATTATGTATAGTATGGGAGTTGAGGTGACATCCGGGTTTTTAGAAAAATGAATTTCAAAGAAAACTATCTTCCGCTATTTTTGAATTTTAAAATTAGAGGCATGCCACCTTTTGAAAATAAATGCAAAAGTTTTTCATGAAAAACCTGGGGTGTCACAGAACATAAACAAACAACCCAAGGAATCAAAACAAGTAAGCAATGAAAGAACAAAATAATGAAGGCCAAAAAGGAAATTAGAGTGCAAGAATCAAAGAAAAAGCATGTGAATCTTAAAGGAGGCTTGAAGGAATTTGAAGTAGGCTTGAGGAGAAGAACTATGAATGGAAACCAATTAGAGAACTAGCCAAAAAGGGGGCATGGAGCTCCTTGGATCCATCTACTGAATCCTTTTTGCTTAAATAGTCTTCCACCTTCTAAAGAGTCCTAATGAAAAGGGGAATGTGGGATAGAGATTTAGCAAGTAGATGATTGGGTGTGGTAGGCAAGCTAGGGAGGTAAGTGGAAATAGAAATAGGCGAGGTGGAACCTAGCCAACTAAGAGAGAGAAGTTGAGGTGGGAGGCTCCACCATTTTAGGAGGGGGTGTCTGCCCCTTGTAAAAATCATGGAAGCCCTTTGAGTGTTTAGCATCAAATATTGATAGGGATTTAGAAGGGTAATTGAATGGGGGGGATTCTATTTTTATTAGGATGAGATGGGATTTACAAAGGATATAAATAGAGTTTAAGAGATGGAGTTAAAAGGTGATTAAGTGGCATGGCGGGATTGGTTACTTAAGTTAGAAACCTTGGACAATTAAGAAGGGAATAAGGTGGGAAGTGCCACCTTTTGAGGAGGGACCGTCTTCCCTTGTAAAAATCATGGAATGACTTTTGGTAGGTGTGGAGAGGGAGAGAGATGGGAAGAAGTGGAGAAAAGAAAGATGGGATGGGTTCTTCCTATTGGTCCACCTTGCATGCTTACTTGTTTACATAATAATCTCTTTAATTCATTCTAATTATCCTCTTAAAAATCAACTTTCAGCTTAGGATAATTGAGTGATATTCTCCTCCAATAGTATAACTCCATGTAGCATCGGCTTAAGTAGTTTGAATGACTCACTTTGAGGGCTCATTTGGCTTGGCTTCATGGCTCATAACCTTGGCTTTAATGGCTTGGATTGCCTTAGCTTATCACCTTCTCTCATGACTTATATGGCTAAGGTGGCTTGAATGACTCCCATGTAAAGGTGATGGAAATGCATGGCTTGTGCATGGGCCCATTTTAGGCACATTTGGAGTTTCTAATTACATATTTTTCTTTCCCTATGATGATCTTGATCATTGACTAAGCTTTGGATTAATGCCATTTAGGTATTGGCTTGATCTTTTGATCTTGATCTTCAATTCTCCTGTCTAGCATTTTTCTAATCCTGGGAAAAACATGTGAAAAATTATGAAAACATATGCGGTTGCCATTTATGTATGTACTCATGATTGCATTTAGCGTATGCAACAAACCCTTAAATCCCTAAGTTACCCCTAGTGGACAAATTACACCTCGTGAGAGTTTGCAATGAATATACCTAAAAAATTATAATTTTTTTTTATAAAATTTCTTAATTTTTCTAATTTGTTTTTTCTTCTATTCAACTTATATTAGCTACATAACTTTAACTTGCTCATAAATATGAACAAAAAGGTTCAAAATCCTATCCTTATGCTAAAGATATATCCTATTATTTAGTTAAACTTTGAAAGCCAACTTTGTATATACTTGTCAGTTTTCATGTCAAATATAACTTAAATTATCATCCAAATTTATGCTAGACTTAAATTCTCATAGGATATACTTGTCACTCAAAAGTGGCTGCAAATCTCTCATTAATATGTTTGTAGATTATTGTTCATCAAGTCCAAAATATCACACATATTTTACAAAAGAACGATAACTTGGAAAGAATGTTAATAGGCTTAGGAAAGGATATCAACTATTAAGGATGTTTATACTCATTCATAATTATATCCAAGCCATACTACTCCTAAGATCAAGGTAGAATTTCTATAGGGATAAAACATAAGCTTAGGTAAGGGTTATAAAAAGGAATATGTATAAGGGTAAACAAAGGTTGTCTGGAAAATATGTAAAAGTCTTCTGTCAGTATATTCACAACTTTCCATTTTTCCTCACACGAGTAAACATTCTTCTTTTACATTGGCTATCCTTTTCTTTTCTTTTTTCTCTTGACTTTATATATAGCCTTTTTGAAAATTTTCTTCTTTTTAACCCTTTTGATGTTCATCTCTTGAATTGTATTATTCATAATTTTTCCTGAGATGTTCTTCAATCATCTCTACATATTTCTAAAACAAGTGGGTAATGGATATATTATAGGGGTTCAATATAGGTAAACATTGTTTGGATAACAATGAAAAGGCTGATATTCTAAAGTCTCAAGGGTCTAACTATTGGAAAATAACTTAGGAAAGGCTAAAGGCTCTAGGTTTTCCATGGATGGCCTATTTCATTTCCTAGGGTTGATATGACTTAAAAATCACCATAATTGAAGAGATATATGGTATAGTCTTGTGTGATTTCTCAATAGTTACCAAGATGAAGAATAATGAGACCAACTAAGAACTAATATCTGCTAAAGAAAATTTTGAATTTATGTATGATCCTTCGAAAAAAAAGAAAGACTATAATGCTCACTTGGGTTATAAGTCTCCAAAGATCTTCTTCAGGATCACTTAGTCATAATTTCTCTTCCACTTAAACTATGTATATAGCTATTTTGTGCAATTAATATTTTGAGTTTAATTTTTATGAAACACTTTAGAAAAAGGATAAAATAGTGAACTAATTTTATGCAATTGTATTAATAAGCTAAAGTTCAAAAGATAGATGAATATTGAGAAAATCTGAATTCTCATCTTCGTAGAGGAACTTATCAAAAATTTTAATTTTAAAAAATATGAAAAAAACTTAGAAATCTCATGCATATCTACACCCTAACCTAAACTAAACATTCTCCCCATTGTTTGAAATATCAAACACCTTTATGATGAATGGACAATGCAGAACACTAAGACTTAAAAAACACTAGGTTGCCTCCTAGTGAGTACTAAGTTTAACAGCTTTGGTCAGACATATCTTATTAGGTACTCTACTCTACCCTAATCCTAGATCTAACTAGTTAACCTTATTTTTCTTAACTCTAAGAATAAAATGGAAAAAAATTTCATGCCACTTTAGAATCTCACAATAGTCAATATACATTCTCCAAATTGAAAATATTGGTGGTGGTAACAATATGACACAATAGACCACCCTGATTCCAAGTTTGGTGGGACCACATTGAAATTGATGATCCACTATTTTCAGAATTTAATAGTAGTGAATATAATTCTGCTACCTCAAAATTTGAGGCAGTGGTAACATGCTAGCATAAAAGACCACAGTGAAGTTCATTGGACCATATTGAAATGAATGGTTCCCTTTTTCATCAAATTAAGAAAAATGGGGCCGTAGTAATCAATTTTCTCCCTTACATTTTCTTAAAATTAAGGTGTAAGCTAACTCTTCATTTCTTTCAAAGATTATTCTTGATCTACTAGAGGTAGGGACATGGTAGGGCTTAAACCTTTAGTGTTTTCTAATGTATACCTTAGAGCTAGATGATGTTAGGCCAGAACATCAATTAACTCTACTTCTTCTAATTCTACAGGCACATGTAAGGTTTTAGATAGACCTATATTAATATCTATTGATTCATCAAAAAGAGACTGTAGGTCCTAATTGGGTATATTGCAAGGCCCAATTGGAATTTTAGGGTCTACCAGGATCCTACTTAGGCTTGCCATTGAGAAGTGTTCATTAATGGTCTAGTATCTAATGAATCATTCACTTTATCAATGGATGTGTCTTCATCAAATTCATAAAAATGAACAAGACATGACTTGAGTGGATCTGTGTTAGAAGGTTGCAAGGATAGTAGGGGACATTGCCGTTCAGAATGATTGTATGCAATTTCCATCCTATTATCACTATTTATGTGTAAGACTAGTGAAAAACTCAGGAGCTTAGGAGGATCATAAGATATGTCCACCTATTATCAGAAATAATGGGTGGGAATGGTTGAAAACATCATAGCTCAAAAGGATCACAAGATTTTCCAATCATACCATTTCCCTCATTTGCTTCATTTCCTCACTCCTTTTTATAAAGTTAGCAATGTTTTGATCTATCAGTTCACTAATACATTGCCTATTTCTATTTGAGTCTCTTCTATTGCCTATTTTCTATTTGAGCCTCTTCTAATGATTGTTCCTTCTGTTGTGGAGGGAATGACTCATATGGTTCAAAATGTTGTGGCATTGGGTTTTAGCAAAAGGCCTGAGCAGGTTGGAACCATGATGGCTGTCCCTAATATTTTTAATAATCATGGTAGCCTTGATCAAGGTGGGGCCATGATGGTTCTTCCTGATATGATTGATAAACCTGAGACCATGCTTGTTCATGAAGCCTAGCCCATCCATTATAATCTCAGTAGTCTGTCTTAGGGTAATAGTGATTGCTAGGTTTAGGGAAGGCACTCCTGACAATATTCATTTTAAATGGGAAAGGAAATAGTTTAGGAAGGAAAGACATAAAGTGGGGAAGGAAAGAGAAGGAAAGTTTGTGGATAGAATAAGGGGGTTTCTAAAATTAGGAAGTCCAGGGGGCGTGGAGTACATATGGGTGTGTGTGATGTTTTTAGAAGCCCTTAAGATGCTTGGATCATTACATGAGGATGGGTGGTTGACATCTTTTTTAAGGTTTTGGTTTGAATTTACAATATGGGAAACATGACTAAGGTTTGTAACTATACTTTACTTTATTCTTAACCCTTAGATCATGCTTACCTTATCTTGAATAGATGAGATTCCTTTAGGACATGTAGATCTTCCTTAAGCTTCATTTTCTCTCTACCATTAGATTGGATTTCCCTAATCGAATGGCCTTGATTCCTGAGAGGTTTCTTCATGTATTTCACATGGAACTACATAGACCTCACCACCTTTGCATGGATAAGACATCCAATTATTGGCTGGTCTTCTTCATTTGGTTGAGTAGGAGAGACAAGGAAGCAAAATGTCTTCATGCATGTCCTACTTTTCTTTTATTTTTGAGAAGCTTTCGTTATATATGATCTCATTTTTATATGATTGAACTTCTCTTAGAAGCTTCCTAAGGTGGTGAAATGTATGCACACATGCATGAAGAGTTTGCACCTTTTAACGCTCATTTGAGTAGGAATTGCACATGAGTTTTTTTACTACTCTGACTTTGACAATGACACCCGATCATAATTTTGAACCTCCAAGATTTCATTTGTGGAAGGTGGGTACACAATGTACTTGGTAGCTGAAATAGCTCTTTGAGGGGTAAAATTATTAATTTTTACATTTTTTATTTATATCCTAGACCTACTAAACATAGAATTAACTCTAGTTAGTATGTTCAAATGATTTAAGGGGCTAAAACCTACTAAGTATAAGGCTATGTATGTAATATTTCTATATGTATCAATTTCCAAGGAGGATCAATATAAATGAAGCATGCAAAGATACTAGAATTGAATACCATTAGTGGAGATATTTTTGTTGGGCCGCCACTAGTTTTTAAGGAGGATCCAAACATGATTTTGAAGGAGGCAAAAAGCATGTTTTGCAAAGAGAAAATATAGATAAGTTGGTCTTGTGATTAGAAGGGGAGAAAAATGGTGGGATGAAGAGAGAATCAATGAAAGATAACTTTAAAGAAATCTTAACCATCTATTCAAAGTGAAGCATGATTTGAGGGAGGAAATAAAGAGGAAAAAAGAAACAATCCTAGCCACCCACTCTAGGGTTGTACATCATCCTAGGGATGGAATGAAAGATGAGAAAAGAGGGAATATTGGATGAGGTTTGATTTTCAAAAGAGGAAAGAAATGTCTAAGAACTTTGGATATGATTTTCAAGGATATTGAATAAGGGAAAGTTGGAATGGGAAGAGAGACAGAAAAGAGAAAAAATAGGGGAATAAGAGAAATCTATGAAAGGTGATTGGCCAGAGAGAAAGGATAGGTAGGAATGGAAGATTGGATTTAACTAAGATAGGAAGGAGTTTCCTATTCGAAATTTCCACCCACCACTAGGCTTTGACATGATGTAATAACCCCAATTTTTAACCCTAAATTAGTAATAAAAAAAGATAAATTAATTAAAAAAATTATGCATAGAATTTGGTTCTGAAATCACTAAAACTAGAAAGTACACGTCGATATGAATTGAACGGTATAAAGAACGTCGAAAACGGAGTTTGGATGAGTAAGATATGACCATTTTAAGTGTAAGGGTAAATTGATAAATTGCCAGGGACGTTAATTAAAGGGATTCGTTTTGATAATGACACCCCTTTCCACTTCCATTAGAGTTCTAATGGAGGAAGGCACTGATCTACCTTCCATTCAGAAAAATTGGGACTTAGACTATAAAATACAACTTTCCCCTTCCATTCCCACGCCAAACAACCAAAGGAGAACCCTTGTTTTCCCTTGTGCACGCCACAAAAATGAGTTGAAGTTTGCACATATTAGAGAGCTCTGATCTCTCATCTTCAGCTCTAATTAGGTAAGTTACATATTTTAACTTGTTATTTATCTTGTTTTTCAACTTTCCCCTCACAGATCTGGGCTAGATCGGAATCAAAATGGTTGTTAGATGGCCTATGGATTCAAAACTGTGGAGCATGGTTAGACCCATGTTAAAGATACCTCAAATGAGAAATCTAAGCTATTAATTGTGATCTTTGGACCCAAAAACCCTAGGAACGGTGAAAATAGCAAAAACATTGGAGCTTCTAGGGACTCTGATCAAGCTAAAACAAGGTGGACGGCTTGGGTTCATCATCTCCGATGGACAGTGAGCCCAAGACGCCCACCGGGACACACAGATGGAGATGCGTGTAGGCGGGTGCTCTGTCACATGCGTGCGCATTGCGCACGCGCGTGGGACACTCTTACGCGTTGTCCTAGACATCCAGAATGCACTGGGTGTCCAGGGCGCACAGTGCTCTGGTGTAAGCAGGTGCAAACTGCACGACCCATGTAAGTTGGTGCACGATTAACTACCTCTATAAATTAATATATTAATTTATGAAGTCTTTTCACAAAAAAATTGATTTTGGGAGCTACAAAGGTCCAAATATGAGCGAAAACATCCGTTGCGACCGTATTGATGACATGGACCTAGATTTAGCTTGAAAACTTATATTTGACTACTTTTAGATTAGTTAAATTATAAAATATTAATTAGTAGCTTAGAACTGACTGATCAAAGGGTGATCAAGCCTCAAGATTTAAACAATGAGATAAAGTATGATAATAAATAGGGGTTCTAAGGGGAATATTAGCTTGACTACTCTAGAAATTGATCTAGATCCTTGGTCAAAACCAAATCTTAGGAAATTATTGATCTAAGGATGATCTGACCGTTAGATTAAGGTATAAACGTTAGATACACACAAAAGTGAGCAGATGGACATGAGATGAGACTAAATTAAGAACAAAATCCTAATTAGAGATCTTAGAGGATGATCCAATGGTTGGATCATCATAGACTCTATTATAATATAATAAATAACACAAAACAGTATTGTAGTACTGACAGGTACATCTGAATGTACAAGTTAAGAATATTATATACTGGGGTTGGGTGATCTCACATTGAGGTAGGTGATGACATTTAATGTTTTGTTTTAATTCTAAAATCTTGTATTATCATGGCATCATGATTGATTGAGATTTAAATTGCACTTATTATAAATCGATGATTTTGTGAGATTTAGAGTTTTATGCTATGATAGCTATTTGATTTCAATCATGTATTGAATGGATTATGACTGATGGTTTCATGAGATTGAGATTATCTACTTATGCACAATTAGAAAATTATCTTTCCTTATTGCATCATTGAAATTGATGAGTTTTCATGAGAAAGGAAAGTGGAGGCTTGGTGGCTGGTCCTTTTAGAGGCTAACCTCGGGATGAGAGGCGTGCCTTGGGGATTGCGAGCCACGAGTGTACCTAGTTTTTAACATACGACATTTTCGTGTTTTGGATTTTATGACAGGTGCTCTCACCCGATGGATGACATGCTAGGAGGGAGTCGGGCTGGCCACCCACCCTCCGAGATTTATGATGTGATATGATAGGCATCTACCTGCAGATGGCTTTTGATAGGGGTTTGGTAACATGGATAGTCCACTCTACCCATCCCGACCTTTCCATGGGGACGGATGTTAAGTCTCTCGTTATGGTGTCGACGAGGAGCGGCGGTGGTTGAGACCCTGGAGAGTTGCCACTGTACCATGACGATCCATACTCTTATTCTGTGTGCTTGCATGATGAGCATGGAGATGTGATGGTATGCTTGGGTGTGACGACACTGAGAGGTTTGATATGAGTACTCATGATCTGTGATGTGAGTGTATGGGACACTCGTGGGACCCACGTACCTTGGGGGTACCCTGTTATTATTGTATGCTCATTTACATGAGATCATGTCATGTTTTAAATCCATGAGATGTATGTTTTATCGTATATGATGTTTTGAGATTTTACTAGCATTGCTTAAAATAATTATATTCATGTAGAAAATTGCTTTACTCAAGGTAACACTATGATTATTTGATTTTTGTTCCATTGATATACATTAAAAGTCTATGTACCTACCAAGCATTGCTTATTGAGGCATTGCGTTATTGTTGCAATGCCTCAGATATTAAAGAAAGATAGGATATATGAGGAGTTAGAAGAATAGTGATTGAGAAGTCTCATTTAGAGGTATGTTATGATTTCACATGGATTGTGTATGCATATATATGTTATTGGAGTTGATTATATTGTTATGGGAATGTGGCTGATGACTGAATGAGTCATGGAATAGTAAATCTATTTTAAACATGTTTACTTGGAAAAAAAAACTTATTTTGTGTCAATGGTTGACCTTGGGATTTTTCTAAAAATGAAATTTGATTGAAATTGTTTGTTTTTTTGCTATTTTGGTTTTTATAAAATTGGGGCCCCAACTTTCGAAAAGTTTTATTAAAAAAGTATTGAAAAACCCGGGTTGTCACAGTTGGTATCAGAGCAGGTTCATCCACTCATAGCCAATACCAAAAGTCCATGTGAAAGATGATAGTCCAAGGTGAGAATTAGAACTTGCAGGAGCTAAATGAGTAAATCATTTAGTAAATTACAAAATTAGAATAAACACCATTTAATGATGCTAAGAGTTGAATTAGTAAGTGGAAGGATAGAGTGAAAATCATATATAGAGTTGAATCATATCATTAATAGACAATGATTCAAGTGGGAGACATGAATAGTCATGGAAAAAGAAAAATGATCAACTAAAGAAAAAGTAAATTCTTATGAGAATAGTGAAACTCTATATGGCATGCATGAGTTAGTGTCTCTAGCTGAGAATATTCGTGTTGATAGATGATGCTAATGGAGAACATGTACTGTGAATATAATATCTAATGTGAGAATAGTAGGTATGACACTTTAGAGAGTACAATGATTAATGGTGAGTAAAGATTCAGAATAAAGATTGTGAATCAGTTCTCTTGGTGAAAACTTTACTATGTAATAGAAGATGTGTATATAAATTACTTTTAAGAATTCAAGTTATAACTTGGACTATGTTTATAAATTTTGAAAGAGTATAAAGGCTATTATAATTGCAATTGAGCAAGATCAGTGATGGTTACAACAAATGAGAAATTGAGAATTTTAAGGAAGTATTGTATTCATCTAAACTTGAAGTGGATTTAGCTGAGGAATAAATTATAGTATGAATGAAAATCATTGACAATTGATAGAACAATATTTAATATTCCATAGATGAATTATTTGATCTATAAGTTAAAATTTATAAGTCCTTATGCACAATATATATATACTGATAACTAGACATTGGTGACAAGTTAATGTTACAAATTTTATTGGGATTTTAATTATGATGGGAAGTGCATAGCCCTGGAGGATGTGATAGATGTGTTATGAGAATAATTGTTAAGTATTGATTATAATGTGGTCTAAAATGGCTAAGAAAGTCATTATGAAATATCAAGCACATTGGATGTGAGGTTGACGATTGTAAATGATTTGATAAATATGACCATGGAATATTTAATTTGTTAAAGGAAATGAAATAGTAGAAGTGAGAACACCAAAAATGTGATTATGAGAATTCTAATTATGATTGTTTGAGAGATCACGTTCCTCCATTGTCGAGACTTTTATATGAAAGACTCTTAGAAAGGCTAGTGATGACATTTGGTGATACGGTGAAAGTTGTTACTTTAGAGCAGAGAAATTAAATGGGTCAACAATATTGAACTAAAATATATAATAGATTGATAAGCCCCTGACTTTTATTTATGTTGGGTAAGGAGGCTACAATAGATTATGATATGTTGACACCTGGATTGAGAAATTAGAGGATGGTAGTGCATCCTACATTAGTGACAAAGGCAATAGAATTGGACTTTGCGTCATCGAAAGATATTCTCTTGGGACTTGAACTGAGCATAGAAACTCAGACATGAGTAGTTTGAGTTAGCCTAGAAAGAGCAAGAGATTTTTTTTCATTGACATAATTATTGGGGCCACTGAGCTAGTAACATTGATTAGATAGGATTGGGATGCGAATAAGAGAAAGTACATTAGTAAAAGAATAAACACCTAGACATCTATGTCTTGGAGTTAATAGATTATTGCAATAGTGGTAATAGCAGCAACAACAACTATTACAGCTACAATCCTTTAAAATGTTTTGACTGTGGAGAGATAGAGTATTTGATAGAGACTGTTTCATAAGACCATGAGTCAGACTGACTAACATTGGAGATGGGGGCAGAAATGGCTCCCCATTAGTGGTGATGAATCTCTATCATTACTTGGAAGCAAGTATAGACCTCAATTTGGGCAATAGAAAATATTTTCTTAATTTCTAGTAAACATGCTCAAATACTTATTGATGTAGGATCTAGTGGATTTGGACTTTATGTATTAGAGCTTTGAGGAATATATTGGGAATATATTGCAGTATCTGGGATTAGATGCAAGAATATTGGTGAAAGGGTTATGGAAACTTATAAGTATGACTAGGGACGAGTGGGGGAGATAACAAGAAATAGGATGAATGTTGATTTCATCCCACTCGATATGATTGATTGCAATATAATTCTTAGAATGGATTCTCTAATATGGAGATAGTGATTTCTATGATAAGAAGATTACTTCTGGTGTAACTGGACAGCTATTGGCCTCACTTGTGTAAGAAGAGGCATTTTTAAGAGTTGTGTTATTTCTATCTTAAAGGCAGTGTGGTACTTTTTAGAGGTTACTAAGTATTTCTTAATTGTAAGACTATGGGGTACCATGAGTGACTATAGAATGAGCACAAAGATGATGTGCAAGACTTTATGATTTTGCCTAAGGAGTTTCATGATTTTGCCACAAGGGGGTTGATATTGATGTTAATTAGACATAGCATTACTTACTCTGAAGGCCACGTGAGATGTTCCTAATTGAGCCGACAAAGTTCCAACTATATGAGCTTTTGATGAGAGTTTTGACAGGACTAGTGGGTCTTCATGAAGTGCATTAGTCTTCTTCATGAGAAGAGAGCTAGATCTTTACTATTATGCATAGAGTTACGTTCGTTTGATAATACTGTGGTAGAAAACTAATAATTTAAATCCTATATTGATGATTTAATCGATTAATTCCTCATGGTACTGGGTGTCCATAGAGAGTGATTTGATGTGTGATTATACCCAACCTAGGATTCTACGTATGATGTCTTTAAGATGATTTTTAAAACTTGTCATGATTGTTACTAATTCTAGATGGTATAAATCGGTGGAACCAATACACTGACAGCATGTATGGATATGATGGGTCGAATCTTCAAATGTTATTTTGATGAGCCATGATTGGGTTAATAGATAATATTGTTGAATACTTCACAAACACAGAGGGGCACAAGGAATCATTGTGCATACATCCAAAATGACTAAGGGCTCATCATTTATTGCAAACATTATAGCATGAGTTATGGTCAGAGGAAGTGAATTCCCTCTATGAAACACTTGGAATAACAAAGGAGTTGTTTATTGAGACTGTGATGGGTTGAGATTAGCCAAATTGTTGACTGGCGTTCATTGTTCCTTAATCTTATAAACTATGGGCACTGTATAGTTGAGTTTCACCAAGATATCAGTGATATGTAATATTATGTGAAATTATTCCATTACGATTAAGAAAAATTCAATTTAAAAATCAATGGTGGTGAGTAACCAATGAGGTTAGGTGCTAAACACACCGGTAGACTTTTAGGTGGCAAGCTCCTAAGTGCTTACAAATAAGATCATGTTGCAGATTAGTTCTCATTGGCATAGAGTTCTTGTTGGTAAGTTGATAAGTTGTCGTTGTGACTACCATATGAATTCCTGTTGGTGAACTATATGCTCTTGTTTTGATTTAGTAAATGACTTCCTATATGTTAACAGAGATACTCTGAATCAAGCAAATGTAGTAAGATAATTAGTACTAAGTGGTACATAAGTAATCACCTTCTTGGTGGAGGTTTGGTTTGTGCAAATTGGGTCATATGTGGTTATGATGTGTCTGATTATATCAAGAGAGGATTGATAGACATCGATTTATATGATGGATTGAGATAAGAAGGTATGACTTGTCGTGGAATAGCTTATTGATGTTAGCTTTGGAATTATTGTCACGATTATCATATATTGTGGTGTCAGGATGACTTGGGAATTGTTCAAAGAAAGTACATGTCAGATTTGCCTCACAAACTTCAGTAGATCCTAGGAGAGTTACGGCCTAATATGACATTTGAGGAGAGATATATGCATATACTAGATGTGAAAGTCAAGGAATTGAAGACCAAAACTATTTCATTAGTCAAAGTCCTTTGGCAACGTCATTCATTGTAGGAGGCCACGTGGGAGACAGAAGAGGAGATGCAAAGGATCCACCAGAGTTATTTATATGGAGATATGTATCAAAATTTTGAGGACGAAACTTTTATAAGGTGGGAAGGATGTAATAACCTTAATTTTTAACCCTAAATTAGTAATAAAAAAAGATAAATTAATTAAAACATTTATGCGTATAATTTGGTTCTGAAATCATTAAAACTAGAAAGTACACGTCGATATGAATTGAACAGTATAAAGAACGTCAAAAACGGAGTTCGGATGAGTAAGATATGACCATTTTAAGTGTAAGGGTAAATTGGTAAATTGCCAAGGAAGTTAATTAAAGGGATTCGTTTTGATAATGACACCCCTTTCCACTTCCATTAGAGTTCTAATGGAAAAAGGCACTGATCTACCTTCCGTTCAGAAAAATTGGGACTTAGACTATAAAATACAAGTTTCCCCTTCCATTCCCACTCTAAACAACCAAAGGAGAACCCTTGTTTTCCCCTATGTACGCCACGAAAGAGAGTTGAAGTTTGCATGTATTAAAGAGCTCTGATCTCTCATCTCCGACTCTAATCAGGTAAGTAACATACTTTAACTTGTTATTTATCTTGTTTTCCAACTTTCCCCTCACAGATTTGGGCTAGATCGAATCAAAATGGCCGTTGGATAGCCTATGGATTCAAAACCGTCGAGCATGATTAGACCCACGTTAAAGACACCTCAAATGAGAAATCTAAGTCGTTCATTGTGATCTTTGGACCCAAAAACCTTAGGAACGGTGAAAACAGATAAAAAATCGGAGCTTCTAGGGCTCTGATGAAGCCAAAACAAGGTGGACCGCTTGGGTTCATCATCCCCAATGGACAGTGAGCCCAAATGCCCGTTGTCCTGGACGTTCGGAACCCATTGGGTGTCTTGGGTGCGTAGTGCGCTGGTGTAAGTCGGTGCAAACTGCACCACCTGTGTAAGTCGGTGTACGCGTAACTACCCCTATAAATTAATATATTAATTTATGAAGTCTTTTCACAAAAAACTTGATTTTCGGAGCAATAGAGGTTCAAATCACGAGCGGAAACATCCGTTGCGACCGTATTGATGATGAGGACCTAGATTTAACTTGAAAACCTATATTTTACTAATTTTAGATTAGTTAAATTATAAAATATTAATTAGTAACTTAGAACCAACTGATCAAAGCGTAATCAAGCCTTAAGACTTGAACAATGAGATAAATTATGATAATAAATAAGGGTTCTAAGGTGCATATTAGCGTGACTACTCTAGAAAGTGATCTAGATCATTGGTTTGAACCAGATCTTGGGAAATTATTGATCTGAGGATGATCTGACTATCAGATTAAGGTATAAACATTAGATACACACAAAAACGAGCAGATGGACATGAGATAAGACTAAATTAAGAACCAAATCCTAATTAGAGATCTTAGAGGATGATCCAATGGTTGGATCATCATAGATTCTATTATAATATAATAAATAACATGAAATAGTATTGTGGTACTAACAGGTACATCTGAACATACAAGCTAAGAATATTATATGTTGGAGTTGGGTGATCTCACATTACGGTAGGTGATGATATTTAATGTTTTGTTTTGATTCTAAAACCTTGTATTATCATGGCATCATGATTGATTATGATTTAAATTGCACTTATTATAAATCGATGATTTTGTGAGATTTAGAGTTTTACGCTATGATAGCTATTTGATTTCAATCATGTATTGAATGGATTATGACCGATGGTTTCATAAGAAAGGAAAGTGGAGGCTTGGTGGCTGGTCCTTTTAGAGGCTAACCCCGGGATGAGGGGATTGCCTTAGGGATTGTGAGCCATGAGTGCTCCTAGTTTTTAATGTAATAACCCTAATTTTTGTAATTGATTGAGAAAATCAATAAAGTTTGAGTTTCAAAATTTTCAGGCTAAAATATTAGGGTTATTTAGAATATACTTCTTATAAAAGTATAATCAAAGAATAATACATGTACAATTGAAATTAAACTTAGCAAACCCTTAAGTATGACTGTAAGCACGACAAATTCTAAATTTGGATTAAAATCCTTAATTTTCTTCATTTCTTGGACAAAAGGGTAAAATAGTAATTTAACCCAAAAACCAAAATCTGAGACATCAAAATTTAGAATGTACTGAGAAATACGAATCCAACATTACTAAGTACACTCAAATCTGAGATCATGGGAATTAAACCCTAATTTTTATACATAAAGGGCAAAATGATCTTTTTACACCATGTGGGGCCCACAAGGGACCCAAAAATGAATCCTATGAGCAGCCCACGTGAAGTCATGGGTCAAAAAAACACCAGCTGGTCTTGGGGAGGAAAAAATGGAGCATGGGAGACTTCCATGCCAATTTAATAATAAAAAATTAAATATCATTATTATATTTCATCATTAAAGAAGACCAAAATGCCTATAAATACAACCCCAAAAAACCTCTAAAAATAGTCATAAAATTCCCACAAAATTTTTTCCATTCTCCCTAAAAAATTATACCTAGATCCCTCACCAAAAACCCAAAACTCCCAAGAGATCTCTCTCTTTTCAATTTCTTTTTTCTTTTTAGATTGGAACAAGAGACCTAAAATCAATTAGGCACTCTATTCTAGATCTACTATCACTAATTTCACCATCCAAAACTTCCCACCATACTTAGTTACAAAACACCTAAAGAAATTTCGAGATCCAACGGTTCAAACAACGAAAATTTGCAAGAAAGGTGGATCTTGGCCTATATCTTCACCAAAAGGGTATTCTTTTAAATTGGACACATAACCAACGTTTTTTCTCCAATCAAGTATGTGGGAATAATTTCTGTACATGTTTAATAAGGTTTTATGAAAATTTTATTTTACTATAATTTTATTTTGGTAATAAAATGGTAAAAATAAAGTAAATAATAGAACCTTTAATTCAGGATGATTGAGTGCTCAGATGAAAATTCTGATTGTAGAAATCAATCCATAATGGTCCAAAACCCCTAGGGTAGAATTTTCACAACGATCGGATAAGTTTTGGGCCCTCAATTGATAGAGGATTGATTGGAGAGTTCAGAATGGACTGTCCGATTTGCTAATCGAATGGGGCCCAAGATGCCTGGTGCAACGCACACGAAAACGTAGCACACGGAAGGGTTTCCGTGTGCGTGTTGCGTGTGGGACGACCATGCTTCCGTAAAGAAATCGAGCAGACGCGCCCGCCTCATGTCCCGATTACGGGCGCGCGAATGACGAGTGTTCCGCTCGTCCCACCCGCATCTGTGGACGCCTAGAAGGGAGCGTCCGTAGCGACTTTGTGGCGGACGTGCCTGATGAGCGGGAGCGTTCCACCTGGCTCATTTTCGCCCAAAAAATCTGGGCTGTCCATTCCTTTGGGCCCAGATCAAATCTAGGCCCTAGGAATGACTGTGAACTTCCAGATCTAATTCTGGAGCCATATGAACTCCAAATTGAGATGTGAAAGAATCTATGGAAATCTTGAAACCTCTATTTTCTGATGAAAGGATAAAATCTAGAAATTATGTAATAAAACTTTCTATATTAAAGGAACAAGTTTTCAATTGCCAAGATCTTCAAGATCTGGGATGATTAGATCTTGGAAATATGTTTTAATAATGATAAAATATTGGAATGAAGTTATAAAAATGATTTATTTGGACAAATCTAAGAGATATTAAGGGATCTACCCACTATGGTAGAAAAAGCCTAAAAATTTTGAAGGGACCCACTTGATCAATACGATCAAGTGTGATCAAATCCTTGGTATGGATGGAATGGATGTTGATATGATGAAATCCAAGGAGATCATGGATAGATTATGACAAAAACAAAACAATATGACCTTTGGACCTTAATAAAGAAAACCCCCTAAATATAATTAAAACCCTTAATAAAAAGGAAAAGATCTAAGATCTAATGGTTGGATCATAAGTGAAGGTTTCTAAAAATATTAATGTAATTAGTTTAATTTTGTATTAATTAAAAATATCATTTTAATTATGATTTATGTTATAAAGTATGATAGTGTAACTTTTAGACTTTAGTATGACATGTGATTAGATTGTTATCATAGGTTGCTAGATTTAATTATCTTAAGGGCATGATAGTGTGATTTTATGCAAGTGTAACTTAGGACCAAGTTAGTATGATTTTATGCCATTGTAACATAAGATCATGCTAGTTTAAGTATAGGTTTATTCCATTAGGTTAAGTTACATTCATAAGGAGCATGTTAGTATAAATGTTTGTTAAATTTATATTGGAACCATGCTTTAAGGTTTATGATTTAATTGTTGTCAAATTTTATTAGTAGATTCAAATGTTAAGTAGTTGTTGAGATATAATGAGCATAAATCACCAAAATGTACTCTATTGAGAAAGTAGAGTTTCATGATACAAATAAGAATGAAGTACTTTGGACTTAATTAGTAAGGGCTATAGTTAGTAGGACAATATAAGGATTATCAAATCCTTGGCCCAAACTAAGAGAATAATAAACCCCATGAATGACATTATAAATATTCATGGACTTAATTAAAATCTATTAGAAAGAGTACTTAGGGTTAACATACTTATAGGAACCTTATGAAAGGTTGAGCTATGGTCACTCTAGTGAATGTTGAACATAGTGGTTAAGGGGGTTATCTAATAGAGCCTGGCTCTTTCCCTACCTTCTGTTGACGTTTGTGAGGTCTAAACGCTTCCTTACATGAGGATTGAAGTAACCACTTTGTGTTCACCCATTCAGCTAGTAAGCCTTAGCCAATTGGAAATAGGAGCAGTCCAGACTAAGGTTTAAATAAGTTACCTTCAACCAGCAAAACATTAACTGGTTGAATAATAATAGTAAGAGCATAAAAGGTTAGTAAATTATCTAACCCTAATAAAAACTGTAAGTAAGATAAGGATGATCAAACAAGATCCATTAGATCTTGGATGA
Source organism: Warburgia ugandensis (assembly GCA_035236585.1). Taxonomy (NCBI): domain Eukaryota; kingdom Viridiplantae; phylum Streptophyta; class Magnoliopsida; order Canellales; family Canellaceae; genus Warburgia; species Warburgia ugandensis. The sequence continues at coordinate 2,530,049 of CP141129.1, read as the reverse complement.
TCAAGAACAATAAGAATAAGAATATTATATTGTACTTAGTATGCATGTTCTAGTTCATTAGATTAGATAATCCAAACCCTTGATCAAAGATGATTTAAGGAAGAAAATCAAGATCATCCTCCTTAGAGATGATCCAATAACTAAACTTAGATCAAAGAAGAACTAGATGATAGAAGATCTAGGACCTTAATCTTTATCAACATGTGTAGATTGTCAATCAATGGATCTATTAAAGATCAAAATCAAGGAGATGGACACACAAAGACTTAGAGATAGAAAAATACTTAGATATGAATGATCTAAAGATCATTCTAATCATCAGATCTAGTGATCAATAGGATTGTTTATAATTTATATATTGACAATATGTATGGATATATAGATTACATACATCAGTCAGGATCATGGAAGATTTGGGAAAAGAGATCACTCCTTGAAGGTAGGAGGATTTGATGAATGCATTTACATGGGATATACATGATTAAACTCATGACCTTATGATTGACAAGAGTAATGTTAATACTTGTATTAAATCCCTTGAAAACCTTATGATCCAACCAAACACATATAAGATAGTTAAGGACTATACTATAAGTGAATAGGGAACTAGCAAATATTTCAGCCCTAAGTAAACAGATAGATGGTCTGATATATATGAAATCTATTTTACATATAAGCTTGAAAGCTTGTGAATTTGTTTTAATAGGCATAAGCCTAGGGGGATGCTATGCTAGAGGAGTTATAAGGGTTTGGCCACCCGCTCTTTGAAATTTGATGATTTGATGATACCTTACCCTATGAGAGCCTAAAAGTCGGGTGGGGGCAATTATGGGAAGGGCACCACTGTGAAAGTCCTGTCCCCCCATATAGGCAGTGACATAATATTTTCCACCGTGGTATCAGTGGTGAACACGGCAGTTATCCGAGCGCACTAGTACGGATTAGATTGCAGCATCGTAGCCCTTTTGATTATTTTACACTATGATGCATATGAGAATAGGCATAGTGAAATGCCTTATGTTTTAGCATAATGAAATGCTAGGTAATTTTATATTACCAATATTTCCCAAGAAGGGAAATTTCTAGTGTAAGATTAGCTGAAATATTGAGTTCTCATAATGGAGAGGATTGATCAGCTTAGTTGGGAATGATATTTGACTACTTTCATAAATTTAACTGATTTACTCATGTATAGTATGTACGTATATGGATGTACATAACTTACAAAGTAAAGAGTAGAGACATGAATATGTTTAGGGATAATGGGATTATGAAGTATTGGAATTACATTGTCAATTATTATGCTTCTTGAATCCCCTACCAAGCATTGCTTACTGAGATATTGTAAATGTTGCAATATCTCAGATATAGGGAAGGAGAGTTAGGAGCTCAAGACGATAGAAGACTTGAAGAGAATAATCTTCAAGGTATACCCTTGAAGACATGTATTTTTCTTTGTTGAGAGTTTTATTGTATGGTGAGCTTGAGTTTTGGATTATGTAATTTGGACAAGTATTGTAATGGATTTGGCTGTACTGTGAACCACTAGATGGATTCTAGAATTTAATAAAAGTATATTCCTTCAATGGAATTTTATTTTGTACATAAATTGTACTTATGTTATGTATGAAGTGGTGACTTGGGTTTTCAAAACAAGTTCTAAAGAAAAGAATTTCTGCTGCTTTGTTTTGCAAATTTTTTTTACACTCTTAAGGGCCTAGCATTTCAAAATACATTACAAAATGTGTTACAAAAACCCGGGTCATCACATTCGACATTCATGATTTTCGTGTTTTGGGTTTTATGATGGGTGCTCTCACCCGGTGGATGCCATGCTAGGAGGGAGTAGGGCCGGCCACCCAGCCTCTGAGATTTGTGATGTGATATGATTGTGATATAATAGACACTTGCCCGTAAATGGTTTTCGGTAGGGATTTGGTAACATGGATAGTCCACACTACTAGTCCGGGCCTTTCCTTGGGGACGACCGTTAAGTCTCCCATTATGGTGTCGACGGGGAGCGGCGGTGGTTGAGACCCTAGAGGGTTGCCACTGCAGCATGACGATCCATACTCTTATTCTGTGTGCTTGCATGATGAGCATGGATATGTGATGGTATGCCTGGGTGTGACAACACTGAGAGGTTTGATATGAGTACTCATGATCTGTGATGCGAGTGTATGGGACACTCGTGGGACCCACGTACCTTGGGGGTACCCTGTTATTATTGTATGCTCATTTACATGAGATCATGTCATGTTTTAAATCCATGAGATGTATGTTTTATCGTATATGATGTTTTGAGATTTTAGTAGCATTGCTTAAAATAATTATATTCTTGTAAAAAATTGCTTTACTCAATGTAACACTATTATTATTTGATTTTTGTTCCATTGATATACATTAAAAGTCTATGTACCTACCAAGCATTACTTGCTGAGGCATTGCATTATTGTTGCAATGCCTCAGATATTAAAGAAATACAGGACATATGAGGAGTTAGAAGAATAGTGATTGAGAAGTCTCATTTAGAGGTATGTTATGATTTCACATGGACTGTGTATGTATGTATATGTTATTGGACTTGATTATACTATTTATGGGAATGTGGGTGATGACTGGATGAATCCTGGAATAGTAAATACATTTTTAACATGTTCACTTGGGAAAAAAAAAAACTTATTTTCATCAATGGTTGACCTTGGGATTTTTCTAAAAATGAAATTCAATTGAAATTGTTTTTTTTGCTATTTTGGTTTTTATAAAATTGGGGCCCCACCTTTCGAAAAGTTTTATTAAAAATGTATTGAAAAACCCGGGTCGTCACACGTGAACTACAAAGAGGGGAAGAGTGTTTGGAAACCATTCTCTCCTCCTTAGAGCTTTAAGAAAAGAAAAAGAGAAAAAATGGAGAAGACCTTGGGATATTGAGAAGGAGGAAGAGAGTAGAGAAAGAAGATCATGCATGTAATCTTCAAAGAAGTAAGGTTACTCTTATTTTCCTTTTGCCATGCACACTTCCATCCTTCAATTTAACACACCATATCCCTTTTCCTTCACCACATCTAACAATTTACACCTTTTCTATCATATTTTATCCTTAGTATTCAATGCATCACATCTCTATATCCCCTCTCACCATTCAACACATTTTTCTTTGTAGATTTTCACTCTCTACACCCTCCTATCGCACGCATCCTTCCTAGCCCTCAATTTCATGCATTTTTCTTTTATTTTCATTTTTTACATTCCATGCAAACATTTCATCCATCTCCTTCTCACTTTCACACCCAAATCTTCTCATCCTACTATCTTTGTCTTGCCTTATTATTCTCCATCATTCCTCTAGCATAAACAACTCTCCTTGGTTTTACATGCATGATTCTTTGGGTTGTGAGTGAAATTATCTTCTAGGGTTGTTGTCTATTGGTGAATGTCCTCTACACTTGTGGAGTGGCACAACAAGTGTAAGACATTGCCTGGTGGACGATAGCAAGGTGGTAACATGGTTTGGTATTGTTTGAAGAACATTGTATTGAGTGACATGGCAAAATTAGGTAATACTATTCCTCTTCCTAGGAATTTGTATCTTTTCTTTTTCGTTGCTATGTACTCATTGTAATTCATTTTAATTAACACAAAGTTTTTAGTCAGTTGTTTAATTTATTTTTCATTTACTTGAGTTTTTTAGTAGTTACTGTTTTCTACAGTCTAGTAGTTTTTTATTGTTATTGCTTAGAATACTTTCATAGATATAAATTTTTTTAGTTTAATTTACATTTAGCTTATTTATTTTTCCTAGGGTTAAGAAGAAACTACAATGAATGAAATAATCTTTTAATTTAGTGGATAGTGATTTAAAATATGCCTAATATTATTTTAGAGACTTAAGCAACTAATTTATATATCTAGTGATATTTACATAGAGAATATCATGTACTTCTTATGGTAAAAATACTAGATATGGTAGAATAGGACAATTTAATATATAAAAATCTTTTATAGTTTGTGCACTAAAAAACAAACCATGCTTTGAGTAAGTATATTAATTTTTTCTAAATATTTAAAATAAGAAAATCCATAAATTAGAGCTTTTACAAAAAAAAAATGTTTGATGAATAGTAAAAATTCCCATGTACTTGGTTATATAATTATTTGATTACATTGTAATGGATTCTGACACCCTAGGCTTATTTTGTTTGATTTTCTCATTTTAGCAACTTTTAAAATTAATTAATTGCTTGGCTAGGTTAAAGTCGATTTTAATTAAAATTTCTAACATTTGAATCCTCATGGGATCGACCAGTATTTACCTTATCTATGCTTTTGTAGACCCAAGTTCTTACAAATAATTTTAAAAGACATCAAGTTTCTTGAGCCATTGCTAGAGACTTGCAATAGAAGTTTAGGTAGAATCTTAGTCAAATTACTTTAACAATTGCCATAGTTTAGGTTTGCATACAATTAAGTTGCATTTTTGTATATTTTCTCCAAATCTTGAGATTGTTAGTGCTCACTTTTATTTTTATTTTTGCAGGAATTTGGAGGACTTGGAGGAGAAATTATGATAGCTCTCAATTTTATATTTTTGAGTGAATTCTAGTGAGTTCATTATTGTATTTTTATTATGATTCATTTAAACTAAAGAGGGTAGTAATACTAAAGGTCAGGGGTGGTATGTACATGAATTCACCCCAGTATGAGAAAATTTTATCTAGAACCCCACTACGAACATTTATATATCCTTACATTTCCTAGATTAGGGTTTGCATATTAATTTATCTGCATTTGGATGGTAGATAATTTCATATAGTGAGAATTTAATAATTGTTGAATTTTAGGATTTTTACATTAGTTTATTATTATTTATTGCATTTATTACTTTAAGGTGATATATGATTGATCGAACTACCATGAGAATGAAAACTTGATTAGCCAGGGCAATTGTCAAGTATTCAATTTTAGCCCAAATATCCTAAATTTAGCATTTAATTAGATCATCTAACTAAGCAAGTTTGCAATTTTAGATTTATTATTAATTTTAGCATCAATTGTCATCCAACTGTTGATATGCAAAATGAATCAGATGTGTAATGTAAGGTTTAGATTATTCCAATTTAGTTGTATGTTTGCATATCAACCAAATTGAGAATTGGATAGCTCATATCGAATTTATTGGTGCCACATCATCCTAAAGAGCATTGAATGGTTGCGATCAAATCAATGAACCAAATCACTAGCAAGGCAAGACGGATAATGAGATAATTTCTTAATTTGGAAACAAATCAAAGAGGAAACCAAACAAAGAAATGGGAAGGTAGCCGAGTGGAATTTGTAGGAGGGAGTTTGGAAAGGAAAATCCTAAGGAAATATGTAGAAGAAGAAAATTTGGAAGAAAAGGTGAACAACCATAGGTGGAGATCTAAAAAAGGAAAGTGCATAACATTTATATAAGAGGAGAGATCTCTTCACAGTGGTAGTAACAACAAAAGGCACAAGGAACCTAAGGAAGAGTAGCTGAACCATTCCTTCCCCATCCTCTCTCTCTCTCTCTCTCTCTCTCTCTCTCTCTCTCTCTCTCTCTCTCTCTCTCTCTCTCTCCCCCCTATTCTTCTTTTCTTCTAAACCCATCTCTTTCTCCCTCACTCCCTCTCTTTCCCACTCATGTTTCCTTACCTATCTCTCTCAATCTCATCCCCTCTTGGGCCTCCTGAACTAAACATCAAACCTAGCTTAACTTCTTTACTTCTCCCCATCTTGTACCTTGACTTGACTATCTTGGTCACTTGTTCTTCACCCTCTATTTTCCCTTTACTTTTAGCTTCTATTTTTCATTATTTTCTCACCAAAATTTCCCTTAATTTTGTTCATGCTACAACCTTGCTTCATTCCAATCAAAACCCAACTTGGGTTTTACTTCAAAATCCCTTTTTTTCTTTTGTTTTGACATTCAAACAGACCAAGGGAGCTATTTGAAATAGCTCTCTGCATTTTTTCTCCTATATAGTTGATGAAGGAAATTTCAGCAAAAATTTCATGTTTGCCCCTTGAGTTTCAATTTTAATTCCATTCAGATCCCTATTTTGCCTTTTTCTTTAATTTGTCTTATTCTTATTCTAGGTTTGCCCTATTCAAGTTCTATTTGTTCTTAAAGTAGACCAAGAATAAAAAAATCAAATTCCATTTGACTAAAGATTATCTAAATCAATGGTTTAACTTTAACCATTAGGATCCCTTTATTTCTTGAGCTTTTTCTCATCTAATTTCTATTCAATTCCCAGATCTTGACCTTAGGAGACTGCTTAGAAAATACATTAGTCTTGATCTTCAATCTAAAATTTAGAAATTTCATCTAAGCCGCCCAAATTCAAAATATTTTTTCTTTAGTCCAGATTATCAAAATTTTGAAATATTTGAACAATCTTGCAATTGATTCCTTAATTAGTGATATGCATGATAGATTGATGAAGGTCGATCGACTCTTATGAGACCAAATTTGAAATTTTTTTCCATAATCAAGCTAGGGAAGTGGGTTTCATTCGTTATTTAGTTTAATTTTCTATCTTTTTGAACTTGGAATTGTGTAATTTTTATTAGTTAAATAAATATGAGTGTACAATTCATTATTATTTAATTTTTGTTGTTTCTTTTAATTTTGGTCAATTAAATTTTATTTTGAGTGCTCATAATAGAGTTTTCATAAAATTGAATAAAAATACAAAAAAATTTTTTTTGGAATTTTATTATTTTTTCATTTCAGGCATTTTTAAGTGCTTTTTTTCAATTTTTCTTAGTGCATAATCACTATATTTCCTATATTTGGTACTTATTGCTTTTTTGTTATTTTGTAGGAAATTGCAAAAATAGGAATTCAAGAAGGACCTCAATTGGGATAGCCAAATTTTTATTTTGAGTGAATTATTGTAAGGATATATTGTATTTTTCATTAATCTTAATTCATTTAGATAAATTAGATGCATCAATGGATAGGAGACATTGTATGTAAAGTCAATTATTTAAGATGATAGCTTCTAGGAAAACTACTCCACAGCCTCAGTACCATCATGACTATGCCTATTCTGATCCTCAATATCCCTTTTTTTTTAATTTATTTTTTATGGCCATCAGGCTCCACATTTAATAGATATTATCAGGAGCTAGTGGATGCACCTCATGCATTCACAGAACCTAGCAATAACTGTTATCATGAGCAAATTACCAAGACTATAATGGAAGGTTAGGCATCATGAACCACCATGGTTTCAACATTATTAATCATAACAGGAAGAACCAGAATGGTCCTACCTTTATCAACCCTATTAGAATTATTAAGAAAATCAAGGACAAGGATCATGGTTCCAACCTAATCAATCCTTTCCCAGTACTCCAATGACATAACAGTATGTGCCTTTCAAGTCAATGCCTTTAGCACAGAAGGAACAAACATTAGACAAGACCATTAAGTTATTTATGGAAGCGACTAAACAATGTCATGAAGAGATGGGTCAACTGTATGTTGCATTTATAAAAAGGGTTGGAGAATTTGAACCAAATGGGAATAATGACGAACCATTTGTTATTGATGATAGGATGGAAATTTCACATGATCATTTAGAGCTACAAAGTCCCCAACCATCCACACAAACCTCCAATATAGATATACTCAAGGAAGATCTGAGTCATTATTATAATTCTGATAAAGAGACATCCATTAAGGAAGAGAATGAATCCTTAGAAACCTTGTAGATCCACTCAATCTGTGTCCTAATTATTTTATGAATTAGATTAAGACACATCAATTATGGAGGAGAAGGAGTTGTTGGATAATGTGCCATTAATGAATATTCCAATTGAGCCATGTCATGTAGAAGATGCACCTGATTAGGACCTACAAACCATATTTGAACAACCATTAGATAGTAATTTTGGCCCCTTGAAATCATACATGTGCCTATAGAATAGGAAGAGACGGAGTTTATTGATGGAATAGCCCTACATCAACAAACTACAGGGTACATATTAAAAGACAATTAGGATTTCAGCCAAACCATGTCTCTTCCTTCAGAAAAACAAGAACAACCTTTTTAAGAAAGTGAAGAGTCAACTTATACCCCAATTATAGGACAATGTAAGGAAAATAAAGGAAAATATAAATTAAATATAATGGTAATTGTTATCCCTTAATTTGATGAAGAAAAGGACCATCCATCTCCATATGGTCCAATAGAACTTAAATTCATGATAGTTCACAATGTCATAATAATATGACCACCTAAAATTTTAAGGTGGAGGACATATATTAATTACTGAGAATTTTTGAAGATAGGGGGATCGTCAATGTGGTCCCACTAAGTTTATAGTCGTGGTGGTCTATTGTGTCATAATGTTACCACTACGAAAATTTTCATGGTGGAGGAAGTAGATTAACTACCGCAAGATTTTGAAGTGCCATGAATCTTTTTTTTCCTATTTCATTGTTAAGGTTAGAATTAGGTTTAGATAGTTAAGTTAGTTATAGCTATGTCTGGCTAAAGACGTTAAACTTAATGCTCACTAAGAGGCAACTTAGGGCCTTTTAGAAAGTCACAATATTTTGCATTACCCATTCATCATTTAGGTATCATATATTCAGAACATCAATGACAATGTTTCTTTTAGGTTGGGGGTGTAAAATTCTAGCAAATTCTAATATCTTTAGGTTTTTTTTTATCTAATTTCCTTGATTTTCTTAAAAAAATTAAATTTTTAGGTCAATTCCTACACTATGATGAGAATTGGATTTTTCTGAACTATAGTTCAGATAATTTTTCTTATTAATGGAATTGTACATGATTAACTCGTCATTTTACTCATTTTCTAAAGTATTTTATGAAAGCAAAGTCTTGGATCACATCTATACACACAGTTGCATATGCATGTCTAAATTGATAAATAGTTGTAACTTGGAAATCTTGAAGAAATTCAGTGGAGACCTATAACCTAAGTGAGCCTTAAAGCATTCATTTTTTTAAGAGGTTATAAAACTATTCCAAAATTCTCTTCAACATACTTAAAGTAAAATTTGATCCCATTAATTTTTATGTTTGGCCAATTACCTGAATTATTAGGATATTACCTTTAAAATTCTAAAAGATCATTAAATATGATAGATTATAGGAATGATTTTGGCTATCCTTGATATTAGCCTAGAGATATAATGCCTAACCAAAAAATTACTTTTACCACTAGTTAACCAAATTGAATATATATATATATATTTAATATATATAATCCTTTTGTCCTCTCACCCAAATTATCACTTTATCCATATTAACCCAATATAATATATCAAGAGAAGTTATCACTCAAATTGAATTTTTGTCACTTTATCCATATTGTCACTTTACCTAGTATCTTCGAAAGGTAAGGTAGAGATGAATGAAGATATACTTTTTGGCTGCAATAAAAATAGAAAAGTAATTATCAAGAAAGGAAATGTTCTTCAAAGAGATTCAAAAGTGTTGAAAGGAAAGAAAAAGTGCTATAAAATTTGAAATGAAGAAAGCAAAAAAATATATGAAGAAATATTCACTTTAGGCAAACAAAGTAAAGAAGAATTGTTAACTTTAGTTGAAGACCTCTACTTATTTTTGAAAAACTTTGAATACCCTTTATACCCTTTCTTTTGTACCCTATCTTAAGCCTACATTTTGTCTTAGTTAAAGACATATTGATTCTAAGATGAATATAATCTTGATGAGGACATAAAAAGATAGGATTTAAAGAGTAGTAAGTCCAAGATTTAGTAACTCCCGTTCCTTCATGAGTATTTGTGAGATAAATTTGTTTTTATTAACTCTACTCACATATTTAAAAGAGAAATATGATTTGAACCCATTATTTGAGAGACTGTATTTCTAAGTGTATGTCATTAGTGAGGATTAAAGTCAAAACATATATTACATGGAGCTCAAACGTTAGAACTCTACTCAGAGATAATGATTATTATATATGTAGACTGTACACACACACTCTCTAAGATCTGAGCTTAATTGGTATGTATTTAGCATGAGGGTAGGGTTTTGAATTTTTCATTCATTTTCATTAGTATGGTGAAGTTGATAGATTTATTAAAGATAATTCTCTAAGAAAAAAGTGGGAGTTGACTTGAAAATAATTTTTGAAATATTGAGCTTGGTTTTTCGCATGTTTTTCCTAGGACAGTAAAATGCTAGTTGGGGGGTGTCTTAAGCAATCAATTTTAGCCAAAATATTCTAAATTTAGCATTTAATTTGATCATCTTAAGCGAAAATTTTCAATTTTACCTTCAATTGACCATCCAACTATTGATTTGTAAAGTTTAATAGTCAGATGATCATCAGAGCTAATTAGATTTTTAATGTAAGGTTTAATTAGATGATTTTAATTTAGTCTTATATTTTGTAGATCAACTATATTGAGAATATGATATCTCAGATTGAATTTAATGGTGCTAAATCATCATAAAGAGCATTGAATGGTTGGGATCAAATCAATGAACCAAATCACTTTTAAGGCAAGATGGATCATGAGATAATTTCTTAATTGGAAAAAAAAATAAAGAGGAAAATAAACAAAGAAATGGGAAGCTAGCAGAGTGGAATTTGTAAGAGGTAGTTTGGAAAGAAAAATCCTAAGGAAGTTTGTAGAGGAAGAAAATTTGGAAGAAAAGGAGAAGAACCATAGGTATTGATCTGAAAAAGGAAAGTGCATAACATTTATATAAGAAGAGATCTCCTCATTGTGGTAGTAACAACATAAGACACAAGGAACTCGCGGGAGAGCAGCCACATCCTTCCTTTCCCATCTTCTCTGACTCTCTCTTGCCTGTACTTTTATTCTCTTGGACGCATCTCTTTCTCCCTCACTCCCTCTCTTTCTGTGATGCCCCGGGTTTTCCCAACACTTTTTAAATTCAAAAGACATTGACTTAGCGAGCTCCATTTCTAATAAAATCATTTTTTAAGTGTAAATAAATGTGGAAGAATCTTTTCTTTTAAATTCGCTTTGAAAAACCCCGACTGTCATTTTTCTTTTATCAAAAACAAGGATTCTCGGTGAAATGAGTGCTCATTTCTACTGACAATCTGGTAGAGTTACCTCTGTTTTTCGGACATATGACATTTAACGCATGTCATTGTGAAGTACCTAATAAACATTTTTGATAATTTTAAAATATAAATGGAGACTCTGTCTCCTTCTCATACATTTGCCCAAGTAGAGACAAATCGAAACCAACAAAATCACAACTAGGAACTCCACACCACAACAAAATCACATCAGTTATCCAACTCTCCAAAATTACATATATATATATCATAGTCTCTTTCCCATCTAAGATAAAATGACTTTAACATAAACCAATCATTACCTGCCTAAGTCAAGAGCTTTTCGTCGGTGTACTCCTGTCAACAAGATCCTACTTCTTGGGAATCCTCTGCTCTGAGATATTGTAAACAAATACAATATCTCAGGAAACTTGCGTTTGTGTAGGTGGAATAATAAGCAATTATATATATACAAAATCAAGATATACTATATAATTTAACTTGTCCATGCTGAAACATGCAACTAGTATTCAATTATCATTTAGCTTGAAATAATTCAACATTCATCAACATCATAAATTTATGCCAAGATGAAAAAACATCAATGCATTAGTACTAAAACATATTCTTGAAATGCAAGTATGCAGTCACATGTCAACTCACTAATCATTTTCATTTCATGATACCAGCCTTTGCTCATACGAGCCATTTCACATTACCAACCACCAATGCGTTATTGTGTGTATCAAGTACACAATAGATGATATTATCCTCTTTGGTGTAGTGAGTTAGCGCAATGGGTTAAACCCAAAGACACACTAACTCAAAGACACACCTCAAGGCTTTGCTCCTGAGAGACTGGTAGCTCGTCTAGCCAGTAACCGGTAGCTCGTCCATCCCGAAGGCCTGCCCACATCATAACGACCCCTCAGGACGCATCAAACTCCCCAAACAATGGGGCTACAACCCCAGGGACTAGTAGCTCGTCCAACCCGAAGGCCCGCCCACATCATAACGACCCCGTGGCCCACCCACATCATAATGATCCCTTTCACTCTTACGAGCCAACTCACAATTTTTTGGTATCAGTCTTATGTTTTCTCACATAATTCATAATAATGTATAGCTTTTGCATGAACAGTTTAATCATGGTTAAATTTTATCATGCACATTCATCTTGCCTTTCATATAAATTGAAAAGACTTATTTAAATGCTCAAATTTCATATACAAATACGTATATAGCAAAAATCTTAGTAATCTCAATTCCACCTACCTCAAACTGTGCTCTTCTAGTTCATTGAAGCGAATACTTTCCTCAATTGGCGTACGAGCTCCCAAATCAATCGTGCCTCTATAAAGTACACGAAAACACATTTAGATATACGACTTTGAGGTTTCTCTTAGCCTTTCTAGTATGAAAGCTCCCTTTAAGTTAGTCATTGACACTAGTAGTCATAAGGCGAAGTGACAGTGCTTAATTCCATGGTAAGGGTGTTTCATTAGCTATTGATTGATAGCTAGTTGAATGACCTATGGTTACTGTATTGCCAATCCATACCATTGGTTCTAGATTAGCTATTCACCACTTTTCTTAAGTGGCTGTAAGTTGTTTTCATTGGTAAATGGTCTCATCTTGAATTTTCTAAGTATCTTAACTTATTAAAGGTTAGTGTACACCATGGTAGCATCTAACCTCCAATGAAAAGTGCAAGGTCCTCATTTTTCTACTGTCAAATCAAACAATTCAGATTTTTTTTCTTTTTTGATCAATTTTGGTCTAAAATTTTCAATTTGTGTCATATCCTAGCAATTTCAATGCTTTAGAACTCGTTTGTGGTGTCTGATCATCGATTAGAAGTTAAAAGGTTACTGTGTGAACAGTACCTAGTCGGACGGCTGAGATCGTCCGATCAAAATTCAGCCTAGATCTAACATTTTTGTATGATCAGAGCTACATCATGCACTAATTTACCTATCCCTACACTTGGATTGGGGATTTGACGGTTGGATTATCTGAAATTCTAGATCTAGGGTGAAAACGCACAGATTTTGCAAAACACCACAAATCAAAAGTTAGGTTTTGTAGATCTTACTTTCCCAGTGTTCTTCTGTGTTTTCTCCCTCTTTATAATGGGCCAGATGGCTCTAATTTGTCAAAAAAACCCTCCAAGCAACGCATGCGATGTTTCCCCTTTCAATTCGACGTTCCACAACACTTGGATCCTTTCAAAACCTTAGGGTTTTGGTTCCTACCAGTGTGCTGAGGAGATTGGTAGGCTCGATTGATGATTGGAGTCATCATCTCCTCTGACGGGGTCTGTGAACTCCAAAACCCAAAAACCCTAAGATTTCTTTTTCTCTAGTGTGGTGGGTCTCTGGTGTGCGATTTCTTCCCCCTCTCCTTTCCTTTCCTTCTCCTTCTCTTGCTTCTCTCTTCTCGCTTCTCGCTTCTCGTTTCTCTTCTTCTTTCTTCTTCCCTGCCTCATTGGGTTTCCTCCCCTTCTTTCCATTTTTATTTTCTAGTTTGTTGGGTTTTTGGGAAAAGACAGACCCAATGGGTCTGTTACGTGGGGGGGGAGGGGTGCCAGTATCAATTCTGGCCCCCCTTGTTTAAGTGTTTTTTTTCTCTTTTTATTACTGTTGTTACATTTTATCAACCTTAAAGAAAATTTCATCCTTGAAATTACCTTAATATCATTTGTTGAACAACTCGGGATATGTTTTCCTCATCTCGTCCTCAGTTTCCCAAGTGGCCTCTTCCAATGAATGATGTTGCCAGAGTACTTTGACCAATGGAATGGTCTTTGTTCTCAGCTTTCGTTCCTTCTTGTCTATAATTTGCATTGCATGCTCCTAGAATGCTAAGTTGGGTTGTAGCTCTACTGGCATCTGCTCACGAATGTGTGTGGGGTTTGGGATATATTTCCTCAATATTGATACATGGAAAACACTATGAACCTCGGATAGCTGAGGTGGCAAGGCAAGTCGGTAGGCAGCTCGGCCCACCCTCTCCAATATCTGAAAGGGTCCCACATACCTTGGACTCAATTTTCCTTTTAACACAAACCTCATCATGCCTTTTGTAGGTGAGATTTTTAGGAAAACATGATCACCAACCTGAAACTCAAGGTCCCTACGCCTTTGATCTACGTAGTTTTACTGTCTACTGTGAGGTGCCACTAGTCGTTTCTAAATCAATCTGACCTTTTCAGTACATTGCTCAATTAATTCTGATTTGGCAAATTGTCTTTCTCCTACATCACTCTAGCAAGTAGGTGTGTGACATGGTCTACCATACAACACCTCATAAGGTGCCATCCCAATGTTGGAATGATAACTGTTATTGTATGCGAACTCCACTAAGGTAGGTGCTCATCCGAGCTACCCTTCCACTCAAGTGTACAAGCCCTTAACAGATCCTCAAGGGTTTGGATGGTCCTCTCTGACTGTCCATCTGTTTGGGGATGCAATGCTATGCTGAAACATGGAGAAGTACCTAATCCCTTCTATACACTTTGCCAAAAATGAGATGTGAATCTGGTGTCTCTATCCGATATGATCAAAATTGGCACTCCATGCAGACTCACTATTTCCTTGATGTATAATTTGGCTAAGATCTCTAGTGACTGCGTCTGCCATATTGGAAGAAAATGAGTCGACTTGGACAGATGATCCACAATAATCCATATCATATCATGCCCACTTGAAGTTCTGGGCAACCCAACCATAAAATCCATGGTTATGTGATCCCATTTCCACTCTGGAAGCTCCAAAGTTTGCAGTAAACCTACTGGCCTCTGGTGTTCTGCTTTCACTTTCTAATAAGTGAGCCATCGTGCAACACACTCTCCAATATCCCGCTTCATTCCTGGCCACCAGAAGTTCCTTTTTAAATTCTGATACATCTTCATACTACCTGGGTGTATGGTAAACTTGGAATCATGCGCTTCCTTCAACAATTCTTGGTTCAACTTTGAATTTACTGGTACAACAAGTCTCTCATGAAATCTCACACTACCATCAGGCACTTTGTGAAACCCTTTCTTTTCACTTAAGGTTTGAATCTCCTCGCACAACGTTGTGCTTGCAAAACTCGACCCAAGAAAGCTGACCTAATGGAGATATTGGCAGCTATCCCTTTTGATTTTCTGCTAAGTGCGTCCGCAACTACATTAGCCTTGCCCAGATGATATTAGATAATAAAGTCAAAATATTTGAGGTACTCAACCCAACATCTTTGTTTCATGTTGAGATCACTTTGAGAGAAAATATATTTAAGGCTTTTGTGGTCTATAAACACTTCAAATTTCTCTCCATATAAGTAGTGTCTCCATATCTTCAAAGCAAAAGCTACAGCGACAAGTTCTAGATCATGCATGGGATAGTTCTGCTCATGATTTTTCAATTGTCTGGATGCATAAGCTATTACCTTGCAGTTCTGCATAAGTACACATCCGAGTCCCTTTCCAAAAGCATCACCATACACAATGAATCTCCATTCCCTTCAGGAAAAGACAAAACAGGTGTAGAAGTGAGTCTTTCCTTCAACTCCCTCAACTCCTCTTATAGTCATCTGTCCACAAGAATTTCTGCTCCTTCTTGGTCAATCTCGTCAATGGTTGTGCAATACGGGAGAACCTTCGATAAAACGTCGATAGTATCCAGCCAAACTAAGAAAACTGCGTATCTCGGTCATGGTCTTTAGTTTTTCCGAGTCTGTAATTGCTTTGATCTTCTTAGGATCAACTGTAACACCATCCTTAGATATAACATGGCCAAGAAATTGAACCTGTTCCAGCCAAAACTCACACTTTGAGAATTTGGCATATAACTGGTGTGTTTGAAGAGTGTCTAACATGATCCTCAGGTGTTCTTTATGATCTTCCGCACTATTGGAGTAAATAATGATACCGTCAACAAAGACAATAACAAATTTGTCAAGATATTCTCTAAACACTCTATTCATCAAGTCCATAAATGCTGTAGGAGCATTTGTCAACCCAAATGGCATCACCAGAAATTCATAATGTCCATAACGTGTTCGAAATGTAGTCTTAGGAACATCTTCATCTCTCTAAGTTGGTGATAGCTTGATCTTAAATCAATCTTAGAGAATACTTTTGCTGATTGAAGTCGATCAAATAGGTCATCAATACAGGGTAATGGATGCTTATTCTTCACTGTGGCCCCATTTAATAGTCTGTAATCAATGCACAATCACATAGAGCCATCCTTCTTCTTCACTAACAAAACTGGAGCTCCCCATAGTGACACACTTGAGCAAATAAATAGTTCCTGCAACTGGACCTTCAACTCCTTTAATTCTACAGGGGCCATGCGATACGGTGCTTTAGAAATAGGGGATGTTCTAGGTAACAACTTGATGGTGAACTCCATCTCTTCCCTTGGAGGCAATCTAGGTAATTCTTCAAGAAAGACTTTCTTAAAATCACGTACCACCTCTGTTTCCTCAATCTAAGGTCCTGTACTTTCCTGAGCCACAACAGTAGCCAAGTATGCCTGACATCCTCTAGACATCAGACGCATTGCTTGTATAGCAGAGATTATGCTGACACCTGATGTGTCCAGTCATCCATGAAATACAAAGGACTCCCCCTTTGAGCTCATTAGTGTCACTCATTTCTTTATGCAATCTACTAGTGCCCCATATTCTGCCAGCTAGTCCATGCTCAAAATGACGTCAAAATCAATCATACTCAATAGGATTAAGTCGACACTAAGTTCCTTGCCTAAAATCACTACTGGTACTTCTTGTAAGAACTCTCGTGGGACAACTATTTCACCCACTACGGTACAAACTTCTAGACAAAATCCCAATTTATGTATAATAATATCCATACACGATGCAAAGTCACATGAAATGAATGAATGAGTAGAACCAGGATCAATCAAAATATGTGGATGCTTGTCAAATATTAATAGAGTGCCTTCCACTACAGCATTAGATGTGTGAGCTTGGTCGGTAATCAATGCAAAAGCTCTCCCCTAACTCTTGGGTAACTGTTCTGCTCTGGCACTTGAATCCGTATGACACGGTCTCTTAGGGTAATCCTTAGCCATGAGCCCCTATTCACCACAGTTAAAGCATCTCTGATCATGATAATAACACATCGTGCCCTCGTGGAATCTATTGCAACGAGGACACGGTTTGAAGTCCCTTTTTTTGTCTAGCCGATAATATTGTCCTTTCTGGGGTTTTTGAGGTCCTAAAGAGAAACTTGAGCTCTTCCTTTCCCCATGGTATCCTCCACTGCCACTATGACAAAACCTTCTTTTTTCCTTGCCTTTCACAACATTTTGCATCTTCACCTGTTCCTCCTCTGCAATGGAAGCCATCTCCACTGCCTTGGCCATGCTAGTAGGTTGTATCAATCGAACGTTACTCCTCAAGCCAGCATTCAACCCTTCCACAAACATCCAGGTTGCTTTTGCCTCTGTAGTGCACACATCTGGCACAATTCTCCTGAACTGAGTGAACCTATCTTCAAACTCGAGAATGGTTATGCTTCCTTGCTTGAATGCTAGGAATTCTTACTCTTTCTTTGCCTTAATGTGGGGAGGAAAATATTTGTTGTAGAAGACATTCTTGAATTCCTCCCAAGGAACATCACCTCGGTCCTTGAAAAATGTTCTCCTTGCAGACGACCATAAAAAAGAAGGTGATCCTGTCAAAACAAATGTTCCCACCTTCACCTTCTGATCATCTGGAATATCCATGGCCTCAAATATCTTCTCTATCTCATGCATCCACCCCTCTGTAGCTTCTGGCTCACTATTGCCAACAAATACAGGCACAATCTTCTTAAACCTCTCCAGCAGGTTATCCACCTTAGTCTTATCCCTGCCCGAACTTCCCTCACCCATATTAGGTACAGATGAGGTTTGGGCCTGTGCTTAGGGTGGTTGTTGCTACTGCTGTTGTTGTTGTTGTTGTTGTTGTAACTGTTGTTGCAGTTGTAGTTGCATCTGTTGTTGCTGCTGCATCAGTTGACTAAGGTTTTGCATCATATTGGCCATGAAGTTCGTCATTTGACTCCCCTGGTCAGACGACTCAGCAGAGAGGTTTGTTGTTCTCTGACTTGTCCTCTTGGGTGGTATCCTTCCCTTCACTAAAAGAACTTTTTATGAGTTACTCTCTACACATCAATTTCAACATCTTTCTTTAGAGATTGCTTAAGATTTACTCAATGTGATTAGTTGTGAGTGGATTGAACCTTGGCTTTGATACCAACTGTGATGCCCCAAGTTTTCCCAACACTTTTTAAATTCAAAATACATTGACTTAGCGAGCTCAATTTCTAATAAAATCATCTTTTAAGTGTAAACAAATGCGGAAGAATTTTTCTTTTAAATTTGCTTTGAAAAACCCTGACCTTCATTTTTCTTTTATAAAAAACAAGGATTCTCGGTGAAATGAGTGCTCATTTCTACCGACAATCTGGCAGAGTTTCCTCTATTTTTCAGACATATGACATTTAACGCATGTCATTCCGAAGTACCTAATAAACATTTTTCACAATTTTAAAATATAAATGGAGATTCTGTCTCCTTTTCATACATTTTCCCAAATAGAGATAAATCAAAAGCAACAAAATCACAACCAAGAACTCCACACCACAACAAAATCACATCAGTTATCCAACTCTCCAAAATTACATACATATATTACAGTCTCTTTCCCATCTCAAATAAAATGACTTCAACATAAACCAATCATTACCTGTCTAAGTCAAGAGCTTTTTGTCAGCGTACTCCTATCAACAAGCTCCTACTTCTTGGGAATCCTCTACTCTGAGATATTGTAAACAAATACAATATCTCAACAAACTTGTGTTTGTGTAGGTGGAATAAGAAGCAATTATATATATATATATATATATATACAAAATCATGATATTCTATCTAATTTAACTTGTCCACGCTGAAACATGCAGCTAGTATTCAATTATCATTTAGCTTGAAATAATTCAACATTCATCAACATCATAAATTTATGCCAAGATGAAAAAACATCAATGCATTAGTACTAAAACATATTCTTGAAATGCAAGTATGCAGTCACATGTCAACTCACTAATCATTTTCATTTCCTGATACCAGCCTTTGCTTATACGAGCCATTTCACATTAGCAACCACCAAGGCGTTGTTGTGTGTATCAAGTACACAGCAGATGATATTATCCTCTTTGGCGCAGTGAGTTAGCACAATGGGTTAAACCCAAAGACACACTAACTCAAAGACACCTCAAGGCTTTACTCCTGAGAGACTAGTAGCTCGTCCAGCTAGGAACCGGTAGCTCATCCAGCCCAAAGGCCCACCCACATCATAACCACTCCGTGGCCCACCCACATCATAATGACCCCTTAAGACGTGTCAAACTCCCCAAACAATGGGGCTACAACCCCAAGGACCGGTAGCTTGTCCAGTCAGGAACTGGTAGCTCATCTAGCCTGAGGGGCCCGCCCACATCATAACGACCCCTTCCGCTATTATGAGGCAACTCACAATTTGCCTGGCCCTCACAAATGCCTACCCAGCGTCTTTTGGGCACTCCAGCGTCTTTTGGTAACCCTCAAGGACATGCAATTTTTCAAAACTCAATAGCCACAAATCATGCAATTTATGCAATCGCAAAACATGTCTATGCATAATATATTTATCATATGCATGCTGAATTCATTTATAAAATTATGTTATGCTAAACAAGTCATATAACTTATACTTAAAACATGCATTCTCAAAACAATCATGGGCTCTTTTTAAAAGTCTAGTAGTGATAGAGCACCTACGCCGAAGTCTCCTGGAGTCGCGTCCTTCATCACTCAACCCGACCCTGGGTTTCATTTATAAACTCCTGGATATGAATGGATAATAAGGAGTCCTTATCAATTTTGATCTATTTAGAAGTTAGATCGCTAGATCTGCCTTTTAGGGTCCATGGGTCCTTGCCTAATTCATTGTCAGGTCAGATCCTATGATATGGATCTACTATTCAATGGTTAAACTCTGTAAATTGTCCTCTGATCCTAACTTTATAGTCTCATTAGGTCCGCGTGTCCCAGTTCCCAGGACGCCCGTGCATCTTGGTCGAACCAAACCCGCCTCACGTGCGTGCGTGCCCAAAGACTGTGCCAAGGACTGCGTTCGCATGCGCACCTGCATGCCTAAGTGACGCGCTATGACGCGTGTCCTAGATGGCGTCGCACAGATGCATCTTTGGCACAGGTGCGGTGCACCTTAGCTCTCGGGCACTCGTGTGTCCCTGTCAAGCCAGGACCCATGCCCCATGTCACGCGCCCACCCAAAGGGCGCACCAGGGACCGTGTGCGCACCGTCGCATGCCTGGAACCCATCCCAAGGACCCTGTCCCAGGCGCACGTGACGCATGGCGTCCCTGGGACACCTTGTTCACACAGAGCCGGATGGAACCGTCTTTCGCTGGCGTGTTTTCCTGCCGGGAAACGGCAGATCCAGCACGGATCTAGCATGGAAGAAGGAAAAACCAGAGAGAGAGGGAAAGACGGGCTTACCTGGGTAGCCTAGGGAGCGTCTATCGCCGGTGGTAGACCCCCTTTCCAGTTCTAAAACTCCATGTCACCAAAAAACTCGACGAAGGGGAAAAACCCAGTTTTTGGGTGATTCCAGGGAAGAAATGGGGAAGAGAAAGAAGGGAAATGGCCAGCCTGAAGGACCTGGTCGTTGCTGGAAATCGCAGGGAAGCTGGAGACGGGTTTCTGATTTATAATTTTCTTTCCCCAAGATACTTCAATAGCTGATATGGTATCATGTGTCCTCCAATTATATTAATGATAAAGCCAAACCCTTGATTAACTTCGAATTTCAACTGTCTGTCGCTTTTCTACTATAACTTGGGTCCTCAACCCATATTATATTCAAAATAAAATAATTCAAGTAGCATCCTCTATCACTAATACTATCTCATATTACGATTAGGATATCCGAACTGTACGTCAAGTTTCATAGATGTTGAAGCCATGAAATGCCTTTCTCCTTGAAGAGTTTATGCACACTCACGTCAAATGTTTTATAATTCATCATCATGGGTCAAATGTTCTCGTCCAGAGGCCTATCTCACTAGTCGCATCAATTTGTCATTAGGATTTCAAACAATGTTCCCATTTATGTAAAAGGTCTCTTATTCATAACTGAGTACCCTGTCATGGTTGAATCCTTTGTCATTATCCTCTTTATCGTTTCATTGCTTGATGGTTTCCTTCGTAACCTTTCAGTCCAAAAGTTCTATACTCAATCTAGTTAGGTTAGTCGTTAGGAAATTCCTTCAATTGATTTTTCGTACTTGGTATATGCACATAACAACTAACTTTTTGTCTAAGGCAATGTAACCTCAAATCTCACCTTATAATGTGCTGGCTACCTCACCTTTTCTCCTTCCATTTCCTAAATCAATATGTTGTTCAATCTTTTATTAATGCTTTATCGTTAACCATTCGGTTTTAATTGTCGGGGGTATCACCATCATAAGTAGTGGTTTTCTCAATTCCTCAAATTTTATCTTTCAAGTGCCTCCTCATACTTAGCTTATAATAGCAGTTCTCGTTCCATAGCTATTACATCAAGTTATGCTGAAGCTGTTAAATCATCAAATCTAAAAAACACTCAAGTAAGCATGGAACATTTTTGTAGACATATAGAAAGAGAATTTATTTGATTACCTATTGATCTCTGTCCAGATGTATAGGTTATGAGCTCAACGATCTCTCTAAAGTGATCAGTGCTTATCCAAATCAGCAGCTTCTTTCAGAACCACAGTGATTTCTATGGTTTGTCATGGTATCTATTCAGGTTTGGAAAAATCTATCTCATTGGTGGAGATCGCTCCTTATTTTTGCTTCTGTCTCAGTTGTTACTGTATTCATTGTACTTGTAGCTCCTCCATGATGTGGCCTAATCAACTAACCTGATACCCTCAAATGACTTAGTCTAACAAGTACTTCTTTCAGGTAAAACTCATGTCCAAGTACTTATAATATCCCTCTGAGTATATAACTTTGACTACTAACATATTTGATTAAATAGGGTGGGATACCTTTATTTAGTCAACAGTACTCTAAAGGTAATGACTAAATAATGGTCTTAAGATATTTGCTCTTCTGAATCTATGATAGCAAGACCTCAATTTGATCCTTGATGGTACCCCACTTGCTGAAGAAAGACAAATGGACAAGTCACTATCTCGGCTTAATTCCTTTTGCAATATACTTTATTTACTCATGTAGTGGCAAGGTAGGATATCACCAAATTTTCCTTTTTATGGACTATATCCATTAGTGTTTCCCCATAAGCTAATGGATCTGATAAGAATCTAATTGTAATAATTCATATCAAACCATTTGTAGAATTTAATTTCTAGTTGGTCACCATTCCTCTTCGAAAATTTCTTATCGCATAATCTCCTGAAATTCGATACTCTACTCAAAGTCTTAAACCCCATATGCTTTCTCTCTTTTATACTCTTTTACAATAAGATCACCAACTCATCTAGTATTATTCCTTTGCATTTGTTTGATCTACCTTCCTATAGGATTCAAGATGATAGAATTGTATGTATCTCCATAAAATCATGATCTTCTTCTTTTGAATATTCAATATTCATCGAATACTTATAATTACATCTCTATCTCTTTCTCTCTTTTCTTCAAAATCCTCATTTTTGTCTACCTAGATCAATGTCTTGATGTGCTTTGTTACATATAATCAATACTACATCTAATCCTTTACTTAACAGATATGATAAATTGAATGCTTCTAAGAAATTCTAAACTGTCTTAAGATCATTGAAATCCTCAATTGCCTATAGCCCCAATAAAATTCATAGAGTGTCTGAATAATGGTATTGACGTTTTGGTTATGCTATACTTCTCTTATAAGTTCATGTTAGGATCAATTTATTATCACAGATCTATCATCCCTAATATTATCACCAAAATCTTTTGGTAACTCTCTCGAATACAATTCCCTATCATATTCGTGTTATATTCCTCTTAATCACATAATGTGTCAATTGCACACATCTTCTGATCTGCTCCATTATACTCAGGTTGTCATTATTCGATAGCACTTCACTCTTCACAAGACTCCAATGAAGTTATCAAAAATTGAGCTAAGTCCTTCAGGATCCATACCTTTGTGATCTAACACGAGTCACAGTTATCCCTAGTATCATCTTGTATGCTCATCCCTATTAGATTATCATCAAAATTTTCTCAAAGTCTGTCTTTTCCATCCCCTATCATATTCGTATTCTGATATTCTTTAGAAGGGTAAGATAGCCATCTAGGTTCTTCGATGTTCTCATCTTTGGTGAGATTGATCTATTACAGGTCAGAATTATCTACTAACATGTTCACTAACATCTTCCTTCATCATTCTTATCATAATCTGATCCATATATGAGCATTGACATTTGCACCACACCATAATCCTTATTGATAAGATTTAAGCCATCCAATATCTAAGTATTTGCTAGACCCATCTCCTTTTTCACCTATTTGTTTATGGTGAAATGCCTTGAGCATTAAAATTGTAATCCTCAAATAGAAGTAGTGATCTCTACTACTTCTATTTATACTTCTTCTTCTTGATTTTCTCTATTGTCTATGACCCTTGGACATGTTGGACTGGCTGTGGAAGGATAAAACCTGGGCTCTGATACCAATTGTGACGACCCGGGTTTTTCCATGCATTTTTAAATGCAATATCTAATTCCTAAGGCGGGATGCATCCCTATTTGAAAACCATTTTATAAAAACCATGCAATGCAGTGGAAAATCTTTGTTTTAAACTCATTTTGAAAACCCCGAGTGTCATTTGCTTTCACAACAATCAAAGTAGTTTTTGAAAAATATTGTAATCATAAATGTCTTCCCAGGTCTATCCAGTCACAACTCACAGCCCAACTGTAAATAAATACAGATGCATGTCCAAAGGGTAGAGTGTTTACTTATAAGTATAATTGTCTCTTTTTAATTTACTTGCTCCTGAGGCATCTTCTACTTGTGAGTGGAGTTGTCCTGAAAAATGATATATTTGGGTGTCTTCTGTCATGCGCGTATCCTGTCCTTAAGTGCTTACTTGTGTCTGAAAAATGTTAAGGATTGGGTGAGTATATACTATACTCAGTAGGAGTCCATCACTACTAGTTTTACAATGCATGCTATGTTTAAAATCATATGCTCTTTAAAACATGTGCATGTTTGAACACTCATGTTCAATATCGATATTAAAAACTATTGTCGAATTGGAATACTGACGACTTAAAGAATCGTATAATCCAAGTCCAAAGTATCATATATATCATAAACATAATGATATGCATAAGATGCTCAACTAAATCCAACTCATGGATATATGGTATGGTCGACCAACCTCATGTCATGCCATATGCAATGCAAGTAAATCGTCAAAACATAAGGCCCACTATGCCCATGACGTCCTCGCCGTGGGGTCCTTGGGTACCTGGGGACACTTGGTCATAGCCTCCATGGGGCATATGACACATCGGCCCAGTGCCATGACACCAGTGGTAGCCCCCTATACCACATGCAGTCGACTTAGGGACATGCCTTTTTTGGCGTGGTACCCTTTCCACCTAATAGTGGTAGAGGTTGGGAGGCCACCCCAGACCTCTCGGCATAGCACCCACGAGCTTACTAGCCCAAATCATGTACGATCAAACAAGCACAAACCTCCTTTTCAAAACCTGTCCTCTTTGGATCCCTCACAACTGCCTACCCAGCGTCTTTTGGTAACCCTCAAGGACATGCAATTTTTCAAAACTCAATAACCACAAATCATGCAATTTATGCACTCGTAAAACATGTCTATGTATAATGTATTTATCATATGCATGCTGAATTCATTTATAAAATTAAGTTATGCTAAACAAGTCATATAACTTATACTTAAAACATGCATTCTCAAAACAATCATGGGCTCTTTTTAAAAGTCTAGTAGCGATAGAGCACCTACCTCGAAGTCTCCTGGAGTCACGTCCTTCATCACTCAACCCGAGCCTGGGTCTCATTTATAAACTCCTAGATATGAATGGATAACAAGGAGTCCTTATCAATTTCGATCTATTTAGAAATTAGATTGCTAGATCTGCCTTTTAGGGTCCATGGGTCCTTGCCTAATTCATTGTTAGGCTAGATCCTATGATATGGATCTACTATTCAATGGTTAAACTTTGTAAATTGTCCTCTGATCCTAACTTTATAGTCTCATTAGGTTCACATGTCCCAGTTCCCAATACGTCCGTGCATCCCGGTCGAACCGCGACCGCCTCACGTGTGTGCGTGCCCAAAGGCCGTGCCAGGGATTGCGTTTGCACATGCACATGCATGCCTAAGCGACGCTATGATGCGCATCCTAGATGGCATCGCGCAGACGCGTCTTTGGCATAGGCGCGGTGCACCTCAGCTCCTGGGCGCTCAGGTGTCCCGGTCGAGCTAAGACCCATGCCCCACGTCACGCGCGCACCCGAAGGCAGCACTACGGACCGTGTGCGTACTGTTGCACACCTGGAACCCATCCCAGGCACACATGAAGCATGGCGTCCCTAGGATGCCTTGTTCGCACAGAGTTGGATGGAACTGTCTTTCCCCGACGTGTTTTTTGGCCGGGAAACGGCAGATCTGGCACGGATCTAGCCTGGAAGAAGGAAAAACCAGAGAGAGAGGGAAATATGAGCTTACTTAGGTAGCCTAGGGAGCATCTATCGCCAATGGTAGACCCCCTTTCCGGTTCTAAAACTCCATGTCACAAAAAAACTCTACGAAGGAGAAAAACCCAGTTTTTGGGTGATTCCAGGGAAGAAATGGGGAAGAGAAAGAAGGGAAATGGCTGGCCTGAAGGACCTGGCCATTGCCAAAAATTGCAGGGAAGCTGGAGACGGGTTTCCAATTTTTGCCGGAAACCCCAACCCCAAATGGCCCTAAAAAATCATGGTTTGAAGAGGAGGGAATAGGGGCTTTTTATAGCCTTTCTATGGCGGTGCTGCCAATGGCGGTGGCAAAAACCTCTGGAAACTAGGGTTTCTGGAGAAATCTAGAGGAAGAAGAAGACGGGGTGCCGTTATCAAAATGGCCCCCTGCGTTTTCTGTCTTTTTCGTTTTTAATTTAAATTATAGAAATGCCCCTAATCATTAAACGGCCGTAACTTCTTCATATGAACTCCGTTTTAGGTGTTCTTTGAGGCGTTGGATTCCATTTTTTGAGTAGAATCTAATGGTAAAACATTTAACATAGTTCATTTCCTATAGAGTGTCCAATTCAATAGCGTAAATTTCTCAGGGCATTACAAAGCAATTTGCTAAGAGTTGGGGATTGGTTGGGTGGATGGGATGGGTGTTTAGGAATGTGGAGTCTTAGAATGGTAGGAATCTTGAATGAAAAGTCAAATTCGTGGTGCTATTTGGTGATGATGTGGAAAGTGATAAAAAGGTGGGAAAAACATGAAAATTGAACGGGTCTCTTCATATTGGTCCACATGCCAACTTTTCCTACTAAATTTTCCTTTAATTTCCTTTAAAATATCCCTTAGAATCTCATGGATAATAATCTTGATTTTCCTCCAATCTTGGGCTTCCATTTAGCTTAGCTTAATTGCTTTGATGGCTAACTTTGAGGGCGCCATTGGCTAGGCTTAATGGCTAGATTAGAAGTCTCTCCTAGCTTGGCTTCATGGCTCAATTGAGCCTCTTGAATGATTTGGCTTGAATTCCTTAGAATGTTACTTTCTTTCATGGCTTATATGGCTAAGGTGGCTTGAATGGTGCCAATGCAAAGGTGGTGAAAATGCATGGCTTACTTCATGGGCCCTCTTTGGCCATCTTTAGCTCCTTTTATTGTATCCATTGCTAGTCGATCTTCATCCTTGATCTCACGTTGCATGGATGACTCTTAGGTTATGGCTATCTTGATCTTCAATGTTCATCTCAATCGATTTGGTCATCAGATCGTCATCTCTCTTCCTACAAAAGAAAAAAATTCTAATTAAACCCTAAAATATATGATGAATCACATATTTACCTTGGATTATGTGACGACCCAGTTTTCCCATGCATTTTAAAATGCAATATCTAATTCCTAGGGCGGGATGCATTCCTATTTGAAAACCATTTTATAAAAACAATGCAATGCAATGGAAAAATCTTTTGTTTTAAAGTCATTTTGAAAACCCCGAGTGTCATTTGCTTTCACAACAACCAAAGTAGTTTTTGAAAATTATTGTAATCATAAATGTCTTCCTTGGTCTATCCAGTGACAGCTCATAGCCCAACTGTAAATAAATATAGATACATGTCCAAAGGGTAGAGTGTTTACTTACATTCATACTTATCTCTTCTTCATTTACTTGATCGTAGCACTAACATTTCCTGATGCTTCTTCTACTCATGAGTGGAGCTATCCTGAAAAATAATATATTTGGGTGAGTATTTCTCATACCCAGTAGGTGATCTGATACTACTATTTTGAAAACACGGTAGGCAACATGCATGATTCTAGGAGCTTTTCATGTAAAACATCAGTGATTCTTTTTTGTGTAAGCATGCATAGTTATGCATAAAACATAAGCTTATTGATGCAATTTCAATCATGAAATCCCTTCTCATAATCTAGCATTTAACGATATAAATATGATCAAAATTATGAAAAAGAAATCAATAGATCCATATACGAAGGTCTCAGCAAATGCATCAAACCAGCTAGTCAAATATAATAATCATGAAACTCTTAAAATAGTCATCGTTCAAGTAGATGCTAGTATCATGCACATTAGTCTCTCGGCATACACGTCACGCCAACTAGTCACGAGTACTCGTATATGACCATCTCAATGCTATATGCATATCAATCACACTGAAATCATAGGGTCACTATGCTCACGACTAGAACCCCTCTGGATTGCATGTCTCTGGTATTTAGAGATTAGTCCACCATAGCCTCCACGACGACTATGGATATGTCCTCGAAAGGGTGCTGTGAACACCTCCAGTGGTCATCCCTGTTTACCACAGCAGTTAGGGAAGGGACAATGTCATTTTTGGCAGCGATACCATCCACCCTTTTGGTGGCAGAGGCCGAGAGGCCAACCCCGTACATACACAACCTCTCAACATAGTGCGCACAGGCTCAATAGCCCAAAAATATGAATACATGAAACCATGATCTCAATTATCATAAATCATGCAATTTTATGCAAATGGGTTTCACAACATGCAAGCAATGCATATAATTATGCATATATTCCAAATCATCACAAAACATGTATGTAGTGCTTATATAAAGGCTATTTGGCTCAAAAAGCATACATATAATCCAAATCTCAATCATCGTAAACCATGCAACTTATGAAATCACTTTCAAGTTGTGCGAGCAATGCATAAAATCTATTGATGCCAGTAATCGCATTCAAAGCCATAAATCATGAAGACAATTTCGTGAAAGCATCACATCTATAAAAAGAAACAAAATAAATACAGCAATAGAGTCAAGTAAAGCAGTTGGAGTTTGAAATACATTTGAAAAACTTAGTAGTATCAAACTACCTACCTCGATATTCCTCGAATCACATTCTTCACTACTCAACCCTGGATCACTTTTGTGCAACCCTGGATATTAATGGATAACAAGGATTCAAGTATTATTTTCCAACCTTTATGGGTCATTACTTAGACTTATAGATTAACAGCTAAATCTACTTTTTTAGATTTGTAGGCCCTTGCATAGCATGCTTTTAGGCTAGATCTAGAAGATCTTTATAGTTATTAGAATATTGTTATACTAAATATTTCTATGATCCTAATTTTTATAGCCTTATTAGGTCTGTGCCATTAATACGGATGCAACATTTTTTTCGGATCTACAATTGGAGTCCTACAGCCCCTGTAATTGCAATTTTTGTGCCGCAACATTATGGGCGAACCAGATTTGTCCATGCATAGGGTTCACACATCATAGTTCCCCAGACACTCACGTGCCCTGGTCAAACCAAGACCTGCGCCCGTACAACATCGCAGTCCCGAGGTTCGTCCCACAGGGTGCATCCTGGCTGCGCGTTATGTGTGCGTCCTTGGGATGCTTGGCACAAATGGACCACCAGATCCATTGAAGCCGGGGTCTTCTCTGATGAGTTTTGGTCGGGGAAACGCTAGATCTAACATGGATCTGGGCCGAAAAAGAGCAAAAGAAAGGGAAAAGAAAAGGGGAAGGGGAAGGGAAGAGGAGAAGGGACTTGAGTGTTGTCTGGCTCGATGGGTCGACAGACCCATCGAGTCTGGGTTTCCTCTAGGTTTCCATCCAAAAAACACCCAGATCCGGTGTGGAACTGGGCAGGTAAGAAGGGGAAATAGAGAGGGGAGGTGTGAGGGCTTACCTGGGCAGGTCAGGAAGATGCCCATCGCTAGAAATGCATTTTTCTCCCGTTCTTGCCGGAGCCCTAGGCTGAAGCAGCCTGAGAAGAAGAGGAGAATGAGGAGAAGAAGATGGCTGGGGAGGAGGGGAACGCTGGCCAAAGGTGGTGCTGCCCAAAGGTGGTGCTGCCCAAAGGTGGTGCCTCCACTATTGCCGCCTTACAAAGGCAGTGGTGGAGGTAGGGGACGATTGGAGGGGGTGTCGTTAGTAAAACAACCCCTTACATTTTTCAGTCTTTCCATTTTTATACATATTTTACAAAAATGCCCCTCATCTTCAAACGCCCATAACTTTGTCATATGAACTCTGTTTTTGGCGTTCTTTAAGGCGTTGGATTTCATTTTGAATGTATCATCTAATGGTACTAAATTTTATTAAAAATTCATTTTTTTACTATTTTAAATAAAATAAAACATTTAACATGGTTAATTTCATATAGAATGTCCAATTCATTTTATTTTTTTTGTAAAATGGATGCAAAAATAGTGAAAATACTTGAGGC